>CM021769.1:16658103-16812334 GCA_011076525.1 Nettapus auritus
GATATGGGAAAGGGCAGAATGGGCTGGCACGTGACTGTGCGGTCCTGTCATTGTTTTGCTTAATAAAGCTAGAAGGGTGGGAGTTCATGGTGCAGACAAATGAAGAAACCGAGTCAAGAGGCAAGAAGAGCAGTGTCCTAAAGTAGAAATACCTTTATTTGTGTTGTGGTCGGAACAGTGGGGCAGTTCATGGATGGGATTCAGAGCATTGCCAAAGGTTGGTTGTCAAAGATGTGACTTGAAAGCATCATCTGTTAGTGCGGGCTGGCTGGGGAAAGGAGGGTGTCAGCTACTGGCACTACCTGCCTCTTGGCCTGGGCCCAGTTTTTTTAATGCGTTTTTGCTGGTTTACAAGAACAGAGTTACGATGACCCTATCATACACAGGACTGACCACTGTGGAGGCATAAGTACAGGGGCAGAATCAAATGGAGGCAATCTGTAGAAGTTTCACAGTATGGAATAGCTCTATGCAGCAGTATTTACTTTAAATCTACCTAAACTTGAAGCCAGTGTCCCATTTTGTGTCAGCTGAAATTTTGCTAATGAGAGAACTGAGTTTTTATAGAGGCTGACAACTTCAGGTATGTTGGAAACTGGGCTGCGTGCCATTTGGTAATAGGTTTGAGATTTATTTTTGCTAAAAGATTGTAATGAACATTAAATAGTGCATTATTGGTTTTGTTTCTTTAATGGATTCGGTGTCATTTAGACCTTTTTAAAAATGTTGGAAGAGACAAGAAGATAAATTCCACGGAAGTGTGAAGTATGATTGCAAAGCAAATCCCCTAATTGCATGGCAGTTCCTTAAACAAAGGATTTCTGCTTTTTAATGGCAAGTAGCAAATTAAGGTGATTTATTTTCTTATTTTATTTGCACATTGTGTGTAAAAACATTATTGAAT
Source organism: Nettapus auritus (assembly GCA_011076525.1). NCBI lineage: Eukaryota > Metazoa > Chordata > Aves > Anseriformes > Anatidae > Nettapus > Nettapus auritus. The sequence continues at coordinate 16,659,008 of CM021769.1, forward strand.
CCAGGGTGGCTTTCACTGAGATTGTCACATGCCATGCTGTGGCACACTGGCTTGTGTCCTCAGTCTTTCTCTTACACAGCTCTGTGTCTGGGCTAAGGTTTGGGGTCAAGGCTCGTTCCTGTCAGTTCCAGAGCCATCTCTGACCCTGTTGAGAGACGATGTCATTGCTCTGCATCTCAATCAGCAGGCCTGGGCTTTCTGTTCTAATTGCATGTAAATAGCTTTTGTTAGAAAGGTTTGTAACAAATTCACCTTTCCACACGCTGCTTTTCTTAACGTTTTTTTAATACCTGTAAACAGTACTTCTCTACAGTGTCCTGATCTGAGGCAGTTGCTTGTGCTGTGTTTGAAAGCAGCAGGGATCATCATTTTGAAGCAGCAATCAGTGGTTTCAGAAATTAATGGGAAATCTCAGCATTTTATTCAAGTGCAGAGCTGTATTTCCTTCCGAAAACCAAGCTTGGATTGCTTGGTAAAGGTCTGCTAGAGCTGTATGTTGACCCTCAGGACTTTCAGAAAATGTGAGTGCTGTAGGGTAGAGAAAACACACAGAGGCTGCAGAGTTGGCTGCCCTGGCCAGGAATGGCTGCATCTGGCCTGCAGAGCTCATGCTTGGGTCTGAGGCAGGAGCAGAACTGGCTGCTGGAGGAAGTTGTAGCCTGCTTTGTCACCTTACTGAAGACAAACCACAGGAAGGGGTGTATTTCTTACTTTACACAGGGGATGGGCTTTACAACAGCATAAAATAGGGAAGACATCTGCTTGGGAACACACTGAAACTGCAGTGATGTCACTCGCTGATGCACGCATCTTCTGCTTGCAAATTACGTTTTTTTATAAGGAAGGATTTAAAAAACCAAACAGCTCCTCTATAAAGAGTAGATAAAGCAGACTTTTTGATTGTGCACTCATTTTCACGGCTATTTAGGTGAGCAATTTGAATGTAAGCCAGGTGAGAGCTGCTGCCTCTCCTGTTTCACATTATGATTGAGAGAGAGCTGAAGGGGAGTTAAGCTCTTAAATTCTGCTGGGTCCTCATATGGCCAGTAAAAGTGCCTAAATAAAAACCCGCTCAGCGGACTGAAATGGTCCCTGTGGAGCTGTCACTGTCTGTTCTCTTTCATAATTAACATTATTAAAAGTCTCTAGATGTTTATTTAATTTTTTTTTTTTAGACTCAGAATGACATCGCTAGAGCCTCTTAGGTGATCAAGGTAAGTGACAGGCATCTGCTCCTTGGGGGCAGTGGGAAAGATGGGGAGTCTTTGTACAAAGGAAGATCTTGTATGAATCCCATTTAAGTATCTTGGGGCAATTCATATTTTAAAAACTTTCAAACAACAATGGGTGATGGTTTCCCTCTAGAAAAATGTCACCTTTAATTCCTGACATTAAAGAACTAACTTTAAGAAGGTTTAATTTATTTGCTGTAAAGTTTAGAAGCAAAAGAAGAAAAATAAGTTCTCTGTGGCACTTGAAGTAGATTTTTTTTTTGTTTGTTTTTTAATGGTGAATGACTATGTACTATATCCACTGGGAAGGTATCTGTAATGGTGTCCGACATCAATTTCGTATGCAGAAAGCCCTGTTCGTTTGGTGCGCAGTGTGTTAGAAGAAAAGGGGAGGGTTGCACCGAGGTTAATGCCTGGTTTATTTTGGAGCAGCTGCGTTACAGTAAAACTAAGTGGCTGGAGTCCCAGGGGAGGCATCAGCATTTACTGCTAGAAGCTGGAAGGAGGTGAATCTCTCCTCACATTTTTATATTAAATGCAGATTTTTTTATATTAGATGGATCATTTCTCAGGATACAGATTGCAAAGAAACAATCTGTTCTGAGTAGTCATTTTAAAAGTAAAGTACACTTTACTTGTTTTTTAATAAGACTTCTGATTTGACTAGTGACCTTGAATCTCTCCATCCTGTAGTCACAATTCAAAGCAGAACTACAATTTAACTCCAAGGAGTTGCCTTTTAATGTAATATGTTTCTTTTTTACTTCTTGGATTTTTTTCCTTCAAAAAGGGGGAAAAACAATCACCCTTTGTTTTTTTTTTAATATGAAAGAGCTGTGTCAGTATCTTTTTTTTTTTGTCTTTGTTTCCAAGATTTGTGGCAAATACTTATCTGAACAGCACATGGACGTGTCATTATAGTTGTATGAGCAGAAGGTACGAGTTGGTAGTGGAGGACTACAAAAGCTGCCATTATTAGAAGCCTTGCTTACACTTCAGTGCTCTGACGCTTAATCTGGCTCCCAGATTCCAGTCATGCAGAAGAAACAAAACCAGAGTGCTCCATTTTAATCTCAAGCTTGGGTGAGCTGCCCTGTGTTTCCTCCAGTATGCATTTCCTTTGTAGCCTGAGCCAAGATCTTGATTTGGAAAGGTGATTTTGATCTCCCTTTTTCACTTAGTCCTTTCTCTTTATAAATTACTGGGTCTGCATGCTTGCAATTGAGGGATTCAAACTTCAGATATTTTGTTACTGCTTGAAGTCTCCTCTCAATAAGATTCAAAATCAGTTTGGCCTCTCCTTTTTTTAAACCTTCTCAGTTGCAATTGCACTTTCTTTTCATGGCGTAGGACGTGATTATAAGCAGTACTGACTTGATGCAACTAGAGATGCCGAGCACCTTGCAGATCTTTAGGCGGTTTTGCTTTGATGCCCTTGGACGTTGTGAAACCAAAGCTGGCTGCCAGATCGTGGTTTGTTTTGGCTCTTCTCCTTGACAGCGTGCTGCAGCCTCTACCAGAATCAAGGTGCTTACTGCAGTTTGCCAGTACTTGGAGACCGCAGTGTTTACAGCAACCATCAGACGCCCACAGAAGGTCCCATCCTGACATCCTCTCCCAGCCTTGAGCTGCCAAGAGAGGTGCGTCCAGCTCAGGGCTGGGCTGGGCTGGCTCAGGAAAAGGCAGCAGATTTTGTAGCACTCCCAGCCTAACTGCACTCCTAGCACACAGGCTTTGCAATCAGAAGCATACTTTGCTGCCCATATATAAAGGACAGATCGCTTGAAATTGGTTTGATTTGCTCATAAGCAAGTAGAAATGCATTTGTTACCAATGACTTCATCCCTTTTGATGCTCAAATTTATAATGCTTAGCATCCAATTCATTAAAATAAAACCAACATGATCTTACTGATGCTCACAGAAATCTCTTCAGTCAGGCTGCTTTAATCGTAACTCCCCAAAGGCCTCTGTAATACAAGAAAGTTAATGGGGGGGATAATTTAGTTGACTAAACTCTATGGAATGATGCTTAAAATACAAACAGGTTCCCGATTCCTTCTGCTTTTTGTAACAGATTAGCGTACAAGTCCCAGTTTACAATTTGAGTGCAAGCTGGGATTTTGGCTGCTCCACCAACTGTCTTTAAATACAGAGCTCTGAAGGAGGGGACAAGCAGCTGCATTAAATGCAGAGCACAATCCTTTAAATAAGCTTTTTATAAAGCAGTTTTTAATGTGCCGCTGCAGTACCATGAAAGCATAGGCCATAGCTTGCCAGTTGGGTATGTTGTACTTTCATGTGGGTGAGTGTGCCCTTCTAGAGCAGTTGTCTGACCGGTGTGCTGATGGACATCGTCAGGTTAGCCCTCGATTTAAGCCACTACAGTCACTTCTTGGAGTCACACTTCTGACAGTTTGTGGTTTTGTGTGGTGTAGCTGGTGGGGAGGTGCAACTAAAGTGTGTGTGTGTAAGCCAAGAAAAGGTGGGGAAACACTCGAACCTTGTGATTTTCATACCCATGTTAAGCCATATTTAAAAACAGACTTTTACTGAAGACTTGCACTAAGTCTACTTCTTTTTGAGCTGTCTCCTTTTACTTTTTTCTCTTAAGTAAGAGTAAATGAACTGTATGGGTATTATGCTATGGCCTCACAGTTGCTTCCCTGCCATTCTTCTCCATCTGCTGATGCCAGTGGTGGGGAGTGGTTGACAGCCTCAATATTATTTCTCTGGGCTGTGCACAACCATTGTTTTTCTTCACTGGGATGTTAAGGAATGGTTCCTGGCCTATACAGCACCAACAGATTGGGTACAACCAAGTGTACAAGCATGGACACTTTCTCACCACGGATGACTGTAGTACCGTCCAGTTGTCCTGAGAGCTATTGGGAAGTGCACCTTGGTCTAAAGGAAAGTGCCAAAACTGCAGAAAAAATACTGTTGAATATTTCATACCTATCAGCTTAGTTGTGAGGAGATGTTTGAGGTGTTTAGTGCAACAGTTGTCTAATTTTTGAAATAGAAGTTTTTGATTCTTCAACAACAAACTGCTGAGTAAATAGCATGGATTTTTTTAACCCCTTTTCATATGCTGTTGTAACTGTTGTCTTATTCCATTTTTGACTAGGACAGTGATTATTTTTCTTATTTTCCCTACTCCCTACCCCCATCCTCCTATCCCACCCTCCGAGTGAGATGTTTAATTTGGTCTGAAATGGTTTTTTTTGGTGCCCTTCTAAGAAAAACAAAAGAAGTGAGTTCTTGGTTTTACAAAGCAAGAAAGTGACATCAAAGTACCTTATTGTGTCTTAGGTGAAATCTGCTCAAACTAGCAAATAACGAAGTGGAACCACTGTCAGAAGAGGCTGTGAGCACCCTGCTCCCAGAATACCTACATCTGTATATTGATGGATTTACGTGACAGAAGTGAAAAATCTGTGGCAGGATCTCTTCCTTGCTGGGTGCGTGACCAATATTGGTCTAACAGCTTTGGAATTCCTGCTTTATTGACAGTGACTTTGTCCAACTTGCACGTCCCAATGAACCAAAATGTACAGCTTGCTTCCCAAATTTCAGAAACTTGCAGCATAAGCCTTCAGTCTGCTGATGCCCGTAAGAACTGGTTCTCTCCACCTGTTGAGTATGCTGCTACTGTGGTGGGTATCTGGTGTCTCCAGGCAGGGTATGTGACATAAGGCAACAGAAAACTGGCCTTCAGGAGCAGTGACACCCCTCATCAGAGGCAGTGTGCTTGGTCTGAACCTGTTCCTGCAGGAAGGCTTACACCCTCCCTGCCTCAAGAGACCAGTGTTTGCTCTGGGCTGGTGTCCTGCTGCTTTGCAATATAAAAGGAATTTCCTATTGTATTGTCTTCCTCTTCTACTTTAATGGCTTGAATTTCTACAGTGAATTGGTTCATCCAGTGACACCCCCCCTCCAAGTGTGGCTGGTGCAGTCATGGTAAGCTGCTACAACAAGGCAGCTCCTCCCCACATACACAAGTACAACAAGCTTCATAGTTTATCTTAGTATGTGCTGTGGGTATCTAGCTGGCTAGCATGGGACCTGCCATTGGATTATTCTGTGTATATGTAAAGTAATCAAAAGCCATGCTGAAATTACAGCGCTCCTCTTTTTGCTTGGTGCTCTGAAAAGTACTAAAAGGGTATTCTCTGTTCCTCCTGCTTCTCTTAAAGGTTGAAGATTTTTGTACTTTGCAAATATTAAGGCCTCAGGGAACTTTCATGTTAATAAAAAGGTAGAATTTAAATGTTAAAGTCTTAAATGTTAACTAAGATCGACTCACTAAACATAAAGAATTGTGAGGATGGAGAGAAGGGGAAGTTTTGGTGGCGGTTTGAGCGCTCCTGGTTTGTTTGACCATCATCCACTCTGTGTGATACAGACCCTTCTGGAGTTCCTCCTCTTTGGCTTACGCTGCTGCTGTATCAAAGAGAAATTACGAATTGAGCAAACTGGTTTCCCGGCACTTAAGAAGCCTGAGAAGTTTGTGGTTAGCAGAACAACTAGGCTGACTAATGTCATACACACACAGCAGCATAAAATCATCTCTGTGGAGATGAGCCTCTTTTTAATGTATCATCTGAATAGTTATTAAACAGAAAAATGCCATTTTTAGAAGAATTCCTGCCCTCCTAAGGGACGAAACAGAAGAGGGAAGCGTTTAACTACTGCCTCTCACCTTTTAATGAGAAGTCATCAATTTTCCTTTGAGATTCAGAGCAAGTCTTTTCCAGTTCTCATCCCAAGACATATGCTGCATGCCCTCAAGGGTGAAAGCAGTTAAGAGTTACAAGGAGTATTATGCAGAGTAGAAATAAGCAACCTGCCGGAGTAATAACCTCTTAAGTCTTTGCATGAATCAGGGCTTTAAAGTGGTGACTGAAATACAAGGAATATTTCATCTTTGAGATTAACAAGACAGCTGCACTTGAGAGGAGGAATATGTTTATTTTCGTGTTCTGCAACACTGACCTTCATGCAGGAAGATTCAGACATGAGTAACCACTTAAACTGCTGTCTCAGTTCGTGGGATAATACGGCTCTTCTGCTGAGGCAGAACAGGGCCCAGGTTTAGCTGAGCCTGCTTTGTTATGCTGTGGCTGTGATGTTGTGAAGTCTGATTTCCTGGCTGCAATAACTGCCTGAGATTTTTCTGAGGCTTCTTCCATTGCAGTCCAGTCCATTAACCAGTCCTGCCATTAACCTTGCTTTCTAAATATGAGATGACTGTCCTCTATACCCTTTTCTCTAGCTTCATCTCAGACAAGTAACCCTGGTGAAATGGTTCATAGCGTGTTTAAGATCCTGTGGTACAGGAGCACCTCCTGCTATGGAGCAGTGGCTAGTTCTTGGCTACTGGATTTCCTGTAGGCTGATTCAGGAGGAGCTTGGGAACACTGTGATTCACCTTGAAGAACGGCTGTGATTCCATGTTTCGTGCCTATCTGGACTTGAGAATCGAAACACTGCCTACTGCATTAGCCACTGGACGGCCTTCTTCCTCCGTTAATTGTATACATGTGAAGAGAAGCACATTTGATGAAGCAGATGGATTACAAACACATCAGAATATACGTTTTAACATGTAATTGCAGATTTATTTAATGAAAAGGTTACACTTCACTAAAGATCCTGTATTAAGGGTACAGAATTTAAAGTTCATATTCGGCTACTAAATGTATTTCTTTAAAATTAATAATAATACAAAAAGCTAAGAGATGTCCAAAAGGAAACTAAAGAGCTTACACACCTAGTTTTGTGTAACTGAGACATCTCTAATCTATAGCAAGGAGTGGTGAGTTTCAAAGCAGTGGAAAGCACTTTGCATTGTGTGCATTCATAAGGAGGTGCTCATTAAAAATGCATTTTTAGTCACCACCTGTTATTTGTTTAATATGCTGTGTGCTTTACTGCACTGTTGTATTTCTGTTGCTGCTCTTTTCCAAAGAGCATTATTCATCACTTTGAACCAGATGGGTATAAATACATTCGGAACAGCTGATTTCTGTAGTGGCCATTCCCCAAGGAAGGGCTTTAATGTCCATGTTTGTGACTAACTAGCACAGCCTTTCATGTCATGTTTCTGTGAAGATTTTATACCTTCTGCATACCGAAGATGCAATTAAGAGACTTATATCTGTGATTCTACAAGAAGGCAGCAAGGGGGGGCTGTGCCTGGGTATGTAGCAAAGGCCCCTTTACTCAAAGCAATTAATAAAGATTTATTTGGAGGACAGTGGAGAGCTTTCTGCAAGTCCTGTGTGCCCCACAAGCCCTGCTCTCTCTCACAGCTCCCATCCAAGAATAGCACGTGTTGGGCTTAGTTTAGAGCAAGGTATATGCTGACCTGGCTGCTGTCTAATACAGTGAGCCTTGCTTTTCCTTTGCTGGGAAGAAAGTTCAGAATTTCACCAAAATTTGTAAACAGTTTAGCTTTTCTGGCCCTTTTCCAATAGGTTTACAGATGTTTGCGGTGGGAGGAGTTGATGTATGGGGAGCTGACTGAGAAGAACAGGCTTAAAATAAAATATGAAACCGACTCCCTCAGCTTCCCTACAATGCGGAGCCTTTGTTTGAGTTGTGTCCCTAAGGGAACAACCAATATCTCTGGTACTGGTCTGTGGTCCTGGAGCATCAGCTAGGATGTGGCTGTGCTCTCCTCCTAAAACCAGGGTGTTGTATCAGAGTGGAAAATGCTTTCTGAGTTACTTTCACCTGCTTTCCCTAACTGTTCCCAGTCTTCACCCATATGGAGGTAAAATGGGGAATAAAAAGCCTGACGAAACACGTTGTACACTGAGCAACTACGTGTAGTGTTTTGCAAGATAATCCCTCTCTGATGGGGAGGAGTGGGGCACAGCAAGGGAGTAAGTGGGTGGCCAATTTTCTTACAGCTTGATGTGAAATTCTACGCAATGTGTCCAGTGGACAGCTTTCATCCTTGTTCTTCTGCCCTCTGCACCTATCCAAAACCCTGCTGCTGAACCTGGAGTCGTGCAGCTCTGAGCTGAATTTTGTCGGCTGCGCTGTTTGAAGAAGCTTGCTTAGTTCCTGCCCACGTTGTGCAGAGCTGATTTCAAAAGGGCTGCTGCCTGTACCTCGGGAGAATAGCTTGCAGTCAGAATTCACAAGGAATTGTGTATCTGCTCATCTGAAATGCAGCAAATGTTCTCTTCATTTTCAGTTTCAGTTGTGCCTGTTTCTCCTGTTTCTGTATCACTGCTTAGAAATTGACATCAGTGACTGCACATCACTTCAGGACAATTTTTTTTTTTAATATTGTGCATTAGTTTTCAATAGTAAATCTTGGAGACCCAGCAGATCTCTCACATACTCACATATTTACGCTATCAGTAGAAATTGCGTAGTTTGGACGTCATAAGTTCAAACTTCAATATCTGATCTTAGGACCATGTATGTATTGTACATGTTACTGTTGTGGAGATGCTGAACATCTACAGCTTATGCCAAGATTTATGGGAATGGTGAATTCACCTAGTGCTACTGAGGTGCCAGAGCATCTAGGCTTGCATTCAGGTATTGTATTATAACTCTTGGTGTGTTTTTGATTGTTTTCTATGCAGCAAGCATCTGCTACTCCCTTTAAAATTAGTGGGAGCCACGTGTTTTCTGAGTGCTCAGAAGTAAGGCTGTTAGTTCAGATGCCCAGCTCTGAAGCATTAACTCTTACTGTAGGTTTAAAGAGCACAAATTGTTTTACTGCGGCATGTCTGCTGGTGAGAGGCTGCGCTAATTCCCATGGAGCTCCGGTTTCTGAGCAGCCATTCATCACTCAGCCAATTCACGATGCTCTCAGCGAAGAACAGGTTTGTCCAAGTAACTCAATGCATCTGCCAGAGTATGTTTAAACAATGATGCAGAGCAGTTTTAAGAAGTTACGTGGAAAGCTGTTAGTAAAACAGAACAAAAGAATCCTTACCGTGCCACTTAACATCAACATTTTGGAGTTTGTAATGGGCCTGGCATCGCTCATTTCCCTGGTGTGTGGCTGGATCTCTTTGCCAAGGTTTTGTGCTTTGCTGAGGTGAAGTGTGTAAACCCTCTCTCTGCAGACAAAATGCTGCTTGTGCAACCTTTCTCTGATTTTAGTGCCCCTTAAAATTCCATCTGAAGCTGCCTCTAGGAGTCAGACTTTTTCTGGACCATTAAGAAGCTTCAGCACCCTGTGAATACTTGCTGGACTTAGGTTTGCTGCTCAGGAGTTACAGCAACAGAAACTTCAGCGCGATCTGTAGCTTTTAAAATTCTCATAATTCTTCTTACAGCCTAACACAACCCGCGTGGGCTGAAAGATAGGAGGTGCTCCCGTTCTCTGCAGCCTGAGGCTTGGATCCCTCTTGCCAGAAGCAGTCTTTCAGCAGGGTTTTACCCTCCCCTCCTCTTCTTTCAGCTAGCTGAGAGGTCAGCCTGGTGGAGTGGCACTTCTGTTGTTTGTGATCGGGTGGATGGCGAGCTCAAGTCACTCGATACATCAGATTGTGTTTCTGTTGATTATGTTGCTAAAAAAGTAAACCTGAGCTCTGGTGATGTAGGTAAGGGATCAACATGTGAGGGAGCTTGGAAATTGCCTGGAAACATGTGGGCCTGCCACCTTCACATGCCGTTAAGGGACTCTGAAGATTAAGAAGTGTAACTGAAGAATGATGCTAGAATACTAACAGTTTTTACTTGTATGCATACTGTTTTTGTCTTGGTCCATTCAGCTTTTTCTGGTTTTTAGCGTGAGTAGCTGCTGGTGTTTGCTGTGTTTAGTGGTTCTTGTTTTCTTCTGAAACATTTTTATTGTTTTTAAGCTTTTTGTCAGTGAATGTGAAGTCTTGAAAGTCTCATTTGCTTTCAGTTACAGGTGAGGCTTTTGTTATGAGCATGTAATCTATGAGGTTGTCTTTCAGGAAGACACTGAACATCACAGCTTGAGAGGAAATTGTATTTTGTTGACACAGAAAATCCCATGGTCAGAAGCCTTACAACTGGTGCAGCGGGAGCATTATAAGTTAATCTTCCCTGGATATTAATAATAACATAGCAGCACAATGTGCTGCTGTTTCTGTGACAGATGGCAGAAAGAAAGGACCTTCTAGGATGCAACTGCATCCTTCATGGTTTTTTTTCTTAAGATATCACAGGAATTCCTGGAGTGTTGTATGCCTGTGGTGCGCCATGACCACCAGCAGGTACTGATGAAGAGAAGTCAAAAGTGGGGAGAGAAAATAAGCTTTTAAAAGGCACAGAAATCACTTCACGCTGTTCTCCATCAGAGGCACGTAGTCACTGCTTAACTTGTCTGGAGCTGCCTGCTGGTGTTGCCCTGAGGGAGAGCCCTGAGTGGAGGTCTGCGTGTGAGGCTGGTGGGGGAGCAAAAAGGGCAAAGCTCTGCTGGATTAATCAGTGGTACCAGTATGAGTTAGCTGCACGAGTCAGTAGATTACACAGATCATATTAAGTGGTGCTAATCAATTGTTTCAGATACCTAAAGGAGCATTGTCAAGGACTGACAGGACTGGAAGCTCTCCTTGAAGAGTGTTTGCTGTTGAGGATGAGTGAGCACAGAAAATCCAGAAGGGGAGTGAGAAGGGTCTCAGAGCTTCTCTTAGAGCAGGGACCCTCTGTCTTGTCTTCTTCCTGCCCTTTTCCATTTTTTTCACTATTAATTTTTACTGCAGCTAGTTTCTGTGGTCTCCTTCTATTTTTGTTTGTTTCTGACAGCATTACAACCACAGCCTGATCCTAATGGTAAAACTGGCAGACGACCCAGTGGTTGTTAGAAGTATTTTCTTCCAAGGAGCGCTCAGGTTACATTGTGCAAAACCACACATGAAATTTGTTGCACTTCTCTGCCCCTACAATGCAAGAGTCGTTGCAGGCCTCTGAAGTCCTGTGTGTTACCTGCCAGTGGTATGGTGACTGCTGGCTGTGAAGAAAAACACCCTGTCGGCTTGTGCATGGTAGAGCCGTCTGGTCTTTGAGCTGGAGCTTCTCCCTCCACTGTCCCTAGGGAAAAAAACTTGAGGCTGTTGCAGCAGCAGATCTCCAAGCTAAGGGCTGTCTGGGTGTTTGCTGAACTCACCAGTATCTGGTAAACTGGATAATACTGGTAATGCAGCAATATGTTGTGGTAATGGTAGCGGGTAATGGCAGCTACTTTAAAATAATTGTAAAGCTCATAGCATCACCTGCAGTAACACCCCTTAAAGTGTTCTAGGAGTATTAGACAAGGACATGCCTGAACCCAGAGGCCTCTCTGTATGTACGTGACTGGTGTTTGAGCTTTTAGTGCTCCTGGTAATGGCTGGGTAACAGGAGTTTGCCTGCAAGAGAGCTCCCCGTGAGCAGACATCACACTGTGGCTGGAGATGCAAGAAGCAAGCTCATGTAAACAGATGAGTGTGCACGAGCAACTTTGTTTTGACCTGCAGACATGATCAGTAGCACCGCCTTTCTTTCCCTCCCTGCACTTCTCCCAGCCACCTCAGTAGTCCCAGGGCATCTTACAGTCTGGTCGGGTGTCCTTACAGGTGGGGACCGTGTGTCCCCACAGCCTCTCTGTTGTCCCCCAAAACTTAATTCCTCTGTAAATCCAGCGTGTGCTGCTGTCTGCAGGGCCCACTGCTGAGCTCTTGCCCGTGCTGCCTTCCTGTGTTGGAGCTGGACAGTGAGCTGCTCGGCACGGTGGCGGTGTTGGCGTGCTTTCTGAAACAGTTCCTCCTATAAGGCAAAGTTGCCAATGTAAACTGCACGAGCACAAGAATGTTTAAACTTTTTGGAAAGTAATGCTTGAAAATCTTTTTAAAAATATTTTAGGTGTTAAAAGTAGTTTAAATTAAACTTGATTTTTTTTCTTTGAATTTAATGTACGTGTTTTGGTGGTGGAGAGGAGTGTGAGAGAAGTGCTCACGGACCAGTTGCTCAGTTTTCTCTCAGGAATTTCTCAAGTGCTGTCACAACTCCTTTCTTCTCTGGGGAGAAAAATTGTCTTGGGATGACTGTTTTACCTGAGTTAACCTGGAAGATTTCATGCCTTTCAAAGTGGACAATGTTAGCCAATTGTTAATTTTGTTAACCAGTAACCCGTGTTTTATCACATAAAATCCCTGTAGGTCATCAATGAATGGTGTCCATAAATTTACTGATCTTCAGTGTTGGGTTTAATTTTCTTAACTTCTCCAGCACCATCCATTCAAGTTTCTGAAAATTGTTCACCAACGTAAAGTGAATTAAAATCTTGTTTATTCAGGGAGTATTATCCTGGAAAGGCTGAGCATGTCTATGCTTGTGTCTAAATGTTTAACCATTTTACATTCAGGCAAGCACGAGGATGTTTGGCTGTAGTAAAGGCCAGGCAAGACACTTTTTACTAACAGTAAGAAATACTTTTCTGTGATATGACCTCAGGGCAATAAAGAGGGGTACTGAGACAGCAGGCTCTTACTCAGCATTAATAAGAGTGGCAGAGTACAGCAGCTTGTTTTGGAGGGAGCTAATGGATAGACTGCAAATTACTAGTGAGCTACTGCTTCAAACAGGACAGAATCTCAGATTCATACCAGCCAACCTGCATGCTTGTTTGGCTACTATTACCCTTAGTCACTGATAACATTTGACTGGTCTATTTGTGCTAAATTTGATGGTGTCTTCTAGGTCTTCTGTTTGCTACCAAAACATCGTTTGTAAGAAGCAGTTAGAAATCTTGAAAGTATTTCATTCTTGTATATGGCCTGCCTCCCCCCATTCATTTTTGTAGCTTCACAGGTTTGTTTTCTTATTTAAACTTTGGCTTTGATTTGACTTTTCAATATTTGTGCTAGAGAACCTCAAAATGCTTCTTGTCACAGATGCTTCTGGGATTAGCAGCGTTGTACAGAGCTTTTCCCAAGCTGCATCATTCTTTTTCAGGCAGCATTTATGCTAGTAAATAACCTGATGATGCTAGGACAAGCACTCAGTGTGTGTACTTACGTTGTGTAGCTTCTGCTCATTATTCCCCTTTAGGAAGGTAGTATTGCTCTGATGTGTAACTGGTGTTCCCACTTGTGCCCTTCTCTGACTCCTTTCTCCCACTGTGCTCTGGCTGCTGCTTTCCTTGGGCACAGTCAGTGTCTCTGTGATGGTCACATCAGTGGGCGCGTTGGAGCTCTTGGTGCTTTGTCTCATATTGTGGTTGGAATACGGATCTCTGGATCTGAACATCTGAGCAATCCCCAGACTCGCTATGTGTTTGCTCAAGTTAATATTTTTGCTTTTCTTCATGACAGAACAGAAATTTTATTAACAGATTTGATGCATTTTATCTGAGCTATTACCATGTACCCAGTTAGGTGTTTACTTTGTCTCTTCCCTATAACCATAATAGGAAAAAAAAAAAAAAAAATAGATTTACAGGAAGATTTGCAGTAAGAGAAGTGGTAGAAAACATATCTTATACGTAACCTTAATAGAAATCCATTGGGTTGGTGTCTGTTTCTTGACTGGAAGTTCTATTTTAATATTGTAACTTCTGTTTTCATTCCATTGAACAAAGGACAGTGCAGCAGAGCTTATCCCCAGGAGCTCTGCATGGCTAACATAATTTGGTATCAGGCTTCAGTGTTAAAAGCTGAAAAACGCTTGGTCAGTTTTAGAATTCAATGTGAAAACTTGGCTTTATTATGCCAGCAAAATATCCTTAACTGTGTTTAGGAAAGTTGACTTGCTTTTTATGTGACTGTGCTTGGTGCTGAGTTTCAGAGAATTCGGAAGTGCCTCAAGTCTGCTCTGCTGGGCCATGGTGTTTCTTTTTAGTGTGTGTTAGACTGAATTGTTATGGTCCTTAGAGACCACCACAGATTAGCTGGAAGCGTGTAGAACAGATGGATTGCATTTTAGCTGGTTATATTAGTAATGCCAAGTGACAGGCCTTTAACACACCACATTCCTCATTCCCTGTTGCTGCATAAACCACCCCAGGACGGCTCTAAGGTGGAATAAAATACATGTCAAGAGTAATTTGTCTGGACACTGTCATAAATATCTGAAGTCACTTGCACATGTTTTGAAGAGAGAAGTTGAGGATAAATCAATAAGCTTTTCATTTTCAGCAGGTAGGTAAATCAAAGTGCTGCTGGCAATAGGAGCTGGGGGACACAGTGCTCCGCAATTGGATTTTCTCTTCTCTGGGTCAAATCAATATTGCCTCTAGGCACAGCTACAGGGCTCTGCGCTGTATTAAAATGGGTGATTCATCTTGGAGTCAGCCACGCTAGGCTAGGAAATCTGCCACCATGTAGCCGCTGAAGATTTTGCTCCATATTTTAGAAGCAAATGTACATATTTTTATTTAGTTTAATTAAAAAAAAATGCTTCCTCTGAAGCTGGAGCTGTGGGAGTGGCAGCTTCCATGTTATTTATGCCACTGGGCTTGCAGTAAAACTGAGTGTGTCCTAAAATGCTTTTTACGTAAAGTACCTTTATTGAAATACATAAACAACTCTTGTTGTGGGATGTAAACATGTGCACTGCACACGATTAGAATCTATCTTAAAACAAATGTTTACATCAGGGCTTGCCTTGCTCTCTGAGGCGTGGAGTGATTTTGTTGTATGCTGCTCCGGAGTAGGTGATTTAACCAGTTCATAAAGCAGTGAGAGTGCACAGTGGATCACATCATAACCATGGGATCTTATTTTCATCATCTTCCTCCATTGCTTGTTACTGTTTTGTCATTGGCCTATTGCATGTAAGTGACAAGGGCTCCGGATTTGTACAGCTTGCAGCGGATGAGGTTTTATTCTGGTCTGGGACCTCTGATAAATACCAAAACCTGAGCAATGATAGTTCTTGATGTAAGAATTGGGTAGATGATTGTGTCTGTTTGGTTTTGTGTTTGTTTTTAATTGTGTGCTGTCCAAATAGCAGGTGTTTATTGTTTTGATCTGAATAAAACATGATCTTACTCCTCTGTTCATTTCCATCACTTGGTTAGTTACCCACGCCCTGCACATGCTGAGAATGGTTCAGACCAGGTATGATTCCTTCACATCCCCTCCCACTGAGATTCCAGCCTGTGACAGTCAGAACTGATCGTTTTCAGCAGATGAGGCAACAGTTATTTTAGTGGCTTTTGGATTTCCACATGAAGGATCTTTAGAAGCGTGCTTTGTAGTTTGCTGTTTTTCAAAAAAAAAAAAAAAAAAAAAGCCCTTTTAAGACAGCTAATCCCCTAATCCATCACCCAACGAATACAATTGTTGCAGAGATGAGCGAGGTTCTTAATCAAATTTTGTCATGTATATAACGCGTTGGCAGGGGAACAGCAGGTACTGAGTCACACAAGTGGTGTCGTCAGGTGTGCTCGCATGGTAAGATGCACACAGAAAATGTCTCAACAAAAGATGGGTTTGTGTTTCACTTCCTTGTCATTACCTTGCTACAACTTGTTTCATCTTGTCCAATCTCTTGTGGGACCCTGTCATACAGTTCACTGTCTTGTAAATCGTTTTCCTGACACCGCTAATAACTCATCAGATGATTACAGCAAGATAATAACAACAAATATCTGAAGTTTGTATGCAGTGGTAGATAATTTTTCTTCTTTTAAAGTGTAACTTCCTTGTTGTAGGCTGCAAAATATCTTGCTTTGTTGCATAAAAACACAACTGGAAAATTCTAAAACTATTTGAGGGGGGAAAAAAACACATGTAAATTCATTCTTTAAAATGTGTTTTAATGTTAAAATGTACTTATTGCCTGACTGTTCACCGTTCAAGTTCTGTTTCCAGAAAAGCTTGAATTTGACCCTGAGCACACCTTGTGTAGGAAGCACCGACCCGTCCCATGTTCATGTAGTGTCCCATGCTGCCATCCCTGCCTGCTGCTGGCAGGCCCTGAGCTGGTGCAGCACGGGCTCTTTCAGGGAAGTTATCAAAGCGTGTAAGGTCCCGCTCCCCGCGCCATTCGGAGATCAGATCCGTGCTGAGGCTATTGGAGAAAGGTGTCGACAGCGCTGCATAGGTGGGGCTCTGCTGAACCTTCCCATTCCATGGGTCTGAGTTGCAGTTGAAATGTAAGCCTGTTTCTCTGGCCAGGGAATGTTTGCTTTTAGTGGCATAAATAAAGCTGTTGATGGTTTTTCCTCATGGGCATTTCAAGTAGGGAAGCACCATTTGGCTCCCAGTCAGCTGGGCAATTAGCATTTTATAGCCAAGCAATATACTTAAATGGAATGGCTTGGCTTGAGCATTGAATTTCAATGGCCAGTAGGCTGCTGTTCTTCTTACATAATTTATTTGGGACTCGCTTCTTGTTTAGTTTTCAGGCAGAGGTTAATTTAATTCTGCATGAGAAGCTCGTAGTTACTTTTCATTGACGCCGTGCTGTGGCACAGAGTTTCTGTGTAAAGCTTATATTTGCCTGGTGTCTGAGCCACGGATAGGACGGTTTTACTTACCCCTCTCCTAGGAGTGCATTCTTTGCTGGAACCATTGGCACGCTTTCACTGGCATTTAAAAACGCAGCCAAGAACAATACATTTGAACATTATATAATAATAATACAAGAACATTTACTTCCATGCTGTTGTTGCACGTGTATATTTAAGGAGCTAATGTGCATTACGGGCCCAGGAGGTTTTGTTCCTACAGAATTACAAGGGGTCCATTTACCCTGTAACAGGTAAATAAAGTGTTAACTCACAACCGTGGTGACTTGAGAGTGAGAGTTGCCACTGCATATCTTCTGATGACCCAAGGCAGACAGCACATACGCTGCATGTGTGATCTTGGAAAGATAAAAACAGCAAGTAAAACATGCCTCAGCACTCCAGAGACAAATTGGAAGCTCTCTGACTCTGAGGGGATGAGGTTGCTGCAGTGTTTGTTCATGTTCTCAATAAGCCGAAGGGCTTAACTCAGCGCTTACGGTTTTATCAGGAATCTTGTATGTGTCTTGATTTTCTCCGAAAGCCCTCAACTTGTAGAGTCTGTGTGGGGGAATTTGGGCTTTTTTTTTTTTTTTAATCTCCCTTCCTTAGCAAAGTGACTGCAAATGTGAAGCAAGTGTATGCCAAGGGCTCAGAGGTCAGAAGGCTACTGCTGAGAACGCAGCACTTATATATGTTTTAACCTCATGATTCTTGGGTAACTTAAGAGTATTTTCGAATCCTCAGGGTGCCGGTGTGGAGTGCCTCGCTGCTTCCAGCAGAACTCTGGCTTTGGCAGCCAGACTTGTTCCCCGTTGCTCCTGTCTGCCGGTTGTTTCAGCCTGCCTCGTTCCACGCTGCTGCGGGCAGGTCCAGCAGAGAGCAAGGACCGAAGAGGCAGTTTGACCTTTGCGTAGGAAGCTGTCCCGCTTGATGCAGGGTCACGTAACTCCCCACGCAGAAACCTTGGTGGGCTTTTCCTACTGGGTTTGGGGGGTCTGGCTCAAGTAGCGTGAGTTTTGGCTGCCAATATTTCTATTCTGTGATGGTAAGCGATGACCTGCTAATGAAAGCATCAATTCCTGCAGCCATCACTGCTGACTAAAGAGCTGAGATTTTGGACAAATCCCTTCAAGTTTAAAATATCCTCTTTGGAAGACAATTTGCGGCACCAACAGGAGATGTGCTAAGGCCTAATCATGATCTGTTTTGAATTGTATTCCTTAAACAAGACTGCTGATAGCAAAATTATTTTGTCATGGAAATCTCATTAGCAGCAGTTAAAAAAAAAAAAAAACAACACAAACAGTAGTGTGGGAAAGATGATTCTTAACGTGTAGTTGCTGGCCTCCGAGCTGGTTAATGGCCTCGGTGTAAAGCTGACAACTCAAACCCTAATTGTTTTAATAATTAGGGAAATTGTTACCATATGTTGTTGCTGTAACCTTTACCGTTTTAATCAAGCTTTCCTTGCGCTGTAAAAATGATTAAAAGGTCTCTCACAGGAGAAATTAGAATTTTTGCTTGTATAGTTGTTCTCTGGAGTATTGTGGGGTTTTGTGGGCAATTTTAAAGTGCTTGAAAACCTCGCTTTGCTCTGCAGCAGCTCCTGCCTGCCCCTGGCCATGCCGTGCATCTGAGGGAGAACAAATAGACGAATGCACGCCGTCCCTGTCTTCGCTCTTGTGACTCAGAGCTGTGTTGGATTCCACATGTAACAGCATCCTTTACATAATACAGTCGCTTGCTGCCCTTGGGGGGAAATGTCACATTTTATCTGCTATTTATTTTGCGGATTGGGCTCCATCTGCGTGTCCGGGTTAGCCCAGTGGCTGGTGGAGGAGCCGGTTGGCTCTGTGGAGCGCCTTGATCCGTGGTGAGGGGTCACAGCTTGGTGGGGTTAAGTGTGAGGGTTTAAGCAATGCGTCTGAGGCACCATCACGTTATCCCAGCTACTGAATCACCACGTGTCAGCTGAGCCTTAGTAAATTTTTGTGGTTTTAGCCTGTATAACATCAGGGGTATAATTCATCAGCATCCATGTAAGAACTTTCAGCTAACACACTTCAGCTCACCGTTGTAGCCGGGTGGTGTGTTGGTGTATCTCACTTAACAGAGGGTAGTTCACTAAACTCAAGTAGCTTTCTTTCTGTGATTCTTCCCCCATCGTGAAAAATGAGGGCAGTGGCATTGACCTTCCTTTACAAAGCACTGATACCTACCGATGAGCTACACAGCATAATGGCGTTACCGCAAATAATAATCTTAAGTGGAGGCGTTTAAATGATAAAGATAGTTATCTGTGTATTTTAAAAATAAACAGAGCAGTGTCTCACCTCTTGCAACAATTGGGATCTTTCAGTCTGAATTAAGAAATCACTCCTCACAGCTCCAGGGCCCTTTCTGCTTGTGTTCAGCTCCTGCCAGACGCGAGGTTCAGGCAGCCCCGGGGGCGTGCAGGCATGGTTATGTTGGACGGTATACTCGCAATAATTTTACAGGAGGAGTGCATGGGAATGTTACCAGCAGAAAGGTTAGCCCTAACGTCCTTTGTGTCTGCGGGTTAAGTGGCTGGTGATCTGATGATTACACAAAGACAAACCAAATTCTTTATGCATTCCTGCCTCAGTGCCACTCCATGCGCTGGGTGACTGGAAACAAAATTCTCCTTTTCTTTTTTTTTTTGCCATGGAAATCACTGGTTAAAGCCCAATACTTTGGCATATGCAAATTTTGAATTTGTTTAAAGCCTCGGTGCCCCACTGTATTGCCATAACAGATACTGCCATCCTGCTCTGTGTGCTTACCAGCGGTATGGTTTGCAGCTGCTTGGGTAACAGGTGAAACAGACTCTGTTTAACGTGCACAAACTATAAAATGCATTTGGCTAATGACTCAACAAATGCCTGGTCTGCATTAGACAAACTTCACATTGCAGAAAGATCTGTAGAGCCTGCCTTCTTAGCAGCACCAAAACCCTGTCAGCTGTGCCGCTGAGATATTACTGCTTTATCCAGAAAGTTACTGCTGAGGAGTGTATTCTGAGCATGGATTGGAGGGGGAAGACGATGTGTGTTATGTCCAAAACTTTTTTTAAAAAAGCATCCACTCTGATTGCTTATCAGATGCTGCAGGCTCACTGGAATATTTCCTCTTTCAATCACGTTTAATTTTTCTTCCTACGGTAACTTTGAAAGCAGGGAAATAACAACCCAGTAACTTGGAGAGGAAGTGTTCCAGTGAATGGGTGATTGTTTTAGGAAATGTGTGCCTGTGCTTTGTGCCCGGCTGCGGTGTTACTTCCTCTGGCGCTGAGGATTTCACGAGTTTTAAATCGCAAGCCCTCCCCGTGGCTGTGGGGGAGACTGGGATGTGGAGACAAGCGAGGAAAGGGCACCTGCCAAACGCTTGGTAGAGTCATATGGGGAACCTTTGTTTCCTGAATCCCAGCATGGTGCTTTCACCACACAGCCATTTTCCTCTCAATCTTTTTATGTGAAATGCATACTTGCCAGCATAGCATTTTATTCCAGTCATCGCAAACGGGTGCTAGTGACTGCAGGTTGAAACAAGGAACCGTACGGCTGTGCTCTGTGTGTTACAGAAAATTACTTGAGT
Source organism: Nettapus auritus (assembly GCA_011076525.1). Taxonomy (NCBI): domain Eukaryota; kingdom Metazoa; phylum Chordata; class Aves; order Anseriformes; family Anatidae; genus Nettapus; species Nettapus auritus. The sequence goes on from CM021769.1 coordinate 16,679,296, forward strand.
GCGTGGCTGAACACAGCACCGTACAGAGTTCCCTTTGCAGTGTATTTATTTGTCCACCTTTGGGCATTTTGCCTGCCCCAGGGCTTGTAGCCTTTCCTCTCTAAGCCTGTTGAGTCATTTCAGAGTAGCTTCAGGCAGCTGACATTTAAGTGATTCTGACCAACAATGCACCTCCCTTCCCTTATCTCCCCCCAAGATAAAAGGGCATTTAAATGAGATTCACAACGTTATTAAACGAATGTTTTCTTCTCCCCATTAAAAACAAAAGAAGCAAATCTAGGACTTTAAATCCATTTTCTCTGAGCAGTGCAAGAAGTCTGTTCAATAGCTCTCCCCCCACACCCACTTCCCAAGCCCATCATTAGAATCTCAGACCCATGAAATAATTTGACCAATTATTTGAATTACTCAAACTTCACAGACAGGCTTAGGTGCCTTTGATGAACCCGCTGCATTTGTATGCCTTGGAACATGACAACAGCTGTATGTTGAACATCAAATGAATACAGGTCATGCCTAGGGTAAAAGCATGACTGATGGGTGTGCCTGGCATGGCTGCGCATTTATTTTGATTAGTACCATGGGACCCTCCAAGTTCTCTTTCCTCCATTGTTAAAAGAGGCGATTAGTGTATGTTAGCTGTGCAACCTGATGCCACCTTCAAATAGGGATTTCTCTCTCAAGTGGGGCTTCCTCTTGTGACCTCTGAACTGCCAGTATATTAAAGGCTTTGTAATCGATGGAGATCTGTATTCTTTATGGCGTGATTGATTGGGATTCCTTCACACTGAACTTTGTTTTCTCTTTTGTTTAGGAAGTCCTTCAGCAGCTGATCGTAATGAATTTACCAAATGTTCTAATGATTGGCAAAGATCCTCTTTCTGGTGAGTAGTTTGTTGGGTTCTTCACCTCCCTCCCATTTTTGTTTTTTTGTATTTGTTTTAGTCTACTTATCTGTACATACAAGTACAATATCTGATATGTTTGCATATGTCTTGCAAATATACACCTACATACACAGTCTGCCATAGAAGACCCATTTGTCCTCCTAGTTTCTATCTCTGCTGTAGCACAATAGTAGTGCCAAGGACAGTGAATCTGTTTTTACCAAAGAAGGAAAAATGAATGAACCATGTCAGCAGTGATGGGGAATGACATGGTAACCAGCATCTCCAGAACAAACAAATGGCAGAAACCTTGGCAGAAAATTTCGTTGTGCTGCTCTTGGCAGCTGTAGTGTATGTACATACACAAAGGGATTATATCAGAAAAGAATATTAACTTACAGTTACTGGGTCACTGAAACTCAGTCATGACACTTGCAGAAAAATCAAGCAAAAGTAAGACATCCACAGAGTAAGGCATCCACTTCTTCAACAACAACGGTGAACTCTGAAATGCCAGTCTCAATTCTTCTGTACAGGCTACTGTTACAGCTGAAGAAGAAAATATAAATAGAATAGCTGTTGCTTTTCTCAGTCATATGGACAGCGGACAAAAGCTGGGGTGCTAGCTAGCATCAAGAATGCTTCTGAATAGAGATGTCTGGGCCAAAAAGGCAAACTCTGCTGGCTGTGTCAATGGGAAAAGCCGCCTGGCTTCTTGTAGTGGCTGGTCCTGAGTGACAGCTGGCAGGAGGCTCATAACAGTAACCACAGTATTGGTTCCTGGGGAAGCTGCACACTTGAAAGCTGTCATGTATTTATGTATAATTTCCCACCGTTGACTTGGTGATTGTCAGCACCTTAGATCAATCTTTCTTTGAAGAAAGCACCTGATGTGTCTCTTGTAGGAAAGATATTGGCCAGCTCATCTAATTACAACCAGATGTTTGCTTTACTTTCTGACATCTTTTGAAATGTGGTGTTCTCATTGTTTTTTTATTTATCTGTCCCTGACGTACTGTTGGCGTTATTTAGTAGAACATGAGAAAGAGGATAAAGAATGTGAGAATATAACAGCTAGATGGCTGAAAATGATGGGGTGTGTGTGTATTAGAAACATGAAGTTCTTGTTTAGCCATATTACATACTGCTTTGAGTTACAGCTTAGGCACTGCACAAGTAGCTGTTGTGCAAAGGAAGACTTGAGATGTGCTTTCTTCAAAGAATGTATGCAAGTAGATTTTTGGGGAGAGGATTTCAAAAGAAGCTTGTCTTAATCTTACCCTTAGAGGTAAAGGAGAATGTGCTGAAGAAATGGTTAGGGAAATAAAGAACAAGGGGAGTTTTCAGAAAGAGACCTGGCTCAGGGCTGATGGGAAGCCTGGAAAGAAGCAACAGGGAGGAGAGGTCTGCAGAGTAGTTACTAAAACCAATAGAAAGCAATTCACAAGAAAGTCTAATGCAGAAGTAGGCTGTGTTGCGGGTGAGTGGTAACTGTTGGATTGATGTCTTTGTTGCTGAGTGTTTTGCAGGGAAGAGTGAGAGGAAGGCAGTGACACATGGGAGGAAAAGAAAGTGAAATGAGATATTCTTTCTGTCAGTGAGAGAGCTAAAGGAGGGCTGCAGATTGAATAGAAATGTGAGGACAAAGCAGTCATCAGCATGGGAAATGGTGGTTTTGGCATGAATACAGAGAAACCCCAGGGAAAGCTGACAGAGGAGTGAGGAGGCTGGGCATGACAGCAGTATGGGGAGAAGAGATGAGGCAGATATGAATTATTGGAGGCTAATGCGTAAAAGTGATGAGAATAGTAGAGGAGAAACCTCTTTCTGTCAGCGGTCCAGCTCAGGACAGAGTTGAGGAGGTAGGGGAAGGAGGGTCCCGGAGGGGGCATCTGCAGAGGCAGTGCTGGGCGTGGGGCTGTGGGGAGCAGCTGAGGCTGGAGGCTGAAGTCAGGCAGGCAGACTGGCAGGGGTGGATCTCAGAGGCACTGATCAAATCCCAGTTTTTGCTTTCCCTGTGTCATAGGTAAGGTAATCATACAATGGCTTGGGTTGGAAGGGACCTTAAAGATCATCTAACTCCAACCGCGTATCTGAATGAAAGATACCTCTTGCTTAGAGGAAGAAAAAATTATCATATAATCACATTTTTGGAATACATAGTATGTTGTTGTGTACTGCTTGAACTGGTATGGCTCCTAATGACTATATTAATTCCATAGATCCTGGACCAGAGAGCTGCTAAATCATTCCATATGACTTGCTCTGTAATAATTTTAGTGATTTCTTCCTTGTAATAAGCCCACATGATGTTTTACTAAGCATGTTTTTCAGAGCTGTCTGTTCACCAGTGCAATCTGCAAATTTCACTTTGTCCTAAAACAGCCAAAAGTGGTTTTAACATGTTTTAAATTATGAGCTGCACAGCTCTAAAGCTGAGAATGCTGTTCTTGCTACATAGCTCCCATTTGGCACTCAACATTTGGGACTACTCAGGGCTTCTACAGCTGTATTTGGAACATGAAACTATTGAAAAGACAGAGCCACTGCTACTAAAAATGCTGTTATTGTTGGGCTTTTGCATAGGAGGTGGTGCATGTCTACTAGGTTTAGGAGCATTACAAGCTTGCATTTACTCTAAATCGTTTTGTTCCAGGCCCTGGCAGGTTTGCCTACTGCAGTTCATTTGTCCCATAAGCATTACAATTACAAAAAATGGTTTGTGAGAAGATGAAGTCTTTGACTGTTTTCTAGAAAGCAGGGAGCTGAAAAGAAACCTGGAGTTTTAGTTAAAGAGTTTAGGAAACTTTTCCAGGAATCTGACTTGCAGAGTCATGCATCTGATATTACAGGACTTACTCCTCTCACTGTGCTGTGCAGTAGACAAATACTACCATTAAACTTCCTCTGTGTTTTTGTCTTCCTCCAAGGTTTTTCTTTAACAGTCTTTTCAATTTGCTACTGCACCACCAATTCCTTGTGTTCAATATGAAAATCATCAGCATATTTTTCATCGACATGGTGCAGGGGGCATTTAACTTCTTTCAGAACAAGAATGGAAATGAGGTCTTGTTTGTCTGATGTAGGCTCATTTCTGTCTCTTCAAAACAAAAACTTTGCTATTTAAATCCCCTTTTCATTTTACATGCGAAGTTTGTGAATGAGCCAGCCCCAGATCCCTGGTAGTAAATATCTGTAGAAACTGTTTTTCATTAAAATCCTAAAAGATGTGTGCTCCCACTTTTTTTTTTTTTTTTTTTTTTTTTTTTTTTTTTTTTCATGTCTGGTTTCCTTCCTCATTTTGTTTCATAATCCTCCAGACACACAAAGGTTCATAAAGTGTGAAGTTAATAACAAAACACTGCCTCAATAGTGTAAATTTAGAATTCAGGCTTTTCTTATCCAGGATGTTGCTACAGCTGGGAAAAACAGCAGTTGTGTGCTTCACCCCTTCCCAGCTTCTCCACAGATCCACTGGCTGCTGCATGTAGCACTACACAAAATATCATTCCCTCTTGTCTGCTGGAGGAAAATTAAAGTAGGAAAGTACATAAAGAAGCTGCACAAGGTCAAAATTCCTTGTGCTTGGGCTTTCTCTCTCTCTTTTTTTTCATTTTCTCTTACATCTTTCCTTCTCCTCCAGCCCCCCTCTCATCTTTTCAGTCTCCTGTATCATCTCTGTACCTTCATCCTTGTTTTTTGTTGTGTCTCCTAATCTCTTTGCCCGCCTTCTCTCTGAATCGTGCCATCTGTTTCTCGCTCTCTGTCTCCTGCGAGAGCAGAGGGGCCTCCTGGCCCGGCAGCACAGTGCGGCTCCTGGGGCACGCAGGTGGTGTTGGCTTTTTCCCCTTTCCAGACAACCCGCTGCCGGCAGCAGATGGTCTTTCTGCATGTCCCCAGGTTGCTGGCTCCATTGCAGGCCCAGATACATAGCCTGCAAGCAGCTGCCCTGGAATTCTCAAAAAGGTGTTAAAAAGGAAGAAAAAATAAAAAGCAACACATCAATTTTTTTTTTAGCACCTCGCTGTTTAGGTGCTAATTGAATTCAAACCATTTGCTTCACCTTGTGGATATCTGTCTGTCAAGAGCTGCCCCAGACCTAAGCGCTTGCTTCCTAGGTTATAGAAGCACACTCCTGGTAAGGTCAGCTAATAAGGCTGCCAAATGTCAGCTTTTAAATGGTAGCAAACTAGTAAACTCATGATTGCCTTCAGTCTTCTACTTTCTCACTGCTTTCCTTAAGCTGCAGGTTAGCTTTCCCTGCCAAAGGGACTTGGGTCTCCCTAGGGTTCTTTTTCTGATGGGAGAGCTCAAGTGGGGATGAGATCTCTAAATGATGTTTCCAGGCAAGGTCAGTCCCTGATGGGAGAACAGGCTGACCTCGTTAAGTTACCCTGCTAATGGTATTTCACCTCACAGGGTCATGCGGCATCACCAGTGCACATCTGTCATCTCACGGAGAGGAAAACAAAGCCTTTGGCCCAGACAGTGTAGTTTGAATGCTTATGTAACTCACCTGACTTTGAGGTATATAGATGCGCTCACTGAAAAATAACTGTTTTCTAAACTGAATAAATCCAAGCCACCAGGCTCACCTGGAGGACAGCTGTGGCGCATGGATTGGGTTTGGGGACCCAGAGCTGGGGTTAGAGCACCTGCCCAGCATGATCTGGAGTCAGCATCCAGGTGTCTCATCCCAGTACCTGCTCCTTTGGTCTCCTGGAGCAAGTGTTTCAGTAAGTCTGGGAGAAACAGAGGGACACTGCAGACACTCGCTCTCCTTAACTTAGCAACTTGCTCTTGTGTCCTACGGGCGTGCTCTGCATTTAATACCTAGTCTGGATCTGCTCTGAAACTGATGCAGAATGAAACCAAATGCTGAAACTCTAAGAAAAACTCTGCTTTGGGGGATGGGGCGGGGAATTCTTCTGACCACACTTAGTATCTCATTGGGCTAGTGGTGTTGCTGCACGAACTGTTCATGAAGAAGCAGATCTTTTTTTTTTGTGTGTGTGTGTGTGATACTGAAGTGTTATTTGTACGTTAGATTGTAAATTTTCAGAAGAGAGTAAGACAGGTATGTTGCTGGATGTGGGGAGAGGGGTCAAGGAAGATTATATTCTTTTCAAAAACAATTTTCAAATATTCTGTAGGGAAACGAACAAAAAAGTTGTTGAAAGGTTGTTAAACAAGTGAAGTACACCTAAAGCCTGTGCAGAGCACTTCTCTTTTAGAAGGACATCAGAATACAAATTATTTCTGAACGAGTCCACATGTTGTGCTGTGAGGCGCTCGGGCTGCAAGGAGGCCTCATGGTGGCCGCGGGTGGGTGCAAGGCCGGCCGCCCAGCCCTGGTACCGCACGTGGCGCTGACTGGCTGCCGGCCCAGCCTGGGGGCACGGCGTTGGTGTGGGGACACGGTGGCACTCGGAAGTCATCATCTTGTCTGCTCAGTGCAGGGTACGAAGTGGAAATGTTTATCCCGCAGTTATGTACCATGTACCCTGTATCAGGAAACAGTCATATAGGGATGAGAGAGAACTGTATGTGGGCCATTTTGTTTCTCTCCTTCTCTTCCCCTGCATGGATGAAGACTTGCTTTTCCTGAACATCTCATTTTGAACCTCAGTTCTTTTATAACTACATAATGAATTTTGATCCTCTGTGAAGCTCCTTGGCATCCACCTCCCTGCGTCTACCTTTGATATATATAATTTTCTTTACCGCCCAACAATCCACACACAAATTTTGTTGAAAGAAGATCTGGAGCTGGCTCAGAGCCACACAGGTTCCCCGTGTGTGGCTTCCTCTCTCCTAACCTTAGGAGGTGGCGCGGGGCTGTCGGCCGCAGCAGGGTCCCCTGTGGTGACAAACCTGCGTGTCCCTCCTCCCCCCTGTGGTTCAGAGCATATGGTTAGCTGCCTCTCCTCCCTTCTGCAGCGCTCGTTTTTCATCCCTCTTAGCACATGGGGCTTGTGCTTCAAAGTGAGAACGCGCTTTGATGCAGAACAGAGGCAGCATTAGTTGCTGAAGTATCTCTCTGCTAAAGAGAGGATTTATGTGCATAGATGGGACTGGGCATGTGCATATACCGTATAAAGGAAAAAAAAAAAAAAAAATTACTGCGTGAGCCAGAGAAGAACTCAGAAAATGTGAGGTTAGCACATGGAGGGAAGTCTTGTTGGATTTGGGATTTTAAATAATCCATAAGAGTTGTACTGTTACATGGAAAGTATGGTAACAGTATAATGGGTGCATATATCAACAGGCATTTGTTCAAAGAAGGTGTTTCTCTTGAGAAGGATATTTTGGAGATGATGATTTGCAAGTACTTAATTTATGTTGCACAGGCATACTGATTCCCTTTTTTTCTCTCTAGGTAGAAGTATGGATGAAATTAAGAAGCTACTGTTGTTGATTCTGGGATGTGCTGTGCAGGTGAACATTTAAAGGCTTGAAAAATACTCTTTTTTTGAATCCTTTCAATCTTTTGTTATTTCTGGGCTGAGAAAATCCACCCAAAGATCACTGCTGTATGAAAAAATCCCCAGCTCAAGATAAATTGTGAACTAAAATTGTGAAAAAACACAATAGGTGAATGAAGTGAATGCAGAGAAAAAGACATCACAGGGAAAGGATGCATAGTTTGTGACAGAGTAACTTCAGTGTTACCAACACTTAAATCAGATGCAGGATATGTACTCTTGCAAGTAATTAGCCAACTTTGATAACAGACTGTGAAAAGATAAGCTTTGAACAGTGTTCTTGATATCAAGATTGGTGGTTTATTTTCTTATTATTTGGAAATGCATGTGGAGTAGTACACAGTGCAAAACAGATAAGCTAACAGTCTAAACGTTTGTTTGATGGAGCCTGATTTTGTTTGCATAATCATTTGATCGGATATTATATGTAGAAAATCTAAGATGAATAACTACTTTGTATATTCATGTGGGTATTTTTGTGTGGCATTTGTTAAAATAAATGGACAGGCAATGTATATGGGAAAATCCCCCAGAAACAGGCGACAGTTACCAGATAAAGAAATCAGTGTTCTGCCCACCAAACCTCCCTGGTAGTAAACAATAGATGCATCGTGGGCTAGCCTTTGCTTATAATTGACCTTGTTTGTAGGTCTGTCTAGTGTTTTTGTCATGCCTTAGGACACTTACCCTGCTCAGCTATGTCAAGTCAATTATGTCAGAGTAACGCTGTCTTCATATGGCTGCTCTGAACTTCATCTCGGTGCTACATTGCAACACAAAGAACAGAGGTCTGATTTGGCAAGCTGTTGTGCATCCTCAGTCCACATTTACAGTTCTGAGGTTCTTCCCAGTAAAATGAATGGTGAGACTCAGAAGCAAACCCCAAAGGGACACTGTAAATGACAGAAAAAGCAGTTTAAAAAACCTTAATGTTTAACTTTTCTATTGCCTTCCTGTAACAACTGTGCATTGTAATGTTATTAGTGTACAGTTCCTGATATATTGATAGCAGATGTCTGACTTTAAAAACTTTTAGTGAAAGATTTACTAAACTGTTTGCCTTAGATGTCACTCATTTTTATCCAGAAGGTTTCCGAACCCTACTTTTTATCTAAAGCACATGTTGATTTTGTCCAACAAGCAAAGCCAAGCATTGATGTGAATAGTATCTAAAGGGACGCATCTTTTTTCGTTGCCAAAGCCATGCAAAATGCAAACAGGAAAGCAGACAGGTTAAATGATGCAATGTAAATGCAGGTCTTGTACTCACCTGGTTTATGTTTGTGCAGCTCCATTAATGAAGCTGTGATAATTTCCTCCAGCTGTTGCCCCACCTCTTGGTCTCTTTGCATTTTTAACTTGTTTATAAAGAGCAAAACCAGACTTTTAACTTAGCCTTGTACTGACTGTAGAAGACTTGAAATAATTTACAGCATGATTCAGTGCATGCTCTGTATGGAGCAACAGAGTGTTAAACCTTCTAACATGACGAAGTGTTGATCTTGAATATTTTGTCATTAGCAATGTAGTGATTTTTTTGGGGGGGAGTGGAAAATGTTGTAGTAAATTTTAGGATATAGCACTGTTTCAGGGAGTGTTTTCTTTTAACAGTGTGAAAGAAAAGAAGAGTTCATTGAAAGAATAAAACAGCTGGATATTGAGACCCAAGCTGCCATTGTGTCACACATTCAGGAGGTGGGACTTACAGTATTTTCTATTTTGGTTTTTCATCCTCTCCTTTCCTTGACTTGACACAATGTTTGTGCTATAATATGTCGATGCTTGAAATTTCATGGTGGATTCATGAACTTCAGATAAAAAATTATTCTTCTGTGGATATACTATCATAATCAAATTATAAGGTGACAATGGTAGACATTTTTTAAAATGTCACTGTAGGTGCAGTGGTAAATGTGCTTGCTGCTTATAGGCTATGTAGAAGATATTGTTGTAAGGATATGTGTGCAATATTTTCAAAAAGCATGTCTGGCTTAGGAGCTGAAGTCCTGTTTACAGTAATGATGTGGGCACATAGTCCCTTAGTCCTGTGGCCGGTAAGATACAGGTTCCCCAGAGGTGTGCTTGGGTCAGTGGGGCTCCAACTCAGGTGGTCTTGAAAATAATGCTCTGCAGCTGAAATTAGACACATACTTTGTTTTTTAAAGAGAAGCCTGATTCAATGACAGTTGTATTCTTAGACTTCTAAGATTTCCCGTAAAAGGAAGGACTACATGTTAGTAGTGGTCAGCTTGCTTTGGAGATCCAAAGAGAAGCCCTAAGGAAATGCCCTCTGCTTGGGTGTGCCTCACTGGGTGAGGTCTGGTGTCCTGAGGTGCAGGTGTAAAAAGCCTAATGCATTGAGAGTTAAGGAACAGATAGTGGAAGTCTAATTCAGGAATTTTTTCATTAACATTTGAAAAAAATAGATCTGCTTTAAAAAAAAAAAAAAGATAAGCACATAGTCAGGAACATTCTTTAACTGACTGAGGTTGAGAGCCTTTCCACTTGCATGGCATTTCTGCTAAATGATTCATATGAAACCAGTGTGAGTAAGGTATCAGTGAAAAGAAACACTGCTAGCAACAACTGGAGGTATTTTGAATAGTCCGATCCTCTCAGCTCTATCAGCTGCAAATTGCAAATTCATTGAAAACAGCTTCTCAGTCTTAGCAGTTTCTTCTAACTCCTGTAGTGACCACCACAGTGTTTGAAATAAGACAGTTTCTAACACATTTGACAACAGGACTTGTGCTTGCTATACCTGACCACTTCTAAAAATCATCAGTCTTCATAATTAAAAAAAATATAAGTGCTGGAAATTGCTGGGTAGCGTTAGAGTTAACTAATCAATGCCTGTTATTTCCAACCTATTTTTGGTGAAAAATGTGGTATTATGTTTCTTAACAGAACAGTAGGAGAGCCTGGGGGATGTGCCATGTACAGAAAAAAAATAATAATCAACCAGTGGAAACACTTTTTTCTCCCCCCCCCCCCCTTGTCCCTAGGTGACTCACAACCAGGAGAATGTCTTTGACTTGCAGTGGCTGGAACTCCCAGACATGGCCCCAGAAGAACTGGAGTCTCTCTCCAGGAATATGGTTTTCCACCTCAAGAGGCTTATTGATGAGAGAGACGAGTGCACAGAGGTACCTTGACTTCTCTCTCTCTTATATAGTGCTAATGTGGAGTGGCACATGCAGGCTCTGTTCCCTCTGTTGTCTTTTTTTTTTTTTTTTTTTTTTTTTGGTTGGTTGGTTGGTTTTGGTTTTATTTTGTTAACTGGGTTTCTATTTTTTCTAAACCTTTGAACTACACCTCCGAAAATCTGTAGAAAGATTGTCGTTTTCATTCACATATAAACACTAAAGTGTGGTAAAATGACTGGTAAGAAGAGTGCATGCAGTAAAGAGACCAAAATATTTGAAGTTGACTTTGTCCTGAGATTTTTATCCCTGCATGTCTGCTCAAACATTCATCTTTGTGATTGCTTGCCTGTCTCTCCAGTGATATCTACCGTCTTGGGTTCCAGTGTCTTTGCTTGCCTTTTTTTTTTTTTATCCTGTGTGATACAAGGTCTATCTGTTGCTGACTAATAAGCTCATCTTACTTCAGATCTCTGCAGGAGGTTTCTCCCCTTCTTTTTAGCATGTTAATCTTCTGTCATGCATTTGACTTTGTGAATGTGTTAGTTAAAATTGTTATTACAATTTATGAGTTCTCCAAGCAAAATAGGCTGCTTATTTTGAGCACTGGAAAGGAAATGTTTTGGTGGTCTGAGCATGGTGGAGATTGCTCATCTCTTCTGTGTGACCTTCCCACCTGACTATCAGTTGAATTCTTTATAATGACAGGCTAATAATTTTCTACATTTCTACATATAGATGCTCGAACAACAATGTTTAATCGTTACTATATTTATCCCACTACACGCTTCTCTGTATTTCCAGGTAATTGTAGATCTCACACAAGAGAGGGACTATCTACAGTCTCAGCAACCCCCAAGTCCTCTGAAAGCACCAACTCCAGATTCTTCGCCAAACCCAGCTAGCCCGCTTTCTATTGAAGACAAGCAACACATTGCAGTTGAGCTGGCAGACACAAAGGCTAAACTGAGAAGAATTCGACAGGAACTGTGAGTCACCAGTGGCTTTTGCTTCTAGAGAGACTTGTGTATTAAGTCTTGTGCATCCTGAAAGTGCAGTAGCCTGTCAGCTTCTGTATATTGACTTCCACGAGAGCTCCCTGTATCATGTCTTTCACAATTTTATTCATATTAATAGGCATCCTGTATGGATGTTCCATCTTTCTTCTTTCTTAACTGTTCTTTAAATAGAGTGATGTCTACTTTTTCTTTCTGTCTCTCAGCTCTCTCTTCCCCGTTTTAAAATGCTAGTGGTTACCTGCACTTTTAAATTATTAGTGAGAAGTCCAGAGGACAGTAAAGCTAGCTATATCAGTAGCAACATTAACACCAGACTTCAAACAGTTGTACTTAATATTAAAAAACAAACAAAAAATTGCAGTTTCACATCTGTGATGTATGCAGTATCACAAGAAAATATACCTTTTCTGAAGTTCTCATGTCCTGAAGGAGGCTCCGTGTTCAGTATATGCTAGGGGGTTTCTGTCCTTTCCAGTTTCCCAGCAGGATCCATGCAATCAATGTTGTTTCAGAACAACAAAAATATTTCTTACTAATTTTTTTCTAATCCTTTTCAGGGAAGAGAAGTCTGAACAGCTTGTCGATTCTAAACATGAAGTTGAGCAGCTCACCCTAGAGCTGCAAAAAATAAAACAAGAGGTAAGGTGGGCTTAATGCACTGTGACAGACTTCCTTATTTTAAAATCTCTCTTTCATTGTGAAACTAAAAATGCTGTTCTGTGTATTTTTAATTAGAAGAACTCGAGTTACTCCAGCAAGCTGTTTGACAATTATGACTGTGGCATAGCGATGATACACTTTCCCTTAACTGGTGAGAGCAGTCTCATCCGTTTAGCTTGCAAATAGCTCAGTAATGCTTGCAAATAGCCCAGTAATGCCTGAAACTTTTGCAGCACCAGGCATTGGAAATGGCAGAGTCCCAGCAGGCTGAAGTACATCTCAGTCTTTGAGAGGCTGTACTGGCTAGTAGAATTCTCTTACTTCTGCACCAGGGGAATGTTATTTGCCTACTTTTAAGGAAAAAAAAAAAAGATAACCTTAAAGAACATATTTTCAACTTAGATTTTTCTCCCTGCTTTATCCCTTATGTCTCTCAGAATATCCATCTGGCCTCAGATGCTCGCTCTGCCCGAGCGTATAGAGATGAACTGGACTCCCTGAGAGAGAAGGCAAACCGTGTGGAGAGACTTGAGATGGAACTTGTTCGATGCAAAGAGAAACTTCATGATGTGGATTTTTACAAAGCTCGCATGGAGGCAAGTGAAAATCAGGACAAAGATTTGCTGAGTAATCTTTAATGTTTGGCTTTCCTTGTGTTACCAGTTCATGTGTCATTTGTCAGAGAGCTGACTGTAGCAAAACATGAGAGCAAGTGGAAATTTCGTAACATATGTTATAGTTATTGACTTAGCAACATCAAAACTTCTTTCAGTGGTAGGAAAGACTTGGTGCACACAAAGAATAAATACCCATTAGTTTTAATAAAGCCTGCTTAGTGCAGCGTTACATGGCTAAACAGGACAGACCTTTTCTGGATGCTTCTTCTACAAGATCCAGACCTTCAGTCTAGCCTTGAAAATTTACTCTTAGGTAAAATGTCTGTGTTCCAGACTTGATCCTTTGACCAACATCTTAAATGTCATATGTAAATGAGCTAAATGAACGTCTGGGTATTTTTCCTTAGGGCTCTGTAGCAGCTGCAGCTGTTTGTTAAAGCGGATGGGCATTTTGAAGCGTGGCCTCAGATGACAAATTCTAGCCACCCCTTTTTTGCAGCTGTTGCTTGTAGTAGAAAGAGAAAACTTGGATCTTTCGTAGTGCCCTGAGTAGGGTATGTCAGTGAGAAGTGTATACCTGTGTTCGAATAGTAATGACAGTTATTCATCTTAGTTACCTGCAGCTATGCCCATCCTGCAATTACTAGATAATTTAGGTTGGAAAGGACCTTGTAGATCATCTAGACAAACACATTGCTCGCAGCATGGCTGACCTTAAATTTAGGTCAGATTGCTCTTATTTTTTTTCTTTTGGTCCTTTGAGCCCTCTTCACCTAAACTGTCAATAATCCACATATGTAACGCTTCAGCCAAATTCAGATAAATATCCAGACTTGTTAAACATGTTGAGGTTCTGTAATTGACACCCCCCCCCCCCCAACTATAATTAGATAAAATCCCAGGTCTGAGATAGAAGAGCGGCATTGAGACTCACGTTTGCGAGGCTGGGAACATGAATTATTTCTGCTCTATAAACCCTACTTCATAGGTATTTCTTTTTCCTCTCTAACCTAAGGGGCCAGCTAGCTCTTGGTTCTTATGAATAGGTTCACAAAGATGGCTGGTTATTAGATGTAGTAATAGCCTGCAAAAGCCTGCCTCCATGCTCAGGAATTCCCAGTTTACATTAGTGGATATGAAGCTCTGCCTCTCTCTGTCTTCCTCCCTCAAGCTGGCAAATCGGTCATGCATTAACCTGGCACATTAGCTCGCAGTATAGCATCCTGACCCTTCTCTTTTGACTGTTGCTCTGAAGTTGCTTAACTTCTAATGTGGTGTAGCTTAGTAATGTAGTGTAGTCTTCATCTAAGGGCAAGGGCATAATTATTTCTTTTCTGGAGTTCTCAGCCTCCTGGAGCCAGCAGTCTTGTGTTCTACTGTCTGCATGCTAATCTTGCTGTCATTCAGTAAAGAGACCTCTGCTTCAGTTCCTATTTTGTTCAATTTTTTTCACTCCCTCTTTCCACCCTGGCGGTTTTTGGTGAAAGCATTGAGTGCTGGAGATGAGTATTGTCTTTCCAAGGATACCTCCCTGAGATACAGTAGCAGATGGGACAAAGAGTATTTCCCATCGATATTGCACTTTTCTAATTCTGGGGACCAACGTGGCCTATAGCAAAAGTTGTTGCTGCCGTAGACACTGACCTCTTGTAATATGTGGCAGGATTGCACAGCTGTTTGCAGGCTGCTCTTTGGTCTAGAATAGCCAGAGTGTTTCACATTCTCACTGCTCCCTCTCTTGATCAAGCCTTGGCGCAGCCATCAACTGGCAGGTTTGTGCAGTGGTGGCATGAGGCAAACTTCACTGGTTTCATGCTGGTTCTTTCAGGGGATTCCATGGGGCACTAGCCTGTCTTTGTTACCGTCATGGAGTAACACAAAGGCTGTGCGTGGTAGCCAGTATCCAACTCTCCATGGTCCCTCAGTTTTCTGTCAGTTTCTCTCAAGTCTTGTACCTGTCCAAAAAGAGGACTAAAGGCTGGGATTCAGTTCAGTGTCTGCTCAGACTCCTCTCGTTCCCTCAAAAACTGTTAGGTTAACCATTCCAAGTTGTATAAGATTTCTGCAGGGATATATGATGGAGATTTTTACCACTGGACTGCACAGTGCCAATTCATCTTGTGGCATTTTCTGGTGTGGTTGGCCTCCTGAGCTCCAAATCTTAAGATCTGAACTAATTTCACAGAGGCTCAGCAATGAGTAGGTGTGTAAAGTACAGTGTAAAACACTCTTCTATGATAATATGGTACCTTAAGGCTCACAGGGTCTTGGCAAGGTTGTTAAAAAGTAGTGCCAAATTGGTAAGTGAGAAGAAAAAATGGTTCTAACTTTGTGCATCAGAGCAGAAAGCTGTTAAATGGATACTTGAAAGTCTTTTCCTTCCCGTTGTTCACATACCCATTTGGTAGTTTGGGCAAAGAATATGGAAGGTGCTTGGTGTATGATATCGTGATGAGCTTTAGGAATTGCAAGCAAGCTTTTAAGTAGTTTCTGAAAGCACGTAATACAAATCAGCTCTGACAGCAGGAAGAGATTTAAGGAGCTATTGCAGAAGGTAGTGGAAAAGGAGCGAGTCTTTCTCCATGTGAACCTAATACATGTAATCACATGCATTGTTTTCTTTCTCTATTTCTTGAAAGTTTTTCTTATAATACATTCTAGTTTAACCATTGTCCAAGGAACAGGGAGATGAATACACTCTAGACATCTTCCTGTTGAGGTGGGTTAATGAGTTCATAACTGTGGCTGTGGAGGAGCAGGCTTAATGCAGGGCTTCCTCCATAGAGGTGCTTCTCTTCAGCAGAAAGCTTCCCTCTGGCATTCCTGTCCATTTGTGGTGCTCCAGAAGATCAGATTATTTTCAGAGGCCAGAGAGTCTGCCTTGCCCATTGTTCCTCCTTCTCACTGCAGCCGCATTGCCACACAGGATGATGGGAGGAATTGCTGTGGACATTTAAAAAAAGCAAAAACATCTCTTGTGTGTTTTTGTACAGCTGTCCGAGGCAATGTTTGATTGTCACAAGATGTTAACTGTATCATGGCTCTGTAGGGGCAACCTCTGAACTGCCAGAAGGGAGTGGCTTGAACGGTGTTTAATGGCTAGGTCTGGATATGTGTGCAAATTCTCTAGTTTCAGATTTAAACGATCTGATTGCTACTTTAGTTTCTGAAAATGTCTTTCAGTAGCAACACACCCTGATTGTGCAACCACTTACCCCCAGAGTTAATTGTAACCGTATGAGCATGTGATGCTATTCTTAAAGCTATTTCAAGGCACAGTGATACAGGCTAGAAACACAATATACAATTTATTTCAGTGACATAATTACAAAAGCAGGATTATGTATGTTGGATATTAAACCATCGCAATTTAAGCAATATAAAGCAAAGTAGTTTTGAATCTCTTGCCTATTTAATTCAGTGTATTTTCAAAACAATTATTGCTGTTGACTTTAAAAAGCAAACAAACAAACAAACAAACAAACAAAAACAAAAACAACCTCAGTTTAAAAATAAATTCATAGCTGCAAAAAAAGCCACCATGTAATTCTGGTGGAAGCATCACCACACCATGACCACCCGCTGAATTTTTTACTAACAAACAATTTGTAGATGGACACATTTTTAGGTGGACTGTTCTATGCAGTGAGCTCTGTGAGACGTTAGTGCTGACATGTTGTAGTTAGAACAGTTCTGCCTTCCAGGCTTTGAGATGTAACTCTACGAAGATCCCATGGAGTAATTATTTAAATTATATGAACTTTTCAATGTTAAGGCAACCTCAGATCATGGGTACACCAGTGAGCAGTGTTGACCTCGCCATAGCAGGCATTTCCACCAGGTTATTAATTTAAGATTTCATCAGAACTTCTTTGAACTGACGTGTCCACCCCTCCTGGGCACTCAATGGAAAGTGCTTGTCTTCCATATATTGCAGCTCCCAGTGCTGTGTGGTTTGTACCGGAGCCTGGATATGTGTATGTACTTGGAAGATAGCTTGGCTCTTCATGAGACTCTGAAATAACTAGTTCCTGCTTGGTAAGCTGTTTTGGGCTTAGTTCTGAGGCTGTGTTTTTGAGGTCAGACTCAACCGTCCTGCTTAGGGCTGTGGTCCAGATTGAGTGTGACCGTCTAGCAAAGCGAACTGGTGGTGTTGCCGTTTCGTTACAGGCATTCCGGCAGTTTAAATGACATTCAGCACATTTTGTGTTGTGTACTTCCTCTGGTCTGTCATCCGTGTCAGCCTTTTTAGTTTGCCCACCCTGAAGTGGCTTGGTTAGATCACACTTGGCCCTAGATGTTGTTTCTATAAAATTAGTGTTTAATTATTATTATTATTTTAGTTACTTGCAGACTCAGGCATTTTAATTGTGGTAGTTGAACCACTTCACAAGCACTAACAGACTTGTCCTTCTTAATGCTGCTGTAGCGAGGAAATTATTCTACTTGTATTTTGCAAGTTTGTAGCTGACCCAGAGAGAGATCAAGGGCAATGTGGTATGTATAAGGTAGACTTCTATGCCATCTACCGTGAAGATGCAGCAAACAACTAAGGTTGCTATATAAGGCTCTTAAATCATGTCCCCCCTCTAGTAATCAGAAGGCAAGGGGAGTAACTGTCACTAGACAGTCTTAACTTGTGCTTTACAGCTTTTTTTTTTTTTTTTTTCTCCTTTGTTTTTTTAAATAGCTGAGCCACATGAGGCTTTTAAAGTATGATTTTACCCCCCAAAAACGCGAAGGTTGTTGCTGGTTAAGCAGTGAAAGCAATTTGCTCATGCCTGGTGATCGTTCAGGCATCTACTTGGTTTGGATGTTTGTGGTCTGAGAGCAGACATGAACACTGATGTCAGCAGAGACTTTGCATTTTGAAGACTGTTGTCCAGGAATAAACTTGTCAAGCCATAAGCATTTCATCCTGCCTGCGTAAACATTTTGTCGTCTTGCATGTTTAATTGAAGCAGAGGAAGGGAGTGGAGGAAGGGAACAAAGGGCAAAAGAAAATGTCTTTAGAAATTGAATGGTTTGCCTTGTACCCTATTGTAACGCTTCTGGGCAAAAATCCTTCCTGTACCCATTTAATCTTTTAAGTGCTGATGTGTTTCTGCCATAGAAAATGATATCTATGATTCAAGACTTAATGTAAGTATCATAAAGAGTAAAAGCAGTGAGGTGTATAATTTAATAAACATGTTTAAAACATGAGCAAGGACATGTGGCCAGATTTTATGCTTTGGACGTTTCTTATTTCTGGAGTTAAGATATTTGAATGCAGAGAACTTCATCTGTTGCTTTGCTAAGAGTGCTCTAGAATTGTTTCTAGTGTTGTGGCTGCAGTAGAGTTAAACTTTTACTCAGTAAAAAGAGATCCAACAGCTTTAGTGGTAAATGACATGGCTTGTGCAGTTAATGCTCATGTGTTTATTTGGGAGGGCAGGGTGGGGGATGTTAAATGATAAGTGTAAAACAACTTCACAACTTCTTTTGTTTAACTGATTTAAAATTCTGTTCATGGGAGAGAAACTTTGTTGAACAGACGTTTACATGTAAGAGTACTGAAACAGAGCTATGGACATAGTGATATCAATGGATAGTGCTCCCCAGCATGCTTTGAACACACGATAACATTTCTTTAAAATAAATGTAATGTAATTTGTAACTGGGAAAACTGAGTCAGGGACTGCAGAGAGTTGGCTAGGGAAGTGGCATCGTGACAGTGTAACTGGATCTGAACAGTTCTGGCTTCAAGTCTTTTTTGGTGCACCTCTTGATATAGCCCTATAAAAAGAAAAAGGAACTGCATTAGATATCTAAAATTAAGAGAAGAACAGTAAGGAAAACATTAAATTTACCTTCATTAGTGACTCATGGATAATTAAACATGGAATCATCTCCTATTAAAATATCAGGTTAAGTCATTTTTATAAAACAAAGAAACAAGTCAATTTTTTCCTGTATTTTACAATGTCAATTTATGAAAGTCGCTTGGTCTTTGAAAAGTCACTTAATGTAAAGAGATTAACAACGTTACTTTTTCTCCCTAGGAGTTAAGAGAGGACAACATCATATTAATTGAAACAAAGGCCATGCTAGAAGAACAGCTAACAATGGCAAGAGCTCGTGGTGATAAATTGCATGAATTAGAAAAGGAGAATTTGCAGTTGAAATCCAAACTTCACGATGTAGAGCTGGTATGCCCTCTTCTTTTAATTATGCTATTTTTTCCAAAGTTTTGTTTCTATGCTATGTCCCATAAGTTGATGCCTCAGAAATCAGTGGAGACAGGCAGATAAATCAACAGTGCTTTTAAAGATGTCTGTAGTTTGAACTTTGTATACGTGCATTCTTAAAATATTATAACATTAACAGTTTAAATATCGCTAGTGCTACGGTGTGAGACAGTTTGACAAATCTGATTTCATGCAAGGAGATATATCTCACAATTTTAAAATAGAGATTGCTTTCATATATACCAATAAAGTAGATGTTAAGTTAACTGTCAGTTAACTGTCAGTTAAGTAGAAATCTGTTAGATACAGGAAGTCAAATCTACTGCAGCAATTTATCTTTTTTTTTTTTTTTCTGGAAACAAAACCCACAGCAATCACAGAGATTTTAAGAATCCATTGCTGCTGTGATGAGAAACTAAATATTGGATTTTTGTTCTATAACATAAATCAGAGGCATGGTCTATTGCTTCATAGACAAGGAGATCTCAGAAGTGCAGGCTGATTGTGGACAAACAAAAAGAAATGTTAGATTTTATAGTCCCACTAATAATAAAAATACTTTTTCATCTCTCTCTTGTATTTTACTTAACAGTTCGCCTTTTGCCTCTATGCTTTGAATTATTGTGGGTTTACCTATATAAAAACAGGGTATATTGGAAACAAAGACATTGAAGGTGCTGTGTTTAATGACTTCCAAATAAAGGGTAACATGACACTTCAGAATTTCCAAAGTGGCTGGTGATTCTGCATGCTGCTTCTCTGGGTGACTTGATGAAATTATGGCTAATATTTTCTCAAAATTTGAAACCCTTGAAGTACGGCTTCAGGTCTCACAAACATAAATGGCCAAAGTAATTATTGGAAGCAATAGTAGCCTCATTTTCTGGATTTGTTTTCTGGATAATTGAAACCCCCGCCAAATTATGAGGCCAGATATCTACTTGCTGATCTGTATGACTGGATCCAAATTTGACATGAGTCGAAGAAGCTCAGTAGAATTCAAGGTTATATTTTCAGTGTCTCCAGAGTGCCAATGCATGATGCTACACATTTTTGAAGAGCTTAGCTCAGGAGACATCTTGAAGCCAGCCAATCTTACCAGTCCTGTTTTCTTACCAGTTTTCATTCATCTGTGTCTTGCACAGGATCGGGACACAGACAAGAAGAGAATTGAAGAACTTCTAGAAGAGAACATGGTCTTGGAGATCGCCCAGAAACAGAGCATGAACGAATCTGCACACCTAGGCTGGGAACTAGAACAGCTGTCTAAAAGCACGGATCTTGCAGATAGTGAGTACCAGCTGATGTAGCAGCTGTTGTGCTTCTGTTTGTGGTCTCTGAAAGAGTAGAGAGGTTACGTGACTGCAAAGGGAACAAGAGACTCCAAGCTGGCTGGTTCGTTTTGACTAGTTCATTTGCTGAGACACCTGACTTTGAACATAGTTTGGGGGAACTTATAAAATGCATTTCTGCTAGCTTCTTTTGCTTTCTTACGAAAACATTAAAATGTCTTCCTTTTATTTTGTTTGTCACTGAAAGAGTGACTTTTATTTTTTTTGTCATTTAACTTATTTAAAGAGCAAGGTTTGTAAATGACACAGCAGAAATGTCATACAGAACATGGGATATTTCTAACTGAATGGCTGCAAGGGACTCTGTGATCTTTAGTATTCTTTAGTACAATTAGTACAGACAATTAGCTGGTCTTTAAGTTCCAGGAAGTAGTGTATGCTGAAGTCATTTATTTTTACTAGATGCTGAAAAATGTGTATGGGTAGAATAACTGGCTGATTATTTTTTTGAATGGTTGATTTGATTTCCATAACTACCACAGATGTAACTAATGCTCACTTCACTAGTCAGGCCTTATCATTGGTTTCCGTGTCTAACATTCATTCTGTTTATAATACCAGCCTGAACAACAATGCTAAAGGGAACTTGGGAAATGCAAAATATTTCATGCAGTTCAGTGTGCAGATTTTATTGATTAGTCACCTGATTCTTCTAAGACTTGCGTATTTGTCTTTGTGTACCGGAACAGTTTAAATGAAGACAAAGGAATAAATTTGAGTAATCAGATGTTCAGTTTTACTTAAGTTTTCACTAGCTTTTGGAACTGCATCATCCTTGGTGTTTTCACAAATACTTCTTAGTGTTTTACTTTCTGCCTTGATTTATTTCCTCTTGTGGAAGTATGAAAGAGTATCAAAGTCTATTTTGCTATTAAAATAAAATGCAGCTTGCATGTTTGAAGTGGCTTCAGGAGAGTTAGGAAAGTAAGTAGCTTTTAAGATTGTTATCTGCTCAGGTACTTCCCTATTTATTAAAGGTTTTAATTATCATCTGTAGAAAGGGATTCTATTTTAAATACAGTGTTTACTTAACAGTCAAGCTGAAACGATAAGGATCTAACTGCAATTGTCTTCATAAAAGTGAATCTTGAGGACCTGGAAAAGAACATATTTGTGAATTGATTAGTGCCACCTTCTGATTCTCATGTTTCAACAGCTAGAAAGTCCTTTGTGTTTGAGTTGAATGAATGTGCTTCGAGTCGCATACTGAAGCTCGAGAAGGATAATCAGAGCTTGCAGAACACAATCCAAGAGCTGAGAGATGCCTCCTTGACCTCCAGAGAGAGCAGTCTAAAGTTTGTGGAACTGGAAAAGGAAAATCAACAGCTTAGCAAAAAGGTAATCCTTGTCCACAGGAACAAATAGAGCTCTTGGGTTTTTGAACACAGTGTGTGCAGAGCTTTACAGCATTCCTGAATGATGAGGGATTGGAGGGAATTCACCAATGTTCTTCAGTAAGACTGAGGATGTTTTGGGGCCCTTCTAGTTCATCTTATTCTAACAGTGGTATATTCTATCACCTTCTACTTCACCACTTCACTACTTAAGTACATCGTTGTAAGCAAAAGTGATTCTTCCTGTTTCATAGAAGCAGTACTCATTTTCCAGTCAGACTGTACTGTCAGTTTTGTCCCTTTTTGTTGACTTACAGCAGTCAGTAGTGCTTGCTCTACCAGGTAAGAAAGCCCTGCCCACATTGAAATTTTTTTGTTCATTTGAAAGTTTTAATATTTCTGTGCAAGTGAAATAAAACACACAAGTGAAATCAACTTAGTATATTTTTTAAAGAAGTCCTTTCCGCCCATTGTCCTGCATCAGGTCTTTCTCCTTTTCTCGTCCTTCTGGCTCTTAGATATTCTCACTCTCTGCAAAGATCTGGCTTCTTTTAATCACTGGTAACTAGCACGCAGGTTGTAACTTTTTAAATGTATTTTTATATATATGTCTGTGTTATACTCTCTTATTAGTTCAGATGCCCGTGTCTTTGTGAAACACAGTGCTCGGTGCACCTCTAACTACTAGCTCCGTTTTTGTCTGGCTGTTGACTTGCATTCTGAACTCCAATTAAGTGAGCCAAATGCCAGCAGGGAAGGGATGCTTGCTATTTGGAGTAATTTCCTTGACAACTTTTTCCACATTCCTACGTTTGCTAAATCACCCAGGATATAAACCTCATTTCTTTCTTTCCCATTGCTGCTGTATGCTGTGTGTATGACATTCATACAAGGATTCCAGTCCTCTCTGGCCTACTTATGGGTCAAGTGAACTCTTTACAGGACAAGGGGAGAAAGAATCTTGATAAGAAGTGCTGTTCATGGATTACTAGATCAAAACTAGCAGAGTGTCAGATTCTCTGCCAAGGAGAACAGGTATCTGTCTCTGAATCAATCCATCTTCTGGAGATATTCTTTTGCCACCAAGTTGAGAGACCAGTTCTGCTTCTTGCCTTTCTTCTGTGCACAAAGAAAAATGCAGAAATTCAGTTCAGTGTACTCCTCCTTCCACACTCCCATTTGTGACCTGTTGTATATGAATAATTCACTCCAGCTCTAATTTACATGCTTAAAATTTGAGATCAAGAAATATAAAGCAGTCAGCAGATACCTGTGGCGTACAGCAATTTAAGTAATTTAAGCAGCTGTGGTCAAGCTTTGGCTTTGCCTCAGGCACATTCCTGTGGGCACCTCCAGTTATGGCACTGTATTGGTGCCAGCAGTTGTGATTCCAGCATTAGTCTGATGTTTTCAGTGATGATGAATGCGTTGACATGGAAGGGTCATCTACAGGGCTGGTAGTTAAATAAGACAACACCCAGTAGTGGGGAATGCCTGTGAGGTGCAAAGGGGCTGCTGTACGCATCAGACCAATGAGAGAAAATGGCAGTTAAAAATACTGCTATCGAGAGCAGCTGAAATGTGTGGAAGGGTATAAATCAAACTGTAATAGAGAGACAAAGAGTATGATGGGAGCTGACTTAAGACTGTAAGTTCTGACTCAGTACCACAGGCTGCTCAAGTTGCAGGCTGGCTTCACATCTCCCATTCAGGAAGATTTGGAAAAAAAAACACAGTATTATTCTGTACTCTGGGAGACATACAGCTGTGTCTCAGTGTGCAGAAACCTGTTACATGATACGTAAGAATAATCCTGATTTGAGGTGTTTGTTTGCATTTGCATTTTTAAATCTTCGTTTCCTCCATCATACTTCTGTATTTCTCTGACGTGTATCGCCTTAATTAGAGGGTATGGCTGCCCACGGGGGAAATGTCAATGATGGTGGTTACCCTGCAGTAGGCAGAGGAGAGGGCAACAGTTCTGAAGGACTGTTAAAGACACTTCATATGAACTCTGATTTCATTCTGGAATTCACACAGAACAAGAGAGACAGTGTTTTTCTCAATTTTGTGTGCCTTTATATGTGTATGGTATTTTTTTTAAATAAACTTTCTTGAGATACACATAATAAAGTCATTTGACTGGAGTCAGATTTCACCTGCTGTCTGAGAGTTTCAAGAACTGTTATCAGAGTATGCTTAGCTATCTATTGCTTGGAAGGATCACGTAGCCAAACTAGATTATTTAAATAGTATAAGATGATATAAAGGAAAAGTCCTCTACATCTGTTTATTTCTTTCTCTCAATGTTTTGAGAAAAACTATTAACAGAAAATCCTTTTCTTGGGCACAGTCTAGAAACAGCAGCCCAAGTATCTGTATTCCCTGCACTCCTAACTCCTTGAACCAAAACGAGTTGTAAATGGTAGTTTCTTACTTGTCTCCACTATTCTAGGAGGTGCTAATGAAGACCAGCTATTGCTGAATTACTGAGTTTATGTTCCAGCCTTCTCTGAATGGCTCCTTTGAGACCATGGTCACAATTCTGTTAAGCCATTCTTATCTTCAGTCTGAGCCAGCCCCTGCTTGTTTAAACACTTCCTGTAATGAGGCACATGTTGATATAGGCAGAGCCCAGCCTCTAGCTATTTCCCACTTGTGAGAATTATTGTTAATACCTTTTTCATTGATATTTTCACTGTTGGCAAAATTCATAATACCAACACACAAAAAAAATAGCCAATATTTATGCACAGCTGTAGGTTTTCACAGTACTTTACAAAGATAAGAAGGAGTATTTCCTGAAATGGGCAGCCTACCTCTCTGAATCTCTTGCTTCTAAGTACTAAAGAGGTGCTCAGTTCATTATTTGTACAGCTTTCAAAGTGAGGGACTAGGAAGACATCATTCATTGTAGGGCCCTTATTCACAGATCATTGAAATACAGTATTGTCACCTGCTGGGAAAACAGGGGACTGACAGACCACAGGGAGAGGGAAGGTAAACTTAAAAACTTCAGTGCTTTTCCTCTGTTCCTGACTGTTTAAGTCCTGTTGCTCACTGAATTGTTGTAATAACCTTCTCAGTGTCCACTGCGTGAGTAAGGCCATCAGTGATGGAGAAGACAAATCACTCAGAAAGGCGAGCACCAGAAACTGTAACCAGTGACAGGAGCAAAACAGTGCACTCAGGCAGGTGAACTGTTTTTCACTGCTGTTACCTTACTGTGAGGAAATTCAACATTCCCTTTCACTCTCTTAAGACTGGCAAACAGTGGAAAGGAAAAATTTGCATCCCTCAGCCATAGTCCTCATCTCATTCCTCTCAGTTCTTCAGAATACTTTGAAGCGTGAACTGTCGTTGTATCAAGCTGTGACTGATACATTTTTGTGTGTTCTCTCCCCACAGATTGAGAAGTTGCAAAATCAAATTGAAAAAGAGAAGCAAAGTAATCAAGATCTGGAAACCTTGAGTGAAGAATTGATAAAAGAGAAAGAACAGCTACAAGTTGTCATGGAGACACTAAAAGCCGACAAAGACAGACAGGTGCAAACTTTACGAATGCAATCTAAAAGCATATGCTCAGTAGTGGTAATTTGCTGATGCCATTTAGAGCCTCTGGTTCTCTCAGGGATACAGGGCAATTGGAGAGCTATGGCATGTAGGCTCAACTTGTTCAAATGTAGGTAAAATGTTTCTTTGTGCAAAAAAGCCCAATATATTTTGGTAGCTACTACTTCTCCTTTTTCCATAAGGGCATCTTCAGGCTGTTGTCAGAAGATCTTTCCTCTTTGGGAAAAAAGCCTTGGATCCTATTAAATGGGCACCAACTGATTTTAGGATGTGCCAATAAAATCCCATTTTATTGCTGAAGAATCTGCCAGTTGGATGTCCCGAATGCTTTTTCTTTCTTTAAAAGATGCTGAGAGAACCTTTACATCTTCTGGATTGATATTTTAAATGTCCTTCAGCTTTTAATGTTATGTTGCAGTTCACGTGCAATGCCTCGAAACTACTCTTATTATAGGTTCATGCAAAATATCATCTGCATTAAGTAGACCAATGAAGAAAATACATACACAGATCATTGGTGGCTGGGATGTGTATTTTCAACATTTATTGGAATTTACTCCAAGATTTGTGGAATGGAAGTTAAATACAAAATGTCTTATGTAGTGCTTTTCATCCTGAAGCATTTGTACACAGGCTTCTACCCGGGAAATTGCACTTTACCAACAAAGTCATACATTTCAGAGCACATATGGACTCTTTGAGGTTGCAGTTGATGAATGATTCACAGGTAGGGCAAGAAGTAAAAACAGAAGTCAGTCACCAGAAAAGGTTTTTCAGGCTCAACTCCTGCTTCATTTTGGGGGTTGTTGTCTAAATAAGAATCAGATGCAAATTGCAGTGTAAATTGCAATTTCTTCAGATGGAATTTGGCCAGGAGGTAAATGTACTGCTTTTACCGAAAGTGTATCCTTAATGAGGTCTATAACTGCTAGAAAAAAAAACACTTCCGGGGTTCTGAAGTCTTATCGGGGAAAATTTGTGTCTTCAGATCCCAGAGACAGGAATGTAAACCTAAACACAAAAGTAACATTTAATAGGAATGATTCATAATGAAACATCCTCTCCAAGGTGTTCTCTGAAAGTCTGTTGTCCACGTTTTATCTCTGCTTAGATCTTATCTGGTAGGAAGAATACAAAACAAATTTTTAATTCATTGGAGTACCAAGATACCAGAGGTAACAATTTTTTCATTAGTTTGGATTGTTGGTAATCAGGGAAAACTGTTGTGAAATTTTGTTAATCATCAGCTGGCTGCTTTAAGACCAAATTATAGTGTATGTTGTAAGGCGGATGAGTAGCATTTGCATTTTTTTAATTGTTTATATAGATAAAGGACCTCAAACAAGAAAATGATCACCTTAATCAAGTGGTGTCATCTCTGAGACAAAGATCTCAAGTGAGCAGTGAGGCAAGAGTGAAAGATATTGAAAAAGAGAACAAGATCCTCCATGAAACAGTTACAGAAACTAGTACCAAACTGAACAAGTTGGAATTTGAGAAGAAGCAATTGCAGAAAGATTTGGACCAGGTTAAAGAAAAAGTGGAAAGAGTGGAAGAAATGGAAAAAGAGCTCCATCGTCTGGAGAGGGAGAATGAGCAGCTCACAAAGAAGGCAGCAGCGATGAAAATAGTGACAGAGAAAGTCGAAGTTCTTGAGCAGGAAAATGGGAATCTGGAAGTAGAAAATAGGAAACTAAGAAAATCACTGGACACATTGCAGAATCTTTCTATCCGTCTTGGGGACTTGGAAAGGGACAACAAGCAATTGGATGAAGAAAATATGGAGCTTAGGAGGGTGGTGGAGACAATGAGATTTACCAGCACAAAAATGGCACAAATAGAGGCAGAAAATAAAGATTTGCAGAGGGAGAAAGAGGACTTAAGGAAGAACATAGAAATGTTAAAAGCATTGAGCAAAAAGTCAGAGAGGCTGGAGCTAAGCTATCAGAGTATCAACTCTGAAAACCAGAGACTTCAGCAAATACTGGAGAACAGCAACAAAAAGGTCCAGGAGCTAGAAAAAGAAGTACAGGGAATGGAGAATGAAAATCAGGTCCTTCAGAGAAACCTTGAGGAGCTAAAGATTTCTGCCAAACGGCTAGAGAGGTTAGAAAAGGAGAACAAAACCCTAGAACAAGAAGTATCTCAGCTTGAGAAGGACAAAAAAATGCTGGAGAAAGAAACAAAACGGCTTTGGCAGCAAGTGGAGTTGAAAGATGCCATTTTGGATGACAGTACAGTAAAGCTGGCAGTTGCTGAGAAAGAAAACAAGACACTAGAAAAGGAAATTGCTCGATTCAGAGATTCATCCAATAAGCTGAAAGAATTCGAAAAGGACAATAAAGACCTCATAAAGCAAGCTACAATTGATAAAAGAACACTAGCTACACTGAGGGAGGTAAGCAAAATAATACTACTGGTTTCAGTACACTTCTATTCTTTTTCAGCCCTGTGAAGTAGCAAAGAAAGTCATCTGTCCTATGACTGTTTCTTGACAGCCTTACTGGGCATCACTGGATAGTGTTGCTTTGCAACGTGGAACCTTCCAAAAACTACAATGTACCACTTTGTGTCCACAAAAATAGTGTCTCCAAATGACATCCATCTTCATGTAGAATGGGGTGTTAACACAGCTCCCACCTTGTAGTAACCAACATTGCGTAACCAACGACTTCAGTGCTTTCTCAAATTCTGACTTCAAAATTGTTTACTTACATGTGAGCTTCCAGTAAGGGAGATGGACTCTTAACCTTAGAAATGAGAGCACTTGTTGAGGACATATTAACATCTCAGTTCTAAAACAGACATAGCTGGGACAAGACCTGTCCCAGCTGACCAACCCGACCTTTTCAGTAACAGCTACACTGAGCTTTGCTTTACATCTTCCTACAGAGTGAAAGCATCCTAAGCAGCTCTGTTGTAGAGCAGCAGCGATCTCTTCCAGCAGCCCTCTCCACTTCAGCATGCAGTATTCATACATTTCCTAGTAGTTGTCTTTTAAAAAACACACGCTTCACGTTAGGACCTCGACAAACTAATGGTGTGTGTGTCAGAGCCTGCCACTTTTGTGAATGGCCTATGAGCTGATGCAGGTTATTGCAGATTTCTCTTATGGCCTGCTGCACCTGCTGTTATCCTAGCAGAAACAGGATTCCCTGTGAAAGAACATTCAAATGAAAATTGTCAGTGCTACTCATTGAAAGGCGCAGTGAAATGAATAAGTTTAGTAAGGCTAATGCAGTTACTTACTTGGAGATTTCCTTTGCTTTCAGTTTTTGAAGCAGTAGTGTAATTTTCAGGATGAAAAAAAGTTTATCAGAAATATTTTAAACAGTTCCAAGTTGTTTCTACCCAGCTTTCCTTAAAAATACATAGAATAATAGCCTTTCTGAGAACACACCTTTTTAATATTTCCCTTCTCAGACATCTTTAGATTTCCAGTGATGTAGCACATGCATATGCATGTCTTCTCCTTTTCTCACTTATCTTCTACAGATTCTATAGAAGGAGCTCATGGATATTCAAGAAGGGACCTGTTTTTAGACTATAAACTAATATTGACCTTAGCATTTTTCCTTTTTTGGAAAAATTGCCAAAAAAATGGCAATTTTTCCTTGCCGTTTAAACACATTGTCTAAGTTTGTGATAGCACAGAACTGTTGACTACTTACAGTTTGTTTACTTTTTGTATTACTAGTATTACTTTTTTGTTTGTTTTACTCTTGCTTCTGTTTGATATTCAGGATTATCTTTTCTTACTTGAAATGCTTCAGTAATTTTGTTGTCCTTTCCCCATGCCTCATTTAAGAAAACTTTTGAAAAGAAATATGAGCAGTGTAGATCTTCATGATACCTTTGCATTTCAGAAAATTGTAAGCATCTGTAATATTGGAACTTGGCAGTGCACCAAAAATGATCTGTCCTTTTTAAAGAGGCGGGCTGGTACTATGGCTTTTAAGGTTATCACCCCACAAAGCACTTCTCTGGCATAAAAGCAAAGCATTGCCCGTACCATCTCGTAGGTCTCTGTCAAATGCCCTTCTCATATGAGTTCTCTTTCTAGTTCTGCTTAAGTTTCTTTAAAAAACCTAAACGAAACCAGAATGCACCCATAGATACGAGAATTAGTAACCAAGTGGAGAACTGCAGTCTCCAGAGCTGTCCTGTCACAAATGCAGCAATATAGTTACGGTTTTATAATTTTGCCAGTGATTTTCCATATGTCAAAAAGTCAGAGTCAGTAGTGGAAATGTGTAAGTCCCTTGGTTACAAATCTTAACCATGTTATTTCAGAAAATTTCCATACTGAAGTCCTGTCACTTCTGTGTGTGTGTGCCAGCCTAGGCTGGACTTTTGGCAGGGGTTTTCATCCTAGATTCTGGTTGGTCTTGGAGAGGTGGGAACTCCCTCTGCTGGTTCCTTGTCCTGTACACATCCCATCTGCTGGCAGGTGGGCAGGATGTCTTCTGTCCTGTACATATTCCTTTTTTTTGGCAGATGGGCAGGAAGCCAGTGTTGGTAGAAGTAATTCAGTACAGTGAGTGAGACAAAGGTCAAAGATAGCGTTCTTCAGATTTATTCTGAGTAAGCTATAAATTAAAAGCAATGAGTATAATCCAGGCTTCAGCTGGCACTGATGAGGAATTTTAACTGACCTTCTTGGGACTAGGATTTTATCCAATGACTTTTTTAGTATCCTTTAAAAAAATCTATTGTGCTCATAATTATCACTATCCTTTGCAGAGCAACTAATTGTTTAGTCCTGTTACAGGATTTGGTTCTGGAGAAGCTGAAGAGTCAACAGTTGTCTAGTGAGCTGGACAAACTGAGCCAGGAACTGGAGAAGATAGGATTGAGCAAAGAGCTGCTGCTACAAGATGACAATGGCAATGATGACACGTGAGGAAACTGAGCTCTTCTTGTCATTCTTTGGACTCTGCAGGCTTTTCCTCAGCCAAACTCTCAGGCCCTTTGCCGTTTGATTCAATTTTCATCTGTCTCACTTCAGTTACCCTTACTTATTTTGGACATAAAGCATATTTTTCTAAAGCAAGCTTGGCAGTATACTGCAAGCTTTGCCAACACTTTTCTTGGTAGGAAGGAAGGAATGTCATTCTCTCTCCATGCTAGCCAGGATTATCACAGTATCCTTGTAGAGCAGCTGGGTAGCTATTCTAGCGGTCCACTATGTAGATTCCTCCTGGTATTCTCTTTACAGGTAAGAATAGTGTCTAAGAGTAGTGAGAGATTGGAACGGGTTGCCCAGAGAAGTGTTGGAGTCACCATTCCTGGGGTTGTTTAAGGAAAGTTTGGACGTGGTGCTTCGGGACATGGTTTAGTGGGTAACATTGGTAGTAGGGTGATGGTTGGACCAGGTGATCTTGGAGGTCTTTTCCAGCCCTAACGATTCTATGATTCTAATTGTCCATTAGTTGGTGTGTGTCATGACTTCAAGTAATTGGTGATCCAACCACCTGTTAATATAAACATAGATGTTGCCTAAGAAATTGTTGATCGCAAGTCCTAGAGCCATAAACAAAGAAACTCCAATGACGTGTACAGGCCTCTTGGGTAAGAGCTAGTTAGAGAAACATACATATATTGTAGGAATCTTTAGGGACTATTGCTGATTTTTCTTCTTGTCCAAAATGTACAAAAAAGACATGAGAAGAAATTTCTGCAGTGTAATTAAGGGAATATATATATATATATATATATATTCTTAAGTTATGTAGCTCTTAGATATCTCTATAGGACCATGTTGGTTGTAACCCCAATTCTAATTGATTGGGTTTTCCTAAAGCAGTTTCTCTAGCTATAATATATCAGCAGAGATCTGCAGCAGTAGGGGAAATCATGTTCCTGAACCAAACATGTGCAATGTAACGTGATGGTATTTGGAATGGATGAAGGCAAAATCTCCTACATAGATGGTGGCTCATTTCACAGTGGTAGGTATTAGAAAGCTATTATCATGTCTTTCAGAAAATACAAGATTCTGGAGAGCAAAACTGAATCAGCACTAAAAGCAACACTAGCTGTGAAAGAGGAAAAGATTGCAATGCTGGAAGCTCAAGTGAAAGACTCTCTGAACTTGAACCAGCAGTTACAGAATGATCTAAATATGGTAAGAGTGGTTCTGCGTATTTACATGCATTTCATAA
Source organism: Nettapus auritus (assembly GCA_011076525.1). Lineage (NCBI taxonomy): Eukaryota > Metazoa > Chordata > Aves > Anseriformes > Anatidae > Nettapus > Nettapus auritus. The sequence goes on from CM021769.1 coordinate 16,710,760, forward strand.
GTGAGCAAGAACATGTTGTCTGTACATTTTTCCCCCACCACATACGCACACTTCCCCAAAAACCTTTTTGGCCTGCCTGCATTCTCTTGTCCCATTCAGTATAATGACACCAATTTCAGCAAAATTACTGGGCTGGGATCTATGACAGAATTTTTCAAGGTAAGGACCACCTGCAGGTCTGTTTCTTCATGTTTTTTCTTCATTGCCATAGTGTTGTTTTTCTGCCTTAAGTTCCTCAGCCTATGCTTTCATTAAATTGTGCTTTAAACTTCCCACCTAAAACCAGCCTGTTTGTTAGGTTACAGTTAGCTTGAGTCAAAAGGCACCTGACTGGAAGCCAATGGACATGGATTCCTCCACCTGTCTGTGTCTCAGCTTCCCTGTTCATGAAGTGAGGGGAACAGTTCTTGAATCCTTTTAAGTGTCTACAGTGAAAGAGAAGAACTTCACGTCCTATATTTATTAATATAAAATCCCACTGTTAAATCAGTAGTGAAGGTTGTTCCTCGTTGGCTTATGCAGGTAAAGAAGGACTTTGATGCACTTAAGCAGACTCAACAGGATGGGCAGCATACTCAGAATTCACTGAGGTATTCTACAGAGAAACTCATTCCCAACCACCAGATGAATGAGAAATTGGAAACAGGACACCGAGAAGCTACCATGGAGCTGCTGAAACTGAAAGACAGGGCCATTGAACTGGAAAGGAATGTAAGTCTCCTATTTCCTGTTATCCCTCAGACTTCCCTTGTGACCATGAGTGGGTTGTTGGGACCTTGGTTTTTGAGTTTACAGAAACTTGCTGGGTTTTCTGGAGCACCTAAGTCTAACAAATTCCTCTGGTATATCTTAGGGCTACGTGGGACTTTAATGTCTTGTATAATATCTGTATAGGGACAAATCCTGGGTGTATCATCTGTCCTACCTTCATTTAATGCTGGGAAGAGTTTGCTTTTGTATATTTGTTGCAGAATGATGGTCACTAATTCTCGTCTTTGGTAGGACTATAAATGATCAGGACAGCCATTTCAATTCTTCCTGTTATCCCCTTCAAATCTCATATCACTTTCAGAATGCAGCCCTGCATACTGAGAAGCAGTTGCTTAAAGAACAACTGAAGCATTTGGAAACACAGAATGGCTCCTTCAACAATCAGATCCTGACACTACAGAAGCAAAACATCTTCCTTCAGGAACACAATACTGCCTTGCAGACGCAGACAGCCAAACTCCAGGTCAGGATAACATTGTACTTCTGTGGCAGGACACTGGATTACATTCTAGCAGCATGGAGAAGATAATAGCTGACAATAAAATGTTTATGTTGGTAGGCTAATGTAGTAATGTAAAGATGAGATCCATAAGGTAGAGCTTAGATTGAGAACTAAATTTCTACAAGCTAGGAAGGAAATTGAGTCTATAGCTACTATATGGGCTTATATTTATTTAAAATGTAGTTATTTTGAGATAAATTCTTAACATTAATTAATCATGCAGCAAAATCCAGATGTGTTAATTCAGAAGCTGCACTAAAATACAATATATGCTGTTTTTTCTGTTAATGCCATGTCTATAAAAGAGCTTGGAAGAAATCGGAAGAGAAGACAAGTCAGATCCAAAGAGGCATTGTAGGAATGAGTTCTGATCACAAGTTTCAGACTTTCAGACAAAATATGAAGGTTGCCAGTTGAAAGCAGATATTCTTAAATATTACTTCTAATTTTGGAATAAAAAATTGTAATTTGAGAAAGAAAACAGTTTTAAAGGACTGTTTTGGATTAGTTCTCATGTTTTTATTATGTAGATTTCCCTTTTTCCTTCAGGCTTTTCAACTTGCATGTTCTCAGAGTGCTTGGTATTTACTTAGTTCTCACTTGCAACTGAAGTGTACAAGCAACATATAAAATCAGTGCACCCACCTATCTACTGAAATCAGCCTTGTTAGAAGTGCTGCCCCCATACACAATGGTGCAGTTGATTTTGCTGAGTTTGGGTGAAATTACATTTTCATTACTGGTACATAAATGTGGAATAACTTGAGCTTTTGTACGTTATTGTTAGAGATAGAGTTAAGATGCAAGTATTCTGATTCATCTGGGTCTTCAGTCTCAAGTTCTTCTGCTAGTATAACAGTGTTGGTCCAGTTAGAAAGTTACCTTGATATGTATCAGACTGCTGCTAACACGTTGAATATTGTATATATATATATATTTATATTTATACACACAGACATGCACGTTATAGTATATACTACCAGCAATATTGAAATAATGCCCAAGAGTCCCTGTATGTCTTAACTCTCGAAAACAATGGATGTGTTCTTGATTAACTGTATGCAGGTATAATGTGCTACTGTGTGTCTGTTGCATGTACCAGTAGGTGTAAGTAACGCTTGCTTTTTATTTGAGAAACTTTAGGTAGAAAATTCAACCCTCAGCTCCCAGAGTGCTTCACTGATGGCCCAGAATACTTTACTCCAAAATCAGCAGACAGCCAAGGAGAATGAGAATGAAAATCTGCTGAAGCAGAAGGAGCAGCTCAAAGCTGAATATGAATCATTGCTTCAAGACCATGAACACCTTGCTTCATTGCATGAACGACAGTCCACAGAATACGAAATGCTGATAAACCAGCACAGCTGTCTGAAAACATTGCACAAAAACCTGGATCTGGAACACAAAGGTCTGGGAGAGAGGTATGCTCACTGTTCAGTGCAGTTGTGTAGCTGGAATGTGCCTGTGTTACGATCTTAGTCTTAAGTGTCAGTCTCTAATTGTAAAAAGAAACTACTGTTTTATTAGAGTAAGTTGTTCTTTGAAAAAGTGTTGTCTTATTCTTGCCATTGTTAGGAGATTAGATGAAAATATTTGAAAAGCTGTAGACATTAGGCCTCCAAAGGTAGCAGAACACAGATGACTGATGATACCTTATGAATGTGCTTGGGTCTTGGGGATGCTTAGTCAGAAGTAACTTAAATCCCTTTACTACATTTAAGGATCTACGTTATAATAACATACAGCCTTTAAAAAGAGTTTTCCTGTTCTACCAGGAGGTATCTTTTGTAGTCATACAGTGAGGTCTATAAGTCAGCTGGGTAATTACTTAAGGACAAGTTTCTTGGCAAACAGTATAAATCATTGAGGATAGTGTGTGCATTCAACCTCATGGCAAAGGAGGCTCTCTGATGGAAGCTGTATTGGGCTAATTCTGAGAGAGTGATATTTTATTTATTTTTTTCTCATTCTTACAGTTTAAGGCTTTTCCTTCAGCCCCTTCAGTTGAGTTGTGAAATCAGACAATTCTGTTTATTATTTAGTCCCTGGTTACTGTCATTTTCTGACAGTTTTTCATGGATTGAACAACGTAAATGTTGTACCGCAATGTGAATGCCACTCTACCTTCAAACTTTCTAAAAAAAAAATAAAAATTAAGTGGTCTTCCTCAAAATATCTGTATTGAGATTCAGTTCCTCTGCAAGACCACACGTTGGCTTCATAGCAAGTCAGTGGTGATCCTTGAGGGTGGACTAAAACCTGGTGCTAAGCTTGTCTTTCTCAAACACAAAGGAGCAAGCACTATAATGCACAATAGATTTTTGATAAAGTATAGAAGTAAGCCTATTGTGGTTAAAGCGTCCCCCAGGGCTGTGTGACAGGACAGCTGCTTGGCTGTCACCTAAATGAGCTGTAAGTGATTACACAGATCCGCTGCTGCATACCAAGTCTCTCAGGCTGATTAATGGATCTCTTTGATGCAGGCGTTGCTTAAGATGATCACATTGTGTTGTGTAGAGGCAGTTTGCCTGATTTCTTCTTTTTTTGAGTACCAACTATTAAACAGCTGCGACCTAAGGAAAGAGTGGTTTTCTAAAAACAGGTTTTCTCTAGTGATAAGTGGTCAGATCACCATCGTAAAAGATTACCATCGTAAACATTAGCAGTTTGGACTTTGTTACTAAGATATGACTGTCAGTGAGGGATGTCCCAGGGGAGCAGATGGTGACCTTTTGTTTACTCAAAGCAGGCTGATTTTGACAGTTTTAAGAGTGCAGTGTCCTCCTCAGCAGGTCAGTCTCAAAAGATGCTTGTCAAGGTGATTTGTCCAAGGACATCCTGTGTCTCTATGTCTCCATTTGGCTGTCAGGAAGAAGAGACAAGCCATTTCTTTTTTTTTTTTTTTTTTTTTTTTTTTTAATAATGTGCTATATGCAGTTCAGCTGGCTGAAAGGGACAGAGGGGAGGAAGTTAGAAAAACAGCTTTGAGAAAACTTCTTTTGTCTGCCACACTGGAGCATTTAATTGCTAAGATGAAACCTCTCACATTTAACCTTCAGCCAGAATGCACCACCTGTTAAATTTTCCTAGTGCAGTGCAACTGAGAGGTTTGTTTTTTCAGTGTCTGAGACTGAAGTTCTCTGAGGTTTTGCTTGTCCCATCCCCAAGATACTAGTTTTCCTCAGTCAGTGACAGCTTGTAATCATGGTTCTGTTACTTACGGCAGACTTGCACTCCTGCACAGACCTGTGACTGCAGCTCATGTCAAAAAAAAGCAACTTTGGTTAGCTTTTGGGCTCCCAGCTCTGTGTAGGCTGATGTCAGTAAGGTTAGTGTATGTCGTGCTGATGCATTCTAACCGCAGTCAGAATATTTTCTGCACCTGAGCAAACTTCATTAAACCTCCCTCAGCTGTATCTGCATAACACTTGCCCTGAAGTGTGGATTTAGTAATGGGTTGTGTGAAATGGCCTGTCCTAGCCCAGCAAACCACAGATATGTGGCTTTGACTTAGAAAGGAAAAGAGAGTTAGGATGTTAGGAGCGTTTACCATTAATAGCAGTCTCTTGACTGTGGTGTTTGGCTGACTGTCTCAGCGAGCACAGAAAGGCTGGACTCTTTTGCCTGCATTTTTAAAAATTATTTTACATATTGCACATTACTAAGGGAAGGTAATAACTTATTAACTACAATCGGTTGGCAGATGCTCGAGCATTTCTTTGTGGCTTACTCTGGACAGGTCTGTATTTCTACAGAGATACTGGAAAAAGTCATCTCACTGGAAAAACAGAATTCCTGCTGTGCATATTGCAGGGCTATGTTACCAATGCTGGCTGGTAATTATATTTATGGGCTCCCTTTGCTACTTGTTTTTTTTATCATAGCTGAGCTTTTTTTTTTAAAAAAATTTTCCTCAGTCAAAAACCCCCAAAAACTTTTTTTTTTTTTTTTTTTTTTTTTTTTTTGCTAACGCAGCAGCTGAAAGAGTGAAAACCAAAAGGATTAAAGAGGAATATGATTTCTCAAGTCCAGGAATGGACTGTGTCAGAGCCTAAGAGCACATTTAAGAAAATGTTTTAACAAACCTTCTTCCCATGTGCCTGGGACTGATGCTTAAAGCAATGGAGGGAGCATGAGTGTTGAGTAGCCTACAGGCTGGTGTACCTTTCCTGGTGGTAAAGCTTGTCAGGTGGCACAAATCCTGCTCAAACACTCCATACTGAATCTGGAATACAGATACATTTTGCTTGGGGATTTCAGTAGGGCTCCAGAGATGCAGAATCACTTGCATTTTAGTAGATGAGTTCATGTTTCTTAGCTGTCCCCGGTGTTTAGGGAAGCAGCTGTGGTCTACCTCAGGGGCTCTCAAGCTCAAAGGCATCATGCAGACGTGGGCCAAGCTGGTAAAACTGGACCAGTATACTGCTTCCCTCTAAGTAGCCCTCATTAAAAACAGACTGCTCAGGTAAAAATGAACAGAGTAGCCCAATCAGAGGGAAATGGCAAAAAAATTCACAGCATGGTTTCTACAGAGGTGGCCACAGTAATCTCTGCCAAGAGATAGTGGATTTTTGTCTTCTCAGACTCTGGATTGGCACACGGCTTCTTAAATCCTTCTTGGAGCTGGATGTGAAACCTTCTGCTTTCAGGTTCTTCCATTTGTTGTACATCGAATTGACATTGAATTTGAAATATACTGGAGCTGAATGAAGGTAGAAAAAATAAATAAGGTTAATTAAAACTCCACTGCTGCCACAGGGAATGAATAGTAAAAAGCAGCTTTTGTCTGGGAGACAGGTACTTTTCTGTGTGGCCCTTCAATGGGCTAGAATTTGGGACAGGCTGTAATCTGACCCTGGGATGAAGGGAATGGTAGCCTGAAAGAAAAACAACTTGGCAGGAGTCAGTGTATTTGGTGCTGTCTGCTGCTTTTGTTTTTGTTAAGTTCTAGTGGCTGCAGAGCAGACATGCTCTGCATTCATTTGCTGAGATGTCAGCAGTGGCTGACTGGACAAGTGCAGATGATGCTTGTTTACTCTAGCTTGTTCAAGCATTGCTGTGTCTTCTACCCAGATGCTGTTTTAAAATTGCAAAATGATGCTTCTCTGTGACTGGTGTAGGTGTATTTGCCAGGAGTACTTCAGGGCAATATCACCTTAGCATTCTCACAGAAAATGTGCTGGTGTTTAACTTCCACTGCACCAGTGTCTCCAGTGTTTTTTTCTAGTGTGTGTACGTGGGCACAGAACCTGACAAAGGACCACCACAGGAAAAAATCTGGGAAGAAATTGCTCTTTTATAAAGTGGTCTCAATCCACCTCATTCTGTGCAGTGTTTTCTGAATGCAGGCAGCATAGCAGCTCCAGGGAGGCTGAGCCCACCTGGTCTGATCTGTGCTGTGCCACATGTCAGGGGAGCTGTTCCACAGCTCAGTTAGTTCAGTAGTCCAGAGATGGAAATTTAAGACATAGTTGAAGGCATCTGCCCTCTCCATGCACATCCCCCCATTCTCAAGGATTTTTATATAAATTGATGTGCCTGGATAACAGTGGAGGCCCTGTGCAGTGGTGGCCTGGACATGACCAGCAGTCCTGCTCTTGGATTTCTCAAAAGTGAGCACGTAGAGCCACTGAAGCAGGTAGCTTAACCCTTGCCTGAAGGTGTTTCGCTGTCGCCTTGCTGATATGTCCTTACCATGTCTGGAGTATGCAGGAGATGACTACCTATGCAGTATGCTACTACCTATTCATATAACCCAGTATGCATTAAGTTCTTCATTTCCCTGCTTTCTTCTTGCCTTTTGGCTGATGCTTTCTGCTTTTCAGTCGTGGTTTTGAAACCTGTCACTGACAGTTATTTGTGAATGGGATTCCAGTTTAATGGTGAAGATTCTGCTTACCCTGGAGATTCAAATGCTTTTAACCAAATGGTCAGGATCTGGAAATTAATAAGGTTCTGGCAATTGCATTTTGATTTGTTTAAAAATACATATATTTTTTTTTTTTTCCAAAAGACTAAACTGAGTTTCCTTGCATACTGGGGAATTCTTTAGTCTTGGTAAATCTTTAACCACGCAGATTTGTACAAAACTAAGCAGACAGGAAAAAGTGTTTTCTGATGTTTGTGGTATTAGCTATTAAAATAATCTTAAACTAGAGGAAGAAAAATGTGTAAAAGAGCAGAGAGTATGCTATTTCTCTTTCGTAGATACAACAGTTTAATGAAACACAAAGCAGAATTGGAAGAGTTGGAAATAGTCCTAAAAAACGAGAGAGAGGTTCTGCAACAAGAGAGGAGATCAAATGCAATAACCACAGGGGAAAATCAGAAGCTGAGGGAGGAATTGGACAGGTATGGCTCCCTTGCTAAATCCTTTTATATATAATTGAAAAGTCGGTTATACAAAATACACCGTTGTTTTTCTGTGTTAACTGTAGCTCCAGAATACCCTCATTAATGTGTCTGTTAAAGTTTCCTCATTTCTATATTGTTAATTTTTGTTTAACTTGTTTTAGATTATCAACTTAATGGACAATGTAAACAAGTACTATTAACTGATGCTTCATGTATGGCCCAATCCTGGGCCTTTTGCTTATTCAAAATACACTTCCACTTGTGGTTCCATTCACAGGTGTTTCTGTAATGAGGTATTTCCAACACCTGTCTTTAAGTAGAACTACAAATATACAAAACTCTTGGTAATATCTAGAGTTGTGTGAAATGGTTCCTATCCATTTTTTTTCCTCACAAGACAAACTGTATCATGTCTTTTACACAATATGCTTTAGTTCTAGGACTTAATGTAGCTGTTTATACTCTGTTGCCAAGAAAAAACTATTTGTTAATATTTGAAAGAGATTAATTTTTTTGTTATTGAAAACGGGCTTAATGATTCATATGATCGCTGTGTAACTGTTAACTCATGCCAAAACCCTTTACTGAGGTAGCACCTAAATTCACAAATTGCAACAGTAAAATGTACCCTCACACACACATTCCTACTTGGCTTCTAGCTGTTATAACGGGTTCAGTGCCACTTTTGGTAGTACAAACTTTTTTGAGAAAAAGTTTGGTACACATAATGGGTCAAAGTTTTATCAAGTTCAAACAATGCCAGATTGAATCACATTTAAAAGTCACACGTTCAGTTCAGTCACAAAGGTTTCAGATGCTGTCCCAGTTGTATTGTATCTTAGAATGCCGCTGAGCTCTGCAAACATGTTTTCCTTGAGCTTCCTGTTTTCAGCCCAGTTTCTCTAGAAATAAGGAAACATGTTGCAAAATGTTATTTGCAAAGCTGGAAGGCTTAGCTGGTCTGTCAGCAGATACAGAACTTAACCATTTTAATTTATCGATATTTATAATTTTATGCCTTCATGATTAGTAGACGTTTTTAGATTTACCAAAAGGTATAAAGGAATGCCATAGTCTCATCTACAACATTGCAGTGTCATATTTATGCTCATATAAGACATTAATGCTCATATTTCATGTACCAAGAAAAGGAATCTATTAGTTTTCTTTATTTGAATAAGAGCTGGCTTTGTACCAAAATGCTTTTAAATGCACCATGCCTCTGAAATTCATCATGTGTTTGTTATACATCAAGGAAATAGCAGATTTATTTTCCATCTATTTTAATCTATCTTCTTTTAATTCTATTGCAGATTTAAAATATGTTGTAATGCTATTACAACTTTTTAATAAAATTTCATTACTTGCTCAAAGTAAAAATGTTTTTAGGAGTCTTTGGAACTCAATGTCTGATTCAGTGACAGCTGCACACTTACAGTGTAGTCTTTGAATGTGAGGTACTTTGTATGAAGCGTTCTTCATAAGTCTGCTGACTTTTTCATGTTTAGGGTGAATTTCTTGCACAGCCAACTAAAGGCAGAGTATGAAGGGCTGCATTCACACACTAAAGAGCTGAAAACTTCCTTGAACAACTCTCAGCTAGAGCTGAATCGTTGGCAGGCTCGCTATGATGAGCTGAAAGAAAAGCACCAGTCCATGGATATCTCTCTGACCAAGCTGGATAACCACTGTGAGGTGAGTAGCTATAGTTACTCCAGCTGCTGCATTTCTGTTAGAATGCTAGCATCCAGTGAGTGAAGTTCTTGGTAAATGATGCATAGGAAATGAAGCTATGTGTTTATAATGGCACCCTCATATACTTTAAAGTTTATGAATTGATATCCTGGGTTGCTATGTTATTTGCGTTAGCTTAATTGTGGTGCACCTTCAGGGAAGCCAACTGCAGAGAAAGAGATTCATCTTTTTGTCTTGTTTAATAGCTGCTGTCACGTCTAAAGGGAAATCTGGAAGAAGAAAACCATCATCTTCTGAGTCAGATTCAGATGCTGAGCCAGCAGAATCAGATGTTACTGGAGCAGAATATGGAGAACAAGGAGCAGTATCATGAAGAACAGAAACAGTACATGTAAGAAAACAAAAACAAACAAACAAAAAAAAACAGATTTTGAAGCCTGAAGAAGTCTGTTGAACAAACAGAATACTAATCATCCATCAGTAGAAGAATGACAAGCAGGGGGGATGATCGGTTTACTTGATATATACCTAGAAAAGGGGATGTTTAGGAGGAGGTAGATGTGATGGGGAGATGATACAAAATTTCTTTGTATTGCCTTAACACAAAATGATGTTCAGGAGACACCTGTACAAACACAGCTCTTTTAGCTCATATAGATGAACCCATGTGGAAAACTTAGCTGTATAAGGTAGAATGCTAAACCCACTGGTGTTTCTTAAATGGTTCTGAAGAACTTGGAAAGTGGCTGAACTGCAGCAGAAATTTATTCATATTAGAATAATTCAATATTTTAGATTCCTGAAGATTAGCAAATATTCATACTCGTGTAGTTTTTTCACATTTGCTTTACAAGAAATATTTCCAGTGATGTTCTTTTTAAGGTTGCAAGTGTGAACATGCACCACTTTGCCCCCCCCCCCCTCCATGCACAGCATGACATGCTTAAGTAAGATACTTTGTTTAAACATATTGCATATTTACAAAGAATCCTGTTCTCTCTACAAGAAATTTCTCTTGCAGGTGTGAAGGAAAGAAGAATGGCATTCTCAGAATTTAAAATCTTAGTCTTAAGAACCTCAGAATGATATGGAAATAACTGAGTGTTATTTCAGTGCTAGATAAGACAATTGAAATGTTAGAGGTTGCTCACTGAAATTGTCTGAATACAATTCAAATGCAATCTAAATACATATATACAGATGTCTGACAGTTCTGTGATGGAGGTATACTAAGTCCACTGCTTGGATACAAAAAGATTTTTACTTAAAGGTTTGGTAACATCTACTGAGAATGTTAATAAAATAGTGAGTTAAAAAAAAATAGTTGTAAGACTACAAAGCTCTTCTGAAAGTGCTTTAACACTGCTTGCAGAAGACCAAAGTAGTCTTAAAAAGGTCAAGCATCCTCTATTCCTCTAGTTAGAGTAAGAGCAGGAGTAAAATATCTATCTGGTTGTGATGTAGACAAAAAGTTCAAGCTTAGTAAGGATGTCAACCCTCAAGTAATTTGTTAGTGGTCTTTGAATAAGAATGAACAATCAGCAACAAACCTTTAAAAACAAAACAAGATTCATCTTGACATCCACTGTTCAAAACAAACAAAAAAACACCCACGAGTTATTACTGAGTAATCTATCATAAACCTACTGTTATTTTTTTACCTTTCATGTTAACTGCACAAAAGTCACTGACTCAGCAGCAAATGTGATAGGCTTTTGCATTTACCCTCTCTAAATAGTGAAATAGCATTCTGAAGCTTATGTGACAAGAAGGTATTTCAGTCTCATTGCTCTTTTGCTGCTTTTGGTCTTCAGATACTTGTTTGTGCTAAATTTCCTCCAGATAATTTAGAACATGCATTTTTTCCTCACAGTGATAAGTTAAATGCTTTAAAGAGACACAAGGAAAAACTTGAAGAGAAGATAATGGATCAGTACAAGTTTTATGATCCTGCTCCAAAAAAGTAAGTCCCATTTGGTTTCAGTTCTGCTATTGATTTGTGAGGGTGAGAAAGGGCTCTCCGTAAAGAGACATAATTGAAATTTCATCTGAATTAAGGTCAAAGTGTCATTTCCACTTCTCTCTTTACTATCATTCCACAAACCATTCTCAAAAGCAGAAGCCATGCTCTAGGTTGTGTTAATAGAGAGCACAGTGCTTTACATGAGGTCTTGCATTTTAATACTGGAATCTTAAATGGTATTAGTTGGAAAAGAGTCACTTTGCCCTGCTGTATATCATGTTGTCCCTAGCAGGCTGACAACAGTGATTAGAACTGGCACATGCCTTAAGAGATTAACACTCATCCTTTCACTTCACTGGGAAGGTGAAATTTCTTCTTTGGTATTGTTTTGTTTTAAATCTACACTGCAGCACAATAGTTAACTTAAATAGAGCCAAAGTTCAGTGATGGACTTGACTTAGGCCTGTAACTAAAAGAAGCAAAGGCTTGTGCATATCAGAAGGTATCAGTTTCTTTGCCATCAATTCAGATAATGATCACAACAGAAAAATGAGTCAATTTTTCCTGGAACTATGACATATGAAACTTAGGTGAAATGCTGTACACAAGATGTTTAGATGTAGAGCTTAGTGATATGGTTTAGTGGAGGACTTGTTAGTGTTAGGTCAGAGGTTGGACGTGATGATCTTGGAGGTCTCTTCCAACCTAGGTGATTCTGTGTTTGTATGTACAGAGGGGGTATCCCTCATGGGTTTGTAGTAGAAGGGGCTACAGGAGAGACTAAGAAGCTTCAGTGCTGATAGGTCATTCAGTCCTAATGCTAAAATGATGCATGAGCCTGGTGGTCAAGTAGGCATTAGTAGTTCTTGCTAAAACCTTAAAATATAGTATGTTGCTCCCACCAGCTCTCTGAACTCATGAAGTGAGATACACCCTCCTGGTGAGCAATAATCTGTCATGCTTCTTACAGCTCCCACTAGGGGACAGTCTTGCTGTCTGTTACAAAAAACATGTTACATGTGTTTTGAAACAGCTTCATCACCAAGATTGGATTAGCATCCCCCAAATGCAGGGACCCTATATAGTGACTAAGCAGCAGTGGGAGCTTCAAAAGTTGCTGTTTCACAGGGTATAAGCAGTCCATCAGAGAGAAAAGACATATATATGTCAACAACAACAACAAAAAAAGAGACTTAATTCCACCAAAAGTAGATCTAATTGATAACCTTAGCAAGAGGAAGAATTTGTCCTTAAAGCAGTTTTCATTTCTTCACTTCTCAGTCTGTTCTCGTAGTAGACCTTTTCACACAGTTGAAATAATCTTGTGTGGGTCCATTTGTGTAATTTAGGTTTTTAGCAGAGGGAATAGTTTTTCCTCAGAAAAATTCTATAAAATACTTTTGACTTTGAGGGAGAATCAGATTAGAAGCTTCTGTAGAATTCATGTTGCAGCTTTCCAACCAGTTTATGACAGCTAAAAGTAAGAATATAGCATGATGACTTTAGCAGAGCTGTAAACTTAGTGTATTTCATGTAGTGTTTTTGAATTTCACTCACAAAACATGCTTCATTAGGAAAAACCATTGGATTGGAGCCAGAGCCTTAGTCAAGCTAATCAAGCCAAAGAAGGAGACTACAAGGGAGCGGCTGAAAGCAGCAGCAGAGAGTCCTTCATGGCATTCTGAATCCCCAGAGACAGTAAACTCTCCAACTGCCTCCCAAAGACTGAAACATCAGCAGGAGTCTCAGGATAATACCTCTCAAGGATCAATCTCTATGGAAGAGAGAGAGAACTCTGCGGGTTCTTCAAATAAAGGTAAACAATGCCCAGCCCGAATTCATGAGCTGAACAGTATGGTTTTGATTTAAGGTACGGGGTACCTTGATACCTCTGTGATACATCCTACACATATATATATATATATTTAAAATAAACTAACATATGATTTGTTCATTTTACCTCCTTCTTTCCTTTCAGCTTTTGTACATAGTTTCATAGTTTGTCTGAATGTATTGCAACTTACTGAGTAAGTCAATGGAAATAATTGATTTACGGGGGCTTTGCAACAAAGCAGTTTAAAGTTGGCCCATACAATTTGATAGCTTATTACAATTTGTTCTTCCAGCGGATAAGAGCTGGTTCTACAGCCACTGCCAGGAGATGGCGCACATGCAAAAGGAATAATTTAGAAAATGCTAATTTATTGATTTATTGTAATCTCATATTATTTTGGAAGATGGTACAATGTTTTGACTTGGAATAAAATTATTAATTTCTTAATGTAAAAGGATGAAATGATTTTTGGAACACTAAGAGGAGCATAAGGAAGACAAAATGATTTTTTTTTTATAGAGTTAGCTTTTAAATTAAGTCAGGTATTACTAATTATGGGGAATTTAAAAGAAAGTTCGAAATAAATACACTAAAGTCTTTATGTAAGTTAATACAAAGCCCAAGTTTCACTTACGTTGTTGAGATCACTTCTGTCAGGTTCTATATACAGTGTTTTGTCTTCCAAGGGTATTTTTCAAGAAGCAGTTTTGAACTTCATCCTTAAGTAGTAATTCCTCTATTCCAACTGGGAAGTGGGTGAGACAGAAGGGGAGCAGCTGAGGAGGATAGAGCTGCTGTTACAAACTACTCAAAGTGTCTGTTTGATTGAAGTTTTTGCTTTGATTAGGTTTTACATTTCCTTTTCTCTACACCAATTCTTCAAGATCTTTGATTCGCTTCAATTAATGCATGTCCCAAATCATCCATGTGGTTCCAGGAGATGTTACAAGTGTTTATTGTGCATCTAAAGTTCCACCTGGGAATTTGGACTTGGCTTTCCACAAAACAAGTCCCTCACCAAGTGCCAGAGATAACCAAGTCTCTGGGTTTTCATTCGTCTTGTTTGTATATGAAACATGCTTACGTTGAGATGATGACCATCAGTACTAAAGCTCAGAAAACATCTAGGAAATTTGAATGTATGTAATTACCAAGTAGCACATAGACCTATTCAATTTTCTCTTTTAATTAAAACATTTTGTGTGATCTAACAGTTATTTCTTAGTGGAGTTGCTTATATTTTGTGCATAGTTGTTAATATATACATTAAGGTGAGTCAGATTAACTGTGACTAATTACATGTTAATCTGAGTCTTGTAAATGTGCTAGTCTTGTAGCCTGTTTCACTTTTTATTTGCTGTGTAGTATTTAATCTGTTTTAAGACACTTAAGCTTTATTCACAAGGGTTTTTTCACTTTTTTTTTTTCTTCTTCTTTTTGGGATACCTGGGTGATAACAATTTAGCTGCGCAGCGCAAAAAGATTGCCTTTTTCAGAAGCAAAAGCAAGGATAAAGAAAAGTCTCCTAAATCTCCACCGAATCATCAGTCTCTCTCTGATCGGCTCCGGTTCTGGTCTTCTTCCGACATCCCATCTTCTCCTAATGAACCTCTTTCTTTCTCGGAACTGGGAGATTTCTAACACCTTTTCTTTAGTATTTATTTTCATCTACTTCTGGCAAATATTTTAAATGAAAAAAAAAAAATCCTACGTGCCTTAAAAGAACACACACCTTAATAGAAACACTCAGCATGCCTTTACAGTACTCTGAATACAAGCACAGATTAGAACATGGACTTAAGTTATCCTGTAGAAGATGAATCACTATTGTACATTGTGGATCATTTCTTCAATGCAGCACAATTTTAGGGGACCTCATGGCATACAGTTTGCGTATGTATATTGGCTGTGGTGCATGTTATAAGTAAGTGAAATTGCTCTGCGCTTCGATATTTCCTTGCAATCACATACTTGCAGCATGTCCAGTGTTGAACTGATCTGCTGTTGCTATGCTTTCTACAGTGTTACAGTCCTAAAAAAGTACAAGCCTAACATATAAGTAGTTTCAAATCCTGGAGATTTTTCCAATATTCTAACTAAATGCAACTAAATGCTAAAAATGGCAATTTTTAAAGCATCATTGCCTTCTAAATAACATATCTTTAAACGTAGAGTAATAGCCACTGGGAAAATTATTCCCTGTAACATCTCTTGTTGTTTGCATCCTAACCTGCTATTTAGAGAGGTCCAACTATGAAATTCATCTTGGATTGAACATAAAGTTAAGGTTTCTTCTGCTTCAGTCTTGAGAGATTTTTTGGAAGAGGCAAGTAGGTTTGTTCTCTTGAGATGGGGAATAACCTTCATCATGGATCTGTTGCCTAGAATTCTTACTGCCTGGTAGTCACTACTACCTGGTGGCTTCTGAAGTGAACTTGTGGCTTCAGTCCCTGCTCTGTGTTAGAAGTGTGTGCATCCCAGGCAGCATGCTCATGGGAGAGCTCAGCACAGAAGCTGAAGGATCTGTCTCATTGCCATTCTCACTCCAAGAAGTGGCACAACCAAGGGCACTGCAGTGAAGCCTGTTTCTGCCAGTTTCGGGGTTTGTAAGACTGTGTTTGTCTCCAGGGCAATTAATAATTCTGGCATTTTTGGAAGGTGTTAAGTGCATCTTCAAAGTCAATTAGAAATACAGATTTTCACTGACAAACTTTACCCAGTAATTGCCCCATAGAAGTGTCATCAACTCCAATTCTGAGCGAAAGTGCAGGCCCTGTGCTAGGGAGCCCACAGACTGTGGGGTACAACATTGTTCCAGAAGTAGGCTTCCAGGAATCATCTAACATGATAGTAACTTGGTCTGTTTTCTCTAATACAGCTTTGCTGCTACTCTGTGCTTTGAACTAATTGTCTCTTGTCTCTGCAAGTTGTTGTTTTTGACCACTGTGTTCTGCTGTGTTTTCAGCATTCAGTTAGTATTAGCTAAGTATGTACTCATTAGAAATATATAGGAAACTAGAATCTTGCATCTCAGTAAAGCTGTTTCCCATAGTAAATTCCTTAAATTTTGTTCTATTATATGGGTGCCTTACAGCATTACAATTATCAAAGTAACCCACCTCATCACTAGGAAGGATGTCTTCAGCTTTCTGAATTTAAATAATATTCTAGTGGTTGGTTTTTTTGTTGCTTTCATGTTACAATCCTATGAATTCCACCTGAAAGGCACTGTAGCAGAGCATCGTAAGAGCAGCAGAGTTTTAACCTTGAAGAGACTGAGCTCTTGCCACAGCAAAAACTAAACCTGGAAGCAATTATCTTAGTGCGTGAATCATGATAGTTAATTTCCAAATCAACATTATTTCTCTTCAAACAAGAGTGTGCCTTCTGTCACTCTTTCCTCATTCTATTTTATTACTGAAGTAAG
The DNA here is from genome assembly GCA_011076525.1 of Nettapus auritus. Taxonomy (NCBI): domain Eukaryota; kingdom Metazoa; phylum Chordata; class Aves; order Anseriformes; family Anatidae; genus Nettapus; species Nettapus auritus. The sequence continues at coordinate 16,727,306 of CM021769.1, forward strand.
TGCTTTTAAAATGTACCTGCGAGGAATAATATGATGGGAATTTCACACCTCAGTTATTTTTTCTGCATTCATGTCTTTGCTCCTTTTCTTCCTCGTTTCACAGTAGCTGTTGCATGTATAATATCAACCCTCCCACTGGCACTAAGCAGCCCTTGTCACTCCCACATTTTACAGAGAGTGCACACAATCGAAAAACTGGTGGCAGAAATTTCCTGTTCAATACTGAAGTGTTTATGGAAAAGCTTGCAAAGCTAGCGCCTCTGTTGTGCGTTTTTTTGTGCCTGCTTGTCATGTTTATATGGGCAGATAAATACAAATCTCCTAGTGGTAGTTTTCATAGTCTCGTATTTATTTACCTCTCTCCCCCTCAGTGCTGGTGGACCTAAAGCAAAAGAGAAATTCCCATCATGGAGGCAGCAATGATAATGTTGAAATCTCAGCAGACTCTGTGACAAAACACGGCTGTGTGGAGCTGGGTCCCAGGACTTACTCGACCTCTGCTATTCACCTGCACACTTCCACTCCCATCTCCAGGCTCCAGAGCAGACCGAAAGGTGTGTAGTGCATTTGATCTACCAGCTGTTTGTGTAAGTCAGGCTACTTTTTAGTTCCTACCTGGGTGAAACATAGCTTTTATGGCATTCAAGTACAAAAACAGAGCCAATGTATTTTCATTCCTGCTTTATCTGCGTAACGATGATCAGATACAGGGTTTTCTTGCTCTTTTAATGCCATCAACTTGACATTTGGATGTTAGTCAGTTGTCCCATGTTTCCCTGCCCAGTGACTCATCGCAGTGGTTAGAGGGTGGCTGCTCTTCCACTGCTGGCTCTATAAAACCCCCGTGATCACTTCAGTCTTTCAGTTTTTTACACTGCTGAATCCATTGGAAACTGGCCTGAAGGAATGGCCTTCCTGTGTTCAATATTGCCTTCTAAGTTTTACGTTCTTTTTAGGCTATAATTCAGAAGATAATCTATGTGAACAGTCCCTGGAGGTAGAGTTTGCAAGCACCAGACAGCATGGTAAGCTTGTAGCAGACACAAATGCTCTAAACCTCTACATGAAGACTTGTTTTATTGCATCCATGTTAGTTGTCCTGGAATGTTTTAGTTAAATAAACCTTAATAGGATGAGGTGTAGTAATGCAAAACCATCCGGGGAATGTCGGTTAAATACTTTTATTTTTCTCTTGAGAAGCTTGTAATGGATATTTTCCCAAAATAAATGTCCAGAAATATTGCTAACGTTGAGACAAGTTGACTTGCCCCAGCAGCAGACTATTTAATGCATGTCATACAGATTTGTTGCTGATTTTTCTGAGCAATGTTTAATACCTTTCTTAAGCATGTGAATGAAAAAAATGTATTGGGGAAAAGGGGAGCACATGGTGAGAACAGAGGTGCAGCGACAGCACTGTCTGCTTAAAGATTTTTAGAAGACTTCATTTGCAGCCTGGTTACCAGCTCCTTCCAAAGAAACAAACCGAGGAGACAGGCAACTTACTACACGAACTTATTTATTATCTATGTTCCTTTGACCACATGAACTTATTATTATCTATCTTACTTTGTTTACAGTTGCTGTAAAAGCATAATTCTTTGTGCAAAAGATAAAAGTGAGGAAAAATGACGTGATCCTGAGCAACTTGACTTGACAAATGTGAATGATTTCTGCTGTGTCCAGACCGTCATCCTCTGTATATAATGTTGTTAATGTTTTCCAAGTGACTTAGTTGCACGGGTCCTATTTTCAGAAGGCAGACTGCAGCCAACTTTTTTAGAAAATCAACAGAACTTCAGATCTGTTTGTTAAATGCTGGTTTCGTGTTTTTCAGTATCCAGGCCAAACAGTCTAGAGAGCAGTCGAAATGCATCCAGCAGTAGTTCACCACTCAATTTGAAAGGTAAAGCTCTTACAGCTGAGTTCTAACAAACAGGAAGTGAAATTATATGAAATTGTATGCAAAATGCTGTTTTCCTTCCAATTGAATTTGAAGACTGTTGTTTTGAATTTGTAATGATTATACAATCTGGACATGGCTGTCTTGGGAATCAAAACAATTCTGGCAAGAAGTATTTTTCTAAGACTGATTCTGGCAAGGGATGGTTGTTTAAGGCAGGCAGTCTAGTTTTGCTTTAGTCTGACTGGCATCATATTGTGGGAAGTAACAGGCCACTCTTTAAATTCTTTTTACAACAACAGGTCTCTGCTCTTCTTACTCTGAACACAGCTTATGTAAGTAATCAGTGCACTCAGACTTGCTAAAATTCTTAGTCCTTGAAGGGTAAATGAGGTCTAGCATTGTGGAAAAATCTGCTTTTTGCTATCCCACTGCCAGGTTCAAGTAGTTGTACTTGTAGGGGTTCATAGGTGCTCAAACAATATACTGTAAGACATTTACTGGTGCTGATTTTTCAGAGTTTTGACTGCCTTGAGTTCTGTGGGAGAAGACAAATGCTGGCTGTTGGGAAGTGTCCCTAGATCACAAAGATCCTACTTCAGTAACTCTACTGAAATGAGGGGGAAATGGTGACTTCAATGGTATTTATGATTTTTCTCAGGTTCCTTAGATCGTATCCATGGTAGAACTGAGAGCCTCAGCAGTGAAGATATGGTGCCAAGCAGAGAGGCACCAGCCTTGCCCCGAGACAACTATCCCTATCACTCCTCTTCTGCTGTCTTAGGCCCTAGCAACAGGCATGAGTCCTCCTTCCACAGGAATGGTTTGCTCTCTCATGATGTACCTCAGAGGAGTGCTCCAACTCAGTCTTACACAGGCAGGCAACGGTCTGCCTCACCTGGCAGTGAGATGGTAACCTTGGAAGAGTTCCTGGAAGAGAGCAGCAGGCTGTCCCCACCAAGCGTAAGTAGTCCTTCTGAGGTGCTGCAAAACTGCACAAAACTGATGCATGCAGGGGCATGGGGGTTTAGGAACACCAGGAAATACAAGATTTTTGTATGTGTGGAACTTGCAGAGAAGTATTGAATCTTGCAAACTGACAATTTGAAGAATGAACCTGTTAAAACAACTAAGCCAAGATTAACTTTAGCACAGTGTTTGCTGATTTATTTTGATGCAATGGCTATGGCAAGTCATACAAATAACTCTATGCAAGTAGTATATATTGGACTGCTGGGACTTTTTAAAAACAAACACTTGTGGTTAAGCTTTCATATTATATCATCGATTCTGATCTCCAGCTATTCTTATTTGTAAAAGGATTAGTTTTCTGTGTGATTCTCACTGCTCAATCTGTAATTACATAGGAAACCTAAAAGTAGTTTTCACCAGAAATGCAAAATGCGCAGTTATTAAAATCATTTCCTAAGCTGAAAATACCATCATTGCATTTGAGAGTGTTTTCTTTCTGAAGGAAGTTTCCAGTGCTTTCACTGTGCTTTGTGTGCTGACCGGCACTGTTCTCTTGGTTCTGTGTCTGCAAGAAAATGCCACATTCTGAATGCTTGGTCAGAAATTAAATACTTGTTTTCTAGATGGCATTTCAGGGGGGTTGGACCCAATGATCTCTTGAGGTCCCTTCCAACCCCTACGATTCTGTGATTCTGTGATTTGTCTTGTACTGCTTAGACACACTGTACAGTAGTGAAGTGGTGCAGTATCGAGCATGTTAATATCTCAAGAACAATTCCCTGATAGTGTAAGTGAACAGGTATTTCTGTTCAATGAATACCTTGGTAACAGCACTGAAATCAGCAGAGCTGTGCTGTTTTATGACATCAGTAAATTATAGTCCTTGAAGTTTCAGAGCATTACTTAAATATGCTTCCTATTCACTAGTTATCCAAATAAATTTCATAGCTTTTAGACATGTTTAAAATTTTATTTGATTTTTTTTTGTCTGTAACTACCTGACCATGTCTCCATTTTCATTCTTTCTGTCATCCTTGTTCCTTTTCAGCATCGGCGCAGTTTAGATGAGAGTGAAATGATTTCATTGCACCAATTTCTGTTAGAAGCTGATGCACTGTATCCCTCTTGCTACTCCTTATGTCCTCCCTTCCATCAGGAACCTTCGCAGTCACTTGAATCGGTCCTCAGTCACTCATGTCCCGACAGCATGAGGCACAGAACAGGCAGGGGAAATAGGAGATCCACTTCACTGTATATCCCCAGGGTATCCATTGTTCTTGCTACGAAGGCAACAGCTTCCAACTTACCCCACAGCTTTTGCTAGCATATTAATACCTATAGAAGCGTATTGTAACTCTCAGCTATTACTTAAAAGACTAAGTTTGTGAGATCACTTGCATCACTTGCTTATAAAGTATTTCCAGTGCTTGTACTGGTTTTGGAGAACAAGTAATTCTGTGATGTTAATGTCCATAACAGCAGTTTAAAGTGAAGTAAAAATAACCTTAACATTGTAACATTTAGTTGAGCATAGAAATTTTCCAGCTGCATTTGAACTACTATCACTATTGGTAGTGTTCACTTCTAGCAAATACATTCTGTAACTGGAAGAAATGGTTGGCACTTTAATGAAGCGAATATATTAAGCTTTAACATGCTCCCTAGAGAAAAGGAATATGTTTCATGAGCTTGTTTCAGTGCATTTTTCATGAAGAGCATGTCCTTTAACTGTTCTGAGCATGCCTCCTACTAATAGTCCAGTGGCAGCTGATCAAACATCACCATTTTGATTTGCATGGACTATGCCAATGAAATATTCAATATACACTTTCTTTTACTGCCAGGTTAATTGTCTGACTTGAAACTTGAAAGCTAATTGTGGGCAAGCAATCATTTCTCAATTATTATAATGATTTTTTGGTACCTTTCATTATGTTGTACGTGCAGCCTTTAACATATATATTGACTGGGAGAGGTGATGGAAATCAATGGAGAAGCTATCAAACTTTCTTGTAATGCTAGCATATCTCCCCAAGGTATTTTTTTTCTTTTCTTTTTATGTCCCTGATGTTACAGTAGTGTGTTATCCAGAGTAACTGTGTTTTGGAAAATGACAGACCATCTTTAATACCTGCTGATACCAACGGCTGCTGTCATTCATATGACAGTGATGTTACAGTGATAGTGGCTGAGGTCAAAAGAGCTGCTGCCCAGGTTACTAGTGGGGTGAAATTTTTTAAGTTTATGACAATTAATCTGGCAAACAGGGCTGTCACAATTAATTATGATGAGCATGTTACTCCTTGATTTGAATTTATATCCATTGTATGCATTTGTATCTTCCCTTCCACGCTTAAATATAAAATCCATGGTTTTATGTGGGTCTCTTGAAATAAGTGGGAAGGAAGATTGAATGAAAAGCTGTGCATGATTCTTTGCTCAAGGTGTGTTGTCATTAACATAGCATGTGCATGTTTTTTCACACCAGGATACCTCCAATAACACAGATGATTTGCTGAGTGATTATTTTAAGAAAGCAAATGAGCCTTCAGCTACTGGGAACCTGCTAGTTCAACCATCCAGAAAGGAGACTGCTAAGATGCCCACTACTCATGCTCCTCCAACTGTAAAGATGGCCATCGCCAGTGAAGAAGGAAGAACGAGTAAGCCTGGAAATTATGTGAAGCCAAACCTCAGACAAGTCGAACCCGAGCCTCTGGCAAACTCCCAGGGGTCTCTTAAGCTTCCTCACACACCACAGCACCAACCCGTGAGTGGCATGCGGCAGATGGCACAGCCGCAGCAGCCTGGAGCTGTGAGCAGGAGGAGTACGTCACTGAGCAGGGCGTTCAGCTTAGCCTCTGCAGACCTCCTCAGAGCCACCGGCCCGGAGACATACAGGCAGGAGAGCCCTCAGAAGTCAGCAGGAGACCTGCATGGGGGCAAGGATGCTGTCAGTCAGACTTGTAGAGCTTCTGTGCCAACAAGCTCCCAGGCGACCTTAAGAGAGAGGCCCCAGTCTGCAAAGGTGGCAGGTTCCTTGCAAGGTGTTGATTCTCGTTGTCGGCAGCTTGATGCAAGACGCCTTTCCCTGGCCCCACCAAAAGATGAGAGGCCACTCTCCTTCCATCAATTTTCTGCCTCACCCACTGCTTCCACCAGCAATCTGAACATGCAGCAACAAGAGCGAGTGAGCCCTGGGCAACACTACTCACCCACATCACACACTCCCTCCAAAGTCAAACCTAAGCCAGCCCCTCGTACTGGGGAGGTGGCCACAGTGGCCTCTGTCAGAGCTGTTTCCAGCAGCACTGAGGGAAATGCTTCCCTAGGGCAAGGTCAGGGCGATGTCCTACTTACCAAGTGCCAGGGTAAGCTGCCAGAAGGCATCTGTGGGGCTATGGAGGAGCCCATGAGAGGAAGCAGCTCCAACAGCACTCCTGGGTCTCCAGACCCCCAGGGGGATCAGCAGACAGTTTGGTATGAGTATGGCTGTGTGTAACCCATGGATGCAGCTAATAGTGTTTGTCATTGCTGATACTGGGTAGCATTTGTCTTGATATTGTGCCAGGTCTTAAAAGGCACTACCTGCATGCTGTTCTGAATGTTCTCTGGGTACTGTTTTCTAGTTGGACAAAGTATGATTAAGAGAAAGAAGGAGCAAAACCCTAGCCGTTCTTTTGACGCTGTTGTGCCTGAAACAAAGTGGAAGCCTGACCTAATCCCACAGCAAGCTTGGAACCTGACTCTCACAGGTGCTGAGCATTCCCTGCTCCAGGAAAATCTTAGCAGGGTCCTCTGTCATTGTTGCATCATGCAACCCTTCTACCTGCATTAAAGAAGAATTTCACAGATAAGGTGTTTGTGCTGAAGCCAGCTTTGCTATTGATAAATAACTTAAACCATAGTGAAAAGGTCATATAAAAGCCAAACTTCTCCCCACGAGACATAACCAGACACTTGGCTTAAGTAGCTTAATAGGAAAGCTGAAGATCAAAAGTGTGTGGCTTTAGCCATGGATCTGTTAAAATCAATTCTTCTTGCCACTGCCACATTGGTGATGCATAGAATTCAAGGGTCATATCTTAACCTTCCCCACTAGGACTGTCTAAAGACAGAGAGAAAGGTCAATGTTATCACCCCTCTGCCTTCCCTATATAGCTGCAGCTCAGTGAATTTTTGACTCTGAAAGCCAAGTGGTGCTGCCTTTTGAAACTTGTTTTATCTTTGATACACACACTGGAACTAATGCGGCCTTTTCAGGGGAGATGTCATTTCAATTGTAAAGGTGGCATCTCATGTACAAAAGTGACTTGTAAGTATGTATATAAGGAGCTCAAGTATTGTATAGGAATGCTGTGTAAATTGTATTATTACATCTGTGTGCATGACAGCCCATACCCTAAGTGATAGTGGGATGCAGCCTCTTAGAAATCCCTACTGTGTCTCCAAGAATTTTGCTCAGTATAGAAAGCAAAATAATTTTGTATACATGTGAAAGAAATATACTTCTAAAAATCTATTTATGTGCAGAGAACTTCCTTGTACGTTTCTGTCCAGGGTGTCATCAATTGCTTATGTATATATGATCAGATGCGTATCTTTAATTCTATTTCATGTTTGTAAAGCTGTTTTTCTTGGAATAGACTAAATCCTCCCTCCTCCTCCCCCCAGTAATATTTGTTTTGCTGGTTCTGATTTAATGTAGTAAAAGCTAAAACTGATTCAGCTAAGGATGTTTTTGTTATCTAGTATGTAGTAATCCCATTCTGGAAACTACAAAATTGTTTATAATAAAGATTAAAATAAAGCAGATTGTTGTACTGTTTTATTTCTTGGAAAATATATGAGATTCATGATGTTGGATGGAGAACTGTTTGCAATAGGTTTGTGTAAGCCTCAGCATTGATTCATATCTCTGTGCAGCAGTTGCATTTGTTTTTACAATGTTGCCACAAAAGGCATATCAGAAATCTTTGTTTGATTGAAGCCTTCTTACTGAAGACTGTAGTCAGACTAATCATGCAAATTAAGTGGCTGTAGAATCAGACTATTAGATTTTTAAGCTTCTCTGACCACTTCAGACAGTGCTAAGCATACTTCCCTTTTGACCAAGTTTGTGTTTCTGAAAACTGCTTCATGCTTAACTCTCCGAAAGCCTTACAGAAGTGAGAAATTACTCATCTTTGAACATGAAGGAGAATGGCAAAAGGAACTTTATGCCTTTTCTGCTATATAAATGCAGACCACAGTTTAGCAATAATGTTAAAATGATGTGTTATGCAGCAATTTTTTAAACTACTGAGTGTTCTTGGTCAACTGAAATTCCTTTTCCAGAAATTTGCTCTCAACTTTGATACTCAGCCAGATCACTGAAAGCAAAAGACTGGTATTTCTTCCTGGTTTCGGTTCCATTTTGGAGGCATGCACCTGGTTGCCTGACAGGCTGGACTGCTGAAGAATTGATCTGTGAGTTGTCAGTTATTAGTAGAAGCAATTTTCTGTAAATACTTATTTAATTGTATAAACCTTAATTGTGACTTTCTGAATTATTTACAGTTATTTACTTCCTTAGTTCCAGTGAGTTTGAATAAAAGTACATATTTTGGAATAGAAATAAAAATACTTATATAGTACATTTCTAGTATGGCATGAGTTTAAGTACAGAAGTTAGAACAACTGATCTTCAACATTACAGCCTCCTTTGGCTACTTGTTGAAGCACATGGTGCTGTGGCACTCAGGCCTTCCTGAGTACACGAAGGGAAGTTATATTACAGGAGACTGTCCTGCTGTGGCATGTGCATTCATTTTGCATTCACTGTTTTCAACTATTCTTTGATAGACTCAGTGGCTCCCAGGTCGGAGTGCCGCCATCGTGCACCATCAGGTAAGAAAATTCAGCAGGAGGGAGGGAGAGCAAGGCCTGCCTGTTTTTGAGGTGCTGCTGCTCTTTGCTTTCTTGGTGGGATAAATGGGTGTTTCTATGTCAAAGCTAACGTGGGAGAGAAGTTGGTTGTGTTAGAGCATGATCAGCAGATCCTCCTGTTGCTGTGTCAGAGGAGCAGACCGTGTGTGTGAGGTGGCGGGAGCTGCCAGGACAGGTTTCTGTGGGAGGGAGAAGCGGAAGGGGCAGAGCTGCCAGAGCCACCTCAGAGCCTTCCTTCCTTCAAGGAGAAAAGGTGGAACAGTCATGAAATAGTGACAATATGGTGTGCTGAGCCTCAGAGCATTGGGACTCCCAGCCTCACAGGGCCGAGTGCTGGAGGCTGACGCTTCCGGCCTGCTTGCTGCAGTTTGCTGCTAAATAATGCTGTGAATGGTTTTGGGTGTAACAATTCAAGTAATGTTGTCCAGTAGTGGAGTATCTCAGTTCATATATGTGGCTTGCGGATCCTGTAGATCATGTTTTCTATTAATGGATAGATTTTTGGAGGGGTTCCCACCCAGATTGGCAGCCAATAGCAGATAGGATTCTGAGAAGGCCAGGGCCTTGCTGTTGGCAATAGCCCCTCCTCTGCAGTGTGTTCAAATTGAAATCAGCAAATTTTTTAATGTGAGGAAACAAACTGCACACTGCACATGACAACAGTATTTGCTTAAAGTACAAGAAACAGCTGTGTGCAAAGTACTTGTGGGGAATCACATGTTCTGCAGTGATGGGGTATCTCCTTATCAAGAAATCTGAAGTTGGATCTTTTACAGTGAAACCTTGTCATGGAAACCTTCTTCCTATCAGATGTTCTTCAGCTGTTCCACAGACTTAAGATCTAATGGTGAAGGGAACAGCTTCTCTGATTTCAGTTAATTGGGAAGGCGTCCCCGTCCACTGCAGAGGGGTTGGAATTAGATGGTCCCTTCCACCCCAAACCATTGTGATTCTATGAACCTGAAATTGCCAGAAGAGAAATAATGGAATCTGTCATGAAAATGGCTAAAGAGTTCTTTATTTAGAAAAATGATATAACACTGTAAACCATGAGGTTAGAAATCATTTCTGATCATCCAGATGTTTGGGGGCATATGAAAAGTTCAGCCAAAGGTGAATGACTTCACAGGGCATGGAAGAAATGTTGCAGAAATTTTTGGTTCCTGTGAAATAACCTATAACCTGGATGCTAATCTCTTGACCTCTTCACATCCATTTAACAAAACTTTGTGGTGTAAATGCCTGAAATGAAAATGCTGCAATGAAAGCATTTGAATTGTGGTTTTGAATTTTAAATGAAAAATTAAAAAAAAAAAAAAAAAAAAGATGTAGTAAGTTTCATGAAAAAAATGCCTCTCTTCCCATCAGAGTTGTCTGATGGTTACCTGATTATCAGGTCCTGGCAGCACTGGAGATGCTCAAGGCAAGGTGGAAAACTTGGGAACATCATATTACTGCAAGTCGCCAATGCCAGGCAGAATTAACCTGGCCTAACAATGTAGTGTGAAATAAATACTTCAGTTTCTAAAAATAACAGATTAATTTCTCATTATGAAGGGTTGCTATGCTGGTATTAGGGGCTGTCATGAGAACTAGGAGAGAATGGCATCAGCTGGAAAATGGTGAGAAAAATTACTATGATTTAAGAAAGTGTTGGCAGGCAGGAGTTTAAGGTGACTGGGAGACGTTCTGGAAAAGGAAATGATATTTTTCCAGTCAAAAGGATTTTTCCAAATGTAAAGAGAAGAGTAGACAGCAGAGAGCTGCTATTTAGGAGGTTCTTGAATGGGAGAGCCTTTAAAAGGCTAATTTGGGCACTGAAGACAGTGAACCATGAGCTGATGAAGTGTGACACAAAGCTGAGGTTAGTGCAGATTGGGAAGATTGTGAAGAATCCTGCTAAGGAATAACATAGCTAAGTGGGGAATGGTGGCAGGGTATCTGTGCTTACCCTGCCCAGTCAGTGGAAGGAAGAGTTTATTGACTTCTCACCTTCTCATCTCATCTCTGTTCTTTCCTTTTCTCTCTCCTTTTTTTTTTTTTTTTTTTTTTCTCTGGTTGGGAGCAGGGAGGGAATAGATTTCTGCTGAGAAAAGGAGAATGAAAATATTATTCCACAGAAGCTAGGAACTTAAAACATGTCCAAAACAAAATACCAAATGCTATGGAAACTAATGTCAGCTCGCTGTATTATTCCCAGATGCTGTTCTGATGATCAGCTCTAGTTAAAATTCTTGCATATTTCTACTGAAAGATTAGAAGTGAGGATTATGTGGCTCTGATGGTGAAGTTATGCCAAAGTATGTAGTATGCGTATTCTTACATACCAGAATGAGAAAGAGTAAGCATTGACATTAGCCTGTGAAAAGCGTGTATTGCACAAAGGGATATCCTGTGGTAATCTGAAAGAAAAAGGAAGGTAAAGCTATTAGTGGAACTCATTGCTGCAGGCTATTGTGGAATCAAACAGATCAGTCTAATATCATGATGCTGTAATGCTTTTGATTTACGATATGAAATAGTTTATGGGAGAACTAAACATCCTCTGCTTTAAAAAAAAAAATAAAAAATTATAAATAAATAGATAAATAAAAACATTAGTTGACTTCTAAGAGGCTCCCCTTACTCTGCAACATCAGGCACTGGCTATCTTCAGAGCCAGGATGGAGCTGGCCTACCTCACTGGGAACAGTGGGCACTTCTCCATGTGAAAATCTGTGAAATCTGCAAATCAAGGATCACCTTACCCACTTTGTTCAGTAGCTGGTATGCTCTAGAAATGTAAGATGGATTAGTGGCAGGAAAAGCATAGTGTGTGTTTGGGAACCCACTGCTAAAGAAGAGCATGAGAGTTAAAGAAGGATATTCCAGATGGGGAAGCACAGCTCCCTGAAGGACTGCTGAGGAGTCTCGAGAGACTTGCATTGGAGGGATGAGGGAGTTTTCCATAAGAAATAGGAAAGTTTGTCTGGGAAGACCAAAGTGAGCATTTTGTAGTGCTTCTAGCCTGATTGTTTTACCATTCTGCAAAGAGCTTTAAAGGTTATGGGATGTGAAAGGCTATGTTTCTTTGCTGTTTTAAATGTCCCCAGCTAAAATTACCCCCTTCTTGTTAAACCCATGAAAAATGCTTCCTTGCAAATTTGAAAGAGTAATGTTTTTTTAAACTCTAGTTATCCAAAGCCTGAAATTTGCTTATTTGTGCGCTGAGAGCCCATAAAATACCTAATCCATAGATAGATGCATGTGTTTCAGACTCACTGGTTGCCCAGGGACATTCAGCTGCAGCACCTCAACCTTCTAGAGACAGAAAACTCCTCATCAGTTAGAGCGCGCTCCTGTAGGACCCTTCTGGCTATCTGTGAGTGAAAGTAGAAGAAACACTGAGAATCAGGGAAATGACTGTGAAGGGAAATTCTTGGGAACTTTTTTTAGGGCTGAAATTTTATCTGAAGGATTGCTTGCTCAAAGCAGTGCAAAAGGCAAGTGGAGAAATAGGCAGGCACAAGTCACGTGGCATAGACCTTAGTTGGCTTAGTTGGTATTTAACTAAAATTAAGATAAGGTTGGTAACCTTCAATTTCCTCGGTTGCTTGAATCCATTCATAGCCTTTTTGTCCATAGGTAAATGAGGCAAGAGGGCAGAATGCTTTAGAGATCTGTATTATCAGCATTGTGTACGGGAAAGAACTGTACAGCTTAAGTACTCCACTTCCTTTAGGCCTTCCAGCTCTCTAGTGAAGTTGTTCTTCCTCTGTGCAGACTAGTTTTAGATAATTCTGGGCAAAACAGCATTAAATCAGTATCCGATTAAGGCACTGGTATGTACACCGCAGAGTGCAGCCTCGGTACCTTCATTGACAAGGATCTCTGCAGTTCCTACTTTTTCTTGCTTATGTTTCCTCATAGTATTTACTTGCAGCTGGACAGCAGGGGCTTAAAGGAAGTGGGAAATGGCCGTCTGATGGGAAAGAGTATATTTTTAATGGTTTTGCGTGCCCTTAAAACCACTTCTGCCAACAACAACCACGTGTGCTAGCAGGAAACTCTTTGCATGAAATGTGCAAACAAAGGAGCCCTCTTGCTAGATCCTGTCCTGCAGCTCAGACAGCGCAACCAGCTTCTGCAAGCTGGCCAAGCCCATCTTATCTACAACTTTCCTTCCTTCATGGCTTTTCTTCTCCAACACTAGAGACCTTTCTGTTCTTCAGCCCAGCATTATCTTTAACTATTTCCTACCTCTTAATTCACTTTTTGTAACCTGTCTTATAGCTCCAGCTTTTGTCTTCTGTCACTAAAGGTGTTAGTCATCTATCAGCCAGTGTTCACCTTTTTGCCACCTTTTCTTGCTGCTGTCTTTCTGTATTTCTCCATCCTTGCCAGACTTTCTTGGGCAGTCACGTTCTCAAGACCTGAAGGCGATACTTATTCCTGATTCTACCTCAGTTTCTGTTCTCAGTGCTTTCTGATGCCTTAGCTATTTCTCTGTTAACTGCTCTCAAACATTGCCTACTTTGTACCGCTTCACACTTTTTTTGCCCAAATACTCCAGTTACATCAAATCAAGGAGCCTTTCTTCCCTCACATCCTGCTCTAGCATGCACTTCTCATCGTATCTGTTCCCAGCATCCTCCTGTAGCTCATTTTTATTGCTCTTTTTTGTCCTGTGTTTGTGACAATAGCCAAGTCTCGAGCCAGGAAATACACTATGTGCTGTAAACCACAGTGGGTATTTGTAGTTCAGAAGATGTGTGTTTGCATGAAGTCTGGGGCCAAGTTCTTTTTATGACTTGTTTTTGAATTTCAGAATTTGCTTATTCTTAGATACTGAGACATCTTTCAAATGTTTCTTCATCAAGATGAATATAGAATTCTACTATTTGTAGCAGGATTTCAATGTAAAATAACAGTTTTTGAGCTAGTCTGGTTGACATTTTAGGGTCAGCAGTTGTCTCTGATGGTTAAAATTCTATGAGACTTTTTTAGCTCTTTAAAGAAATACTAATGGGATGATAAATGCATTTAAGAAGGTCCATATCACTTTTTGCCTATTGAGGCAATATTGTTTCTATTTAGTCTTAAGTATTTTTAACAATATAATTTTCCACATAATTTTCATTGTTTTAGAATTTCCTTCCTTGCTTATTTTGGCTTCTTTAATTGAAAAAAAGCTTTGAATTCCTGAAGCTCAGTCCTATTATCCACATGCAGCTCCCATGAAAAGAAGTCTTTTCCTTGTTTATTTAACCAGCCATATCAATGGGAACAGAGCCCCATTTGGAAGATCCTGAATTCCCTTCAGTCTCCCACCCTGTCCTATACAAGGAGCCCCTGTGAACACGTGTTTGCTCTCTTGTTATATAATCCGGCAAGTATATCGTAGTGGATTCTAACAGGACTTTATTTGGATCAAATTTCACCCACTTAGTTTTGTAACCAAAATCAAGAGAAATGTTGCTCACTGTGTTTAACAGATTTAACCTGTTAGAGACTGGAAGAAGACAGAATACCCTCAAGCAAATCTAAAACCGAATATGAGATGAAAAGCAAAAAATAAGCTAATTAGTGACCCTGATCTGTTGTTTTTAGTGTTATCTCTTTGTACCAATGTTTTCTCAGAGAGGAAAAGCCAGTATCTGGAGTACTGTGTGCTTTCATACTTTGACTGTCTACTGTAGTTACTAAAGACCAGGGACTTTTTCTGCCCTTTGAAGTATTGGTTCAAGAACATTCAGGCCCAGTATTCCCCACGGCATTGAGACATGGGCAGATGGGCCACCTTATGACCACAGTTCTCCTCAAGCTATAAATCCCAGATCTGTGCTAATAAGAGGAAGAGGAGCAGCACGGGAGTTCAAGTCCATGTGGCTATCCATCTTGAACAATTCCTCTTACTTGCTACCAACTTTGTTTTCCATATCTGAATGAAAGTTCACACATGCATTCAAGGTGGGATGAGCAGGTTACTCCAATATATCCACAGTCATCCGCTGGGTCCCTCACAAAGTCAGTAACTGCAGGATCACACATCAAAGCCAGTGTGTCTTTAACAGCGTAAGAGCTGGAGAAAGGATGAATTCAGCCTCTCTACAGATAGGAAGAATAGATGCTCCAGCTTGGTTTCTGGAGCATCTGTGATGTCTATAAATGATTTCACTACCTGTCCTGTAGGTTTTGATAAAACTTTTTATTCATTCTGATAGTCTTTACATAGAACCTCCTGCGTTCTCAGTTTTCTTTGTGTTTATGTCTCTGTGGTGTTCACTGCTGTGAATAGGAACATGCAGAACTCTCTGGATGCCTCTGTGAGTTTCATGTCACCTCATTGTTAGAATCATAGAATCATTTAAGTTAGAGAAGACCTCTAAGATCATCAAGTCCAACTGTTAACCTAGTACTGCCAAGTCTACCAAGCCTCACCTCTACATGTCTTTTAAATACCTCCAGGGATGGTGACTCAACCACTTCCCTGGGCAGCCTGTTCCAACGCCTCACAACACTTTCAGTGTAGAATCTAAACACTTTCAATGTAAAATCTCCTTTGAGGCAGTTGTAGAGAGTGATAAGGTCTCCCTTAAGCCTCCTTTTCTCTAGGCTAAACAACCCCAGCTTCCTCAGCCACTCCTCATAAGACTTGTTCTCCAGACCCTTCACAAGCCTAATTGCCCTTCTCTGGACACTCTCCAGCACCCTGGTGTCCTTCTTGTAGCAAGGGTCCCAAAAACTGAACACAGTACTTGAGGTGCGGCCTCACCAGAGCTGAGTACATGGGGACAACCACTTCCCTAGTCCTGCTGGCCATGCTATTTCTGATAGAAGCAGGATGCTGTTGGCCTTCTTGGCCACCTGAGCACACTGCTGGCTCATTCAGCCAGTTATCAACCAATACCCCCAGATCCCTTTCTGCCAGGCATGTTTCCAGCCACTCTTCCTCCAGCCTGTAGCGTTGCATGGGGTTGTTTTGCCCCAAGAGCAGGACTCAGCACTTGGCCTTGCTGAGCCTCATACAGCTGGCCTCAGCCCATCGGTCCAGCCTATCCAGATCCCTCTGCAGAGCCTCCTAGCCTTGAGCAGACCAACATTGCTGCCCAACTTGGTGTTGTCTGGGGACTTACTGAGGGTGCTCTTGATTCCCTTGTCCAGATCATTGATAGAGATAGTAAAGAGAACTGGGCCCAGTACAGAGCCCTGGGTTACACCACTTGTGATTGGCTTCCAACCAAATTTAACTCCTTTCACAACAACCCTTTGGGTCTGACCACCCAGACATTTTTTCACCCAGCAGATCATATGCCCATTCAAGTCTTGAGTAGACAGCTTCTTCAGGAGAACAGTGTGGGAAACCATGTCAAAAACTTTACTAAAGTCTAGGTAGATTAACCACCTTTTCTTCATCCACTCAGCAGGTCACTTTATCATAGAAGGAGATAAGTTTCATCAAGCAGGACGTGCTGTTCGTAAATCCATGCTGGGATCCACGCTGGGCCTGATCACCTAGTTGCCTCGTATGTGCTGTGTGATGGTACTCAGGATGATCTGCTTCATAACCTTTCCCTGTCACTGAAGTCAGGCTGACATGCCTGTAGTTTCCCAGGTCCTCCTTCTGGCCCTTCTTGTAGATGGGCATCACATTTGCTAGCCACCAGTCACCTGGGACCTCCCTGGATAGGCAGGACTGCTGATAAATAACAGAAAGTGGCTTGGCAGGCACTTCTGCCAGCTCCCTCAGTACCCTTGTGTGGATCCCATTTGTCCCCATAGATTTGTGTACATCTAAGTGGTGTAGCGGGTTGCTAACCATTTCCTCTTGGATTATGAGGGCTTCATTCTACTCCCTGTCCCTATCTACCAGGGGACTGGGTACCTGAAGAACAATTGGTCTTGCAGCTAAAGACGGAGGCAGAAAGTACCTCAGCCTTTTCCTCATTCTTCATCACCCTGTCTCCCCTCATATCGAATAAAGGATAGAGATTCTCCTCAATCCTCTTTTTGTTGTTAATGTATTTATAGAAGCATTTTTTATTGCCTTTAATGGCAGTAGCCAGATTAAGCTCTATCTGGGCTTCAGCCCTTCTAGTATTCTCCCTTTATAGCCTCGTGACATCTTCATAGTCCTCTTAGTGGCCTGCTCCTTCTTCCAAAGGTCATAAATGCTCTTATTCCTGAGTTTCTTCCTAATTCCCTGTTCAGCCACGCTGTTTCCTTCCCCACTGGCTTATCTTTTGGCACGTGGGGCAGCCTGCTCCTGCGCCTCCAAGATTTCCTTCTTGAAGAGTGCCCAGCCTTCCTGGGCTCCCTTGTTCTTCAGGACTGCCTCCCAAGGGACTCCATCAACCTGTCTCCTACACAGGCTGAAGTCTGCCCTCCAGAAGTCCAGGGTGGCAGTTCTGCTAACCCCACTCCTTACTTTTACAAGAGTCAAAAACTGTTATTTCATGATCGCTGTGCCTGAGATGGCCTCCAGCCTCCACATCACCCACAAGTTCTTCTCTTTCTCAAGCAAAAGGTCCAGCAGGGCACCATCCGTTGTGAATCACTCACCAGCTGTGTCAGGAATTTATCTTCCACACACTCCAGAAACCTCCTAGACTGTTTCCTCTCTGCTGTGTTGTATTTCCAGCAGACATCTGGTAAGTTGAAGTCCCCTACAAGAACAAGGGCTAGCAATTGTGAGACGTGTCCCAGCTGCTTACAGAATATTTCATCTGCCTGCAGACTTCCAGAAGGAAGCTAGGGGATCCCTTGAAGCTGGATGTTGAGGGGGAGGAGAGCAAGTCCTACCTAACAGACAGCTGCTGGCACAGGAGCAAGGGGAGAGATCTGAGGCCCCTTTAGGAGCTAGAAAGGGGACCTAAATGATGAGGCTTATTTGGTGTTTGTGAGGTGCGTGCTGGGCTGTGGCGTTTTCCACTGGGAACTCTTGGAACTGAAATCACCACGTGGGGCACGATCTGGGGATAGATGGTTGCATCTTCTCCAAGCAGCTGGAGTGCATGCCAGGGGACTGTGCATCTGCCCTGCAGGAATTTTCAGAGTGAAAACGGAGACCTGTAGGAAAAATTAAAAATAACGTGTGATGCAGTAAAGAATGGGGCAAGAAAAGAAACAAAAGAAAATAGAAGGAGGACAGATAAAGTGAAACGTGTGGGCTGCAGCTAAATATGCAGTGCTGTTCCCACTTGTGCAGGCGGCTGACGCACAGCTCTGTGTTGTGTAGCCACCCCTCAGCAGCTCAGAGCTGGGCCTGCAAGGGCTCCAGGGATGGTACCAGGACAAAAAGAAGAGCAGTAGCAAGTCCTTGTTTCTAAGCTACACAAAATGGATTGGAACTGTGAAAGAGAGATGAATTCAGCAAAATGGTGACTGTGGACTTGCACTCAGAGAGAGAGGGGCAGAGGCCTCCTCTATTTTCCCTCCTCTTGTCACAGAAATTGGTGCTTGAGAGGATCTAAATCAAACTTTCAGTGGAATGTTGGCCCTTGAAGGCAAAGCACAGGTGAGGTTTTTTGTTTTTTTTTTGTCCATTCACAGAAGAACACAAATAAATGCATGAGAAACATGGAAGATTAAGATTTTGATATTAATGCAAGCCTTTTAAGAATAAGCCCAGACAGGCAACAGAGACATTTCCAGATGAGAGGCAGAGTGTTCCTCAGTGGTAATTTAAGAGAACAAGCTAAAGCTAAAAAGAAGATAAAATAGAACAGTTCAGTTGGAAGGGACCTTCAGAGATCATCTGAAGGCCCAGCTGCCTGACTGCTTCAGGGCTAACCAAAGCTAAAGCAGATGAGGGCATTGTCCAAATGCCTCCAGCACGGGGCACCAACCACCTCTCTAGGAGTTGAGAGGGAGGAGAGCAGGTCCTACCTAACAGACCTACTTAACGCCTGTTCCAGCGTTTGGCCACCCTTACAGTAAGGAAATCCCACTGCCCTGATTCAGGTGTGGCACCCGGTATTTTCCTTTGTGGAGCTTTGTGCTGCAGGTGGTTGCCCAGAGCTCCAACATTTCCAGGCCCCTCTGAAGGCCTTTAGTGACGGTCCACGTTTTTCTGAGGCATGAACAGAGCAAGGAAGTGGTCTCACTGACCCTCTCGATGTGTTTTTTGTGGTATCTCTGACATTTATTGTATGTTGTAGCTCCATTGTTTTTGAAGCCTGCTGCCTCTGGTTGTATCACATACGCAAGCCAAGAGTTATTCAATTTAGCGGACTTATTTAATCATCAGAAACATTAAAATTATTTGACCAAAGCAAGCAAAAGGCAAAAATTGCCACTTGCACCAAATAATAGTGATTTGTCAGCTTTAGTAGCTGCTGTATAATTTATAGAGCTAAAAGGCTACAGGAACAGTCATTTCTTTTCATTTTTAGTTTTAAATAGATCCCAAAGTGCAATTGCTGTGCGTGTGTGTTGGAGTCTGTGTTCTGCCTCCCAGGAAGTAAAAGAGAAGCAGATGACCAGAGACACCAAATCCCTTTACTTCAGCGTTCTGTCTTACAGCATCTACATGCTGAGAAAAGCAAAACATAATGGCTGGATGAAAGAAAAGCAAACCAAGATTTTTCTGGAGTTTATTTTGCTCTAATTTTAGGAAAAGGAGGTTTGCTGCCCCGCTTGCAAGGCCTGATTACCAGGTGAGCTGATCAAGTGTTACCTTTTAAGCTCACTGTAATGGACATGTATGGTGTCTGATGGCTCTGCCGTCTGGATGTTCTGAGCACCTGCATGTATCAAACATCCATCCAACACGTCTTTGAGCATGTTTGCACTTCTGTGTGACTGAAAACTGCAGCCCAGGTGGGAACTGGAAAACAGATACTGCCAACAGTGACTTCCACTGGTGTTTCTGCTTTCCAGGGCACCCAAAAGGGGTAATCCCTGTCCAGGGGTCTACTCAGGACTTGTTTTTCCAAACTTGCAGCCTGGAGCCTGCAGGAGGTGGAAGTGATTTACCTACAGCCACCACCGAGACCTGGATGCTCAAAGAAAGCATCCCAATCCTGAAAGATCCCAATCCATGTGATTTTCTTATGACTAAATACCGGTGGGGTAGAGCTTTGAGAGTGCTGACAAATTTGATACTAAGCCTTCACGTTCTTTTATACTGCACAGGTTTTCAGTCTCTGGCCATGCTCCCAGGGGCCTGTGCCTGGCCCCTTCAGCCCCGTATGCTGTCTGCATCTCTGCCATTCTCCAAGCTGCAGAGCGAGTATGCAGAGGACTGTTTGGTGCTTTTTGCAGCCTTTTCAGGTCACATTCAAGAACTTTGTGTTTTTTTCTGCTGCATCCCTCCTCAAAAACTCACAGAGGCCGCTTAACCCTGCAGATAATTTTAGCTCTCTTCTCTGGCAGAGGCTCTGGCAGAGAAAGGTTTCTGCCATCTGGTAGCCTGTCATACCTGAAGGGCCCTTTGCCTGTGTTTGGAACAAGGAGTTATTTTTGATGCTGGTTCTGACGTTAGCCATGGGTACTTCTGGAGGATTTCCAACTTTTGTAATTGCCACTGTATCACTGTATCCTTGTTTTTTCCTTTTTTTTTTTTTTTTTCCCCTAAAGTTTCCCTGCTTATGTTCCTCTGTGCTTTCCACCAGGATAGAAATAGAGAACTCATTTTCTTGTTTTGGACTACCCAACACAAGACTCCTGTTTCCTGCCTTCTGGTCCCTGGCCACCCCTGGGGCGCTGTCGCCCCTGTGCAGCGAGCAGACAGAGCTCATCAGGTGCTGTCCTGAGCACAGTCACTGGTGTCCTTACAGTAGCACAGGAGAGCCCTGCATCAGGTGAGTTATGCATCAGTTCATGGCATGAACTGGGAAAAAGCTTTTTGTTTCCAGCTTCAGTGATGTAGTTCCTGTCTGTTTTTATAGGTGCAGTGCCTTTCAGTGTGAGTGATGGACAGGTTAATACAGTCTGGGGGCAGCTTTCTCTGCTGCAGGAATAAGAGCAGCGGGGCGAGTCAGCAGCATGCCAGCTTCTGCATCTGCTGCAGTCTTCCTGAATGACCTTGGACAAACCGTATAGTTTGTTTATGCCTCAGTCTCTCTTGCTGTGCAACAGGAAGGAAAAGCACCCTCCCAGACCTTGCTCTTGCACATGCAGAGCAGCAGCTCCCTTGTGCAGAGTTCAGCTTGGGCTGTGTTTGGCCATAACGAAGGTCTGATCTCAGTGAGAACTAGGAACAACTTACTGTAAATAACACTAATAACAGCGCTGATGCTCTGTATACTTTGTAACGCACTGTGTACTCTGTAAGAGTACACAGCCTGCACAAGGCAGCATCTGTGTGTGTTCAGATAAGTTGCACGCAGCAGCCGTTTTGCACCAGCTGCCGTGGTTGCAGCACAGTGTGCCTGCTGGTTGTGCCGGCAGTGTTAGGTAGGGGTGTGAGCAGCTCCGTGTGTGTTCCCATCTCTGTGTTCAGTGTCTGCTTCTGGCACTGTCATCTCTTTCATTTATGAATGAGTGGGTGCGGGAGGAGAGGGCTGGGCTGGCTGACTCGACTCCTTTGCAGTTGTACTATAAAGAGCACAGGAGCTGGAACACAATCTCCTCCTCCTTCCCTGCACTGTTTCACCGAAAGCCTTGCTCACAGCTGGAGGAAGACAGCCTCACCAGCAGCCTGAGCAGAAGCTGGGAGAAGGGAAGTCTTGTGCTCTTTGCTGTGCAGGAAAACCATCTTTGTATAAACTCTGCTCACAGGTGAGTTTCATTTTTTACCTATTCATTCTTAAAAGCAAACAGTTTTTCCATCATTGCTTATATAATGTTACGACTCCTGGAAAGGTGGCAGAACAGTTTTTTGGCTAGGTTGTTAAAAGTGAAGCAAAGCAAAACAAAGGAGGGATTCCAGGGACTCAACCAAAGCAACGTGTCCAAAAATTCACAACTTCAAAATAAATTTCCTTGGCAAGTTCCCACTAGTGGAAGACTTTGAATAGAAGCTCTTCCAAAAAAAACTTTCTGGAGTTCCAATTAGGTGCAAGGAGAGCCAAATGTTGAAGTTGTATTGATGAAGGGGAATTGTTAAGATAAACTAAGAAGCTGTCTCGTGTTTGCAGCAGGGAACAAGAGCAATAGCTAGTAGATAAACTTCAGTAGTCATTTTCAGAGCAGTTAGTGCATATAAGTTGACTAGATACAAACTTCTTAAAATAACTAATAAAGTATTTAAATGCTTCACTTCCCTGAAGACATAACCCAAAAGTTAGGCATACCTGGAGAAAACTGCTAAACCTTGGTGTGTAGATATTCTATGTACAACCATATAGGTCTGTCTTTGTCTCTCAAAAGTTTGCCATTAATATATTTTCCAAACGGTAAGACACTTTTCTTGCTGCTGTTAAGAACCTGACTAGAGAAACTTTAAACTTGAAGGTTTGTATAGTGAGATGAAATCCATTCTATCAGAAATTAATCTGCCTTATTTTTTAATAGCATTAAAAATAGTCATTATTGTAGGTTGCCTGTGTTACTTATGTGCTTTTCTGATTCTTGACAGTCTTTGAAAAGCAAGCAAGAAAGTAAATCACCGAGAGATCCACTTCCAAGTGTGTTGTGGGTTGGGGATAGGGAGTTGAGAAATTGAAAATTTAGAAGAATTTTCAGCCTTGTACTGTGCTTTTCTGTTCAGAACATGTGCAGATATCTAGTAAAAATTTAAGGAAATTTAACAGTGAGACAAGGAAAAATGGCTACACACAAGCTCCTAAGATGTGACACCATCACTGTGAGCATTTCAGGACATTCTGAGCAGTCTGTTAATCAGCTCCTGCTGTGACTTTTTCCACAGTAACACCCTGTGTTCACATTGCCTCCAGAGGAGTATGACATCTGACCACTTCTTCTTTCAAGTTTGCTTTAATCAAGAAGTTGCTAAGTAAGTCAATCCCCGGGCATGTAATGCCCTCTCCTCCGTTCCTTTCCTGAGCAAACCAAAAATGTACTGTCCTCAGCGCTATCCTTCCTGCCTCCCCATCTTATTGCTCGTGTTTTGGTGTTCCCCATATCTCGCTGCTTCTACGCATGCAATTGTAAGCTCTCTCAGTTACATGAGTGAAGAGGCAGAAGGTAGCTCTTTCCAGCTGATCTTATGGTTGGTGCTCTAAAGCTGCATGTAATTCCAATGAGAAAATAGGAGATAAATCTCCAAAGTTTTAGGAATCTTTTCAGGGTGTGGGGAGTGCACCATGAAAAAGTGTTGGTTTTACAGAATCAGACCAATATTGTTGTTCTGTGATAGTGGGGCACAGCTGTGAGGTGATAACGTCTACATCACAGCATTGTGATTTGAATATCACAGTTTTAAATTAAGAAAGAAGTGATGGTTCCAATATTTCATTTTAAAAGAAAAGCTCATCTCAGTTGGCATCTGCAGTGGGATTTATTTAACTCACTTTGTGGCTGGCAGAGAAAAAATGACTCCTTTCCTTCTGGGACTTGAAGACTATAAAGAACCCAAGACAGCAGGAAAAGAGGGAAGAGAGATGGAGGGGAAAGGGGAGAAAAATTAGAAGGATGTGTCCCAGCTGAGGTAGATGTCATCATACTAGATGTCAGCTAACATTGTGAGCGTGGAACATGGTTCAGCTGAGGGACGGATGGTCAGATGGACTGGAAACTTATCTTGGGTTGAGCACAGTTACAGGGGACAAGTGTTCAGAGGTGTACATGAACATACATCTACCTCTCCTAAGCAGCCTTGTGGTTGCTGTCACTCAGATGAACCAGGAGATATGTAACTGTGACTTTTGCTGGCATCCTGTTTGAACAGGTCACAGGGACAAAAAGTTTTTCCTTGCTAGCTATTTTAGATCTGACCTGAGGGCCCACTCACTTTTTGCTGGGGCTTTATTGCTGCTGCCTGTTCTTGTGTCAGGGCAGTGACAACTGAACAAAAAGTTATTTCAGGCTCACGAGGGCATTTACACAACTTTTCTAATTATTTTTAAATGAAGAACTGTGGAAATAGAACATGGTGGCCTGGTGATGCTGATTACCTTACAATTAGCTGGATGTTTCCTCTAAGAGATTTGCTTTTCCTATAAAGCTTATTTTGAGTGGCTTTTAACAGTTGTTATGAATTATTCTGCCAGCTGAAGCATTTGCAGAGCTGCTGTCCCTGACAGCTGATGGTACTTGATTTTGAAAAGAGACAGAACAGCTTTAATGTTTAGGAGAAACTGGCCAATAAGTTAAAGTGAAGGTATTAGTAATAATCAGCAGCTAGGAATAGCACTGCACTTTAGGCTCTGAGGGATGCATCCTCTTTAATTCCTTTGTCTCCACTAAAAACCATGCTCTGAACTCTGTTAATCTACTGGGTAGCAAAAGCAGAACTTTTTTGCCACTTCATTTGGAAGCTACAGCCGGTATGCCTGAAAAAGAAAAAAAGACTGAATATTAGACTTAAAATGCTTTATTAGAGAGAGGTTGAGTGATGGGCTCACCTGAGGGATACAGAACTCCGTTCCTCCCTGTGGAGTGCTCCCGCCAGAAATTGTTTCTGTGGCAACAAATCCATCTGCAGCCGGGTTGTCCTGGGGTTTTATCTGGGGATGTTTATGCACAGATCTGTCACCGTGCCAGAAGCAAATAGAAAATCTGGTCTATAGGTAACGGAGAGTGCACTCTGCTGCTGCTACTGGCACTCCACAAGAGGCATCTTCCTGACAGTCTCCACTTAAAAATTGCTACAGACAGCTTTTGCTGCAGGATGAGCTTAATCTCTCATTTCTGAGCATCATTGCTTCGTTCTGCAAGCTTTCAAACTTCCTTTCTCTCACATGTTTGCTCTTGGCTGACAGTAAACACACGAGCTTTGGGGAGTGTGAGATCAAGAATGAACGCATTACAAAAGCAAATGCAATCAGACTATCAAACTTCAGTTACTTCAGTGACACCTGAATAAAATGCCAAATAATTTTATTTTCCTTCTGTGAAAGGAAGAAATTTTACTCTGATGGATAACAATTTAGTGTCTATGCACATATCTAATTAGAGTGTGTACCTATTTTATGCTTTACATTTAAGAAGCAATTAGACATAGCTTTCAGTGCAGGAATTATTTGTTAAACTAGGAAGAGGCTTAAACTAAGGTGCCTTAACTTATCATGACATAACATTTTTATTTGGAATTTGAACTTGTGTCCAAATTTCAGAGTTAATCTTACACCTCCACACCAGAGCAAAGCTTGCATTTCTGACTAGCGTTAGAATCGCACCTCTCCTGCACCAGCTTTTCCATCTTCTAGGCAATAACTCCTCAGAATTCCCCTGCAAAAATAATTGATTCTCTCTCTCTTCTCTAGTCAAGTGAATGTTGGGACACGTGAGTGGTTTACAGTAAGCTTGTTACCTTTGCCATAGGTTGCTTCTCTGATACTATAAAATAAACTTTATCCCTTTCTAGAAAATAAGCTTTTTTCCATTTCTGTGAGGTCATGGTTCCTCAACTACTTTCTCAATGTTTGTGTTGAACCTCTTTTACCCAGATTAATAATACCATTATCGTGAGCAGGTTGTTTTGTTAAGAGAAGATTAGAGAAGGGTAGTACTTTTCAAGCATACCGATGGTTAGTTTGTGACTCCAGATGCTGTGACTTGCCTCCCAAGGAGAGAGGTGGCAAAAATGACAGGGGCTCTGGCAAGGGGAGGCCGGTAGTCGTGGCTCATGTGGACGCTGGTGTCATCCGAAGGTGTGATGGAGAGTGGCTGGAAACTACATTTAGGCTCTTCAGCAGAGTACATGATGAAGTACAAGAACTCAACAGCAGGGTGCTGAGGACGGCTTCTTACACCCTCTGCGAGGCCAGGCAGGGGTACAGAGGTATGAC
Source organism: Nettapus auritus (assembly GCA_011076525.1). NCBI lineage: Eukaryota > Metazoa > Chordata > Aves > Anseriformes > Anatidae > Nettapus > Nettapus auritus. The sequence continues at coordinate 16,752,944 of CM021769.1, forward strand.
TGGGAAAATGGAGGAGAGAATAAGGGCTCATGTACATCAGGAAATGAGGACGCTCAGAAGTGAAGGAATAGAATAGAAAACCAGGCTTTGTTTAAATTGTAATGAAAGTTAAGGTACTAGCACTTAAAATCATGGGAGTAAGAAAATATTTTTTTTCATGAAAATTAAGAGAATTGAGGAAATGAAAATTCAGGAAATGAAAATATAAGGAAGCCTGCAGATACACATGCCAGCACTTTGTTTAGAATGATATTTCCACTGGGGACTGGGTCGCTGGAATCCTGTATCTTCCAGTTAAAAAGAAAAGAAAAAAGTGAAAAGAACTGAAGTTTTCAGTGGTCATCTAGGGAGTGAGAGCAAAGAGGGGAAAAGTACAGAGGAAAACCTTGTCCAAGGCAAAAAATCATGAGAAGTCTGAGAAATAACGTTGCAGAACAAGCTTTAGATGTGGATATTGACTTAGATCTTCTGGAAACTTGGCTAATTTCCAAGAAGGAAACTGCACAAAAAGAGGGAAGCTTAATTAAAGGCAGCAAAAAGAGATAGCTAGAAGAGTTAAATTTCTGCAGGCTAGATGGGGACTATCTGAAGACACACACACGCCTGCCCCCTCCCCCAAAAAAATACAGAACGGGCCGAACTGAGGGGACTCAGCTGAGGCTGAAAGGAAACAATTTTGGCTAAACAGCACTGCATAGAAGGGTGGATGGTGTGCTAGGCTCAAAGAACAGGATTTAGAACAGAAATGTTTGAAACATACAATGGAATCAGTGTAAGCCAAAAACACAAACCTGGTACATGGTGACAGTGCACGCGATGCTAGGTGCTGGCGCTGAATGGGTTTATTTCCTGTCGTTAATTCTGTCTCTTTGATCAAAGCAAAGCCAAACAGAGGAATACAAATGAAGTTAAAGAAAAATGAGGGGAGGAAATGAAAAACCTCTAAATATTACAAAGAGCTTTTTACTTTTCTATGTCTTAAAACTTCTGCTGTACAAAATGAATCATAAATGAAGATAATAGCATTTAAAAAAGAGTTGTCTTTACTGAATGTATCAGTATTTGCTGGGGTGTGCAACAGTGAAAACGTTGACCGGAGGTCTGTTCAACCTCTTCAGACACAGCAGAGCTTCAACCACATTTCAGTTACACCTGGCAAGTCAAATTTTTCTCCCAAACAGACTTTGCCGTTTGTCAGATGTGATTAGTCAAATGTTGATTATGGCTCGTCCAAGTTGCTGCTCGTCAGCAATGCTGCTCAGTCGATTCAACCCAGTGAGCTGTCAGTGAGGGAGGGAAAACAGTTGTACAGAATGTTTGGTTGCTCTAAGTGGGATTAGCTTTCCTAATTACTTGCTGTTAATGAGATGGTTCTGTTCGGAGGGCATATTGTTCTGATAGTTAGGCTTAATTACACTGTCTGGAGGCAGCGGTATTATAAAAGATGTAAGCAGAAAGAGAATTTGGTCCCTCCTTTGGTCACTAACTTGTTAGTTTCTGAACAAGATTTCCCTGGTAGCCAGTGGGTGATGCTGGGGAGGCTCAACAGCAGGGGCTGCCTTTGGTGTGCCCTTGCTTCAAGAGCACATGGGTACAGAGAGCAAGCTGCTGTCAGTGCACACGTCAGCTACATCTGTATGGTGCCTTAGGTGTCTGGGCCAAGGCAGAGGCTAACATCTGACGTGCTCTGCCCAGCTGTGTGCGGGCACCAGCACAGGGGGCTGCCAGGGGGCTGCGGTCCACTCTCAGCCCGCTCAGAAATCTGTGGGGCCCTGTGTGTGGGGCCACAGCTCCCTTGGCAGCATTGCTCTGAGGGGCATGGGCCCTGTGGCAGCCCGAGGAAGGTAGCTGTGTTTGAAATGCCGTACGGATATGACCTAAATCTTCAGTTGCTAAGTTCTTGGCAAGACGTCTGGCATTGCCCAGGGGAGTGTGGTGCTGGTATCAGAGCAGGCTGCAGCTTCAGTAAAGACAGTCAGAGTCTGGGAAAATGAATCAGAAGAGTGAGGAGATTTGCTCCGAGACTGTAGATGGTGAAATGAATCAGAGCCCATTTACTTCAGAAGGGAGAAGTTCCTACTTCTCAGTCCCAAGCCTACAACACAGTTGTTCCAGTCCTTGTTCCTTACTGGTATTTTTGCTTGTTGATCATGGCTTGTGTGGCTTCTAATCCGTAAGACCTACTTAGGCTTGGCTCTTCTTCCCAGCTCACTTTAAATGAGGACTGGCACACAGATTCAGGATTATGAGCAGTTCTATTGTCTGCAGTTGCTCACTACCTGTTTGCCCACTTGTGAGGCAGAGACAGGGCGGTGTTTTGGCTTCCGTATTGAGGAGGTTTGTGAGAGAGAGAAGCTGAGGTGTTAGCTGGGGGAAAGGAAGATTTGGAGTGGTTCTCTGAGGAACAGAGAGCTTTATGATTACTGCAGAAAGTGGTGCAATGTGGAGTTTTCTTCCACCCACTGCCCTGTACACCCAGGCAGCCTCAGTAAGATGCATCCCTTGAGCAGGAGCTAGCGCGGTGGTGAAATCCTGGAGGGTCACGTCATCCACCTGGCTGACCTTTAACAGCAGGAAGGAGGGGGCAGATGAGGGTCATTTTCAAAAGCTATGAGCTAACTGCTTGAGACAACTGTGGCATGACTAATTCCTGTTATGTGATTCATCTCCCTGCTATTAGTTGGACTGCTCGCTTGAAAATACGCATAGTGTGAACTTATTATTACCATAAATAGGGATTTTCCAAAGTGAAGTTTCTTTTCAGCACTTCCCCGTGCTCAGTCAGTGGTTTGGACCTTGCATTTGGTGAAGCAGCCCCAAACCCAAAGGACATCTCTTTCAACCTAGGTCTCTTCCAACCTAGACTTTCTGTGATTCTGTGATTCTGTGACATAAAGCAGTCTGAGATGTGGGACAATGTGTGTTCATTGTCCCCTCTGCCTTCCTTACCCCCTAATGTCAAGTTGTCCTTCATATGGGCAGGCCTCATCTAAGAAGTCCTAAGGTGTCAAAATGTGCAATGAAATGCTACAGTAGCACAACAGGGATTTTTAAAAATTATTTTTTGTACATGTAAAGTCATGTAGATTTTACTTCCATATAGCTTTAAATTCTAGGGGAAAAAATCCCTAATCCAAAACATTAAAAAAAAAAAAAAAATTTTGAAAAAAAAAAACTTTAAATTTTTATTTTTTTCAAAATTTTTTTTTTTTTTTTCTTTTTTTTTTGGTGGAAATGATTTTACTTCATGTCAGATTTATACAGTTTGTTTTCATGCTATTGTGTGTTGCCAGGAGGGTCTGTTTGTGCCTCGTCACCTGACAAACAGTAATAGAGAAGAGCATAGGGGAGGGTATTGAGAGCTCTCCAAACATTTCTTTGCCTTAAGGGGCATCAGCTGGACCATCCTCAAGATGTTTGCTAAACTTTAAGACAGCTCTACATCCCACACACCACCTACCCCAGTGCTCCACTTACCTTTGCTAGTGGAAACTTTTTTTTATGGTGTTTAACCCAATCTCTTGTTCAGGCTTACACAGAGAGCACGCTTCCTTCTTTGCAACAATCTTTATCATGTCTGAAGGTTTTTGCTGTTTGCCCTCACCATGGTCTTCTTTAGACTAAACAAGCCTGCAGATCATGAAGCTCTGTAAGAAATAGCTGAATCCGTTTGTACCACAAACCTAAATGTTCTACGTTCAACCCACTTCATAATTCAAACTATCAGTTAAGCAGGAAACCACCTAGAAAGGCAGCAGCTGAGCACTTTTGGGTGGCTGTAAGAGAGCTAAGGTACCATGGACAAGTAACTCATTATTACGTAGTACCCTGGAGTCTATACTAGCAGAGGGCACGGGGGGAACTTGTTGAAACACAAAATTTACATTCCTGGAAAATGTCAATATTTCAGAAAAAAATACCCTGAATATCCCAGCAGATTATCATCCTAGGCTAACCTCTGTCCTTTTAATTAGAACACCAAGTCTTCTTAACTGATGTGCAAACTGCGGTATATGAGATAGGTACTGCATCTGATATAAGAAGTCATTAATAAGGCATATTGTATTTTACAGCAGAACACTGGGAAGGATGAGGGGGTTGCAATGATCACATACTGAACTGGAGTCAACAATATGCTTCTGGGGAAAACCAACACAAAGGAAACCTATAGCACTGGAAAGTCTCGGCAGGCCGTGAGTACTACCTCTCCATCCCATGCACCACTGTAAGGCACTTGTAAGATTAAACTACATTACCCTGTTATTGCTGATGGGAAATGATCATTGGGACTAAATTCAGAGGTCATGAAAGTATATGAATTAATTAATTTCTAATATACATTGACTGTTTTCATTGGCTTCTAGCTGCCTTTCATCAGTCAACCCACACTGCTTACATTTAGCTGCATAGGTCAATATTTTCAGCTGTTGGTGGCTAATGTGCTGCAATATTTTAGCATACCCACTTGGAACTATACTGTTTTAGACCATTGTATTGGAATATTATTTAAAAAAAAATCATGCACATGTTCAATGTCCAATCTAGTGCTTTCAACAAGCATTAACTTACTAGGAGAAGAAGAAAGATTCATGAATCAAGGATTTTAAGATAAAGCTGCTACTCATATTAGCATTATCAATTCCCAGTGATATGTATGGGCACCAAACACAGCCATTGTGGTTCAGATGGCATTCGAAGTTTTAGTGATGAAATATTTAATGTAACTAGCTTACTTCAGACTTCGGAGAAATTTGATGGTAAACAGAAATTAAGAAGTTGAGACAAATTCCCAGGATATCAAAGTTTGAGCAAATGGAGTGATTTACCCAATGCTGTGAATAATTGCATGTCTGTGCTAGGGAAAATTGGGCAGTGGTGACTAATTAGCCTTTTGTTTATGTGGGTTCTGAAAAAATGTTGCTGGCTTCCTTCTTTGACAATAGGCTTATAAATGGAGTCATACAGTAATGACAAAAGTAAAGTGATTTGTAATTATTGGAATAGTTCTACGGTTTCCTCCCACTGAAACAAACACACAGAGGAATAATTCTTGTTGTATGCAGAGATTCATGTTAGACGGCTCCCCTCACAAGTTAACTAATATGGAATGGGTTGCGTACAGACCTAAAAAAAAAGTTTAGAAGGGGATTCAGTTTGAGAAACTTAGGTTCAATTGGTTTTTTTTTCTTGCCTTTTTTTCCCCTCCCCAGTTTACGTAAGATGGTTTCAGAGGGTTAAAAAAAGTACAGTCCTTTTTTACTGTATGCCCCGGTAAGATTCTCTTGCAAATAGGACGTACAGAGTTTGTGTTTCTATTGAAAAAAGCAGACTGAAACAAATGAGGAATGAAAGTACAGCAGAGAATCTCTGACGTAGCCTGTCTGCTTTACAGATGACAAAGCCAGCAGAAAACAGAAGTAAAACTCCTTGAAGCCAACTGCTCTTCACATAGAAGTTTGACAAAAACAGTATTTCTGCGCGCTTTCTCTTATAGTGACTTATACTTCACACTCCTAGGGACCATGAACTCTGGTATCTATCTTTCAAGTGTTAAGTTTGATTCCAGATTCAATGAGAAAGGTTTAGAAACTGACCCCATTAAATATATATATATATATGGCCAGCAGAGAAATTAATTGTATTCCCTGAAAAGTCACTTGATGCTGCGTGTAAAACTGGCTGCACTAAAAGAAAGTGAGCAGTACAACTGAGTGCACTGGGGTCAGCAATTAGAAATCTTCAGTCTCTAGACTAATCTCTAGGTCTCCAGTGCAACCTGATTTTTATCCCACTTGCACATTTAACTCAGGCTATGATCTTTAATGAAAAAATCATAATTTCTACTGGGCTTCTGTCTTAATACAAACCATAAAAACTCTATCTGACCTCAACAAAACCAGTACCCGCTGAGGTGCTTGAGCCAAACCTGAGCATCTTTCTTGTACAAACTGAATGCAGTCAACCTGCATTGCCTTGGTTTTCTTCCAGGTCTGCCAGCACCCCCTTCCTTTGATCTGCCCAGACCAAGTGTCCCACTGCTGCAGCTTTGCTGTTTCAGGTCCCTGAGCTAACAGTGCTAACTTGCACGCATCCCCATGGCTTTCCATTGTGTCTTTACAAGTGTAATAACCTGCCTTATCCCAGGTGTTCAGCAAGGATAAAATACCTTGTTCACTAGAATTGTTTCCACCTTTAATAAATGTCCTGTAGCCCACTGGTTTATCTCTTGGAGTCATCGGTATGACATTTGAGTGCTTCACAAACACTAACCATTTACATGCAGGAAATGACTGTCCAGAAGGCAGTATAATTTTGAATTTGTGGAGACAGTGACGGGGATTATAATGTTTGGTAGCCCAAAACATTTGGACTTTTTCTAATTTGCCTGTGTGATTCTTAGAGTGGTTCCACAGCCTTTATCAGTGGTGAGTGGAGAGGGCACCTGGCTTCGTGCCCTGTGAGTATTGCATCCCACTGTAATTCTTTTCTTCTGAGCAGTAACAGAGTGTCTGTAAGTGCGTTGTTAGCCATCCTGCTGCATAACCAGATATTCTCCATTGAATACTGACAGTCGGAGTTTTTCTTTCCAAGCGTGGTAATTTTACATTTGTCCTCAGTGGATTTAATTTTGTTTTCAGACCAAGATCATTTTAAATCCTGACTGTTCCACACTCCTTCCCAACTCGGTATCATTTTCTGATTTAATAAGTGTGTTTTCTATCCCACTATTAACAGGATAGAAATTACGAAATTAGGAACTGATGTCATATGAATAGATAAAGCTAGTAATTAGCATCCTGAAAAAGGCAAATTGTTGCTCCCTACTCAATCCACCATTCCAGATCAATAGTGACTACAGGTGACTGCCTTTTGCCTCTGGTTGCATCACGCATCAGGCAGTACGTATAATGCCTTTGCAGTTTCCCGGGTGTTACTGAAAATGCACGTTGGGATGTGTCAAAAGTCTTTATGAAATCAAGATGCTCTTCATATGTTGCTTCCTCTCCAGCTATGCAGACATATACATCATCAAAGAAAGAAATTAGATTGGTCTGACACTACTGTTTCTTGTTGAGTCCATGCGTCTGTTTCTTACTGCAGCAGCATCTCTAAAGCAGCGCTGCTGCCCTTGCTGCCCATCTCTTCCTCCTCACCCTCCCTGGCTTTCTCCAGCCCTGAAATGCAGCTGCTAACTCTTCTCTCTGAAGTCCTGCTTTTCCTCCTTATACCTCTAGCCCTTGTGCATGGGACTCTGTGTGAGAAAGGAATTGTTATGATATCATGAGAGCTAAAGCTGTTGAGAAGGGGGCTGTCAGGGCTGAAACCAGGCTGAAGAGGTTATGAGGACGGGGTGGCACTGAGCTGAGGGGGGTCATTTCTGGGAGCTGGGGAACTGACATGTCTGGGACGACTTTTGGGTATCAGGCTGTGCAAGGCAAGGCTGATGGTTGTAGGGAATGGGAAGCAATAGGTTCATGGATTAATCAGTGGAGTTGAGACCATCTTCCACTACTGTCCTTCATCCCTTCCAACTCTGATTTCCACTCCCCAGAGCAGTAACGTGAGCAGAAGCCTGATAAGGCTGCATGATGCAGAGAAAAGAGCACCTGTCCATGCCTGAGCCGGCCCTCTGACAGCAGGCAGGTAGGGCTGAGGTCAGAGCTTCTCCCAGCTCCCCAAGGAAGGGTGTGAGGTGCGTGCAGCTACCAACCCCAGCCCACACTCTGCTCCTGAAGTACGGGAGGACTCACTTGGGGTGAGTCTGAGCAGCTGTGAGTCACTGCTGTAAATACCCATGTATGTGTACCAATTGTCTGACAACTTGTTCTGGTTGAAGCTGAGCTGGCTGGTGTATGATTCTCCAAACACTCCTTTCTCAAGACAGGCAATATGTCTGTTTTACCCCAATCTGCCGTAAGTTCTGAAACATCACCCGTAGTAATTCACAAACTGCTCTAGCTGATTCTCTCAGACTGCACAGAGACTTTAAATTATCTGCTGGTCTTTGCTTATCTACTTTGTCTGTGCCTCTCTCCTATTGTTAAAAACAAAAAAAAAAGTGAGATACTGGGTCACAATTTTGCTTCTGAAGTTTGAAATAAAAAATAACAGCAAATATTTCAGCCATCTGTAATTTCTGCTTCTGCCTCATGTACTTGTCTTTCCTTTCCCTCCCTTTTCTTGGGGAAGTAAGAAATGGGATATTCCAATAAGAATTGGATACTCTGGCCAATAAATAAAAGAAACATCCTTATTGCCTTTTTTGGCTCTTTCCACTTGTGACCTTTTTACTTCATCATTCCTCTGGTTTAATCCAGGCATTGTTGTGCCATTTCCTCATAGTCAGCCTTAGTCATGCTCCCCCATTTCCACTTTATTCTACATTTTCGGGGGGGATTTTGTCTAACAGTATTAGCTTTCTCAAGCACCTAGGAACCTGATAGTCTTCAGAAAGAAAGGTGGTAACAAAGGAATGATTATTCCTTCTTTCCTCTCCCTTAGCCAGAGCATCGCCCCAGTAAGATGACTGAGCGTGTGGAGCAGGCAAGAAGAGGCAGAAAGCATCTCTTAAAGTAGTAATAAAAGCACGGTTATCTTCTGTGGAAGGAATGCTCAGCAACCAGGTGCCATTTCCCCTCTCTCAGATCCTGCCTTTCCTATTGCAGCCCTCACAGCCGCCCCACCTCGCCCCGCTAACCCTCTCTCAGGTTTGGGCCTGCCAGTCTCTGCCCAGTTTACATTGCTCCACCGCTCCCTGGTCTCTGCTGCTACTCATTGCTTCCAAGCCCCTTCCTCTGACCTTGTTCTTTCAGGCTTTGTGAACCAGAGTTGCACCAAGCTGACAAACCCTTGAGCCTTGGGAGAAGTGTAGCGTGGGGGTTTAAAGGCTAGTGTTTATGTAGGTAATGATCTGAACCAAATCCAAAACTGAAACAATCTCAGATTTTTGGTTCCAAGATATGCAGCATGGTCCAAGTCCTGCTAGGAAAGCCAAGTGACTCAGGTCTGTTTGTGATGTATGACAGGTGGAGGGACAGATTAAACAGCAAGAGATCTACTGCCATGTAAAAGCGCACAGCCACATTATCCTCCCTGCTCACGAAAACAAATGCTTTGTGGTGAGACAAGCTGTGAGCACAACTTTTGCAAATGTGTACAAGGAAGTCCTTTTGCTTAAAATCTATAGGTCTAATCATATATTTCTTATGAGGAATCTTGTAGCGATGTTCATTGAAACTGGAAAAAACAAACAAACAAACAAAAAAAACCAGCCAGACTCCATCCTATTACTCGGTCTGAGCTGAAGAGGCTACTGTCAGTGGTTCTGGGTTAGTTCCCTTGCCATCACCAGCAGACAGCACTGAAGGTGTGAGCTGCTCTGCAGTTCACCGTGCAGGGTGGGAATCGTGCTTTTGTCAGCAGCTAGGGTACGAAGGGGGCTGGAAAAAAAGAACCTGCTGTTGAATTGTCAGTGAGTGATGAAAGTTGGCTGATTTAAACAAGAAAAAGTCAAGCTCTCCAAAGCCCAGAGATCCTTGGCTTTATTTTTCATCCAAGAACAAGAGGAGTGTTTGGAGTTCATCTATATGTTTTCTTGCCAAGACTGGGGCTTAGATAGGTAACACTGAAAAGACATGGGCACATGAAAGAGAGAGCAAGAAATCTTGCCTGGAAATGTCTGTGGACTCGTGATACTGGAGGTGTTACATAAACTAAGCTCTAAAAAAAACCCACACAGCTGCACTATTTCCATATTAAAGCTGTCTAAATGGAATGCCTGTGTGTTCCCATCCATAGCTGCTTTCAGCTTTATGATTATCTGCACCCCAGATGTTTTTCTTACAGCAACTTTTTCATTTTTCTCCTCCTACTATCTAGGCTGGCTTAGTAAGTAATGAGGGAGTTATTTGTCCTTCCTATTCCCTGCATCACCTTTCTAATTTGCCAGGGAGCTTGTAAGTTACTGTGTATTATATTCCTAATAACAGAGTGGTCTTTAAAGGCTGTTCTTCCACAACATCTGTTGGACACTTCATTGCAGTGTTTTGATACCAGCCTTGATGAAAAAGCATGCGGTTTCATTCCTGGCCAGTGCAGAGCTATCTTAAGGTACTTGGTTTGTGGGGAAACAAAGGGAAAGGTAAACTACCTTTATATTTCCCATTTGGCTACTGAAACTGTCACTGGTGAGGCACGGGGTGCTCAGAGGGCCCTGAGGTGTCTCAGAGCCCACACACTGAGGATGCTGAAACAAAGGAGGAGTTTTCCAAGCTCACTTCGTCCACAGACCAGAAGAGCAGCATAAAGCAGCTATTGTGCCAAGGAGAGTCTGGACCTTTGCAACAGCCAGCCCGCTCTTCCTGGCCCCAAACCAGCGCACGCCAGCACTTCCTCCAGGAGCAGGAAACATTACTGTAATCAGAAGTGTCTATTATATTAGAACAATATCGTATCAATAAGACCTTTTCTGTGTCTTTCACATTCTGCATTCTGGCAAGACTTTTAAGCTAAGCAGATATGAATTTTACAATCATGTTCTTCATGACATAAACATAATTTAATAAAAACAGCTTGAGTTCTTAGAGGAAAAGAAGCATTTTCAAAAAACCAGTGCAACTGTGCAGTACATCTGCTTTTTCTCAGATTTTCTCATACTGTGACCCATATTGGCCTACTGGGTAACACTGAAAAAACAGAGAGCTCTTGAACTATGAACATATAAAGACAGTTCTGACTCTTGAAAGGTACTGAAAACCTTCAAAATACTTTCTACAGTCTTTTAAATTATTAATTTGGTCTTATCAACAGCAGCTGGGCACTGACTAGATGCTTTTAGTTGTTAGGTTAGATGATGAATCCCAGATTTTTAGGCGTTTTAGGCTGTAACTGGGTATGACAATCATTCCGTGCAGACAAACTCTTAGCTGTAAAAGTCAACAAATTATTATAAAGAAATTGTACCAAATACAAACTCAAATACAATTGTGCTTGGTCTGGAGTCCTGGAATGGAGAAGGTGAGGTGGGATAGGTAGGCTGTCAAACCTGTCTCAGTGCAGATTCTGTGCATGGTGCTTGGAGGCATGAATCACAGAATCACAGAATTGTAGGGGTTGGAAGGGACCTCGAAAGATCATTGGGTCCAACCCCCCTGCCAAAGCCAGGCCTCCTGTATATAGAAAAGCTGCATGGCGGTTGTGCAGCCCCTGAGAGAGGCACAGTGTGCTGGATGGTGCTAGAGGAGAGAAAATGCCCCCTAAGCACCAGTCCTTTGGGAAATCTGCATGTAACTTCACGGATGAATTTCTGTACGCACCTGTGACAATTTACAATTGACCTGTACAATTTGTCCCTGACAATGCTGTCTCCTTTTGAACCCAAATTAACCAAAGCTTTATGAAGATTATACAAACTGCTAACCTTACCAAAGTATATGCTGGAACTGTGCATTTTCTGGTAGTGGTTCAAAGAACTAATCTCGCTGTCTTGCATCCTCACATAAAGCGCACATCCCCCTAAGACTGGGGCACAGTTTGCCCTGCTGTTTTCCAGTCCTGAGCACTTGCGCCAAAGTGACTGAACATATCACGTTAGGTGATAGAAGGGTGGATATGATGCTTCGTTTAGTCTAGGGTTTAATCACTGTGGGCTGGCTGAAGCCTGAACTCTTATCCCGGTTGAACTGTGTGCTAACAACCCGTTGTCAGCAGTGATTTTTATAAGAGTCTTAAACAGTAATATTTTAGTATGGAAACTGTTTGCACAGGCATGCGTTTGGATTGTAGAATATTCTTTGGGCGAAAACAATTGTATTCATCTTCAGTGTAGATGAAATGGGAAGATCATGTGTACAGATAATGACGGGTGGTTTTAAGAGTCCGTGGCAAATAAGGAATTTGTAATAGCTTATTTTATAGGACTAAGACCGTGGAGACATTATGCCAGATTTTTAAAGTGTCTTTCCGACAGACAGCTTGCTTTTGGGACTATGTTTATGCTTAACTGTAAAAGAGCCTGCTAAAATTTCCAGTTTATTTATCCTGATGGGTTGAACTGCATATTCTATGGTATTTTTTATCTAAAGGGAAATTTAAGTAATGGCAATGAAAAATCAACTATTTTGTGCACCTTGAATCCTCTAAGAAAGTCTGAGTGAACTACTGCTTTGCCAGAGAAATATTTCCATTCTGAACAGATTGGATTACTGCTTTTGTGCCTCATCTGTAAAAGAGAGATGATATTTCTTCACCTTTTAGATACTCATAATGCTAAAGTGACAAATGTTTGTAAATTGCTTGGAAATTCTTTGACAGAAAATTTTGTTTATGTGCACAGTACATGGAGTTACTCGTATGAATCATGATTTCCCAGACAGGCTTTATCTTCTATCAAAGACTGCAAGAAAATTTAGTACGAGGAAAACACATCTTACTGAAAACTGATGATTTGATAATGATATTCTCCCTTAAGATTTTCATGTGTTTTACCACCAGGTTATTAACATCCTGCAGCGAGTCATCACTTCAGCCTAAACTTTGTGGATGAAATAGTGGTATACAAAATTGGATGAAATTAAGTTCTACGTCTATTCATTCCGGACCCTGATGAATGATACATGTTGAGAGGTAGAAGATGATGAATTCCACAGACAATGCAACTGAACAGTGTATTATTGACCATAATATCCACCAGACATTATCCCCTGTGGTATACATATTTGTATTTATAATAGGCTTGCCAGCTAACTGCCTGTCGCTGTACTATGGGTACTTACAGATCAAGGCTAAAAATGAACTGGGTATCTACCTTTGCAATTTGACTGTAGCAGACCTCTTTTACATATTTTCTTTGCCTTTCTGGATCCAGTATGTTTTACAGCATGACAACTGGACCTACGATGAACTGCTGTGCAAAATCTGTGGCATCCTCTTGTATGAGAATATCTATATCAGCGTGGGCTTCCTCTGCTGCATCTCCATCGACCGCTACCTAGCAGTAGTGCACCCTTTCCGGTTTCATCAGTTTCGGACGATGAAGGCTGCTATGATTGTGAGCGCTGTTATCTGGACCAAAGAAATAATGACCTGCTGTTTTGTCTTTACACACGGGGAGATCAGTATGGATGCCGAGAGCCATGTGGTGTGCTTTGAGCACTACCCCATCAAAGACTGGGAGCACAACATCAATTACTATCGCTTCTCTGCTGGCTTCCTTTTCCCCTTCTTTCTGCTGGCCTTCTCTTACTGTGGGATTTTAAGAGTTGTCCACAAGAGTCATGGCACTCAAAAGAAGAAGAAAATCCAAATTAAACGTCTAGTTTCAAGCACTGTCTTCATTTTTTTAGTGTGTTTTGGACCGTACCATATCCTACTTGTAATTCGCAGCATGTTTGAGAACAACTGCTTGTTTGCTGACAAAATATTTAACATTTACCATGCTTCTCTCCTGTTGACTACTTTTAACTGTGTTGCTGACCCAGTACTGTACTGTTTTTCCAGTGAAAGCACTTACCATAACTTTGCCAAGATGCGAGACTCTTGTTTAACATGTTTAGGATGTCTAAAGACTGAGATGAAAGAATCCTATCAGCTGAGTGCTCCAGAAACTCCCAACAGGCCACAACATGAGCAACAGCCAGGGTTATTACAAAAATCACGTGATGCTACTGAAGTAATGGAAGACTCCTCAGTTAACAGGGACTATTTATAGTATTCATCAAAAAGGACACTTGTGTAAAATCTCCATGTATGACTGTATGTATCCATCTGATTTATCCGTGTATTAATCTGTTTTACTTCCCAAAGGCTTATTAGCAAGGCAATATAGTGAGGTGCCCTTATCATGTCTATTGTCTTTACGGTACCACTCAAAACCAGTCACCTGGCATTGACTGCAATAAGCTGGTACTCATGGTGTGGTTCTTTAACTGCTGTCTCTTTGCAGCATCCCGAGAAAAAAAATCTCAACTATCTGTTGAAAAGGTTGGAGACAGAACAAATTAAATGTGCCCATAAGTACTTTTGAAAGGAAAAAATGGATGCATTTCTGCAACGTATTATGTACTTCTCTGTACTTCTACTTCTCCAGCTAGTTTAAAGGTGTGCAGAGACCTTGCCAGAGCCAGCTTGCTGAAACAACTGATCAAATAATGTGAGATGTTCCAGGACAACAGGCACAAGAAATTCAGCATCTGCTGAGACCTTCAGTGCGTGGATTGAGTGTTGAAACTCGTCATAAGGCTTCTATTGACTTCCAGAGGTATGAGATCTCTTGGCTCTGATTGGGATAAATAATTCAATTTGTTGACTTAGAAAAGAACAGGAGGTTTGTAGTATGTGCGGTGCATTTAACCCATGCATTTCTCTGAATCATTGTCTTCAAATGTGAATTTAGTTGCATCTAAATTCAACTGAACCTTGTTAAGATTTGGACTGTGTCCTTCCAAATCTGTGTGTCTTGTGCAGTGCCGGCCATGCAGACAATTAACAGTGGATTTGTCAGTGAAACTCCTAAAAGGATTCTGCTCAAACTGTTTTCACTAATAGATATTAGAGCTTAGGCTTTCGTCATTGTTCAGTAAAGACACTATCAGAAATATGATGTGTGAATGATCCATAATGTTTTCTGGTTTAGACAGAAACAAAATACAGGAATACCTGGAGACAAGAGTAGTTAAAGACGAGGTCAATGTGCACTATAATATTGTTTCTACAACCAAGTCCTCTCTAGTTTTTAGTTGATGGTGTGTTTTTTATATATATATTCCTTCTACTAATGAATCCCATATCTTCTTTGTTATCTCATCGTAATTTCTCATATCTGTAACTGTTACGCCATGAATATTACCTCATCCTTTCGTTTATTCTATAATTTCAAGCATTTCTTGAAACACCTCTGTCTCTGCAACCCGGAGTTGGTAACATGTAGCAGTAATTTTTTTGTTTCTTTTTAATGTCAAAAGATTGTCTAGACAGACCTTCTATACCTGGTATCTCAAGTACGTCGCTGTACACAGTCTTGCTTGTCTGTGTTTTTTAAAAGGCAGCATGTTCTAAGAGTTTTCACCCTGAGAGTGCAGTATTAAAGTAATTAGGCAATGTGTTTAATAAATATTTTTTATTATTTTTTTTTTATATTTGTTCATTTTGTGTTTGCCATAACTGTCTTATGGCGTTGGCTCACAAGAGTTTGTGAGAGTACAGATCCTCTTCTCTGCTTTTGCAGAAAGGATTCATGTCCCCACTCTAAGGAGGGGATTAGGTTTGCTTAGGTTAACGTTTGCTTTGTTTAATTCTTTTACATTTCTTTATACTTAGACCACTCACCATGCTGGATTAATTACCTTATTACATGCATTTTTCTTATGACTATCAGAGCTGTTTAGCTTTACTTTCCGTTAGTCTTTCCTCCAGTCTCTCCAGTCTGCCTGTATCAGCTGGGTTGGAAGGCAGGGGCTGCCGACTGCCACAATCCATCCATGTACGTTGTTAAAAACACAGCCAACTACTCAGGCTCCCACGACCTGATGTGCTGCAAGACACACATGGTTTGTTCTAAGATAAAACATTTGTTGCCCTGTTTATGCTTTACTTCTTTATAGTGACCCATGTTGTTTAAATTAGCTGGGACGCAGGGCACGCCACATTACATGCAATTGCCATCTGACAGATTAAGACTTAGTTCTGTTGGTACTTTGTTGTGGTCAGCTTTTGGTCAGCTGCTGCAGTTTAAATCAGATGGGAGCTTGTGTAACGGTCCGGCATCCTGCTGCAGTTATCATCTCACCTGCTAACCAGGCGGGGAGGGAAAGGTTGCTCCTCCCTCCCACCCCAGCACGAAGTCAGTGTTTCATCAACTCTTTCTACATTGTAATGGGTGGGTTTAGGCTGCAGAATTGCGACCGCCGTGGGAGGAAAGTAAACCTCAGAGCTTTTCTATTTCATCCTGAACATAATCAAGGGTTGCTAGAGATATGTTACATACTGGTAGTGGATTAAATATAGGGCTTGGGAATGCACAGGAGAAGGGATTTTGAAAATGCACATTAGAGAAAAAGACTAATAATTTGAGAAAATTATTGTTTTGACAAAACAAAATCGGATTGTTAAAGCTTGTATTTTGGATAGAAAAGTACAAAAGTTTATCAAATCATGTTCATTTGATGAAAGTCAGTGTTTGTAAAGAATAATAGACATTATATCTGTTAGTGTAACAGGTCACTAAGCATGTAGCTCACAGAGAAAGACATCACCTGACTCTATCTGAACAGGTATCTTCAAATTATATCAACTTCATTTTGTGAAAAAAAAACAAACAAAAACACTCAAGTACTCTTACCAAATATTTTACCTAATGGCTTTAGTTGGATAATTTTGGAGACTGCTAAAGGAGCTATTTTCTAATTGTAAGACAGTTTTACTGCAGTGTCCTTCGAAAAGATTTTAAGTAAAATTAAAAAAAAAAAAGGCTGAGCCATAAATTATCCATTGGAACCTTTGACAAATCTGAATATCTATCAGCATTCTGGCGTTAAGATTTTCTCTCATACATGTTCAACTGTTGTAGATCTTTACAGGCTGTGTATCCTCAAGGAAATCAGAAGATTAATGTTCTAAGCATGCTGGTGTTTATGTGGTACAAACTGATTTTTCTTACTCTCAAAGCATTACACGTGTGCCTTAGATAAGAAGGAAAAAAAAAAAAGAAACAAAGCTCACCTGCCAGAAAGAACAGTAGATATGACATTGCTAGCTGTTGAAATACTGTCCTTTGGAAAAAGCAATGGGCAAACAGAACTGCCATTTGGTTGCTGTTAAAGCACAATAGCTTGATGCTCTCCTTCTGTACCATTATAATCATTTTATGACAGGCAAAGCATCGGTGCCTGAGAGGTGCAGTGCAAAACAGCGCCTGTCCTTCCTGCCCTGAGGACTGACAGCTAGCACATCTTCAGCCCAGACACTCATCTTGAGTTGACGTAGTAGCACAGCTTTCAGTGACGTAAGTCAGGCGCAGCTCACACCTGTTTGTCGTGTACTGGCTCACTGTTAGCAGGCCTTTGAGATGTAATTTAATTTTTCTTCACTCGGTCTCATCAAGAGCTGTATTTCTATAACTGGAATTCATTTAAATATTCATTTACATAATTTTATACTGAATGCAAATGTTCTTTAATTTCTGATTGTGCTTTAATTTCTAAGCATTATTTTAATCACTATGTATTGAACTCATTTAGGGTATCCTATTGTTAAGAATTAAAAATCTACAGTATTTCTGCATTACCCAAAAAGGGACAAAATGTTTAACCATTTGTAAATGGTAAACTACTGATATGAAGGAGGCAAACAGTGCAGCCTACCCTTCACATGGTAAGCTTGCAAGGCTGCCTTATTTTCGTTGCAGCCCTTCCCTTGTCTCCTCGCACTTCCACAAATGACCCACCGCTGCAAGAAAACAGTGTTAGAGGAAGAAGTGTGCAAGGGAGCTGCATTTAACAACTTTTACTGCGGTAACACTTACTGTTTTGTGTTTTGCTTTGAATACTCCGCTGCAGCTGTCTTCCCCACCACAAACTATTTTTAAATCCAAGTTGCTACAAGAGTTACTTCCTGTTGTAGTTACTAGGTTAGTAAAACAGGAACAGCAATGCAATCATATTTAATTTTAATGAGAAGTTTTCTTTGTAAAAGCCAGATCACCTCCTAGTATATAATATAATTTAATATCCATTATGAAATTACCAAAAAGAAAGGTAGACCAAATCATCATGATATCTTCTTCCTGCTTCACCAAAATATAAGGGCAATAATAACAGGTTGTGCATGGGCAAGACACCAGAGATGAAAAGTCCAGCACTTAAGAGACAGAGACTCATCTTTTTCTGATCTTTTTTACCTTCTAAGAGCCTAGGAAATAAGAAAATAGGAGCAATTCCTGATTTGGAAATCTTACGGGGCAGTTACTGCTGCACCTCTTGCAGCAGCTTCTCAATCATACGCGAGTGGGTGTCATAGAAGGGCAGCCCGTCCACTTCCATTTCTAGACTGGCAGTTTTTCCACTGCGGATCCCGTGCTGCACAAGTGCTTTCAGAAGCTTTTCTTCCTTAAAAGATAAAGAAATATGACATAATTAATATCCTGAATCAGACAAAAAACATTCATCAAGATCTTTGTTTTAAACCTAGGGAGACTCTGACCTCATCCTCTGTAATTATTTTGGATAGCAGTTCGTGAACAGCATGTTTCTTGTCTACACTCCCTCAAACAGCACGTTGGTGTCAATGCTGAGTGCCTGATTTCAAGTTCCTATATTGCACAAATGTGAACCAAAGGAACCTCCACCTGAAGTATCTCAAAAACCTACCTGTTGTTTTCCTAGCAGAGCAACAAGCTGCAGAAGCATTTTTAAAGAAAAAGTACAGAGGAGGAAAAGGGTATGTCAGGGGAAAAGGTTAACAAGAGAACCTAACTGAGCTGCACAATCACTTTCCTCTGCTGAGTATTCTGTGATGACTACGTGCCTTTTGCTCTCTATCCTCTTTTTCTATTGATTTTATGAAAATTCTGGTCCCTTAAGAAAGGAATCGGGGAAAAAAAATACAAACCTTAAGTTGCTCTTTCCTGGAATTCTTTGAAGTAATGTCTAATTTCCTTTGTTTAGAACTGCAAACTCAATTTTGTGTTATAACTGTTATTTTCTTGCTTAACAGTGGTGTAAGCAGATATAAAGCATGTTCCAAATTGAGTTGTGAAAGTACACAGAGGGATCAAAATCCTCGATTGTGACCTACGGGCCAGTTAGCATTGTGAGACGAAAAGATGGGATAAAATCAGCTCTGAAAAAACACTACTACTATCAACAGTGAAGTTGGACCAGCCTGGTTTCAAATGGACTTAAGTGTAGCCGTTTTGTCCCCTCCCAAAAGTTTTTCTGAAAAGCCACAGCCTCATAGCAGCATTAAAGAAGAGACAGGCCCCTCTCTCTTCCCTCTGGTAATTGTTTTTGTGAAATTTCCCAGAATCTCAGAACTTAGAAACCTCTTCCCTTTTGTGAAATTTTGAACCTCCTGATGAATTTCAATGAAGCTCACACATTCCATTTACTGTGGTAGTTATAATAAAAAGTCCTTCAGTGCATAAATTGTCTGTTCTTTCAGGAATCTTTGAGAATTCTGGAGACATTCAAAACGTCATTATTCTAGATACTCTGTTCTTCATTTGACGTGAAATGTACGCATTAAAACTCTTTATATAAGTTCTTAGCATTTTCTGTAAAGATAATTTAATCCTCGAATTTTGTTAATAAAAATATAAGAAGAATAAAAAGCCTAGTCACGTCTTCGCTTTCTTCCACCCCTCCCCTAACGTAACTTACATAATACCTTGATGTAGTCATATACGTATCTTTTTTACTTCCTTTCTCAAGAATGTCTTTTCTTTCTATGAATGCCTTCTTTCTAAGAATGTCTCTTCTGGTCTTTTGGTCTGTTTTATTTCCAGTTGTATGAGACCCTACTACAATGCAAAACGCTACTACCATACGAAGCCCTACCAGTGTCCTTGACAGACAGCTCTATAGGTTCAAATACTTATTGTTTGATATTCCCTACAGTAACATTAGCAAAGTCCTTTATATCCTGGACACAGATGAATGACCAAAACATTGCAATGTTAAAATGTCTAATGTTTTCTTATTAAATATTTTGTTATGCTTTATTTATTTATTTAATTTCTAGGAAGACTTCTAAACCATATAGAATATAGTAGCTTTAGATCTGACTTTATACATAATGTGGTGCATTTTACATACTATCGTTTATGGCCAAAATATAAACATTTCTGACAGAATCAAGACATACCTTACATGGTCGTTTAGCAGAGAATTCAGTATAACTTGGTAACCTGCTTTTGAATGCACTCCATATAAACATTTATCTTATATTTCTTTGTAATGCATCCTACATCTTAGCTGTAACAAAGTGAAATGAGCCACTCTTTTTCTACAAAAGAGAAAATAGCTATAGTTACATGGTGTCAGTCTTGACATCATGTAACAATACAGCAATGATACAGCTATTTAAGGAAATTACCTGAAGACACTCTTAGCATAGAAAGCACTACATTGTCATTTATCAGCAGCTTATATCACGCATGATGATACATATGAATATATGAATGCAAATAGAAGCATCTGATCTTTCTGCAAAGAGAGATTTTGTCTTGGCACTGAGAATCTGTATGCAAAGTGGCAAATTATATCTCCCATGTCACAAAAGAGACACCTGAATTGGATAAGCAAAATTTCATTTCTCATTTTGGATTGTTTTTCCTACATATTTACAGGCTAGAGCTCTTTGGTCTGCTTACATAGGGAAAACAGGCTTCATGTTATATAACTATGCCTGATAAACTGTATTCTCTCATCAAACCTTACTGGTTGCACTTGTAAGAAGCATACACAATTTACACTATGCTCAAAATCAAACCAGCATCGGATTAACTGACACAATTTTGATTCAACTCCACACCTGAAAGGTAGGTAAAGACTGTTTAGATCAAATTATTTCTTGTTGATCAAGGTGTCAGCAATGACCAAATGCTTCTCAGTATCTCTTATTAAAAATATATATAAAGAATAAGTCATGTACTGAGAAAAATCTTAGTACTTTGTTGAGCAGGAACAGAGAGTGCCACAGTTCTGGGTTTTGTTACATTGCAACCCTGATATTGCTGTAATGTGAGGCTGGAGAAAACCTTTGTACTTCAGGGGAAGTCTTCTTAATTTAGTAATTATGATCTATGGGTTTCATGGAAAGAATGCCCTTTCTGGAAGAAAAATAAAATCTGATAAGAAAGCTGTTTGGTACTTAGGCACTTACTCAAATGTCTTCTTTCCAATTACAAATATACAGATATTAACACTGAGGTGGGTATGGTGGTGCTTTTTATCTTACTAGGGTAATTATTACAGCATTAAAAGAAGCTGTACTGGGCAGAAAGTAGCCATGTAAACCATAAATGGTCTGTTTTTTTTTTTTTTTTTTTTTTTTAAGTCTAATGGAGTATGTGAACACTAATGTGTTCAAGCTCAGGAAATCCGGTGCTGTTTACTGTTCTATGATTTATAATTAAAGATATAATCTCCTCTTGTCAAAAGATTTGTCATTTTCTTTCTTCCCACAAAACTGTTTCCATTAATTTTATCTCAATAGATTTTAGTGTTGAACTTTCAGCAGCTCATTATTGGATCATTATCAATATTGCCAGCTGTACAACTTAGTAAAATAAAAGCAAGAAGGATTTCCTGTATACAGTATCACATTTAATTGCAGTATCTCATTACCAGGAATTTTGATCATAGTAGTTTTTTGGATAGGTAAATTCAAAGTGAAAACAAGTAGATGTAAGTCAAAAAATAAAAAGGAAAAAGGATAAAGGAATAAAGGAAATAAAAAAATAATTAATCTAATGTTGGAGCTGTCAAACAGAACTCAAAGGGTAAGTATATATGACTAAACTAAAAATTGGGATCAGTTTCAGTTTTATATTCTTTATATGAAAAGTCAAACCACCAACAATTACAAAGTACGACCTACTCTAAAATACTTTGTTGGAATTTCAGGCCAAACACACAGTCATCTCAGTAGAAATATTTCAGTGTTGCAGACGGTTTCTGTGCTGGATGGATTACCTTTTGCTTAGCATTCTTAGAAGTCGCAAGCAATACTGTGTTTTTTACAAGTCTCTACAGAAGTACTCTGCCAATAAAACTGAATGGAATTTCCTCAATTATTATAAATATGGTGGAACAATCCTTACTTGATCACTGCATATATTTTTTAACACAGACGAGTTAAACATAGATCCATGTGATTAGCAGGATGCTCACAGATCACCGTTATTTCTCATCCCTCTCAGTTATTTTACTTTTTCTCGGTCTGGAACCTCTGCATTCTCAGCATATCACACTGTTCAGAGTTCCATTAGTCAAAATGCATTTAAAAATATTCCTCTGCAAGTCTTTCTCCATCTTTAGTTCAGAAATATCCAAACTTAATTATAGAAAGGTTCTAACATAACTAAGAAATGTAGAACGATCACAAGTATGGATTGGCTTCAATAATTAGGATTGTGACTTTCAGTTTTGGAAGAGAGATGTCTAAAGGAGAATACAACAGAGATTTATAAGAATCATGAGTGCTGTTAAGGAGATGAACAAGGAATTGTAATCACTCTGCCTCACAGTACAAGGCAATAGAATGGGTTTAAAGCAAGAGCACTTTCTTCAAAATCTCAGAGACAAAATGGAGGCCAGGATATCAAATGCTTCACAAACAACTGAGACTACCATGAAGATTTAATCTTTTACTGGATGTTAATCGGAGTGGTCTGCTACAAGCCTCTAACTTGTAACTCCCTGATGCTGGGAATTGTAATTCCATAACTATCTTATTCTTCAGTTCACCCTAAGCATCTGCTACTGCCCACTGTCAGAGACAGGAGACTGAGCCAAATGGACCTCTGGACTGAACTACTGTGGAAGCTTTTAGACCTTTACATAAAACAAACAAAAAACCGGTGAAACTCTAACAAGGTTTAAGGACAAAAAATAGTTTTTTTTTTTTTTTTTTTTAATATATATATAGAAAACTTTACAGTAATTTTAATGCATTTTTTTTTTTTTTTCAGAATTTAACTTAATTATCAAACATCACAATGAAAACCTCAGTTTTTAGTAACAAACTCATATTTAGGAGGGAGCTAAGACTATTTTAAGATAGACCACAGTGGCAGTGCATTTTGGAAAAAGTTAGTAGTAGAACATAAGAATTTTTTCTTCTGAAGCCTTTAGTTCTGTAAAGTGATTTTGTCCCAAACATTCACAGATCTCAAACAGCTGGTGATCAGAGAAGTAACAGCCCCACATATTTTAAAGTAGGTGTAGTGCTGGTGAAAGGAGTCTGACAGCCACTAAAACTGACCGTTTCCTTATACATAACCAGATAATTTTAGTAAACAGGATTTCTTGCACTGCCCAGAAAATTGTAGCATGATTTCACACTTGAAGTCACAATACAGGAATAAATTTATCCTTGAAGCTTTTTACATTCATGCCGTTCTGAATCCTTTACTGGATAGTCTAAATACAGTGTGGATGCTTGTTAACCAGGAATTCCCCAAAGTCACCAAAAGACCATGTGAAAGCTGTGACTGGGCACAATTTAGTGGCTGATTCCATCTACCCACAAGCAAGTCACACCTCCCTGGCCCTCTGGAAATTACCTTTATAACCGATGGAAGAGCAGATAGCCAGATATTCTTCTTCAGTAACTGTGGAAACCCCACAGCTTTCCTCAGGTAGCGATCGTGTATTTCACAGGTGCTGAGAATATACAAAGCACATGCAATGGCATAGCCTCCCCAGTTAGAGACACCTGCAAAAGAAAGTCACCATGAAACCAAAGCATTAAAAAAATTAAACGACAGTTATTGCAAACATACCTAACCTTCATAAGTCATTGGGCACTTACAGATGAGTCACACAGTGATTCTGAAATGGAACTGGGATATGAATTAACTATTGACATCAACTTGGAACTTTTAGAAATATACAATTGCTTAAGTTATTAAAATGTTTTTATTAATATTTCAGATTGAATTTCTGCAGGTTTTCCTTACTATGAAATCCACGAACTTCTGAAGAATTACATTATAGTTTGGTGTCTTTTGCTGTTAGGAGATTTTTGATGACGCATCCTAAACCAAGTAAATTTTCACTGAAGTCAGATTTTTATAGTAGAATGCTGTACCTTTCTAGAGAGTCCCTTTTTGGTCACAGATGATGACGGATTAAAGGGTTCCTTTATTTTATCAGATATGAAGTTCTGGTAAAATTAATTGTGTCTCAATTATGTGTCTTTTAAGTATTGTATACAGAAAGACGTTCTAATGTAGCTGATATCCGTGAATTGTCTGCATGGTGTGACTAAATCACTCCACACACTCTTGTTTGACTGCTTCTTTGTCAAGGCTATATTGGAGAACGTTAGATTTGAAACCTACTGTGGGAAGTTATCTCTGCTGCCTGGCACCTTTACCAGAGATGTAGAACAGACAGATTTTCAAAAGTGTGGAGGTTGTTTCAGTGCATGTAATTTTCCACACAAACGTCTAAATATTCCCCTCACTTGCCTGTGCAGGGTCTGGGTGTGACAGTTGCTTTCAAGGTAAAAATCACCAGAATTTCCAAAACAGTGACTGTGAGTAACATGTACATTAAGTCATAAGAATTAGATATAATTATCACCACAATCCCATTTCTCCCCTCAAAATTGCTGTTCTAGTATCAGCAGTGTTAGAAACACAGGTGCTCTAACTCAGGTTAGAAACCTTAGCTTGAGTACAATATGGCCCATTCACTTCATAAATTGGTCCTTGCTGAACTCGTCTCGCAATGAATTTTATTTAATGCTGGTTAAGATGTTACGGTAGAAGAGAATTTTGAGCTATAACATCCAACTTATGTTGTATATTAAGAACGTACATATGTCTTGGAGTGGCTGCTGAAAGAATCATCTCATGTAAGTGCAATATGGCTGATTTAGGCCTGTGTGGGTCACACCCACATAATTTTATCAGCTATACTGAAAATTCATATATGCATAGAGTTTTTTTTAACATTCCCAGATAGATCACTTCTGCAGTCTTCCCTGTTTTGTTTAGTGTGATTTTTTTCAAGATTATTTAGGATTTGCCCACTTGTTTCCGATAAAATGTTCTTTCTTGACTGAGCATCCTAAATTTTCAATCATTCCTGTTAGAACAGTTGTTTCTTAATTATTCAGATAATGGACAAAATACAGAGACAGATTTGTTCGTTAGTGATGACTTGATCATACAATGAAAGGGCCAATATAAGTTAGTTGGAAAGACAGGTGTTTCCTTTTCAGTTCTCTTAGCAACATCAACTTTCCCACACCCAAAAATTCCCTTACCAGCTACAACAGTAAAATCAGCTTCAACATCACAGGCTATAGTATCTCCATTTTTTATGTGCTTCTTCACAGCTTCTTTTACTTTGCCCATTCCTAATTCATTTCCTCCATCTCCAACACCTTTATTAAAAGAGATCAAATGAGTATGAAGCCAGCATATAGCTAACAATTTATAAAGCAGCCAGTGTCTTTCACAAAAATCTCTGTGACAGTTCATTGCTCCATACGAGATGATTTGTACCTTTTCATCAAAAGCATCTATAAACATAAGATCATGAAAGAAATACCAAAAGCATCGCATTACCACATGCTGACCTGTAAGTGTATATATAGTGTATGCTGTACTAGTGCAGGTAAAAGAAAACAAAATTATCAGGCATTCAGGAACTCCAGACAGAACTAAAGATAGTAAACTTAAACAAGTGTTCTGCATAATGTATTATCATAAGTAAATTAGTATGGATAAAGAAAGAAGATGGAAAATTAATGCAAAATAAACCTGAAAAAATAGCCTACAATTCTACAATAAATCAAACAGTTAACAGAGAAAAGTTAGTCTTACTATGATCTTTAAGAGGAAAAAAAAAAGAGAGAGGGAGACGAAAAGTAGTAACTATTGCAGAAAGATATGCAAGAAAATACATAATTACTTTCAAAAATAATTACTTACTGCACTGGCAATGTATACAAAGAGCTCAACCCTGTGTAACATTGTCTCTTTTTAAAAAAATATTATGAAAAAAATAGTAGTTTTTTAAAAGTGTTCGTATATTCAGAGGGTGAAGTCTCAATTTTTGTTGGTCAAGTAGAAATGCTGCATATTTGTCTTCCAGAAATCAAGAATATCAATGATTTCAGTAAAATCAATGGGACCTATGTTATTTCAGAAACATTCTGGGCAGCATTATGTTCGGAACATAAATTGTAAGCTGCCACTCACAGACCTGGAGATGAGGATAACACAAACTATCAACTTAAAAACTTCCTTTAGTCTCTTACCAGTGTATTTAAAAAAACAAACAAACAAACAAAAAAAAACATATTATTTAAATGGAAATAAATGTCTCTTTTACATGTTAGTTTAAATTGCTTCTTCTCAAGTTTATCCTATTTAATGTCTGTGAAAAAGAACATCAATTTCTAGCATAGTGAAGAGTTCCATATCCTTACTGTAATGTATGGCATTTGAATTTGAAATAAGGCTGTTCTACATAGTATGTGTTACAAAAATTACAGAGTGAAATTACAGTATTTATAATTTACACTTTAAGTGCTGAAAATTGATAAATTTAACATGTTTACTAACTGCATAAATGTCTCACATAACTCTATAATAAACTTCTTATGTAAGTGAAATTCAAAGTTATTTCTCAGCAGCAGTTTCGTATTTAGATCCCAACGTCTGCACAGTCAAGGTGAGCATAACAGAGTGACACACGACCAAATGACTGAAAAGGATTTTCATGGCTAAACCTCAAGCAACTTTTAAAAGATTTATTTTACAAAACAGGCATAATCTGTTGATGAACATGTAAAGCTTGACACGTATGCTTTCTAAAATCTGTTTGGTTGATAGTAACTTTCATGTAGCTAATGACATATTCATGGTGCACCATTCATCATATATGAATATGGCAGTTATTACTGTTCTGTAAGAATCCGCATTTTGGTGTTTTGGTATATTCAAAACTCTGCTCTTAATCTTTAAAGAGGTTAAAATGAACTCTGTCTTTAAGGACAATCAACAGTTTCTTTAGTAGTGAAAGATAACATTCGTTAACAGTTGGTAGAACTACTGCTTTGGATGGAACCCATTTGCATTTCACTGGGACGAAAAATCATCACATCTTTCCACATCAAACAATTTCCTGTACCATCTGTTTTCTTCTTCCTCTACACTTTTACAAAGGACTACACTTTCCTATAGGTTTTCCAGGGTGAGATTCACCTGACTAAACAGTCGTGTACATAGGAGCTAGTCAGTTAGACTTGTTTTGAAGTGAGCAGAGAGACACAGACCCTTCAAACATTGAATTCATCTCATCCCAATGCAGAAATCTCAAATACAGATGTCTGAAAATAGAAAAGGAGAATTCTCTTCTCCTAAAGACCTGAGTGCTCTACAGGCAGAGGAAATCTAGTTTTGTCAGATCTTCTGCACAAGCTTTCACTGACAACATCAGTTTCTGAAACTAAATTCCTGAAAAATGCAGAAAAAGCCAGTCCTCTGTACTACAAATCATTTGTATGAAAGGGGAAATGAATGTGAACACTTTTTTTTTTTTTTTTCTTTTTAATGTAGGTCTTCAAAAAGCATATAGTTACCTCAATTATATGCCAGCTGAGAAAATTATTGTGTGGTTTTGGTAAGATCTCAATCTTTGATTTCAACTTTTTGTGGAAATTATTCCTTCCACCTTCACTGTCTATTTATTTTGTATATTCCTGAAAGATTCTGTTTTGTATATTCCTGAAGGTTGCGCTGAAAATCACATTTTTTAATGAGATTACTCCATAAAATTGTAGGCATGGTTCATGATTTGTCTGTGGTCAGACTCCTACCACAGATTTTTTTCTTAAAACTTATTTTCAATGTAAAATCTGACAATTAATCAACATGTAATAAATGTTCTACTCCCCCCCAGTCTCCACCTACTGACACAGAGGAGACTGAGGAGACTTCTGTAATGCTGAAAACTCTATCTTTTTAGTGTTCATTTCTAGTCTACAAAGTTATCCAAGTTAACTTGAAATCAGGGATGAGGTAATTGAAATTAACTGCAGCAGATAAAGTTCTCAGGCATTTTGCTCGACATCTTTATGAAAGACATTATTCTATCCTTACTCAGTCAAATCTTTGGCTTCTCTGCTGAGATTGCCAGCAGAGTGCCATCTAGAGTGCTTCTTTTTGAACGTTGCATGTTACTCCTTAGGAACAGGGCAAATATTTGCATTAAATCTGAATAAAATATATTGCAAATTTTAAGCTGGTACAAAAAAAATACCTGTGATCTCTGCTGCTACGCAGCTTTTAAGTAAAATTCCAATACACTGATATCAGACTATGCATTATCTCTGCAGGAGCACTCTACACTGTCTGGAAACATATGAAAAACATCACTGTTAAGAAGTTAGAGTTTCAGTGCCTTTGGCGATACTTAGGAGTGAGTCCACAGCACTGCAAAAAGAAAAAAAGCCAGACCAGCAGCCATGTTCTACTGCGACTGAACTCAGCCTGGCACGGACACTTTATGTCTAATTTTGTTTCAAATGTTTATATAGATCACGTATCTCCTAACTGCATTTTGGGCCACACAATGCAGCAGGAGTATTTGTTTATACAAGAATTTTATACAACACTTTATGTATATACACCCACCAATCCTTGATCTTTGGCATATTCTTACAAAGCCAGATACAACCAGGGTTTTTGGAAAAAAAAAAAAAAAAAGGACTATTGACAAAAGAGAGGAGCACTGTATTGACAAAAGCACTCTTTAGATTTATTAGCTGATGCTAATGTAGTTTTGGTAGGAACGACAAAGTGGTCCTTTAAAGATCATTATTTCATACTCACATTTTCTTAGAGAAGGGCCTATTGTACTAGATGCAGCTATTCAATCCCTGCTCAAGAGAATTTACCATCAATTGCAGTATAAGTGAATGTTCTATCCAGACTGCTCTTTTAATGCAGGTATAACAACCATTAAAATGACTGCAGTATTTCTGTGCTGCCTTTCACATACAAAATACAGAATGTACAGATGTCACTGTCAAACCTACACTTAGGGGAGCATAGGTATGCACGCTCACATATAGATAATATACACATCTGAGCTTACGTATTTGTCCTTAAATAACTTTGAATTCAACTCTTCTGATATTTTTTTGGATGTGAGCACCCTTTCATAAAAACGTGTAATTTTTCTGTAGGGACTCTCCCTTTAAATTCAACCAAGAGAAACAGCTGTAGCCCTCAAGCAGTTACGCAGCACCTGCCTCCTGATCTGCAGCACTTCCAGTAAGTAAGAGTTCCTGTTTTGTGCTTCTCTTGCTTCTGAGACCATAACGCAGTCAGTCATACCTGTTGTTGTTACTCCTGGAATGGTTTGTGCAGCTAAAAATAGGTCATCTATGGGATCCACTAGGTGTTTAATATTAACTTTCCTGGCATTGTAGTAATTGCCATCAGCAGCTATTCCAGCACGCTCTATTGCTATCAGGTGATCAAATCTGGTTAGAGACAGAGTGAAAGAACAGAAGAAAGGGGTCAAATCCTTGATTCTCACCTAAAATAGTTTTGTGTTGGGTATTTTCTCCTGTTGTACATGGTTCTACTCTTTGAGTATTTGTGATGTAAGGTAAAACTTGGATACTGAGTTGTTGTTTCTACTTGCAGTTCTCTATAGTTCTTTTTCAAAGGTTAGTCTAGTTTCTTTATAGCTTTAGTGCAACTTCATCAAACCACGTTTGCCACCAATAAATAGGGAAGTTCCTGAAATCTTCCTAAGCAGTAATCCTTTGGATCAGCTATCTGGGCTTGCTCTTTTTCATGTTAAACTACATAATATCTCATAATATATTTGTTGTTCTGCTTGAAAACACAGAGACAAAGTGTCTACTTAATGATGATGCAAGTCCTTGTTGCTGTAAATGTAGTCTCTGCTTAAATAACATTGTTTGGAAAATGTTCGCTTGTATCTAGTTAGGGAGTTTTTTGGTTTGGGTCTTCAGATCTTGGCGCTGTGGGTTTGAGGGATTTTTTATTTTTTATTTTTAAAATCCATGCTTGTTTTGCTAGCTACAAAAGTACACAGATATACTGCAGATGTCCAGTGCTTTAAGCAGAATTTTAGTACTCAGCTCTGCCACTGTATGTTAGAATTAAGTTATTTTTCTTTCATTTCTCCAATTTTGCTGTCAAGAGGTTACTAATTCTGTTGAATTACTTCATGTTTTTCTGTGTGGGTATCTACAGTGACTCAGGAGACCTCAAACAGTTTAGTTGTCTACTTTAAAGAAACACTTACTTTAGCTTATTGGAATTGTGGGATCAATTGAAATAGAAACTGGCTGTAATTGAATGATGCATAGCTACAAAAATGCTTTTAAAACAGTACATAAAAAGTAAAGACAGTATGCTGAACTTACAGCATGCGCCAACTAATAAATTGATGAAGCAAATACCAGGGTGAAAGATCTTTTTATTAAGAAGAACAAATGGAAGGCAACAGCATTAAAATGCTGTACAAGGAAAGATCAATAAAAATGAACAATATATGCCTATTTAAAGGAAATGTAAGTTGCTTACTAAGTAATGAAATGTGTTCTTCAGTGCTTTAACCTTAATCATGCACTTGTACAAACCTGAATTTCTGCACGTTCTACACTGGACACCATGTATGCAAACAGTTTAAATCAATATTCAGAAGTGCATGCATACTTCTATAACTTTGGTTTTGTTTGCCTAAAGACAATAGGACAAGTACTTTTGCAGTATTAAAAACAGTTGAGATTTATTAAATCAGATCCAATTTCCCAGCTGTCAAACTTGAGCCAAAGCTGTAGAAAGCAAACAAATTCTTTTCCCAGCTCCTTCACTGACTCCACCTCTCTGCATCCTAATTTTTATGCTGATTTAAAAACTGGGAAAATTTATATATAGTATGCAATATATATGCATATTGCTATGGAATAACAGCTGAAAAACTTTTAGATTTTTTTGAAGGAAAAGAGCTATTGTTATGTGAAGTATCAATTCCTTTTGTACTCCAGAAATGCACACTCTCAGAATAACATGGAATTCTTTGCTCTAATACCAATATTCTGCTTCAAAGTTTGTTCCATTAATTCCAGTTATAAGGATTTACTTGCAAGCATTACACCTTCTTAAGTCATGATTATTTATAACACTACACAGTAGAGGTGTGACCCATTCTCAAAAATTGAATAAATGTACCTAGGTCTTCCGGGATTCCCATTCTCACACAAAAACATCAAAGCTGAATCAGCATTTTCCCTTCGATAACTCAGTAGAGGGACAGGTCTCTTCAGGATTCCTAGAGGAAAACAAAATACAATTCAGATGCTACATACCATTTTTTCTGGTGTGTGTTTCAGTGATCTTTTTTTTTTTTTTTTTCCTAGGTAGAACAGTTAGAATATTCAGGCCTCAGTGGGTTTACACAGTTCCTGATAAGCTCCCTGCATCCTTGCTTTAAATTCAGTTCATTTAGTTGTTAGTACTGGTAAATGGCACCTTGGGATGGAAAACAGGTCTACTAGAATAAGAACAGACATCTAGAATTCATCACAAACGGCTAAACCAGATGCACAAACATTAACTTGGTGCCAGCTTCATTTAACAAAACATAACAACGCTAATCAGAGGTTCAGGATGAATGTGTATTCATTCTCTGGAAAAGAAAAATCTGTAGTAAATTACAATGAGATTAACTGAAGTGAACCTTGGCTCAAATTAGGAAGACAAAAGTGGAAAAATGTATGTCTTACCTAGTTGAACAGCATCATCAATAATCTTTTTATTCAGATCCATGGCTCTCTGATCTGTTACTATGGCAACATCTTTCTCCAAGGCCTGCAGCATGGCCGCGATAGCGAGGGCTCCAGGGGGCCCATCATTCTCTTCTGGTGGCTCGTAAGAGAAGTGGGTAGGAAATCCAGTTGTTACCAACACCGACTGAGCATGGGAGATGGCCAGGCAAGCCTTCAGCAGCTCGTCTGGGCGGTGTAAATGAATTATACCCCGATCTCCTACAAAAGTATTTTTAAAGATATATATTTTTGAGAGAACAGTACACTTCAGTATGTTGTTCTCCTTTTTAAGTTTCTGTTTGGGTGAATCTGCGTACTTTAATGACATAATACGGGTAAAAATAATACAATAAAAAGAAAAACCTCTGGTCAAGGCAGGAATTGGGCTAATTTCCTCAGGAAGGTGTAGGATATGAGTAATGAAAATAATGAGCTGTGTTTCCAGGTTAAGAATACCAGTTAACTAGATTTTGAAAATTACTATGCTAGTGTTTCTAGCTATTGGTGTAAATTGCATTTAGTTTTTTTTTTTTTTTTTTTTTTTCCCCCTCCCTCCCTGAGAACTCAATGAATATTGTCTCCCTTCCTTCCACCCTCTGCTTCCCTCTGATCTATGGTTACACTTGTGCCAGACTGTGTCTAACTACTAAAGCTAGCTTGCTACTCAAGCTCCCCCATTTTACGGAAGATTCAATGCAGACCTCAGATGAGTAAGCTGGTCCTTTGACTCTGCTTAACTCTGTGTCTTTAGGAAAGAGCTAATTTCCAAATAAATTCAACTTACTTTTGTGGTTAATAATTTTGTTGAGGGTTCAGATACGCTGTAAGTCATGGGGGACTTGATAAACTCAATTACAACAGTGGTATCTAGGCAATTACTAAAAGATCTTGCTGTTACATGTTATTTGACCTTGAGAAATAAGTGAATATTAGTAGATCTCTTGGGTCAGTCCCTAAAGAGGCAACTCTGCCTATCTGTTTAAATCTTTTATTATTGCAGTATTTCTTATTCCCTCTCTTTTTCCTGAGACTCAGAAACACAAATGTGCGGTGCAGTCCTTTAGATTTGCTCGCATTCCAGAACACCATGGATACCAGCACCATGTGCTGATATTCAAGGGCTGAAAGTGAGAGGCAAGTCCTCACTATTGTTTTCTAGTCTCCTCATATCTTAATCTTTCTCACCTTTTTTTCCTTCCTTTCCTGGTGGTGTACCAAGTTTCCTCTTTGTCTTTTTCTCACCATTCCTCCTACACAACATACAGGCAATATAAAATTTATAGATAGTGGACAAAGAAAAAAACTTCTCAACAAAACTCAAGTAACAGAAGCAGGGTCTATTAGTCTTTGAAAAGTGGAGTGTATCAACTGAGATGAAGTACTACAGTAATGTAGCTACTCTCTTTTAGCAATAAAATGAGCTAACTCTGAAGTTAGGTCCGGTATTTCTGCAGAGCATGGCATTGTGCCATGCTGAACTCCAGAGAGTGGATAAAAGGAAAGGCCTTCTGAGTAAAAATAAACAGACCCAAATATATGCACGCAGCCCAAACCCTGAGCTTGGAAGAGCCAGGCATTAGCTGTTTTCCACTACTGCCTGTAAAAGATTTCAAAAAAGTTACAGGAAACTGAGATCAAAACTTAAAGCAGACACAAGGGACTAATTCAACGTGCATTTTGGAAATAGTTGTGTTATTCTGTTTGCCTTTTGACCCTGTATCCCTTTATTTCCCTCTCTTCTCTCTTGTGCACATACACAACTGTACCTCTCAACCTTCTGTTGTGATCAGGTCACTTTGGTCCAAACAACGCCTCAGCAACAAGTATGTCAGCAGAGCTTGATGTAATTCCACCCATTAGAGAGGGATGTTTGAAAAACACATCCAACTACTGGAATATCCCAGTAAGAGAACAGTAGTTATGAATATATGTAAAGAAACATACCATTTACTCAACAGTGAATACCTACATAGCTCTTACTGCGTGCTGAGGTGCCCTGCACATATCAATTTCAGATTTATTCAGCAACAGTTCTTATTCCCTGTGGACGCTCCAGTCTGCTGTAAACAGTGAAGCTTCTGTGTACTTTGGAAGAATGCAATAATCACATTTAAGTATGTTCCATTACCCATAAGGCTGAATGATTTTGGTCAAACTCTGATATTGCATATAGTAATGAAAACAAAACAAAACAAGTTATATTAACTCACAGTAATGCACAAATAATTTTTAAGAATCTTAAAATTGCCTTTAGATTTTTACTGCATTCCTGAATTTTGAGGGCATCTACACCAGCACAATAGATATCTACCTCAAGGCAAATCCACTAAAGTAATAGGTTTGTTTGTTTGTTTGTTGTTGTTGTTTTTACCTGGGTCTATTCCAATTAGTTTCTCCAGATTCTTTATCTTTTGTGCTGCTTCTGCTGACACCATACTATAATGCAAAGGATCTTGTGAAATGCAGTGGACTTGTGGGACTTCTCTTGAGGAGCCGACTGTAACACTGTCATTCTTTAGGTCAGTGATGAACATGCAGCCAGGAGAATGAGTAAAAGCTAATGGTGATCCTAAAACAGGTGAAAAAGCTTTGATTAAGCACTTTGTTATTGTGATATATCGAAATACCAGAATGATAAAATCTTGAAGCTATTTAACAACACAGAATCCCTGCCTGATGACACTTATAAAACAGGTGATATTTTAAGATACACTGCAGCAAAAAATACACTTTGAGGAAAAAAATGTATGCATATACATCTGAAAATGTTTACACTTCCAAAACGCTCATGTGGGTAGTTGAGAGCAGGTTTTTTTACACTATCGTCTTTGGTATAAGCTTCAGGCAATTTAGGAACTGAATGGTGGAACCTTTCAAGAAAGTCAGTCAGGAATTGGCAAGTCTGAAAACTGGGTTTGACATGCATGAAAAAACTAGTGCATAGGGCTAAGAACAAGTCAACCCTTAAGTTTGCACAGTGTGTTGGTGATACTGTTTCTGTAAAAATAAATTGTCTAGATTCTAAACTGCTGCAGGAAGCTACAGTGTCTCTCTGTACCTTTTGAATACAAATTTAATAGTGATATGGAAAAGCTGTGACAACTGCCTGCTGACAAGTAGTTGTCCTTTATCAGATAAAGAAATGGGGAGGTTTAATATGCCTCACCAAACCACGTGTATAGACAATAATTAGCAGATTGGTCTAAAGTACAGGTACTGGTGCTATGGCAGGATTTTAACTACCTAGCTGAGAGGGGAGCATAGCAAGATACAAACTGTATAAAGAGCTTTTGGAATCTGTTAATGACACCTGTTTTTAATACAAGAAATGAAGAAACAAAAGTAAAAATCAGTTCCAGGCCAAGGCGGGATAGATAGCTGCTTTAGGCAACAGATTGTAGAAAGGCTGCTAACCTTTTCCTCCTTTCTCCTTTCATGCATCCTGAGTCACAGTGAAAACTGTTGGGGAACACAGGAGAGGGTAGGCTTTTCACATTGGATTTTGGAGTGGAGAAAAAGGGTTGTATGTAAGAACAAAAACAACAAAAAAGCCCCTGTTCCTAGTGCTGAATGTATTTACAACACTTGCTGAGACCAGTCAGATAACCAACTGTAGAGTACCACAGGGGTTTTGCAGATCCTGCAAGGAAAGCAGGATGAAACAGATTACTCCCCAAGGCCCTCCCAATTATACTATCAGTATTAAGCTTCTTTTTCAGTAAAAACTAAAATTTGAGGTTTCCTTCCACACTAGTGATTTAGAGCAATATATAATACTGTCACTATGGCTTAGTTGCATTTTCTTGCCCTTTGAACTCATGCCTGTTATAAGTGAGTGGATAAAGTACAGGATCACAACTCTTTACAGGGGACAAGGATTCCTTTATATAAAGTGTGCCACATTTACTTCATTTTGGAACAAAAACTAAAAGTTAAAAATTCTTTACAAGACAATTACAAACTCTTTTCCAGGTCAATCAGTTTGCTAGTTCTTGACAAGATGGAAAGATTTCTGGCTGCTTTTTTTTGGCTTTCCCCTTTACTATTGTTTTACCACAATGTGGTACAAAATAATATTTCAAAAGGAAGTTTAAGAAAGAAAGCTTTTAGGTTCCTAGTTTTTAGTGATGCTCAAAAATTATGTTTTGATGCTGTTAGAGCTTTAAGTTTCTGACATCAGAATACTCAAACAAAAGTGAAAATTTCTGTAAGAATTGCCTTTCAGGTAGAACTGTATTTCACAATGGAAAATAGTCCTGTTAAAGGTTTGTTGGTTGTTTTTGAATTGCTCGGCTGGGGCTTTTTTAGCTGACCCTAGGGCCCTGCAATGCAAATCAAATCTATCAGCCACCTCATTCAGTCCACTTATTAAAAATAAATAAATAAAAAAGAGAGAAAGAAATGAGATTGAAGGATGATTTTAAGAGTTTCCCAAGACTGTACATACTGCAGCTGATGACTGCTTCTACTCCTGTTACACCACAGGCCCAAAACACTGGAATATCACCAGGGTGAAGGTGAACTGAATCTCCATAGTCTGGCTTGGAAAGATCTTGTATTCCCAACAGACCTGTCATTGATCAACAATAAACCCATCATAGATTTCAGTCAAGCAGCAATATTACAAAAGATGGGAGGGGACACCAAACATTATTAAGCGACACAGCTAGAATTACAGCAGTGGCAAATCCCACTACTGAAGTGGCATATTTAGTTTGCTTTCAGTGCATGTCCCCAGATCCTAAGCTGTCTTGTTTTTCCTTTATCTGTGTGACATCAGTAAAAATGTATTCACTTTATTTCTGCAGCAAAGTACAAACTAGATGCGTATGCTGAGTTCCCAAGATATTACACATCTTATCTATCAACAAAATAATTATATTCACAACACTGGCAAACAAGAATAAATAACTGCAATGCAAAATGGGTTGTTTCTAGAACACATTTTCTGCTACTTTAGCTTCCTATCTTCTTTAGCTAAAGAAATGAAGAATATTTTACCTCTCTGGGTTAGATAATTACATCTCACTCTTAGCCAGCTTTCATTAAATTGTCTTTTGCTTTAACAAAGCAAACACCTACTTCTTTTCTCGGTCATTCTAAGCACTTGCTCTCTTCCTCTTGCTTTTAAATTCCTCAGATGCTTAAGTTTACTGCTGTCTTCTCGGGAATTAGTTTATACAATCTGTATATATATTCATTTACTCTTTTCTGTTAAAAATAAACACATAATGGATTCCTTCACTTTCCCAATCTCTACCCAAAGTAATGATTTATTACTCGTTCCTCAGATTTAACCACTCAGACCAAATACATTACTGGGGTGTACTGTTACCAATGACATCTCTTTCCATGCTCAGTAATGTGATCAGGCTGTGTACACAGACCATGAAACTACTGATTGACTAATTTCTGACAGCAGAGGGGATTTTTTTTTATAGTGATCTATCTCCATCCTATAGGTGGTCTATATCTTCCTTCCTTTCTTCCTTCTTTTTCCCCAAACAGTCTCCTGTTTTATCTTTTTTATTCTCAGTCTTTCCTTCCAAAGAATAGGCCTACACTTGTTTGAGCTGTTTTTTTTTTTTTTTTTTTAAAAAAGGCATATTTCTATTTATTTTGTCTTAAGTATTGTGCTCAATGTATTCTATTTCAATATTTTTAAATATAATATGGTTTTTACTTTCACAGTCATCCATGAAGACACAAAATGCCTCCACACATATTTCTTCCCATGCTGTCAATCACAGCTACCCTGTTGCTGGGATCTCTGACAACAAGAAAGCATTCACACATAAATGAGACTGCATACATTTTAGGAAAATGTGATTACACTATTTACCAAAACCGTTTTTCCCATATAACTGCCTTTAACCACAAATTCTGTGTTCTGCTATTCAAAACCTATCTCCCCACCCCAACTCAGGTTTGTGACCATTGGAAAGGATTAAAACATGAAAACAGTAGTGCAGGTATTTCAGTCCTACCACTTCTCATGGCTCCCCCTTCAGCCATTTTTACTGACAATAAAGCACATGTAGAGTGAAACATGAAAAACACTGACCAGGGTCACCTATGTGAATTGGTGCTCCATGGGCTTCTTTTAGTTCAGATGTTGCTAGTACAGCTGCTTCCAATTTGCTTTCAGGAATAGGTCTCATTGTGACTACTAAGTTGCAGCAAAAAGTAGAAATACTGTAGCATGGCACAGCTGTCTGTCAGATTCAAAGAATCAAAAGTATTAGAAGAAATATGCCACAATACTAACATTCATTTTAAATCCTTTTCAAAAAACAAACAAACAAACAAAAAACCCCACCATTTTTCTAATGTTACAATCAGATATATAATTGTAACTTTTTTCTTTAAGCTTCATAGGTCTCACATAGAACACATTTGCTCCTTCAGTTTGACCAGTAGTATAGCAAAACATTGTTAAATTATAACATTAAATAGAATAGTAACCTTTATTTACTAGACCAGCATACTAATTATGTGAAAAAGGCATGCAGATGTACTTAAGTGTTCTTAATATTAAAGGGTCTTCCTACCAGAGTCAGCTATATAATAGGACTTCTGCCAACATTAAAATCTGTACTATACAACTTCTGATCACAGTTATAATTTTCAGTGCTAGGTTTCTAGCAAATGTGGAGTTTAGACTCTACAGACATAAGAGAAATCCAAACTGTGACTGTCATATATGCAGAACAAACTGCTAATGCTAGTTAGGCATTGGGAGGGGTTGCCCAGGGAAGTCGTGGAGTCAACAACCCTGGGGGTGTTCAAGGAAAGGTTGGACGTGGTGCTTAGGGACATGGGTTAGTGGGTGACATCGGTGGTAGGGAGATGGTTGGACCAGGTGATCTTGGAGATCTTTTCCAACCTTAATGATTCTATGATTCTACTGTTAAGGCTTATAAAAAGAATATTCTTAGTGCAAGCTAGAACTGGTATGGAGAGTGGGACATGTATAAAGGTGATGATTAGAATAACATATGCTTTGTCAGCTGAAACAAAGAAGGAAACAAGCACCAAATCCAAATGAAATGGCTGCCATGGAAAGTTACAGCAAAGACTATATGTGTGCCTACTTACCTTATACATGCTTACATTACATTCTTGTTCAACATTTCTTATAGGAATGCCAGCATTTTGGATTGCTTTTTCAAAAGAAAAGCTGCAGCCTAAATAGAAAGTCACCATGTCCTTAAGTTGTTCAGAATACTCCTTTAGACTTTTTACAGATCCAGTGAAGGCTCCATGCTCATACACTCTGTACTGTGGGCAGTCAGTTCTAGTGAAATAAGAAGTTATTACAGCTTTATCATGTTTTTGAAAACAAGGCACATGACAAGAATGATATAAATTCGCTTTAACCTACTACCAAACCGCAAGATACAGCCTACTTTGTTCATTTTGTTTCATTCTGAGTAACAATGAAAAAACACAGACAAAACCAAACACTTTATTCTACACATAAACAGCATTCTACACAGCAAACACAACATGTTAGAGTATCTCTGTATTTTTTATTGTATTTTTCAGGTTTTAATGGTAAATGTCCATTACATGTATCTTGCCTCAAGGATTCCAAAACTAGGGAGCCGTTTTAAGTTTTCTTTTTAGTATTTGCTAGAGAAGTACATCTTTTGAACTTCAGAGACCCTTACAAATATAATGTGGTCACCATGCCTATGTTACTACTAAACAAAACAGAAGTAAGTTAATTCTGCTCAGAGTGCAAAACTTTTAGAAATTACACAAAAAATCACTTTTACATTAGAGAAATACTTGCATTATTGATAATTATGACAGTATGTTTTTCAAGAACTAGATGATCATGCTGATTCTACTCTTTTATACTCATGTACAGTTTTCCTTCAAAGGTATAACTCCAAGAAAATAAACCTGTTCAAAATATACAACAGTGAGAGCAGGTTATTCCCTGAAACATTGATTTCTCCTAATCACCACCAGCACCCACTGCAGAATTTCAAGAAGCAGAGTCAGCCTATAGTTACCTGATATCAGAATCACTACTCAGAGAAGGGCATTTCCAGACACCTGGTTTGCTTCTGTACAGCAATGGCAGAGGTCCATTGTTTGCGTGACAGAACTTCTCAAAGTCATCAGCCAGGGACTTGTGCAAAATCACAATGTTAGCTTGTTTATAGCCTGAAATTGTGGAAGGGTAGGAAAGACTGCTTATTAATTCAGCTCCTTGTTTAAGAAACAAACTGCCCTGTATAGCTTTCTGTAAATCATCTATAAGATTACCTGAAGGGAAATTTTATTTCAAAACTCTGTAAATATATTACAGAGATTTTAAAACTATTTTAAAAAATGTAGCCAGATGTACTCTATATGTGAAGTACTTCACAGCTAAAGTAGTTGGTAGACATGGAGAGTACTAGATTATGAAGAATGAATAATTGCTTTCCTAAACGCTTCTATGAATTTATACATAAACAGAATATATTCTATAACCTGAGAAATTAGTATTCTACAGGAAAATGTTTTACTTGTGCAAATGTCAGCACAGTCCAAAAAAAAAAGGGGGGGGGGGGAGGGACACGATGACTAATGCATGTAATGCCAAGTTATAAATCATGGCCAGTATAACAGAAAAATGCTGATACTTTGTCTTCATGTAGCCCATTCCTTGGATTTTCCTGACTATAGAATTTTACCTTGGGCTGCAATTTAATAGACAAGTTACAGCTC
Source organism: Nettapus auritus (assembly GCA_011076525.1). NCBI lineage: Eukaryota > Metazoa > Chordata > Aves > Anseriformes > Anatidae > Nettapus > Nettapus auritus. Next base: position 16,793,219 of record CM021769.1, read on the forward strand.
AGGAATAATCCCTTGCTTACCACACTGAATCTCAGACGTTTCTACTAATTTAAAAGAACAAAATGAACAGAACTGCTACACTTTCTCACTCATAATCAACTTTGATTAAAAACCTTACTGACGGCTACCACGAAACAGGTTCTAAAGATATTAATATTTGTGCAGTGTGCATCCATTTGACTTGAAAACTTATTAAATGCAGTGCCAGATATCAGACAGGCAAATAAGAGGCTGTGTAGAAGCCCCCACTTTCCTAGACACTGCGGTAGTCTGAACTTGTGACTCTGTGGTAGTCATCCAAGAAGCAATCCTTCAGCTGAAATCAATGATCTTCTTTAAAAGGCTGTAGAAATCAGCCAAATTTTACTTTTGAACAAAGCTAACCAAGAAACCAAAAGATAAAGTTATTCCCGATGGAAAAAATGTAAAGCAAAGGCTTAAGCTGAGGTAAGCATGCATTTGCATACTGAATGTGCCCACAAACTGCTCTTTTGGGACCAGTCAGCACAAAAATGCAGTTTATTACTAACAAAAGTTACTAAATACAGAAATAGCTTCTTGCTAAATACAGAAATTCATTTTTGTTAAATAAACACACTAAATTTACCACTGAATAAAATACTACATTGAGTTACCCTTTAGCCTCATTCCCTGCTGCCCATGTGAAATCCACAGGCACTTTCTACTTCGCTGCTGATATTCAGATTCTTAACCTTATGGTTTTAGTCAGTGCATTCAACTTGGACAACACTGAATTTAAAATACAAGTCACAGCTGACAGACTGAATCTGTAGGCGACTTCCAGGCATACTGTAAACTCAGGAAGCTTCAGTAGTAACTCTTAGACAACTTTATTGCTACTCCTGATAACTATCCTTACTTTCTTTACAGATAATAAGTTTTTTGTTTTGGTTTGGTTTTTCTCCCTTCCCATATAAGCTTAAGTGTATATTTGCATGATGTATTGAACATCAGGAACATATTCTTGAGCAGTGTTAATGAAGCTGGAAATGCTGATCAACTATGGCATTAGTTCAACACACGAATATCCCAATTCAGAGCAGTTATGAAAGAGTTTTTAATATATTTGCTGAATGACAATGAAGGCAATAAGAAATAGTTATTTTAGTAATACGTCTGAATCTGATTTGGAAGGAATCTGTATTTTTTTTTAAATGTAAAAGCTAACACATTTAAAATCACTGCAGTAGCACGTACTCATAAAAATACAGTTGTGGCAAACTGCAGATTATTAACACTATAACATGTTTTCCATTAGTATTTTTCAGCTAACATACTGATAGAAAAGTAAACCATTATTTCAAGACTCGCTATGATTCTAAAATATGAGCCTTAATGTTCTTATATTAATGTTAGTACACACAGCTTTGCTCATAAGCTACTCGCCACAGTATTTTTCATTATGTTAAGTTACATTTCAAAGTTGATCAGAACAATGACACAGGAATCTCTACTTCTGTAAAAGTCGAGCTATGAGAAAAGACAAAGATCAATTTTCCAGGATGCATTCAGTCATCTTAGTATAAACCTATTCTTTCCCTCTCCATATAATTCCCAATCTTCCTGGCTAAGTAATTTCCAACTTCTGCAACAAACAGGAAACTACTTTTGTGACTGTACTTCTCTAATTCTTCCCCAATGTGTATCCTATGCGCTAAGTAAAGCAAGGTCTCTGTGAAGAACACCGTAAGTGATCCTATAAATATGATGATAGTGTTTGTAAGGAAAGCCAGATTTAGGTAAATATTTTTCAAGCATTTTCTACGACCATAATTTATCACTGACATAACTGGGAGCTGGAGGATACATGGCAGTTTTGAAAACAAAGTCCATGTAATTTACAGAGGTAAGATGATTTCTCTGATGTAGCTTTATGATTTAAGAACCCGGTGTCAGGTGCTTACAACATGACTTCAGAAATACCCAAGTGAGTTAAGATTTTAAGTCAACTTGATGTTTTCTTCTGCTTTACTTCAGCTCTTTTGATAGTCCTAAACTCCTTTATCAACAACAACAACAAAAAAAAGTAAGAACATAGTTATGAAACTAAAATGGAGTTATTTTCCACTTAGAGCTGTTAGGTTTCCTTACCTTCTGCCATTCCAGAAGTATTACTGATACTGAGTCTGTTGCAACGAATTATTCTTCGTAGTACGTGTGGAAGGAGAGATTTCAAGCCTCCTGTCAAAAGCATCCTTTCAGCCTTAACAGAAAGATGTTATAATAATAAATTTTCAACACAGATACATCTCTCTCTCCTTTTGCTCTCTCTCTCCTTTCTTTCTTTCAGTTGCTGGAGAACTTCATTTAAATTCCTTCCTCATTTCCCACCAAAGTTATTATCACTGGGAAATTCTTAATTATAACCCAAAAGGCAAATCAAAGTCAAAGGGCTGCTTCACTGACATTTTCTGATTAAACACAAACTGAATCTTTAGATAAATCAACCGGAGATGTGCATGTTAACATTCTGGATAAAATGCAATGCTTTGCTGGCCTGTAATTTAAGAAACAGACTTCTTTGTCCCTGTTAAATATTCCTTTCCTATACTTCTCACCTTTCCAAAATTTGCTATAACTTTAATATTACAAAACCATAAATGGATTAATCTACCAAGCTACAATCTGCAGTATCATGTTTGTTGAAAATGCTTTCAGACAATTAGCAATATAACCTTGTGGCAAAAGTAGCTATATTCAGAAAATGTCATTTTGATACATTTCATATATATTATACTTTTCAACTACTCATTATGTAGAAATGAATACTCCTGTGGCTATTCTTTCACTGGGAAAACAGGCATATAGAAGTTTAAGTCACTATTCATATAATCTGGAGTAGAAATAGAGATAAGTACTCTAATTACAGTCAGTATCTGGCTCTTTTTACATCTCTTGAAGACTGAACACATCTTTTTTCTACAGTCTAATTAAAGTCAACAGAAAGTTTTTCCCGAACCTAAACTATCTAGAAGTAAAAAGGGTTTATTATACAACTGCTAGGACTAAGTAAAATATAGTTCAGGGTAAGATAATAATTTGGCTCCTTATGATTTTAACCTTGGTCACTTTTTATGGTCTAATTCAGAGATAACATATTTATCTAATCATATGTTCATTCTAAGTAAATTAACTGAACCTTATTCCAAGCAACCAAATTACCAACCTCCAAGTTTTTCTTTAATTCAGAAGAAGCCATTCTTTATGTCAATTGTAAGAAGTAATAAACATGATAAAAACTATGCTGCTTTTTTAAAAGACACCAATCAATTAATGTACAATGAGATGTTACAACCTTCTGGCAAAAGTTAACCTTTCTGTTAAAAATCAAAGTTTTCTGTTAGTTTTCTGTTAAAGTAAGAGCAGTAATATGTTTTGTCAGAAATTATAATCTTATCGCAGGTTATCTGTCCAAAATGTTTCCCAAAGATTGTAGAATTCTGAGTGGTTAAGTTGGGTGCACTGAAATTTAGAGAAAGCTCTGTGTCTGGTCTTTGAAGCCTTTAATTCTTAATTCTAAAATGATTACGTAACATTGCAAGCCAAAATAAATTAGCTTGCATGTTTATTTTCTGAACTCCAGCTTACTACTTTCCAACTCATCCCATCTTTTCTGCTTTTATATAACAGTCTATATGCCGCACAGAAAATAGTCTTCATTACAGAATTGTGAACAATTTCAAGCACATGCTTTAAAGGTAACAAGAGTTTGGATTGAGAAATGTGGCTAAATTCTAATCCGGGCCTACATGAGACAATTTAAGAAACATTTTTACTGCGAAGAGAATTTCTAGCACCACTCTGGAACAATTCATTCAACCACATGTATTCATGTGATTCTTTCAAATTGTTTTTCTTCGTTTCTGAGTATCTTTGAAATCATCTGATGGCCTTGGGAGGTACTAGCTTATTTGGATTTGAGACACTGAAATTCAGGAATTTAATTTGGGATGAAAGCTATCTTCAGCCAGGTACTTTGTCACAAATGCCTAAGAATGATGTTGGGCAAGCCTGATTTTCAATGCATAGAGTGTATGTCCAGTAGAGGAAATGGAAGCGCTTATGGAACTTTATTAGCAACACTGAGGCCTTGAAAAGTTTTAGGTTCATATGAGAGTAAGTGTCAAGCAAGCTCTAGGACTGCGAATATCAGTAGTGACAAAATGCTGTCTCTTAAGTACCTTACGGAAACATTTGGGATTAGAGTTTCAATTTGTGAACACTGCCCCTAGCTGCAAAGCAAGATATATTGTTGATTAATTCGTTAGGAAGTGAATAATTTAAACATTGCCTTTGTATAAAAGTAGGATGACTCATCTCTTTCAGATGAGAGACAAAACGCCTTATAACCACTTGTTATCACTGAAGTTCCTGTGGAGATTTTCTAAAACTCTCAGGAACATTCTATAGGATAAAATTCTGAGTTACAACTTCAGATCACTGTATTTGCTATGCAATGTCAGTAACAGATTATGTTGGTGTTTTCCTAGTCACTAAATTTGGACAGTCAATAAAAACTCTCAGATGCTTATAGCAAAACAGTAGCTTTTACTGTTTGACTTCCTCAAGAATGGCTTATTTCTACAAAGTATGTTGTTTCCCTATGCTAGGGGGCACCCTTAAGTTTAGATTCCCCAACCATCTCCAGGACATCCTCGAAAATAGTTAGAGCCATCATGAGCATGGCTTGTTTGGGATGACAGGGGAAAAGTACCACAATAACTCATGTTTTACAGCATCTTCTCCACCTTGACCTATCAAAATGCCTAATGAAGTGTATGGACTGGCTTCATGAGGCATGGGAGTAGTCCTCTATCTAAATGGTCTGGTACAGTTAATCAGTAGTCAAGATGTGTCCCCTGGCCTGTTTTTTTCAACTCCTTTTATTTTGTTTTAAGATAGTTTCAGATAACAGTATCAGCGATGTCATAGGAATATGCTGGATCATGATATGGGTAAGACAGGGTGTAAGATAAGTGTTAAAAAATCCTTAAGAGAGGATGCTGCCAGGGCCTATGAAATAGCCGTACATTTTGCAGATATTTAAATAATTATTCATTACCTGGGAAAATGGGAAGATGTCATTTAAGTGTCAGAAAGATTCCACTTTTAGATGCAGTGGGTGTGTCCATACTGCTGTGCTAAACTGCGTCAAATAAAAATGAAAAAATCGATAATAGCACAAAAGGATTAATATATCCTTCAGAAATGTCAGTGTGACTGTTTGGCTGTTATAAGTGTCAAGCAAATTCATGAAATAAAATTAAAAATATATAGCATTTCTGCAATTTAAATACTGGATCACCTGCGAATAAACAGCCTGTAAAATGTGCTGCTGCTAAGAGCAACAAACAAGTCAACTTGAAGACTGGAAAGCAGTCAATACCAGTCTCTGATGTTTTAGGTCTGGTTTTCCAGTGGTGTTAGTACACATAAGAATATGGTTTAATGCAGTGATTTTTTTTTAAGTGTAATCTAGAGACTTGTTTGCATGTAGCCCAAAGTATTTTTTTTTTTTTTTTTGGTAATATAATCTTGCACTTTTATGTAACTTTTATCTTATTTTCAATTTTAAGTTTGATAATAAGAATAGTTGGTGGCATGCACAGGTTCACTGGCCAAAAAAAAAAAGTGCAGAAGTCACTAGTTAACACTTGGGCAGGTTTTTTTCCAGATATTGTCATGCAGGTAACTTACCCAAAGCTACTGCTGTGCTCACAGGAACAGCAGGGTAACTTGAAACATGAGCCAGCCCACGGGCTGCCTTTACTGATACATAATGGAAAGTAATCTAAACTAATAATAACCTATGAAAACCCTTTATGTACTATGCATTGCCCTAGTATGAATATGGTTACAGAGGTTTGTTAATGTAAACAGGGCTTAACAAGACCTGCTGCTTAATTATCAAGCTGATTTGAAATTCTGCCAAATGACTTCTGTGAAAAGTACAAACTTCTTTGAAAATTCACTCCACCTCATTTTCCAAACAGGTCTCACAGTTATACTTGTGATGCTTTATTTGAAGAATCCATTAATGATCCTTTTTGTCCCCATCTGCTTTGAATCATTTGAAAGCACAGAAGTGCTTTGTGTACCACTCCAAAGAGGAAGTGCTTTATATGTTTTCAGATAGTGGTTCATCTAGCAAATTAAGGTTGAACTCTACATTTGAAATACGTGGACTTTAAAATTTAGAAACCTTTAGATAAGGGTCATAAATAGATATCTAAGTTAGTTTCCATTAGTGTTCTCTGCTGCCTGAAGCACTTTGTTTATACTTAAGATCCTGCAGATCGCATCAGGATAAAAAACTGGTAAGAGAACCAATGCATCTTTGATGCAATCTTGTTTACTTGAGGAAAAAAAAAAAAAAGACACACAATGTTTAGTTTTTCCAAGTATAGTATGAACAAGAAACAGAAAGTGATGACCAGTTGCAAAGCAGCCATTTCAGACAGCACTCCATGTTAGTGTGACACATCTTGTACAACACCCATCCCCTGAACTTCCACCATTACGTTTATATTATTTTACACCCAGCTTTTGCTCTGGGACAATATTGTTTCTGAAGTGGAGAAATCTGGACAGAGATTAGCTCTTTAGAGACTAGAGAATAGTTCAAGCCCTGCCCTTGCACAGACACAATCTATCCAAGATTTGGGTTGTTTAGGCTTTTATATCCTCCTCAAAGGTGGGAGGCCTCATGGCCTCATATATCCTTCCAATCCCTTGGATCATATCCTAGTTCCTGTATACTTCCCCCGTCTTCTTACATAAACATATGACCAACAGGCTTTGGAACAGCCACCTCATTTATACACACCTTTAGCAAGATAAAATACACACGTAAGAAAAGAAAAGGGCCTTTATCAAGATTAAAAATACTGCTGTCATACCTTTGACTTTGCTGACAGGAATACTCAACCAGCTGCAGGAGGAAGAGACAGAAAATGATCTACCAGAGGCTGTTTTAGTTTAAGATGACATGAACTGCTTATTCAATTTCAAGAAACTGAAAAACAAACAAACAAACAAACAAACAAAAAACATAACTATCAGGCTGGCATGTAAATATAGTCTCACAATCTACCCTGAGGTACTGAAAAGGCTTAAAATTGCTCTACAATTCTCTGGGCTGAGTCCAGTCACCATTTTTTTTACCTGGGCCTCTTCAAGCACTGAGGCAGCTTGAGGATGCAGGAGGGCCTTGCTTGCTGGCCATCACTGCCAGACTTTTCCCCCCGCTTTTCTCCTAACCAGTGGAATGCTGCATGTTGGAACCAAGGCGATGAGCATTGGCTGGATAAAAATTCTTGTAGCGAGGAAAATTTTTCTTCCAACCTTACTCATATGGAAGGAAAGTGGAAGTCCATAGGACAAAGTACAGTGACTTGTACTGCTTTGTTTGCAAAGCAGCAGTCATAGGTGCTTATCTTGATAGCCAAGTATGTCACCACCCAGGTTACACCCAGTCATGTCATGCATGATCACAGCACTGACAGAGTGCCTGTTCCTCCCAAGGAATTCCATCCAGATGTAAGCAGATGAGTGATGTTCTGATCCGTACACACCCTAAAAATAGTACCATGCTCCCAAAGAACACTGCTATGCTCCTGCTGTACAGGTTATTCACATTACCCCCAGGACAATGTCATTTCACGGATGTCTACCAGCAGCTGTGAAGTCACTGTATCCACAGCTCTTCACCAAGCAGAGACGTTTACAGCCTACCTGCAAGAGCTCAGGGTCTGACTGGCAAATGCAATATATACTTATTTGGTAGACTGCATCAGAAAGCCCAGAAATCATCAGTGTTCACCATCCTTGAACTTGTTAACAAGAACTTGCAGGATTAGTGAATTACAATCCTGAATAACACAATTAAAACCCCTTGTGGTGGGACCCAAATGAAGATCTGTACCTCATCTATAGCTTTTTTTTCCCCTAACTATAGAGACAATATGAGATTCAATGTCAAGAGAACCTTTGAGGACCTCTGCCTTGCAGTAACATGAGGGATAGAAAACCTGAAGGATGTGGCAACTCAGGCAAGCAAATGAGTGTTACTACCCTTACCTGATTGCCCAATCATCTGTAGAAGTCAGGAAATAACTTGTTTTATAGTTAAATGGCAACCACAGTGATCATGGGAAGAGATATTCTGCAAGTGGTGTGTTGGTGCTGCAGAGCAGGCACAAGAAACTTCATCAGTGCCTCCAGTTGTCTTCTCCATTCCTCAGAGCAATCATTCAAGACCTGCATATGATGTAATCCTCCCATTGGGCAACTGTCCTCATCCACCAGAATCACCTTTGATCAAGTAGAGACTGAGTTGCCCTATGGCTGCGATGGTGGGTACTGTTTAGGAGAAAGATGGTTTTGAACTGAAGCATTGTGTCCTGAAAAGGAAATCTCCAATTATGTAATACTTTTAATGTGAGGGGAAGGATACAGGCCCTTATTAAACCATCCTGGTCAGCTTCACCCCACAGTATGCTGGTGGTCCTGATGCAGTCAGTCTATCATGAGGATTCAGAGGGTCATCATTGGTGGCAACAGTACCCTGGTTATGCAGTAAGTGCATGGGAAAAGTTAAGGAGCTCTGTTAGGCTTGCGTCCTAATGCAGGTCATGCTAGCATAGTTATGCACAGCACAGAGGAGTCAGAGCATGTTCTGAATCTAAACTGGTCTTATTCTTTAGTCATGAAATGGTAACATGGCACTTTGCATCTTACAAGTAGAGAATAAATTGAAGAAAAATAGGGGACTTGCAAGAGCAATTTTTATGTCTGCCATTTTGGTTTGTGCTCATTCTGCTGGCAGAAATGTATAGTCATTCCTAGTGTATCAATGAACATTAATTTAAGGTGGAGAAACTGGAAGGTTCAGAGTAATAGTAGAGAGAGAACTTCTCATGTAAGTTTCCAGTTACAGACTAGATCAGGTATCTGATGACTAACTGCTGTTACTCTTAGATATTCAGTGTTTTATACAATAAACTATGGTATTCAATGCAGTTACAGTAAATGGAGTGAGCATCTCAAACTGCTAGCTTCACGTGCAGTTTCAGTAGAAGCTCAATAATTTTGAAGAAATACAGGCTTCAACTTTTTAGCTTATTCAATTAATCCTCAACTTCAACTGCTTTCCCTATGAGGAAATGGTAAGTTGAGTAAGACCTGCAGGCCTGTCACCCTCATACCTTTTGTCACCACAGAACTGTATTTTTAAAATGCAGCATCGGTGCTAAAGAGATGATTCATAATGCTGCAGCATCGGTTAGCTGGTTTTAAAGAGATGTTAATGTCATCATTTTGATTTTCATTACTACACAATAAGAAGCTAAGGGCTGTAAATGCCTTATGCGTCAATAGCCTGATTTTATATTTTTAAAAGATCTGAACTACGGAGGATTTATTTCGGTATGCTCTAGTTCCAAAATTCAATTTTTTAATGGAGACTTGAGCCGATATTTTGTATACAGGCAGCAGAGAACAAAATTTAAGCTATTACTATTTTTTGATTATTTTTTATTTTGGGATTTGATCCTAGATATGGCTAAGGTTATATGCACAAACACTTGTCTCTGATCTTGCAATGTAAGGACTCAAACATAGACTACTTCTGTGAATATAAGTAAAAGAGAAAAGCAGTCCTGTTCAGTTCAAGGACAGATGAAGTGCTTAGACATCTGCTGTATTGTACTTCCTCTGTGTAAGTGTTTGCAAACAAGCCATATACTATACACAGATATGAATAAAGAATGATGTGACAGGAGAGAAAAATTAATTTAAGGTAAAGATGGAAGAAGATAAAAGCAATATACATACTTTTTATAACTACATATGTATGAGTCAAGATAACATCCTTGATAAAAAGCAAGTTACAATTATTATTGCTGAACCATACAGCTACTATATATATACACACACATTTGACATAGAAAAGATAGTTTACCAAAATAATATAGAATAATATAAAACCAGATATAAAAATTAAGAAATCTGTGGCCTTCTAATCAAACAATAAATATGCTTTTTCTTCTCATTTACTGGAAAATTTAAAAACTAAGCATTCTGAGTAGGTCCAGCTTCAGTTTGGAAAATATTACACAATATTTTCCACTCCTATTGAAGAAGGAAACTATTACAATCTGTACTTGGTTTCCAACTCTGGACAAAAAAAAGTGTCTATGCATATATATATATATATACGCATATATATGTGCATTCATTCCGTGGTTGATCACATAGAGAAAACTGTTCTCTAATAACTCTGTTCTGAGTTATTTCAATGGTTATCTTAGAGCTCAAGATGTGTATGTGACTTTTCTATGGTTACCAAGTATACAAAAGAAAGTATTCAAAACAAAGTGCATTAAACAAGCATTGTTTAGGATACAATCCATGCATATTAAAAATAGCTAAAAGTATTAACAGAAATGCATCTAAATTCAGTCACCTTGGGCTCATGAGTTGTGCAGAAGTCACACATCTCAAATGTTATTTCCTAAAAATAAACTCTGAAGTAGAGGATGTTGTGTTTATAGATGGACAATTTTGTTCCTAATAGACATGCATTTCTGATGGAGAATCAATATCTGATCTTATATAGTAATTAGCAGCTTCAGTGAAAAAGTGAGTTTTTCCAGTTTTGTGGTCTAAGGATTTTCATCATATTACATTAATGAGAAATGTTGGGAAATATATATTTCTGGGTCTGTATATTGCTCAGCACAAAGGAGTGCCAATCTATAGCCAGGGCTCTTCAGCATCACTGCAGTGTGATGCAATCTCTTACCTGTACTGAACAGTTGCCCTGTGACTACAACCATAAGCTTATGTTTTCAATTCTAGATTGAAACTTCTGCTGAAATAACCACTAATGTGTAATACTGTATATAAAATAAGATTGTGAATTAATTCTTTAGATCTTTTTATAATAAATCAGAATAAATTGCTGGCTTCTTTGTAGCAGTTTATGAGTACTACAGGTAACCTGAATGCTAGGATATTTATTGCATGAATATGTGGACTTAATATCCAGATGCATGACAAACAACCAGGAAAGACAAGAGATAAGGTGTTCTCAAGTACATAGTTAAAAATTTGCAATTAACATTCTGTGAACAGGTAATAGTTAGATAGTAAGACTTTAAATGTTTTGGTTTTATTGTTATTCTAGACAGGGTTATGTTTTAATAAGGCTGTATGATTTCTCTATTTGTCACTTCTAAGAATCTCAACAGGTATGAAGTTTACAAAACTACAAAACAACCAAATAAACAGGACTGAAATAGATTGTTGTAGCCCAAAGCTTCATCTATATGAGGATGCACTGTGAAGCTTCAACCCAGAGAGGTAAAAGCACTAATAGGAAGCAACCAGTGATAATGTGCATAATCACCTGCAACTATGACAATACCATCCTTGAATATGTAATTGAAGACAAATGTTATTGCTACCTTAGCAGAGGCAGGGAGTGGGGGGAGCAGGCTGCTCTCTTGGGGTTGTGTGGGTGGGGCAAGAATTCATTTGCTCCTGCAGAGAAAGAGAGGCACTGTTGACTTTGAGAAGGTATGACTGCTTTTTCTTGGGGTATCTGAAGCCAGAGAGGGTACATAAAGGGCTACAGAAGGCATGATACCAGTCTGTAATGAAATGCAAGGTTAAATAAGGGATTAACTGTCAAAAGGGAGGGACTCCTATTTTTTCCAGAGATTGCCTTCATCCCCTCCTATAATCAAAGAACAGTGCTCCGGGACTGCAGTGAACACTGTGGATTCATGTCCAATCCCATGTGACTTGTAATTGTTGCCCTAGTACTTGCTAAAGCAATCCAAAAGCTTTTTTTTTTTGTCTGCTTGTGTGTTTGTCTAATGCACAAAGCAAACAAGTACTTCACACTTGTCCACTGTCTTTCTTCACATAGTTTTCTAAAGAGAAATACTGTCACATAGGGGACCAGTTTTACTGATTTTTAATCTAAAGGGTTAGGAAAATAATGCAAAGCTTCTAACAAAATCTCACTACCACCCAAAATCAAATGCTTTGGTGGGAAGACATCTTAAGGCCACATTGCAAATGTATGCTACGCAGAGAACGTGTGGTTAAGTTAAAGTGATACCCTAACTTCACGGTTTATTGCAAAGAATGCTGAGAATCTGTGGGGCTCACCTCATTTGACTTCACGTTTTGAAGATGCAAACATACACTGCAACTCACTAAAGCTGTAGAAAGGCAACATTGAGTCCAATGAGAAGCAAATCACTTACTACTGAGTTTCTGCAATTATACGGTCGGATTTCATGTAATAAAATCTGGCTGAATAGGAATGTGTTCCTTTGAAATTGGAGAGAGACCTGGTATTAGTGTAAATCTTCATTAAATACTAGAAAATGCTGGGGGGGAAGGGAGGGGTGTAGAGGGCTGACGTAGCTCAGAGTTATTGGAGTTATTTACAATGTCAACAATCTATATTGCTGTAATGTTTCCTACCAATACATTAGCAGACAGTCACAACACAAAAGTAGTTTTGATTGTGACATGTTGTAAAGAAGAGGATGCCAAATCTTACTCTTAGACAGACTTTGTAAATGACAGCCAAAGGAAAATTGTTTAAAGAGACATTTCTGTGCACAAAAGGCTAACACTCTGGAGAAAATATAAACCTGTGTAAAAATGCCTTCTGAATAACGGGAATTCTGATATCCTCTCAGAAGACTGTCACAGCCAAACAGCTTACATCAGAAAAGAGGTGTATTGAAATTGCTGGTTCTAGCATCTAAATAACCTATGTTTCCCTGTAAGCCCTTTACCTGAAAAAAGTACAAGAAGTACAGCTGTGCATGGATTATTGAAATTTCAAAGAACTGTTGGTGCCTGATACATATCCCATGCTTACTGCAAATATTGTACTGGGCAATGTGAGGCAGGGAGACTTGTGCTTCACGCTCTAGGTTTGAATATCAAAGAGTAGCAGATCCAACAGAAAAGACTGCACAGCCTGGAGGAGATAAAAGGTAACAATTCTTCAATCTCTCCCTTTTTAAAAACTAAATAATTTTGGGTCATCGTACTGAATTAGTAAGCAGCAAACTCAAAGCAAACACATGGAAGTCTTTCTTCATGCACTGCATACTTAAGCTGTAGAAGTTTCTTGCTATGGTGGTGTGACACGACTGGACAGCACAGGACACACTATGTTGAGCATGGTCTGCATCCTATGTCTCAGTAAATCAATAGAGCATCTCCTGTTTTTATAATCCATTTTAATATTATGTGATTGTTTAAAATGTTCTCTTCTGCTATTTCAATTAATGGGACTACCTCATCTTTTTGACTTTAAAAGAGTAATTTCAAAATCAATAACCATTTAACTTTTGTCAAGGCAAAGGAAAAAAGCATACCGGAGTTTCTGCAATATTGTTGACTTTATTAATCTTCTTTTTGCTCCATAGTAATTTAACAGATGCAGTATCTTTAAATATGACAGTAGAGAAAAGTTGTGGAAATGAACTTAATGGTTTTCATTTATGCTTTTCGAAAACTGCCTCTCAACCTTCATTACATGTCATTTTTTTCACTATCTCCTTTTTTTGTCTTTAAGAACTATAATACATACCTTTAAGCTCTGCCTGTTAATCATTTTTTTTCTCATGTTTTTGCTTCCTTCTTTGGGGGTGGAGAGCAGATGCATGGCTTCTGCAACTATCAGGATGTACTCATGGTCTCCATGCTGAGTTAAAAGTTTTAATTTCCTCATCTCTAGCTTTCAGACCATGTTGATTAGCTTCTCCTTTTTAAAGTCCCCTTCTCCAAAATTTAGAGACAATTTTCAAAATAATGACAATTTACATATGAGTCTTCTGAAAAGGATTTTGAGCTTAATTACACTGCAGTCAGTATTACTCAGAGGATTAATGATACTGTTATGTAGAACATCCCTCTGTGTTTTTTACAACAAATTTGAAAATAATTTCAAATTGTTGTGAGTGAGTGAGGACAAGGATCAAAAACCCAATTATTCACATTAACTAGAAATTCCATCTCTGTCTAGCTTAGGCATTTAAGCAGATCAGAAATTGAAATAAACCCCCTACTTCTGTTTTACTAGATAGTACTGCTTCCTTTCCTCTCTGAATGGTGTTCATTCACTTTCCTTTTCCCCATTAGAAAGCAAGTAATATAACACATCTAAAATTGTTTCTCTTCTAGAGCCATGGAGATTTTTAACAATTAAACTTTTGAAAGTGCTGCTTTCAAAAGGAACAGTTGTTGTACTGTAATTGAAGAAAAAAAAAAAATAAAATTTTGGTGGAGAAATGAATACTAACTGAAAGAGGACTTAAGTTTAATCACAGAAATAAATTTTCATGTAAAGACGTAACTCTAGAATCAGTGACACATCTTCATCACTTACATTCAGTCTTTCAAGAAACGATCCGCTTCCTGACAGAGCTGTACCACTTCCGTTAAAAGAATTATTAGGCATGGATGCTTAGCATAACTTCTCCTTTCATGGTATGACATTAAGCGGTTTTAGAGAGATAAAACTTCTGGCTGGAGCAATTTCATACAAAGATGCTTAAAACAGCATATTTACCTATTTACTTTTTGACAATTGAGCACAAAGGGTTCAAATACAGATATATTTTTTAAAAAAGCTTAAATATAGATAATATACATAAACTAGAAATTAGTACCTTTACTGCATTAAGATTTCACCCAAAGGCTGTTTCATGTTTTGAGTGTTTTTCCTGGGGACTCCTTGCTTAAATTCATTTCTTGCTTTCCAAAATTGGATCTTCTTTTCCCTTGCTGTGCAAATGTCCTCTGTGATTACGGGGAATGCTTTCTATCATCCAGCTTTCCAACATTTGTACTTTGAAAATAGCACCTATTTTTGTAACAATTCAATGACCATAAGAAAATGCTAGATGTCTTCAACCTTAGCACCACATAAACTACCTTTTTCATGTGCAGCTCCTCTTCAGAGAGAAAGTAAATCAAATATGTCAATAGTGTAAAGCAGTGACACCCTGGAAGTATGCAGCAACAGCACTCACTTTCTTCTTTCTTTCATTTCCTCTCAGAAGTCTGTATACTGAGCATTTCAATTTCAATTTCACCTCAGCTCTCAAGCCACCTTGGCACACTAGCTGCTCTCGAACCAAGAAGGAAATGTTGTGACACTTTTTCTTAAATGTTCAGCGATATCTTTCCATGTGGGTATTTCCCACAACATTTTTTTCCTGTCTCTCTTTGCAATTAGGAATGGCAAGTAGATCTACATATTTCTGAACAGTTGCATTGTGGGGTAGGTAAGGGACATCTATCTTTAGAACTCTGTTACTCCATGTTCCCAAACTTGCAGCACATGCTCAGCTCAAACATTGAACTGTTGGCTGACTGACCTGTCAGGCTGCTCTTATTGTACACACGAGTATCAGCATGACTCGAAATACCATGTACAAAATAGACATTTGCATTATGGAGGGAAAGTGGCTCCTCACTACCCAATAGTCTTTAATTGTTTGGATTTCTTTTTGTTTTAACATTGGAGAGGTAATTTATTGAATGCTCAACTATGCCAAATAGTATTTTTTGTTCAGTGTCATTGCACACACCTAAATTATTATTTAGAACGCAGATAACATTTTCAGTCAGTTATACTGCACTCAGACCTGCTCTTCCAAAAGCACAGTTTACATAGCAAGGGTGGTTTTACTTCTCCAAACTATAAAGCAATCTGTTGCAGATCATTCTGGGCTCCCTGTGGGTCTATAGCCCATGATTGTTTCTGTACTTTCACATGCCTTCTTTGGCTGCAGGCTCAAGCCAATTACCTCCCTCATCTGACTCTGTGACTCTCTCTGTTAGTCATTTAAATGGGACAAAGGCAGAATCTGAGTGCTTGCACACAACCATTCACACTGCTGACCGCTGGTGTGCTTTTGGGTACAGTCAGCCCCTGACTAGTGCCCTCTCAGACAATGTCCTCGTAGAAACTGGGGGCCAGCATGGCTCAGTAACTGTTTACAATCTCTCTAAATCCAGGAGGCAGTATGGAAAAGGCCACCCTGTTTTGAAGAGTAAAGAATTTAGTTATATGCCTGCAAGTTATGCCACGTTATATCATGTCACCTGCCCTGACACCTAGAGAACAAATCCCACTCTGCTTTACTTACTGGTACAGATGTAGGCTGTATATTTCCAACTACCTGTAAATCCTATCTACCCTTAACAGTGACAAAACTCTGCCCTTTTACAAATAACCACAAGGCCATGTGATAATGATTCAAAGACAAAAGTGATGAAGTTAATGAAACCAGCCCACTATGCCTGGACCACTCCACCGATAGCAGGTCCACACTTAAATCAAGCACAGAACCGAGTATCATTCTTCATTGCTCCTAAAAGTTTAGCTGAAATGAAATCTTGAATATGGTCTTGTACTGATGGAATAGACGGGAGGTTTAGGATTTCAGTCCCTTTGTCATAATATATGTCAAAAGATGGAATTGTTTTCAAGCATTCACTAGGGCTGTTTTGCCTTTTCTGGGTATGACAAGAGAACCTTACTGCCAGAATATTTTAATGCTGGAGATAATGTTATGTAAAAACCTTAATTTTTTAAATGAAATAACCATATTGTTCTTTCACTTTTGCCAAAGTGCAAGCAAATCAGAGGGTCTCTCAGTGACAACAATGAACTTTCAGCTCATGCAATATGACTTTCCAAGCCCAGCCACAACTGAACTTAAATATACAGAGTAATCACTGTGTCTTGCTATACACATAGCCTGCAGATACCATAATTTATCACTAACCTTGGTTAGATTTTTGGGGGTTCTCACCTCATTCTTTAAAGTTGTTAAATCCTTTAACCTGAAATTTAAAAGAAGAGATTTCAGCCTGAGGCAAATAAGCAGATAAGTCTGTCAAGCTATGAACATCTGAAACCAAGACTATTTGCAACTGTTGGATTCATTGCCAGCTTCCACTCACACTAAGTGCTAGTAAAGAACACAACAGAGTCAAGTTTCAGTTTCTCTCTTCTGAGGCTGCCAGGGACAGTTAGTCCAAAGCGCTGGCTAGCGGAGCCCCTGGATGACATTGTACTAGTCTCTTTAAGATCTAACATCTGGGATAAAGGATAACCAGAAGCGGCTGCTACTTCTCCTAGAGGAGTAAAGCTGATGCTCCCACTAGGTGTGCAAAGAAGCCATGACTTATAAAGATGCAAAAATTTAACAATTAACTTTATCTGTTTATTTTGTATTTTCATTATTTTCCCTTCTGTAAGGGAACTGCTAATATAACATTTACTATCTCTGCAACAGAGATACTGCAATGTCACTTCTAACACCAAGTGACAAAAGCTAGTCAATTAGTGCTTCTTCAGTTTGAAAACACCTTCTGTAATCAGACTTTCTAAATTTTTAGTCTTGATAAAATACTGTCAGGAAGGCAGTAACTGAATGGACAATTCCAGTTAAGTTAGGTGTGTACCACATGCTCCGGGCAGATACTGTGGCAGTACTCCTCCAGTGTTTTGTGGAGAACATCCTCAAAAAGTTCTACCAGGAATACCATAAAAGAAAACCCTTGGGTATTTTAACTTCTGAAAACAAACAAAACTGAACTAAACTTAAAACAAGATGTGGTATTTTAGTAATACTATAGTAGAAGGCTCTTATGAACTTTAAATAGTTCAATCTCTCCTCAGGAAATGGTAGAAATGTGGGTATGTATGTACAAATACTCAAATACTGTGTATATATATATGCAAACACACACGAGGAGATACAAAATACTGGGATGTGAATAAAGGCTGAGCAGAAGACATTTTATTTCTTTGGTGTCTGGCGTACCAGAAACAGACTCAACATGTGTATGCTGCTGCTATGTATGACATGACATTCGGAAGAAACAAGTTGGGAATTACAGTGATAAGAGCTGGGAAGAAAAGTAATTTGTGCAGTCTAACAGAGGATCGGGGGGGACCTGTGGACTGCTGTGGGTGTACCTGCCTGATTCCCCATCGTGCGAGGCTTAAGTGAGATCAAGAGGCCTGATATCACCCCAAACACCTCTCCCTCTAAAATCATAGAATTGTTAGGGCTGGAAGAGCCCTCCAAGATCACCTGGACCAAACATCCCCCTACTTCCAATGTCAACCACTAAACCATGTCCCCAAGCACCTCTCCTTGAACACCCCCAGGGACGGTGACTCTACCACCTCCCTGCGCAACCCGTCCCAACGCCTGGCTGCTCTTTCTGAGATGTCTCCTCCTTTTCAACCCGCACCTCCCCTGACACAGCTCGAGGCCACCCCCTCTAGCCCTCCCGCTAGAGAAGAGCCCGACCACCGCTCCCCAGAGCCTCCCCGCCCCATGACGGAGCCCCCACCCGCCGCAGCCGGGGTCCGTTTTTACCTTCCAGCACCTCCCACCTCCTGCGCACCCCGCGGCCCTCCCCAGCCCGCCCCGACCCCGGGGGAGGTCCCGGCGGCGCCCTGGAGCCACCCGCCCCCATCTTGTGGGACCGCCGAGCCGAGCCCCCCTCACAACCCCCCCACCCGCCTCCATGGCAGCGGTGCCGCCCGGCTTCCCCCCGCCGCCCCTGCGAGTGGGGAGGCCGGCGGCTGTCCCCCCCCCTCCCACCAGCCCGATGGAACAGGCCCGAGGGAGGGGCGCCACAGCCCGCTCCCTGGAATGATTGACAGGCGTAGCGGCCAATAGGCTCCTTCTCTTGTCCCCTAGGCAACGCAGCGCCCGCCCTCGGGGGAGGGAGGGGGGAGCGGGAGAGGCGGGCGGGAATGTTTACAAACAAGATCAGGGAGTAGTGGGATGGGAAGGGGGGAGCGGGGGGAGCGGGGGGCGGGGCCAACGATTGGCGCAGCCGCCGAGCCAATGAGAGAAGGCGCCGCTGGGCGGAAGGGTGGGGGGCGGTGCGCGGAGTGCTCTCTACCCAATAGCTGCTGGGGGCCGCGGGAGCAAGGACCAATCAGCGCCCGGAGGGCAGGGAGGGGGCGCTGCGAGGAGCGGGTGTTGCTCGGCTACTCGCTCCCCCCCCCCCCCCCCCCCC
>CM021769.1:16812734-16833998 GCA_011076525.1 Nettapus auritus
GGGGGGGGGGGGGGCGAGGGGGGGCGTGAAATGGCGGCCGGGGGCGCTGAGGGGAGCGGCCGGGCGCGGGGGGGGCTGAGGAGGAGAAAGGGGCCGGGAGAGTTGTGTGGGACTGCGGAGGGAGCTCCGGGGGGATGGAGGAAGGAGAGGGGGGAAGGAGCGCTGAGGGGGGGCCGCTTCGCTCTCCGGGCGTGTGTCGGGGGGGTGCCAGCCCCTGTCCCGCGGGAGGGGGCACGGGGCCGCCGTGAGGCTCCCGGGTACGTCCTGACGGCCCGCCGGACTTTTATGGCTCTGCCGGTGCGGGCGGGGCGCTGGTTGTTGCGGTGCTGAATTCCGCAGCTTTCCGCGGCGGCTTTCTGTGACAGCTTTTCTGTGAGCTGGGCGAAATGCCGGAGTCGCAGGGCGAGGAGCGAGCCAGCCTGCGGCCGCCCGGTGAGCGGGCTCCTCAGCCCGCCGTGCCGCCCTCCTGCCTCCCAGCCCCGCCGCAGCCCGCCGTGTTTCGCACGTAGGACCTCAGAAACGCCGTGCTGTGTTGTGGATGATCTCGATATATTTTTAATAGGGACTCTGTGCTTCTCTGAAGTTTCCAGGCAACTTGACTGCTGCAGTAGGTCTAGAACTTACTGTTAATTTAGAAGTGCATCTAACATGTAGTCAGGTTATGTATTCCTTCTGTTTATTAACAGTGGAGGTGCCATTAACCACGACCTTCATTCCTTTTCTCTCCCCTTCTCTTCCTCTTGTCTCCATTATGAAGTAAAAGTAACTGTAGGCTGATGTTCATCTTCAAAGTCTGAGACAAGCACCCCTGGGTTAACGTGGCTGACTTTCTGTACCGGGCCCCTCGGGAATGCAGATGCTGAGGTTTTTTTGATAATGCTCAGCTTTCGGTCACTCAGGTCTAGGGGCTCTGTAGATGTACCCCAGTGGAGCACAGCTATCACTGCAGCTTGGGAGGGGAAAAAAGGATCTCTTCCTGATAGCTACGCAGAAACCAAAGAGGCAGTAGTTTCCTTCTTTCAAGAAGAATTAAAAAAAAAAAAAAAAAAAAAAAAAAAAAAAACTGGTGGAATGCATATTTGTCTTGTTAGGTATTGCTAGATTTCAATGTGCGGGAAATGTGTAGGGGAAAGGACACGGCACACATCTACTCCATAGAAATCTAGACATAACTAGATAACTATTTTCTAGAAGTTGAGGCATCGCATATCCCTGCAGGATAGCTGTGTAAAGATAGTCTGAAAATAAACACATTCACTGACACTAGACAAAGAGCTGTCTAACAGCATAATACACACGTTTTGGTCCTGATCTTTAAGCTTTATAGATTCAGGAAGTGCTGATACTTGATTTTATTAAAAAAAAACAAACAAAAACACAAAAAACAACAACAACAAAAAAAATAATCTTGGGCTTGCTGGTCTCTTCTTAAGCTTCTGAAATTCCTTTAGTAGGATTCAGTTGCTTCTTCCCTCCTCATTTTTTTCTCCATATTAAGTATTTAGAAAACTCTGCTTCTGAAAAATGCTTTCTAGCAATGGCTTGTCTATTTCTGGAACATTAAGGTGGAGGAGGGAGCTGCTCTGTCATGTACTCCTGGGAGACTCCTACTCCTGAAGGTGTCAATAGTGTCATCACCGTGCAAGGCATATCAAGATATTGTTTCAGAACTCGTCTCTACACAATGCACGGAGATAGGATAATTGGAAGAGAAAAGTTGCCATCAGCTTTCTTTTGTGTGGAAATAGGCAATTAGTAATCTCTAGGATACTTTGGATGCTTTTTTTTTTTTTTTTTTTTTTTTTTTTTGTACTGGGTCTGGCTGTGTGGATGCTTAGCTGCTGGCTGGGGTCAACCCACCCCAGTTTTAAAACATGCAGCATGGTTATTTTCACCTCATTTTGGGAAAGAGGGAGATGGTGTGCCTAACAGGAATTGTAGCCGTAGGATCCTTGTTGCTTTAAAATACTGAGGTTGTATGCCATGAATATTCTTTTAATGTGTGATTTGTTTAGATTCCAGAGTTCCCCTCCTCTGTGTGTTTTCTTTGATGTTGCTTGCTCTGTAACTAATTGAACGATTTACGGAGTTGCATATCGAAACTAGCTGTCAGTTGGCAGATGAAAAAGAGGTCAGTCCTCGCAGCGCTTTGGAATAATGTACTATTGTGGTAGAAATAGTGGCTTCTTTGAGAAGGGAGTGTCTCATTTTCATGTTGTGGAAGTTGTTGCTTGAACCTCTTGATAACAGAAAGTCATTCAAAGCATGAAGAATTAGGTATTCAAATCAGCTAGGCGCAGGTGAACCTGTGGTTGTGCTTTGTAATTACTTGAGTCTTGGAATTGCTCTAAGACCGTGAAGCTGGTTAGAGACAGGCATCGACTGCAGTCAAGTGAGTAAGTGAACATACTATAAAACTCGGATTTCGGATGAAGAGAGTATCTTCAAGAACAAAACAGATGATTGCTGTTACCTTCAAGCCAGTATTGCAGCATATGAAAATGCACAGCTACGGCGTATGTGGTGTTATTGCTACGCAGCACTCAGCTCCTTGTTAACCCTGTCATACTGTGGTTTGCCTCCTTTAAACTTTGGCTCTGAATTTATAACCCTGTCTATAAGCCTTTTAGCTTTATATCCCACGTTCTTGTGGCACTGAAAGTCATTCTGCATTGCTTGACCAAAAAGCAAGCGCTGAAAAAACATCAGTTTGCAGGCGTGTAGATTGGTTCTGTGATAGGGAAGGAGCTGTGGTGCACAGCACTTGAGTGCCTCTGTGAGATGCCATGTACTTTGCTAGATTACAATGATGGGGTGCTGCTCTGTGTATGTATTTTTTATTTTAATGATGCAAAGAATCAGATTTTCCTCGTACTGGTGGGCAAGCTTTATACATGCATTTGCTTCGGTGATTTTTTCTTTGGTTGGTTGTTTTGCAGATTAGGCACAGCAGTGACTTTTAGAACACATTTCAATTAATAATGATTTTTTTTCCCCCCTAATGTATTTAGCAACTGATTTACTTTATTTTTATTTTTTAATCTTCAGAAGAGATAGTCACACAAACCCTTTTCTCCTCAGTAGAAGCTCACAACTCAGCCACTTCAGAATAGCCACCAGCTCCTTTTGCTTACACTGGGAAGGAAGTGAGCTTGTGGGGAAAGTGGAATCCCCGTCTCTTGTCAGGAAGTCGAAGAAAAAAGATAACAAAGATCAAATGATAGGAACTGGTGACTGTATTTGACTGTTACTGAAGCTTTCCAGTGAAATTATAAGAAGATGATAATTTCAGGATGATCTGTTTCTTGTATCTCATCAGGGAAAAGGTTGTATTCTTCAAGGCTAACCTTAGAGTTGTTTCAGCTTCACATCTGTCTTGGAGACCTAAGGAGCTATGTATTATTTACAGTGGGGAAAAAAATACTGTAATTGCCTCTTTGCATTTTCTGTTTCGTGGTTGTGCCAAGGAACTGCACAATGACAAAGGTGAAGCCTATCAGAGAACAAGTTACATGTGATGAGGAAGGATATGGGCAGAGGAAAGAGCTATGATGTGGGAAAGTAAGAAGAAAACTAACAGTTTTTTTTTTTTTTTTTTTCCTACTTCTGTTTGCTTCTTTCATAGTACTTGATTTTGGTGGAGAGGGAGGGAGGGCAGGAAGGATGAAAGGATCCTGAAGCTTCAGTATATGTGACTAGCTAGGAGGCTGTCCATCTGGCAGTGAGTGTGTTCATTTCCAGCGTTGCCCAGTGAGGTGCAAGGATGAGAAAACTGGGATTTAGAAGCAAACATGAGACAGATCATGAATGTAAGGGTGATAGGCAGCATATATGGTTAGGATTTTGGACCAGAGAACCTGCATTAGTTTGCGGTTTGCTTGTCTGACAGTACTATATGGCATGTGAAGCCCAGAAGTCAACCCAGTGATGCACTGCAGTGCTGCATTTGGAGCAGCAGGATAATTTGGAACTTCCACGTGAGCCAAACAGCCTAGTCTCTGATTGCACGTGGAACTGTGAAAGGCTTAAGATAACTCATGGGTTGTTTGAAGGGTTTAATATTACAAATTCTGAGTTACCCCTTATTGATTGAGTACTTAAACTGGAATAGATTTATTTGTAAACTGTAAGATAGCTCGTTGTCAGTTCGTGTTGCATCGTAAGGCCTTGTGGAGATTCCTGTGCCTTAAAAAGATGATGAAATCATGAGTTAAATAGATAATTCAGCCTCTGTGATGGAGCTACACCTGGCACCTCCACTGTGTTCTTTCCATTTTTACTTTTAGAAGGAAACGTGTTTATGAAAGTTTAAAGATTCTTACACAAAGTATAATTTAAAAAGTATCAGTTTTTCTATCTGACTGTACTAATTCTGTGTATTGTTCAGATATTGCACATGCTAATAGTTGAATATTTCATAGCTCAGATTGTTTTAACTTTTCTCTTTTAATCACTGAAATACATATGCTCTGGTCTTGCTTTTGAGTGAGTTTATGAATATTCCTTAATATTACTTAAATCTCTGGATTTTATGCTTTCAGAGTTGATGCTTTTTGTAGTCCAGGAATCTCCTGTTATTTATCTTCTGGTAACTTAACCAGTTTTGATTTTGAATGAGCAGAGTGACTATCGATCCGTTTGTTGGTTTTCAGGCTTTGGAATCTAATAAGCCTGGCTGAATTGATCTATAAAAAGGCCCGGTACCTTTAGGCTCTCATTGCTTAGACTAGCGATATTCTATGAAATGTCTCATGGATGAGGACTACCAGTCCGTCTGCTGTTCAGACTTGCTCCAAAGTATTTTAAATATGTTGGTTTAAAAGCTCATGCTGCATTCCACAAAAGACTTGGGAACCTTGTATGCCACTTCAGTGCATTTTAGGCTCTTACTTCAGAGACAATTCAGAAAACACTTGCCAGAGTTGCTTAAACTTATGTGAGAGCCTGAGTGTCTGAGGGTGTGATTTGTAGCTCTGTTCTTGACATAAACATTACTGTTGGATCTCCTTCATTGCTTGGCATCATTTGTCAGTATCTTCTGGTAAATGTTCTTTTTTTTTTACACCATTGTACAATCCTAATGATGAAGGGCAAGCTCTGCTTAGATGTCTTTGCTTCTGACATGTTCTCTAGAAAGGCAGATAGCTTGGTTAATGAAGGTCTTGCATTCCAGTTATTTTATTTGTTGTTTGTGTTTTGTTTGGGGATCTATTGTGACTGTTGACACTTATAAATATTTTATGCTGGCTTGAACAGTTAGTCATAAAAGCTTTACCTGAGAGAGCATCATTTTGAAGATAATTCTTAAGCTTTCCTAGTTACTGCCTGAATAAGCTAATAAGTTATGTCTGAAACTGTAAAGAGAGCCTGTGACTTCTCCTTTCTTTCTTTCTTGTTTTGAAATGGTATGCTAATCTCTGTTGATAGAGAAGGCCAGATTTGATTCATCCCTTGTTCTTGGATATCACTTCTGGTTTGAAAAGGTATGCACAGTCTTTAGGCAGCTGTTATTTTGAGTTAGCTGTTTCAACTCATTCTTTGGTATTCAATTATAGCAACTTGATACATTAGCATGTTACCTAACTACTTTTTTTTTTCTTTGGCTGTTACATGATGTATACAGTTACTGTGCTTTGAGCTTCTAGTTAATGATGGAGATGCTTTGGGGTTGAATCTTGGTGACCTCATAGTGATTCACCGTATAGTAATGACAGACCTCATGGCTCAATCACTTCTGTAATAGCAAAAGGGGACTGCTGATGAATGCGAATGGATTTTAACAGGGAGCATTTTCCAGTTCAGACTATTGTCAGTCTGCGGTGTTAATCTCAGATACCCACACTTATTTTCATTGCAGCTTCTGATGTACAAATGATAACTTTGGTGGGATAGTCTTCTGCAGCCTCAGTCCATGTTAATCATGGCAATGATTGTGTCCTGTTGTCTTTCCCACAGCGTTGCATACTTCCAAATTTCCACATACTGTGTTACACTTAGCTAGGACTTCAGAAGGTTTTTGTCATCTTTGGCTGTGTAAAACGTTGCTTTCCAGGCCTTCTAGAATAGGATCAATGGCTTTGAGGTCTTGAATACTTTTCAGCTCAAATGGCCTTGTCCTTATGTATCTGGTAATACAGGTGATGAACAATTGTCACCACCGGTACCCTATTTGTAATTCTAGAGTTCAGGGTAGCACGAGTCATATTTTCCCTTCTTTGATGTGAGTTCAGAACTGTGGGCATGTTTTATTTTTACTTTAGTTCTTCTTTTAACCTAAGAAAAACATAGGTAGTCCTTGAGGTGGTGTCCTTTGAAACAAAAGTTTGTGTGACAGCTCCTTGTCCTGATTAAATGACACCCTTGTTCAATGACCTGACGACTGCTAGTTGGTGGTAGTCTTTCAGATTTAAAGGACTGTGGAATATTTTTCAATTCCCTTCACAAATAGTTCTCAGTTGTTATAACAAGTTACAATCAAAGTGTAATTGTATATATATAGCAGAAAAACAGCACAACATCCTAGATGCATTTTCATCAGTGTCTAACGAGCAACAGTTGTGTGGTTTTGGTTGTGTGCTGATGTGTTTGGATTTTTTAGTTTGCTTTTTGTGTGCTTGTTGTTGTGTCCCTCCATTCCCCTCTCCTTCCCCAAGAATATGAGTTTTGGTCAATTTCAAGAAAAGCACCCACTGTTGACCCTGACTAAGGGATGATCTTGATTTTTATGTTCTTACAACTTTGAAAACCAGCATTTTGTCTTTGCTGTGACTTCAAAGGTTAGATCAGTTCCGTGGGTAGAGGTGGGCCATTCCCTGAAGCGATGGGTTAGAATCAAGTTGATCATGGCACCAGGCTTCAGACACCTGGTAATCTGAAATACAACAGATTTTTTTCCTGTCCTATTTTCCTTCTTGCTTTCTCTGCTCTGCCTTAAAGTGTGTGAGGTTCATGGTTCTATTCAGTAAACCAGCAGAGCTGGGCTCACGTTGCTGAGAATAGCAGAGGAAAGTTGCAGCTTTTAGGCAGAGCTTGTCTTTGAAGGCTCCTTGATCTAGTTCAGTACAGGAGGCTCCAGTTTCATCTTTCTGCTTCAAAACCTGTAAGACATGGAGCGTAGAAACAGAAAATAATTCAACAACTGTTGTTGAATTATTATTTATTTATTAAGATGGTAAAAATACAGTTTAAAGCAAGTAGAGTCACTTCTCAGGACCACCTTGCACAGTTCTCCATTCACAATGGGCAATCTCAAGGTTCAAGTATTGCTCAGGTGACAGTCCCAATCTCTATGTCATCTGCAGGTACTCCACCAAGTAGAAATATGTTGTCCTGATTCCCAGAGTCACAGACAGCTCTGCTTCACGGGAGGTGAGAACAGCAGTACTGATCTTCCTGCTTTGGTGTCCCTGCATGTGGAGGTTTGTCTTCACAGTGGGAATCTTTCTAGACATTTGCTTTCTTCAGAGGTGATGACCAGGACTGACACCATTATTTCCTTTTTGTTTTCATGGTTGGCTGTTACATCTGGACTTTTCTTTCAGTCTGTTTGTGGGTTGATCACTTGTATCTTGCTGTAACCATCACCTGCGTACCATAGAAAATCTGTAAATAGAAACTTTTCCTAATTGTGCACCTATGCAGTTAGCTTGTCTCCTAGGATGTGCTGTGATCCTGCTGCTTGTGCCATTTTCTTCTGTTCCTGATGTATCACTGTCTTTTATACAGCTGTGCCATGTGTAGCTTCAGATTGCTTGTGGAGAAACTCTTGTCCTATTGACTTGGGCAGTACCTTCTTCATGTCTAAGTTCAGTTCTCTTCCTTTGTACTTGTACTCATAATCTGCCAATGCACTTGAAGAAAAAGGGCGTGGAGAAAAAAAGTCTTCTGTTTCCAGACTCCTGAGAACTGTTACATTGTAATTGTGATAGCAGTCCTTGTGAAAAGTCTTCAGAGGCTGTTTGGACTCTTACCGAGTGGCTGGCGAATGTAAAACTGATCTTTGGGATTTACACTTCTCAAAACAAGTTCAAAGAAGTATCAGTATAGCAACCTTAGTTCTGGAGAAGGTACACCACATCCCAGTGTCAAAAAGTGCATCTACTTTCAGCAGATGATGGCAAAGAACTGCTCCAGCAGCATCTCTGGAAAGAATGTGGTGTCGGCACCACAAAGCTCTTCAGTCTGTGTTTCTTGACTGATGGCTTTAGAGAGGGACTGAGTGCAGAGGCTGTGGATCAAGCCATTGCCTGGCATGGCAGTGCTGGGAGAAACACGGTCTAGGGGAACTGTAAGTCTTTTCCTGTAGCTTTGAAGATTTATTATTAACAATTTTATTTAAGATAGGGGATAACTCTGTTTTTCTTCATGGAGAGTAATTCTGTGAGTTTGTGTGTCCCAAGTGCTCTATCGTACTTCCATGTGTTATGCGGAGCTTTTTAGCTGTCTGGTCTTGTGGGATGGCCGTTTTCCTCAGCATGATGTAAAAATAATGAGGTGGGACTTTTTTATAGTGAAAGTATGCTTATTTGTGATACTGTTTTCCATTTCTGTTATGCAAATAAGGTTACAATAACTTGCAAGGCATTTCTTTCTATTCTTTTATAAGGTAATTAAACATTCTAAATTGAAGTAAAATGGGATTAAGTGGATAGTGCAAAATTATGGTTCCCATTGGAAGAAGTACACAATAGTTCAAAATAACCATCCTTCAGCTATTTACCATCACAACTATTTAATCTCACAAAAGCGGGAAAAGTTTCGCTAGTGTTATTAAATGTGAAATACAAGTTAAATTGAGTTTGTAGTTAGCTCAAATTAATGGGCAGAGTTCAGGACTTGTTCTCTTTTTTGGGATTAGAGCCTCTTCAGCACTACAAATCTTTGGCCTGTTATTAGGGAGTGTTTCTCTGTTCTGTTCTCTCAATCTCCTTGTTCAGTTCCAAGAACACAGCAGGACTAAATGACTGTTTCTCCTTCTAGAAGAGCATTTAATTATAAAGCCTTCTGCTGACAGCTCTTAAAGGATATGAGATGGTAGAAACCTTTTTGGAGTACTCCATAATGGAAGATCGCTGCATAATGGAAGCGAAATGTTTCTTACTAGTCTGAGTCCAGCATTCATTTAGCTAGTGTCTAGAGAAGTTCTGTCTCGAATCTCTTTGGTGACACCCACTGTGTCATTAAAACTGTGGCCATTGACGCCGGTCTCCTTCAGATCGTTTCATGACTCCTGCTGTCCCTGGTAGGAAAATCAGTTCTGAAACTGACCGTTGAGTTCTGCTGTCAGTGCTTGTAAAGAAGGGTAGGATGCGATATTCAGGTGCTCCGAGACAGATTGCTTTCAGAGTGTGACGTGACTTGCTGAAGTTACTACAGATACTCAGTCTAGCGTTGCCTTACCTGCTGTTACTCTTGGTAGATGGGTACAGCTTACTGCTGACTTCTGACTGTGATGTGATAGGAATTGAAAGTAATACTTCAAATGAGATTTCATCAGTGCCTGGCATGAGAGCACTGATGTTACCCCATCCCCACTAGATGCATTTTGTATATGTGTACAGATTCCTGGGATTGTTGGAACAAGTTATGAATTTGCTTTTTCACTTGTTTAGTGGGTTGCTTTTTTATACTTGTTTATACTTTGCAGAGATGTCTTTCTGAAGCTTAGTTTTCTATTTGTTTTGAGCTGTTGAGTTATTACAGTTTGGTGAATGGTGAACTTAAATTGTGATAATGAATTCAGAAAGCTCAGTGTCTTGATGAATTTTCTCGGATATAACAAATTCTAATGTGCTTTGATGAATGGGATAAGTTAATGTCATCATCTCCTGTCAAAGTTTTCCTTTTATGGTTAAGAGATCTTCATATTTGAAATCTGTGTTGCTGCTACTGAAAGCTTCTTGCATATCTTTCCTTTTTTTTTTTTTTTTTTTTTAACTAGCCTTTAGCCATACAGTTTGGCATGAAGCTCCTTTGCGAGGCATTCTTTTAGCAGCCGTGACAGCCTGTGCAGCTTCTGCTGCTTGGTGCTGCATCCGTAATTGTGCTAGTAAAACTGTTTATGCAGCTGCTCATTTAAGTGGATCAGGAACTGAACTTGGCTTAGAATAATCAAACTTCTTTACTTTTTTGGCTTACTGCTTTTAATCTGGATTGTTTCACTGAGAAGTTTTGCTGCATGTGCTGCAATCACGTTGATACAAATGACTGGTGAATGTTATGGTAGGAATGAAAGATGGAAAAGATTGGAGCTGCTTAAGGCTTTCTTTCATCAGCTTATAAAGGAAAAAAAAAAAAACAAAAAAAAACAAAAACTTTTAGATAGGGCTCTTCATTTCCATGCTTAGAAGATTGCATTAGACAAAAAATACTCAGTTGCATAGATCTGTATAAATGCGGAGCACCCCCTCCAAACTCTTCAGCAAAGGAAACAACTTTGTTTCAGCCTTATTTTTTCTGCAGGTTTTGGTCTAGTAAACTCAAGGTTCTCAGCAGTAGCAGAAAGTCTTTTTAGATTTAATAATTCTATATGAAGTGTGTAAATAGTGATGGGAGCTCTGGTTGCGTCATCCCAAGCACCATATAATCCAGGGGCATGACAGTATTCAGGGTGCTAAGGAAGATCTGATTGCTGTCTGCAACTGTGTGACTGGAAATTACAGAGAAGGTGGTTCTAGACTTTTCCCAGTGGTGCACAGTGATAGGATGAAAAATAAGATATAATCTGTAACATGGGAAATGCCAGTTTTATATTAGGGAAAGAAAACATTACTGTGGGGGGGGTGGTTAAGTATCTGAAACAGTTTGCCCGGGGAATGTTGTGGGTCTTAGTCCTTGGGGTTGTTAATGGCTCTACTGGTTGTGCCCCTGAGCGACATGATCATATTACCTGTTTGGAGCAGAAGTTTGGACTAGGTGGGCCTCAGGGTTCTGTGAAGATCAATAGGAGCAAGAAAAGGTTGCTTTCCTGTGTTTTCCAATTTCTAGTACAGTATGCTGGTGGAATGTCCGCTTAGCGTTGTTTATTTCATTCAGCTGCTAACTTGTTTTTACTGAACCTACAGTAATATGTCAAAACGATGTTTCAGTGTATTACATATCTGACGTGTTCTTTTTTTCCCCCCCTTCAGCGAATTTGACAGGCCACGCAGAGAAAGTTGGCATTGAAAACTTCGAACTCTTGAAAGTTCTTGGAACAGGGGGTAAGATGCACTGTTTTTCTAAGTTGAATGTTGGAAGCATTACTCTTAAGTACAGTTTTGTTTTCTAGATGAGTTCTTAGTAACTGGAACATTCTTTAGGAAGATGCATTGCTTTTGTATTGTATACCGTGGTATTCTTCACTTTTCCAACCAACAGCAAAATTATAGGTCAGATATTGTTGCTTAAAGCACTAGCTGAAGATGTGCTCTCAAAAAAAGGAAAATAAATGGCTTGATTTGTGAAGATATAATACCGTTTGTGAAAGATCTGATCTAAATGAAGACATTAACTTTATAATTTTATTACATTTCAGACTATATTTTGACAAATTTCTGAAAAAACTGCTATTGCAGTATATTATTGAATAGGATGCTTTAGGCTAGCTGTGTGCTTTAGCATTGACTCTTGTAGTCTCTCTCTGTCATAGTCAAGCCACTGTAATTTTTAAGACAGGAAGATGTTTACTGTTTCATTGTGGGTTTCAGCATGATGATGGAGATCTGCAGGATGTTGTAGGGTTGCTGTCTGTAACTGGCAGCATGTCCTGTGTTGACGATCCTAAAGGTTTTGTTTCCCCTTTGTTTAAAAGCAAATTCAAAGACAAGCACATAGACCAAATGTAATAGTTTTTATTATTCTTAGCATGTCCTGTGTTGACAGTCCTAAAGGTTTTGTTTCCCCTTTGTTCAAAGGCAAATTCACAGACATGCACACAGACCAAAAGTAATGGCTTTTATTATTCTTAGCATGTTTATACATTTTTGTCAGTATTCACGTTGGATGCACTGTTGAGTATATTGGGATAATTGTAAAGGTGGACTATCATCAAGGTCTGTAAATAACTATAAGGTAGTTTTGATCTTAAATTTGGGGTGTTATCAACCATTAACAGCTAGCAGTGAGGATATAATTGCATAAGCTGTTGCATCACTGGAAAGAGCAGCAAAGGTTTTTGATTTTCACATTTAGGGGTTGTAGAGATTCTTTCATAAATTTATTACGCCATTAGATCACCTGAGATTATATTTTTCTGAAGTAATGTTTTTAAAAAAGCTAAATTCAGAAGGCTTAACAATTCAACTCCTGCTGTTCAATTTCAGTAGTTGGTGGTAGGGGCAAGGAAGCTTTAATAGTTAAATATATATGTTGCATATTTCTAGGAATATGCAGCAATGATGTTTTGAAGAGTTTCATTATTGGTTTGAGTGTGGTTGGCAAAAATGAAATACTCCTAATTATGAATTTATGTGAGCATTTCTTTCTCCTGCTGACAGAAACATTGGCTGGATATTTAATGACTGTGTATATATGTGTATGTACAAAGACCAGTCCCATTCCTGATTTTTTTTTTCCTCTTTTTTCCTTCCTACTGCCATAAGTCTGAGGTCACCTTAATATTGCAACAATTGCTTTTGAAATGCAAAGTGAATTTAGTGGTTTTTCTTCAAGCTCAGACTAGTAGTAGTAGCCTGATCTCCTCCTACTGTCTTTAGACAGTACCTCTGAAATAACTCTCTTGGTACTGTTGGCATTCATTGCTACCCTCCATGCCCTTTCTTCTTTATGAACGGATTAGCAAACTTCTCTTGGTGTGGGATAGTCTTAATCATAGCAGGTAGTCCTTAGGCTCGTCAGCCATAGCCATCTTCACTCAAATTAACAGGGTAATTTTTATGAATAACAACTCTCAGAAAATACTGCTTAAAAGGTTGATAATGGGATTAACAGCGTGCGTACGTGAAGAACTGAGGAAGCACACCTGTCTTCGTCATGCTCTAATAGTCAGTTTGCTCCAGAAACATCTTCTGTCTCACTGGACTTCAAACTGTTTAAAGAACTGATTAAAAGATTCCTGCAAACTTCAGGAAGCCAAGGACACATTAGGTATCCTGTTGTCCAGAACGATGTCTGCATTTCATGCTCTGTCATCCTTAGGATTGCTCTCACAAAAAATGAATAAAATAGTCTGTGGGTATTTGCAAGCATTCTTCATTGATAAGTGAAAGTTTGAATTATCGTGTTCCATAGTTTTAATTCTAAGAATGGAGCCTGTTTTCCTCAGTGTACATTTAATTTTAGGTTAAACTCTGTATGGGTGGTAACCTAATTCTGGTGAATCTAAAAATGCCATCCCTCTAAAAAGTAGCTATCGGTGAGGGTGCAAGTTACAGGTGTTCATTAGATGCCTCTCACCTTCCAGGGGATGAATGACAGGTTTCATTATTAGAAATCTGAAATACTTCAAGTATTTTCCAAGTGGTATGGGGTGTGTGGGTGGTGGCAGGCACCTGTCCAAGCAGCCTGTGTCTTTCCATTAGTGACTTGTCCTAAAAATATGGACAAGATAAGAGAACTTTGGTCTGTTGTTGTTTGAAGAGGGCAATTTTGGGAACTGCTCTGTTCTTTTACATTCTGTGAAGTTGAAGATGTGGGTGGGGGTTGATGTCGCCTTAGACAAGTTGATTCATGCAGTTGAAAGGGCTTGTTTGGGAACAACTTAAAGAATAGTGAAAAAGAGGGCATCTCGTCACTTCTGTTTACACGTTGCTCTATTTTTAGGCAAGAGCTATCTTTATTCTGGCAGTTGAAAGCCTTATCTGGTGTGAGCTTTTAGGTATTGCTGATATACTGTGATAATGTTGAATAAAAACTGTGATACTGTTTTAAAGTTCTTCTCTGTGGAGTTGAGCAGAGTGGACAGTGTTTCCCAAATAAGTGATACTTAAATGGTCTACAGTAATGTGAAGCAAAATGAATTGAAGCCTCCTAGACATGTTAAGTGATGGCTGTAGATACTGTTTTAACTGATTACAATCTTTTACCTATAGTCTGTTACAAGGCAACGAAGTAACTAAAGAAAATATTCAAATATTCAAAGCACATGAAGTTAAATGATACTGTGCTTAAGTGTATGTGATTGTGGTCGTTCTGTATAGACATTTGGTATGGTGGTGGTTTTTTTTTTTTTTTTTTTTTCAGATAGTAGCTGTGAGGCCTTGTTTGTATCATTTTTAAGGTTTGTTTGTTAAAAAGTCAAACTAAGATGATTAGAAATAGTATCCGTATGTGCTGATGTTTCTCCTGTGGAACTTATTTTTGAATAGCTTTTTCTTCATGCTATGGCTTTGTATGATTTCATACTTGTATTTTTCTTTTAATTTGCATTTTTCATCTTGTGTTCCTGTTTGCCTAGTTTGGTTTGGTACACATTATCACCGTTAGAAGCATGCTAGTTTATTTTTTTGGTACTAAAAGAATGTATTATACATGCTTGTCTTCTGATCTGTCTCTCAGAGGAAAATACGAGGAAGTTAGAGTCAGTAGCCTTTTAATCAGAGTTGGAGCCCTTTACATTGCATTAAGTAGCTATCATTGCAATAAACTTCCCCATTGGAGTAATGAGTAACACTTGACATCAACAGAACAAAATCGCTGAAAGTATGCCACAGTTAATAAAATTATTAATAACGTGCTTGTTTGCTTTGGGAGCAAATTATTGTTTACTTGACTTCTCTACCTTGTCTTTGTTTTATTTAGTATATGCTTTTTTGAAATTCCAGTTTCTTTGTTTTCACTTAAATCCTTTTCTTTTGCAGTTGCTTTATAGCCTTGCTAATGTGGAATTTTCAGACCTCCTGCCAACTGAATTAATGTCCCTGGCTGTTTATCCTATCTAGTTAAAGCTTCCCCCCCCCCCCCCCTGTGACTTGGAAAACTTTATTTTGTGGAACTTTGCTGTAAAGTAATCTAATTGCTTCCAAAAAACGACGGAGACAACAGGAAGGTGGCTGTATTGGCTTATGCATGTCCACTTGGCTTATTTACTTCAGTCTAAACTTTTTCTTAAAAAAAAAAAAAAAAAAGTCGTACACTTTTCTGGGTCTTACATTTCTCTACACAAAGATTATTCCTGCTTTTTTCTTCTCAACAATTTCTGCTTCTGATTTCAATAAATGCCACTTTAAGCACAGTTGGCAGACCGAATGAAAAAGAGGCAGTACACGTGGCTCCTGAGCACGTTCCCCAGTAATCTGGTGTACCACTACAGGCCACTAATGAACTCAGAGGAATAACTAGAAACAAGAATATATTGTCATATAGATTTCTAAAATCTTATGTATAAATTATTTTAAGTATTTATATAGAAAATGCCAATATATGAGAATTTAGGCATATTCATTTTATGTGGCTAAAACAGTTAAAAATTAATGATTAATACCTATCTTAATCCTAATTTATTTCAGGAACTTAATGAAATTAACTTGACAGCAACATGACTAGTTTATGAAAAATGTGTTGAAAATGCAAAGTTTTTAGTTTTTTTTTTTTTGTAAGCCACAATTAATAGTATAAAACTGTTAAAGAATTTACTAAAGAAGTCTGTATAGAAAACTTCTCAAGGAACAAGCTTAAAAGAGCTAGATGGATAATTCCATAGGACTGAAGAGTTTAAAGACTTGTGTGGAGGATGTTTAGAATCTGATACATAAATTCAAATGAAGGAAGGAAAATTGGTAGGATGAATGTCAGATTTAGATAATTAGTTCAAAATCTTGTTATATAAGAGAATAATCTTAGTTTCATCTAAAGGTCAGAAAGTATTCTGATAAAGCTAAGATTGTGAAATTTAGTTAGATCTTTCAAAGAATAACACTGTACATTTTTTACAATATTCTCCCAGACTGAGCACGTTCCCGTAAGGTTGAAAGGAGGAGAAAGAAAGAAGTGGGGTTACTGTGCACAGAAGACTGGGGAGTATCTACATATGACTCCAAACCCAAATTCATATTTTACTTCAGTTTCTGCAAAGGACACCTGTAAGGAATATTAAATGGAAAGTGGGATGTCTGATCAGAGACAGGGTTTGGAAAAAGAAAATTTATTTTTCTGTATTGAAAGAGCAGACTGAATAGAGGTGACTGTTTAGCCAAAGAAGCTGGAACTTGTACAGTTTCATCCCTTTCTTCCCCCCCAGAGAATTCTGAAAGAATTGGGACGTGAAATTGGAGGTCAGTAGCAAAGATTCTTACTGGAACTAATGAGTCAGAGGTGATACAGGAAACTGGAGAGGGTAGCAAATGCAATCCTGTGTTTAAGAAGGAACTATGAGGATGAACCAGGCAGCTAACGGTTGATCAACTGAGGAGACTTCAGGAGCATGCGATGCTTTCAAAGAAGTTTTGAAAAAGAAAATTTACCTTAATTTTGGTAACAATTAAAAATGAGATGTGCTTACCCACTGCTGGTTTGTCTGACTAATGAGAGCCCACATGTAACAACTTACTACCCAACCAAACAGAACACACGACAAAAGCAAAATGCTGCTAGAAAGTACGTTTTAAGATGCAACTTTCCCTCTCCTGCCTTTCATATTTATAATCTCTTATTTGCCTGTTTAGTGGGACAAGGAACTTGTTCTTAGCTAAATAACAATATTGAAAAAAATTCCTTGTAGATTCTTGCTTGTCAGACATCTAGGGAAATCTGACAGAGAATGCATCATCTTTGGTCATTTAGTGGTGGACAATAAAAATTGAAGATACTTCTTCAGAATGCTGTTGTTTGATCTTAAAGGGTTTTGTTTGGCTTTTTTTTCCCCAATTTTTAGCTGTTAGAGCTGTATGCCTCTCTGACTTTGCCACATCCTGAATTTTAATTTATACGGACAGGTAGCTGCACAGCGAGAGTTCTGCCTCAGGATTTTTAGGGTAGATTAAATATATGGCTTATTTTAACAAGGAAAATTTCTGAGGAAATAAGTCATAAGGCATATTATCATACAAAAGCAAAGTGAAACGTATTCAAATCATTATATATCTTGTGCCTCTGAGCCTTTTGCTATTGTTGTCTCATGATTATTCTTACAATGACAGTAAAAAAAAAAAAGTAAGTTAGGAAGTATACCTTATGTTAGCACTTAAAAACACTGCTTTAAAATTTTCTGTATGTAAGTGTCAAGTTTTGATGGGTTTAAAAGTCCACAGAAACCATTCTGTGTGCTATAAACAATAAGAATTGCTTGTTTTTTTTTCTCTGTTAGAGCTGGCTGGCATGATGCAATGCCTTAATGTGTTTTGCATTTACACAGAAAAAAAGCAAAGATTACTTTGTTTTTAATTCATTGGCTTTCAATAAGTGTACACTTTCGGCATAGTTGAATGACTTGCTGAATTGTTATGTACGATAGCGTGTATTACTAAATTATTATTCATGAAAAAGGCATTAGTGAAAGGAAAGTCTTAACGCCCAGTTGTATTTTTCTGCCTCACCAATTAAGTGAAAATGTGATATAAATTGCTGGCATGAAAGGTCTTACTCATCTCAAGCCTGCTATCCATATCAATCTGCCATTAGTGCGTCCTTTTTTCTTTAACTTTATATGTTTATTTTGTTCATTTTAATAAATCATAAGGATCGATCTTGTGTATTTTATATATGCATACATTATATTTTCTTTTAGTTCTTCCATAATTTAAAACCTATTGTGTTTGGGGGCAAATCTTTGGCCGCTGTGCATGTGTTTCCTCTAAGGGGAATGCACTGCTGACGGAATATTTCTGCCTTGGAAATAGTAGAGATGTGTATCAGTTGTTATGAGAATGTACACTGAAACGTGGCTCTGAGAAGCATAAAAAGCTTTTCTGGAATAAGATCGTCTGGTAAGGGTATTCTTGCAATAAAGTAGTGTGCCTTTTCCTTGCTGTCACTCGAATGACTTGCTGTTGCAGTGTTGTCTTTTAAGTAGATTTCTCGTGGTAATATCGGAGAATCTGCTGTTGAACATGTCATGAGTCATTTGATTAAAATAGTGCTACTTAAGATTTATTCCCATCAAAACTGCTGAGAGTCCTCATCATCCTGTCAGTCCTTTTCAGATTGCTGCGGAAACAATTTGTACCGTGGTAAAGCTCCGTACTGCAAATTGTTCTAAGGTAACATTAGTATAGTTTCTAGAGACTTCCATATAGCTCTCACATTTACCAGGTAATTTTCTCATACACAGTATTTGAAACTATAGTAGATACTGTTAATATACTGCTAGCATGCTGCTGCTTGGGGCGTGTAACTGTATGCTTTCTTTATGAAGTATAATCAAAGATGAAAGTAGCCAAGTGTTAAAATCCAGAGGGGTTTGTTTATTGTGGTTTGGTGTAGCCTGATGTTCTCCAATGTTTTTGATAAATCTGCTGTGTCCTGGGAACTTAAGGAAGCTTCTGTGTAATGCTCTATCCTGGATGTTTTAGAGAGGCACAAGAAAGTTAAATACCAAGCTCCGGATGAAAATTGGTGAAAACTAGGGCTGTTCCCTTACGCAGCTGAGAAATGCAAGCTCGGGCCATTCTCCGCAATGGTTTTTATTTTGTGTTAGTGGATTGCAAAAGCATCTACATTTCTTGAGTAGTAAC
Organism: Nettapus auritus; assembly: GCA_011076525.1. Lineage (NCBI taxonomy): Eukaryota > Metazoa > Chordata > Aves > Anseriformes > Anatidae > Nettapus > Nettapus auritus. The sequence continues at coordinate 16,831,343 of CM021769.1, forward strand.
TCCTTAAAAAGATGGAAGTACTGTTTTTGGAAGGTCTGTTGTGGCGTGTCGTTTTTTGTTGTTGTTTGTTTGTTTGTTTGTTTTAAACCAGTGCTTTCAATAATAGGGTCTGTTTTTCAGATGTTAAAATAATTTAAGTAAGTACTGGAAAACACTTGAGTAACATAAAAATTGTAAACAAGCATAATAGTGTCATTGAGGTCACAATATTATGGTCTGTACAACCTTGATTAAGTTCATTTGTGCCTATACATCGTGACAGGATTTATGGCCCATGCCTGTTTTACTATGATAATATTTTACGCCTGTGGTTATCCATTTCTTGATGACCACCTTGAGACTACTCAGGGCAATTTACATTGATACACTTGAGATCTCAGGCTGCAACTGATGTTGGGGAGTGCTGTATAATACTGAGCATTGTAAAGGGGGAAGAAATGTCCTGGTATCTCCCACTTGTCACTCAAAATAGATAGAGGTTTAACCTATTCTGGCTCTTTTTGCCTTCCTTGACAGGTATATTGTGAAAACTTGTTTAATGTTTGTGAAAACCTGCAGTGGGAATAGTAGGCACTGTGAAGAATGCAAGCATGGCCCTGTAGAGTAGAAGTCAGCTAGAAAAACACAAACTTTTGGAAAGAATTATTAGTTATGAGTAACATTACTCTGTATACGGAATGAAGAAGAACTCCGTTATAAAAAAAAAAAAAAAAAAAAAAGGCATCATATGGTAACTCAAAACTATATTCCCTGTCGGGGAGGGGGAATGATGGGAAAAAGCTGGTGTTACACATGATTGCTTACTGGGAGTAACTCTGTAGTGTGTTTGAAGATGAGTGCAATTTGAGTGACTCCCATCAGGACAGCGTACTCTGTCTAGTACATTGACAGTTTTGAGATACTTGAGCGTTCCTTTTGGGAATGCTGTGTGAAGATAATGGCTGTGTAAGGGTTATACAAAACACCCAGCTGGTTCACTTCTCTGTCTCAGAGACCCATAAAGGGACCTTAGAAGGACAAGAAGATGCATATGATGATGGTTTGCTTAATACACTTGTAGCAGTCTGTGGTTTGGGTCTACCTGAGCCAGAGGTTCTGTGTTTAGCAATGGTTTCTATACATTCTTGTCTATCAAGGATTTATATCATCTCTTCGAACTCATCTACAGTGTAAGTAGTTCCAGTAGTGGCAGTAGTTTCATACCTTAATTGAATATTTGTGTGTTGCGTAGTTCTTAGTTTTGATACCTGATGATTTTATTAGTTATCTTAATTAGTTTATTTTTAGAAATAATGAAAAATTGTTCTTTATTTACCTTCATATAGATCTTTGATTTTAGTTCTCTGGCGTCTTTTTCAGTACTCTACGTTTGTCAGGCTGAGTAACAAGTTTATGCATTCCCTTCCCTTCGTAATCAGAATAATCCTTGTTATCCTTTTCTGGATCTTTTACAGTTCTTCAGCATTTTTTTTTTTTTTTTTTCTTATGGGGACAGGAGAGAGGAGCACTGAAATGGCAGGCATTACTCAAGACAGGAGCAAACAGTTTTCATACCACAGCATAAGGGATTTTTGGCTTTGTGTTGAAGGTCTGAGGGGCTGAGTTTGTCATATTTCCACTTGAATACTTTTCTTGAAGCTCTCCCTTTCTATTTGCTTTCTGGACTACCTTTAGCCATTGGGGGTGTTTCTTATAGAACTGTCTATAGTAATGCCAGATATTTTTTTCGCAATTGTAACAGCATAAGAATTAATGATTCTTACCTCATACGGCTTACTCATTTACTTACTTGGAATTTTATCTGTCATGTTATTATTCAGCCACTTCATATTTTGATATGGTTTTGCAGTTTTCAGCAGTCAGCTTTGATTTCTGTTGTAGCAGATAAATTACTAACTTCCGCACTCTAGTTCATATATGACTGAATCATGCAGGACAGGCTCTTGTGGTGTCCTCCTTTCATCTTAAAAGCTGAATGTTTATTTTTAACCTTTGATTTTTGTCTGCTAATCTACTCTTTGAACCCATTATATTTTTTTTTTTAGCATTTTCAAGACACTTTTGTAAGGGAACTTGTTAAGTACTTTGGAAATCTAGATAAGTAAAGCATATCATTGTTCCTTCCTCATGATTCCTGTAACCAGTTATTAATAGAAATAATTATAACCATCTACAAAAGTAGCACTGAGTCTTTCTCATGTTACCTTGTTCACGTATGTGCTAAATCTAATTGCTACTCTTCCAGCAGCTTTGTCTAGTAGAGGTATCATTTATTGGCCTATAGGAGCCTTTTATTAAAAAAAAAAAAAGTCCATGTGTCTTACTATTCTATTGGGGAGCATATTTTGTTAAAAATATGTAAATAGAACACTTAGATTTATTACTTGAAAAGTTTGGAATGCCTACCTTTTGGTCCTGGTGACTTTTTTTTTCCTGTTTGTGTTTAGAAAACTTCTTTTTTTTGGAGAGTTACTTCTAGCTTATTCTCTTTAAGTCCAGTATGGGACCCTTGGAAAGTCCCTGTGTTCTAAATACTCATGGGAAGAATTCACTGGATTTTCAGTGGTGTTTTGGAACTGCTGTGAAGCCAGTAATCAGAGCTTCTAAGTTGTGCAAAAGTGGTCATATTCATGTGTGGGGGGGGGGGGGGGGGGGG
>CM021769.1:16834098-16933507 GCA_011076525.1 Nettapus auritus
CCCCAAGCGGGTACGGGGGGGGGGGAGGAGGAGGGGAGAGGAGGACAAAAATAGCATTGCCCTTACCCCCCATACTCTTGCCAAATTCTATGTATGGGATTTTTAGGTTATTGTGAAGGAAGAAGTCATTTTAACTTCTAATTTCTTTTAATTATCTTTTTAATCTTTATGTTAAATACTGGAGTTCTGTTTTTCCTACTCTTGCTGCGTTTGCTTGCTAAGCTGATTTAGTTGAAAATTATTTTGTAAAGGTCAGTCTGAAACAAAATCCTGAAAGTTTTTAACCTGAATAATTACTATTTGGCATAACAAAGAATAATTGAGTATAAGGTCCAAATGAGAATTTGTGTAATGTTAATACTCAGCAGTAGTATCATGGTGTCAGCCAGACCTGTAGTATGAGTAAATAACTGTTTTTTTTCCCCACTCTTTCTTTTTTAAGCCTATGGAAAAGTGTTCCTAGTACGGAAAGTAAGTGGCCATGATGCTGGAAAACTGTATGCCATGAAAGTACTGAAGAAAGCAACAATAGTTCAAAAAGCCAAAACAACTGAGCACACAAGGACAGAACGACAAGTATTGGAGCACATTAGGCAATCACCATTTTTGGTCACGTTACATTATGCCTTCCAAACAGATACAAAGCTTCATCTCATTTTAGGTGAGTAGTTTTCAGGCTTCAACTCTTACATTAATACAAAATAAAATTAAAAAATAAATATATAATCCATCCTTTTATCTCCTTCATGTTTTGTCGTTTTTTTCATGTGGTCTTAAGTACTGTGTGTTTGGAGATTGTATGGGAGAATATAGGAAGTAAAATACAGTTCTTCTTCAACAGTGCCTTTGTGGTTTTCCTGTTTGAACCTCAGTGTGCTACTCTGACTTGGGGAAAAAAAATACTTTTTTTCTTTGCATGCAAGTCACTGATATGGTCATAACTGCCTAAAGCAGAGGTGAAAAATTACTAAAAATATTTTCTTGAACTTACCTAGAAGATGAAATCTTCATTTGCAGCTTTCTTTAACTGTTATTATACACTGCATTAGCTTTCTGCAGAATTTCAGACTAATTGCTACTATAATTGAAACAATTTTCATGGGCATTAAAATGATTCCCTTACTTTCTCTGTATGCTGTCTTTGCTTGTGTGGCACAAAGGTTGTTGGTAAGGTGGGGTGACCAAAAGTAATCTTATTTCTGGGATCAGTTGGTAGAAAAGAAAAAAATACACTGTCAGGCATATAGCTTCATTTTTCGGGCGATCCTGCTTGCAGCCAGTTTTAATTGATGGTCCTAGTGGGTCCCTTCCAACCTGGGATATTCTATGACAGTAAAGAAATACTTGAACAGACATATAGCACATTTCATTCTGAAGATGACTTACACCAATCGCATTAAAAATAAAATGCATTTTGAAATGTTGCCATCTGTTTGAGAGGACAAGGCTGCCTGCCACTACGCTGACCAGTTGGTAGGCTCTAGTAGCACTGAACCGCTGCAAACTGAAAGATTCTCTCAGTCAGGCCTTTCTCTCTAAACAGATGCCCCCATAGTAGGGTTGACAAGGCCTGTTAAAGGTGATTGTGCTTTCATTTTTATGTCTGGGCAAATTCCTTAAGACACTGGAATGTACAGGTTATTGGTCAGATTTTCTGCTCTGAAATGCTGGTGAAAGTATGTATATAGCGGAGTCTTTGTTAACAAGTTCTTACTGTTCTTCAGCTCTAACCTGTTACTTGCTTTTGTGTGTTATTTTTGTAAATTCTTCTCGTAATTCTTCTTGTAACATTCATAAATATCCATTTACACAAGAGGCCTGATAATGAACTGTTGTATAGCATGGCTTATTAGAACTTTCTTCATTCTACTTCTGTCCTTGCCATTTTGCTTTCCATACTTATGTGAAGAACCAGATCTACAGCATTTGCAAGCTTGGCGTGAGACTGATAAGGAACTTTCTCTGAGCTTTCAACTAAGGTAGAACATCTTCCACCCATTGCACCCCCCCTTTCAAGACAGCACTGTTTTAGGGAAAGAGGCTGACATTAAGAAGTTATATTTCTTCTGTTTTATTCCAAAGTTTTCACTGCCTTTTATACGCCTGGCTTTCTTGGGAGGGTCAAGGATTTTTCCTTGTAATGAGGAGCATGTACTTAAAGAGCTGGAAAAGAGTAACAAATGCAGCTTTAAACCTCGCTGCTTCAGGAAGCTTTTGCTGCCAAAACCTTGTTAAACCATTGCTCTCTCGAGTATTGAGACTTCCATGTTTCATTTTTTTTTTTTAAGGTTTATTTGGAGAAGTAAATGGTCCTTTAATTTTTTGATTACTGTTAACTCATAACTTCCGTTTGTTGAATAGGCTGATTTAAACTTTGAATTAATAATTTTTATGAACGTTACACAAATCCTACCCCGCTGACTGTCAATACTTAGGAAGGTGTGCTACATATGTGCCTTAGTTTCATGTATTACCATGGGATAAAACAGGTGCCTGAGAAGCTCAGGGTTAAATGAAGTACTCACTATATTCCTTTTGAAAATGTGACTTTAAAAGTGTAAGGGTTTTCATAAATTCCTTTGAAAAGGATACTAAAGAATATATAAAATAGTATCGAAGACTGGAATATGGTGAAGAGGTGAAGCCGAAGTTAGAAATACATTGACAGCTTTGTGATTCCTTGATGTTAACCTTGTAATAATAAGGGTTTCATCTTTGATTGTTGTGGTATTTAATTTATAGATAAATAATTTGGGAAAAAAAAAAAAAGTATGAGACAAATGAGAATGCTTAATAAACATCACAGTGCTAATCCAGAAGTTTTTGGTTAGAATGCAGTTTAGATCATAGAATCACAGAAAGGTTTGGGTTTAAAGGGGCCTTGAAGGCCATCTAATTCCAACCCCCTACGATGGGCAGGGACACCTCCCACCAGAGCAGGTTGCTCAAAGCCCCTTCCAGCCTGGCCTTGAACACTTGCGGGGATGGGACATCCACAGCTTCTCTGGGCAACCTCCTTCAGTGCCTCACCACCGTCTGAGTGAAGAATTTCTTCCTTGTTACTATTCTAAATCTAACCTTTTTTAGTTTTAGTCGTCATTCCTTGCCCTGTCAGTATACTTCCTGACAGAGTCCCTCCCCAGCTTTCCTGTATGCCCCCTTTAGGTACTGTGAAGCTTCTATAATGTCTTGTTGGAGACTTCTCCAGGCTGAACAACCCCAACTCCCTCAGCCTGTCTTTGCAGGAGAGGTGCTCCAGACCTCTGATCATCCTCATGTCTCTCTTCTGGACTCGCTCCAACAGGTTCATGACCTTCTTGTGCTGGGGGCCCCAGAGCTGGACACAGGGCTCCAGGTGGGGTCTCACAAGAGCAGAGCAGAGGGGGAGAATCACTTCTCTTGCCCTGCTGGCTATACTTCTTTTGATGCAGCCCAGGATATGGTTGGCTTACTGGGATGCGAGCATACGTTGCTGGCTCACACTGAGATTCTCATCCACCAGCATCCCCAGGTCTTTCTCCTCACAGCTGCACTCAATCCAATCTCAATCATTCAGATTCAATTGGAAAAATTATATAAGTATTCCATATACAATATTAGTATATATGTATTACATATGTATTTTACACATATATATATGAAATTGATAAATTTCTCTGTGCATTTATTTTTAGATAACTGTAGGTGACGAGAATAATTACAAGACCAGAAGAACCTTTTTTATGAAGGGAAAATTAAAAGGTTGTGATTATATTTTCATTAGAGTCAAAGAGCAGGGAGCCCAGTAGTTTTGAAGAACATTACGTAATGGATAGTACAGACTGGGCATTTACGTCCTACCTTGATACAACATCAAGGTGAAGTTTAAAGTGAAAAAAATTCAAAGCTGGTGTATAAGTAAGATTTTTTGGTTTTAGTGTTTGCTTTTCCACAAAAGTTTACATGAACCCATTCTCAGAGTAACAATTGTTCCGGAAATGTCCTTTTCTTTCCTTTTTTTTTTAGCAGAAAATGGGAATAGAGTTGTGTAGTGTTTTTTTATCTGCTCTTTTTAATCACTCTTTTTTAATCACTTGTTTTTAACAAACAAACAACTATCATGGCCTAAGGCTACTTTATAATTCATTTAGGCTTTGTGCCCTCCCTGACAAACAACAACGTGGTTTGCTGCACTTTTTTTTTGTCTGAGTATGTAAATCCTTGTAAATCACTTCTTTGCTTCTTTGATGTAGTGTTGGAATTCTGTGTTTCAGAATGGCTTCTGAATTTTCAGGGAAACCAGCATCTACCTCTATTCTACCCAACTGAGCCTGGTGAATGAGCAACATGTCATTTCAGGTTCAAGAGGTTTTAGAGTTGGAGCTTTGGTGTAATACTTAATACAAGTCCTTGTGCTGCCAGATTACATAGCAGCAGTAATTTAATTCAAATCAAGTGCAGACATGCACTTGCATTTCTGTCTGTTTTCCAGAATGCAGAATTTGGAGCCAATTCTAGTTTTTAGATTGACTTTAATCTAGGATTGAAAGAATGAGGTATTTTATTCATCCAAATACCAGTTCCAAACAGAACTTACTACATGGGTTTAAGTTATTACTACTTTTAATTGTAAAATGTGGTTTATTTATACTTCAGGATCAGTGTTTTCATATACTTCTACTGACCTAGATGAATTTTCTTCCTCCCTTTCTTGTTTGATTCCACTATTACTCTTTTGTGAATGGAGAGCTGTGAAAAGAGTAGAGAGATCAGAATATGTCTGATTTGTATATATGCTTTCCTCTTCAAATAATTTTTGGTATAATACATGAATCTGTAGAAGCTGTATTCAAGAAAATGTTGAATAAGATGTTGTGGAGTACATTCCCTGCTCTGTGTATGTAAACCTCAAGTACAAATGAACTGCTTTACTGTATGTTTGCAGTGTAAGCAAATCTGTATCTAAAATGTTTGTGTTGCAGTGGAACTCATGTATTAACTAGCTATTTTCCCCTACTTGACTGGGAAAACCACCCTGTTGTGTCCTGTAAAGAATCAAAGTGTGGTTTCCATGTGGGCATGTGTGTGGAAATAACCTCCTTCAGGAAGTTTTGCCATACAAGTTCCCCTTGCAAAGGGTAAAACTTGTAATTGCCCATAGGTGATTATTTCACTTAGTATTTGTTTTCTTGAATAGTCTTTTTCAATGTCAGTCTGGCTTGTTGCTCTTAATTATTTCACAAGGGTGTACAAATACTCACTATATAGATACCATTTGTGTGCTGTTCTTTTTATTTTTCTGATTAACTGAAAGACTGATATTGCAAAAAATGTTAATCTTCCATAATTTATGGATATTTATGGCTCGCTTTATGATTTTGCTGCTTATTTTAAGTTGGTAATGCTCTTCCATCACTCTACTAATAAGGAAACTGAGTATTGTACAATGGGATGAAATATTACAGAGTTGCAATAAAGTAAAAGCATCTGATCCTAGAACATCTGATTTAATAATTTACTGCAATATTAGTAGTTACTTTGTAAGAAAATTAAGTTGTCAGAAAGTGAAATTACAAGGTTCTTTGTTCTACTTTTTAGACTATATAAATGGAGGAGAACTGTTTACTCACCTTTCACAAAGAGAGAGGTTCTCGGAAAATGAGGTGCAAATTTATATTGGGGAAATAGTTTTGGCACTTGAACATCTACACAAGGTAAAGTAATTTTATCCTTTCAGTGGATGCTACAAGCTGATTTTGTGGAACTACTACTGTATTCTCTTCACATCATATAAAGTTAGTAATATTTTTTTAGGTAGTTTTAAGTTCAAAGTAACTTTACCTACTAGTGGGACATATTAGTTGTATAATTAGAAATAATTTCCAATGAAATATCTTTTTATGCGTACCAAAATAAGGCTACATGTTTTTTTCTGCAGTGTGAAAAGTATTATTGACAAATGATGGATATTTTTTGGTAATCTCTATCAAAGGGTAGAGTATGTCAGTAAACCTAATTTGTAGTCAACATGAAGAATGTTTGGATTTCACTGTTGTTCAGTTCTCCTTGTTTTGTGTACAATGAAACAGCAGAGTTTTGAAATTTTGACATGACTGTAAGCAAGCAAATTGCTTTCAGAGGCAAGTATTCAGTAACTTTTAGATGCAAATGATATTATGTCCTTCAAACTTTGACATCACCTGGTGTATTAATTACTGAGAATTCACGAGCCTCACAAAGGTATTTCTTCAAAGACATTTTTAAAATTCTCCTTTTTGAGGGCAGTCTCTGAGGTGTCAGATTAAATAATGGTAATTTTGTTAGCTTTGCATTTAAATGCATTCAGCGTCTCCTTGATACGGTTACAGTGATTTGGCAATGCTTTTCTTATATTCTGTCTGCAGTTGGGGATTATATATCGGGATATAAAACTTGAGAATATTCTCCTCGATTCTGATGGCCATGTGGTGCTGACGGACTTTGGTCTGAGTAAGGAGTTTCTTACTGATGAGGTGAGTATTTGAATCTCCACTAACTGTGGACAGAATCCAGTAAGACCAAAAAAAGCAGATTCTGTCTCACTGAAGTCATAGAAGCATTTGAAAGAGCCTTCTCGATTTTTGCTTTATGGAACAAAATCTAGTAGTCTCTGTTTACGGGGTTTTGAGTTTTCAATTCATTGGTCTTTGGCCTGCTAGTGTTACTAGACATTCTTGTCTGTTCTAGTTTTCCCTGAAATGCCTTCACACTCCCTTGTGCTGCCCTTTACGTGCAAAAGAGGAGATCCACAGAAGTCAGAAAAGCCACTTACATTATCATTTTCAGATACCTTTTTAAAACTCTCTGCTAATACAGTGACTAGGCAAATGGTATGCTATGACTCTTATTTATGCTAATAACAATTTTTGTATTATTATCTTGTCTTTTTCTCATATATTTGTGTCACTTCTGATAAGCTTAATTGCAAGCTTTTAGGATAAAAGTTTCTCTCATTAAATATGTGAATAGTACCTAACATAGTGATCACCGACTGTTAACGTTAGTTGTCAGTTATTTCTAAGGTAAGGTTTTATCTCCAGATATGTTTTTATATTTCAGAGAGTCATAGAAAGTTGTAGAGGATTTTGGTTTTGGAGAATTTAAAGGGTAGGTATTTTTTGCTTTCACTTTAGGTATCAGAGCTATTTGAAATATGGGACTGCAGGTTTGAGTCTGTTAGAAGAAGCAGAGGTTTTCTAAAGATAGGTAACTGGTAGTTCCCTGTGGAATATTTGCATTTCAAATGGCAGCTGGTAGGCTTGGGGGGGGTCCTTCACCATTTTAAGAAACTCGAAATGGTACTTTAGTGTGTAAATAGTTAAAATATATACATAGTGTCAATATATTCCTCTTTAACTATGGAGTAAAACCAAGAGGGAGATCAAGTAGCTTGACAAAGGATTTGCTACAGTATGTCAGAACAGTACTTCCGACTTCCACTTCCAACAGGGAAATACAAAGAGATGTATTTTTCAGTGGAAAAGGAGGACAATAAAAGGTGTGGCTAGAGAGAAGAGTGGGGCCTGCTCAGAGTTCTGAGAAAAGCTATAGGAGGCATAGGAGAAAAAATATGCTGTTATATGACTGTACCTGTGGGGGAGAATAGGAGCTGTCCTCTAGGCCTTGAGCAAAAGTTGAATGAGGCAGAAATCTTCCCTAGGATAAAAATGTGTCATAATAAATCAGGACCTTCTTAAAGTCTCAAAACAAATGACTTTAGGAAATAAGCTTGTTTCTCATCTGTGCTCATCTTCAGAATGTTCTTTATAAGCAGTGCAAGAAAAAGCGAGGACTTGGATAAGCATCAGAGATACCTATCTGCTTTTCCTCACACTTGGAACCTGATTCCTCTTTCTCCAGTCATTTTTAAAATAATGCAGTCTTGCTGCTTTGTCATCTAATGTTGCTTCCTCTGACATACACTGCAAAATCTGTTCATTTACCCATTTTTTTCCTCATTCACCTTAAAATTTTATTTTCATCTTCCCTGTCAAAAAAGCTAAACATTTCTAGTCTCTTTTAAGGAGAAACTTACCTGCAATTTCATTGTTTTCTTTCAAAAACCTAAGAAATTGCCTGCACTTGAGTAGTTTTCACGTTACCATTTTAAGTTAGATACCAAACTTGAACATGATTAGACTGTCCCATTTACAAATAGAAACTGATATTTCATGCTGTACTCTGTATGCAATTCAACTACTACTAGAACACTTAAAGTTCACGTTACAAAATGTACCTGTTAATTTACACTTAAGAACTGATGTTGTGCTTACAAGCGGTAATTTTTGCCTACGTAATGCATGGCTTTATATCTGTTTTCATGCTATTTGGGTAGCACTTTGAAATAAAATTAAACAGCTACACAAGTTGGATAAGAAAAGAGTATGTTCTTGCAACTGTATTGCACGTGCTAGTGTGCTTTCCTTTCTCCCCTTCTTTATGCTTCCCTGATTCACCCTGCTTCTTGCACATTCTCTACCATTAAATAGGTGTGCTTATGTAAGTCTTTTCAGGAGCTTTAAAACATGTATGTTCTTTGCTTGCACGTTTTCCAGTTTTTCTTAAAAAAAAAAAAAAAAAAAAATCTTATACAAGGTTAATAGCAGTCTGTTTTTTGCCTTTGCTTTACTTTTAAGAAAGTCCATACACTTTTATCTGACCCAAAATAATCAGACCAGACCAGAAATAATCTGAATAAAATTGATTAAAAGTTGAATAAAAATGAAATTTCATGTAGGATAACTCAGTATCACAGGGTATTTAGGTACAAAATGTTTTCTGATACTCAAGCTGTACTTAATATTTCACAGAGACCAACAATTTGACTAGCCTAACCACACAATGGGATTAGGGAAGAGCTCAAGAAATTGAAATGAGTAGTCCCTTTTAAGTATGCAGTAGCATTTGCAGTCTTAGTCTCATGATGAATTAAGGTTGATTTTAACTCTCACCTGAATTTCAGTGAAAACGGGGGAAAAGAGATTCTCTAGCCTTACATTTTTGTGCATCTCAGTGAAGTCCATATCTAATTGGGATGTAGAATTTATTTGCAGATAGTGTTAGAATAAATCATTTATCTTGGGGAAAAAAATGACGAACAGATTTTGTACTGAAACTTCTACAACGCTTTTTCATTGCACACGTGATCATATTGGTGTTCCTATTTTTTTGGATCTATTAAAAAAAGCTTTTTAAAAAAGCAAAAACCCAAGATTTCTACTTTTTGCCATCTTGTTTCTTGTGTAGTATCTTCATCTTCTGAATTTGTGGCTTAGTCTTCTTTGTTTTTAATCTCATCGTTCTGTTTGTATGCTGGTATTATTTTGATTTGGTTAATACCAGTTTAGCCTCGTCATCAGGTTTGGGTTTCATTTTAATATTTATTGAAGAAGTGCTAATTCATTTTCTAATAGTTTTTTTTTTTTTTCTTCTGACAGCTTTAGTTGTGTAACTACGAAATAGAACAGTTTAGAATGATATATATGGAGATCTTTGTCTTAGAAAAAATAATTTGAATATATTCATTGAATTATTTTAGTAACCATCTATTGGATCATGCATAATAACTAGCATTTTTCTTATTAAATCCCGTAAGTACAAATTCTCCTGGAATAAGAGGAACGCTCAAGTCTGCTTTGTTGGTACACATCTGCTTTAGTTTAGGCTTGTTTTGAAAGTTTTGTGTTTATCTGTTAAAACAGATAAAAAGAAATTGTTTAGCAAATACAAATGTTGTCAGACTTTGAACAATATTTCCGAGGGGACACAGAACACAAATGCCTTAGTAATAACTGATGAAAGAGTAGATATTTTATATAAAGGATGATTGAATTCTCTGGCTTTTGCAATTCCATGTCAGTTGGGTATCTGTGCACTTCTTTCTATGATGTGTACTGTGAATAATTCAGATACATTATTGCTTTTGCAACTGAAAATCTCCTGATCGGAGTTGCAAATTTAGTTGAACTCTTAAATGCTTTTTGCAGTTGAATTGCTTTTGTAGTTTATTAGCTGGTTGAGTGGGAACTTTGTTCTGGAAGGAAGATTAGTATGTAAACCTAAAAGGTTTCATTAAAGGAAAACCAATGAAAGGTTGTTATCTCACTATGGATTTTGGTCAGTGAAGTGGAAAGGTTCATATACAGAGCACTACAGAGGTGATCAAGAGCAGAGGGAAATGGAACAGTGAGGAAACTGACAACAGTTTGACTTTGATTTATTGCTGTATGAACTGTCATCTCACTTGAGTGACCTACTAGGTTATCTGTGCATGTAATTATAAAAGTCTTGATAATCGACCAATTAAAGCAAAGATGTCAGATAATTGAAATTTGATAGTGTGTGCTCTGAACACTGAGCATTCCATTGCAAAGATGAGTCAGAATAATCTGTACTGCTGATGACTTCCTATGTTTGTCTTTTGGTTGAAGAGTTGTTCACCAATGTAAATGTAGCACTGCTTTAAACTGTAGATTACACTTCTGGAAAGAGGAAAAACTATGAAAAAGTAAGCTGAATAGTGAAGTTAATCCACAGTAGTTAACATATGTTATAGATCCTATCTGGGCAATTACTGATTATTACCCTTGTTTTAAAAAAGAATATGAAACATGTTAGGATTTTTTTTTTTTGCTTTAATTGCTGTACTTCTGTTGGTGTTTCAAGTATCCTGAAACTGAATATTAAGAATCATAAAATCACCAAACGTTCTGAAATCATATAACTGCAGGGCAGGTCTCATTTTATTGCAGAATGAGGTCATCAACGATCAGGTGACAGTTTGTGCCTTAGCCCAAGCTGTATCCCTTTTACAACGCTTATAAAGCTAATCGTGGTCTTCCAGCATGGAACAGCAAAGCAGAAGACTGGAGCATAGAACATATTCTGCCCACGTTTTGATGCCAAAATCTCAGTGCCATTAGGAGTTTTTGTAAAACAGATCACGACTTCTTAAAGTTACTGCTCTAACATGCCATTTTGTTATTGTAATATGCCACTCAGAAATGATGTTTTGAGGAGAAATACTGACCTGTGCATTAAATAGTCTGGCATCTACTATCAGATCTTAGAATAACATGTTCGTAGTCCACTCTGGAAAAAAATGTTTCTCTTTTCTGGGGCAAAAAAAAAAAAATGCATTTGGAGTGCAAAACCCACTGACCTCACTGACTTTTTTTTCCTCATAAATTTTTAATCTATTGAATGATCTCAAATACTTAGCTTTGAACCTTGGGCAACCATGTACGATAAACTTGCATGACCAGAGTTTCATGGCTACGTGAAAATGATTTGAGAGCCAGATGTACTGCGTTTGAGCAAAATTGTCTGTTCCTCCTTTTACGTTTGGTTCTCTCTGATTTCATAAGTATGTATTGGGCATCTTCTATGCATTTTTTGTTCTCCTTTTTAATACATTCTTGAAGGCTTTAAAGGGGTAGCTAGAAAAATTCCTTGCAGAATGAATACTCTTTTCATACCTTTTAATTTTGTCTCTGTTTGAAGCAAGAGTGTTTTTTTTTTTTTTTTTTCAGGTTTTGCTTTTTATTCTGTTCTTCTCTTTTGGTACTCTTACTCTCTCTTCTCAAAAGATGATGCTTTAGAAAACAAGTCTTCCAAAAACTGGAATTTTGAGAACTAAATACAAAATATCCATCAGGGATGAATGTGGTATGTACTTGCATTCCTCCCACACAATAATATACTGTTTCTGAACTTCTTTTGCTTAAGAAGAGAGATTCTTGTTTTCTGACGGTTATTTGCTTTACAAATCCATCATTAGTAACTGGTTTAAAGAATTCCTTACAGAATTACAAGTGCCTTGCACTGCAGAAGCAGACATAGCCATTTCCTAAACCTGTGTAAAAGTTTCCTTGAGTCTCCATTTTACATTAGATGAGGGCTTAAGTTTGCACTGTGTTACATATTGAGGCCACAACTATAGAGGTCATGTGTTTCTTAGCTGGCATGCAGTACCTTCACTGATAGGGTTAGCTGGTCTTGCTTTCTCTCTTATTAGTGCCTGTTCTGATGGCAGCTGCTGGCAGGCAAATTTCACTCTTACTTGAAGCAGTCATTAGTCTGATTCTGCCTGTTTTGGAAGCAGTCATTAGTTTGTCTAGCTCTGTGGCATAAGAGATAATATCCAACATAGTACTTTGACTTAGCTGGCTCCTTCAAGTAGGAACAGTCCCCAGGATAGGATTTTTTTTTTTCTTTCATTTCCAGATCTTATTTAATTCTTCTTGGGATGACATTTCAAACTACTGGAGCTTTGATCTGTGGTATTGCAACTGTTCTTGGTCTAGTCTATTCCTTTACTTTATTACTATAATCATGCTTATGAATTTGTCAAATGCAGTAAGTAGGGTAGTCTAGTGTACCACTAAACATTTTTCACATCTTTGTTCTTTCTCTGTCTCCTACAGAGATCATACTTTTGTTCCTGAATAGAAGGTATAGCTACAGAAGAAACAGTCTATCCCTGAGAGAGCTATTGGGTGAAGCTGTACTTTCTGATATGGACAGCTTAATTCCCCAGTGTTATGTCTGGATATTATGACCAAAAAGGCTTTCAAAAGAATTTTTAAAAACAAACAAAACAAAGTCAGCCTGGCACTTATTTTCTTGGAACAAGATTTTCAACTTTCATTTTAAATCTAGGTCATGTCTTAAGCCATCAGAAGGCTTTTTTGTCAATTTCCATATGCCTTCCTGAATTGATACTGTGATTGTTCTTCTGGACAATTAAAATGATGGCAGAGAATAATGCTACAGAACTGATTTCTGTGGAAACATTTTTCTTTTCTTGGTGCATTTCTTATTTTTGAGGTAAATATCAGTAAAATCACTTTCAGATAGGATGGCCTCTAAGACTCCCTGAAGGTGCAAACCCTGTTTCCGCATGGAATTTTAGGTGGACTCCATGGCAGTGCAAGTAAATCTCTATTTAGGGCAGTATTCTTCTATTTATCGTATGTTTTTCTCATTAAACTTACTAAAGGAACTCTAATGGCTCACCGAACTAGTTGCTTATAGCAGTTTGCTGATAGCTGATCTATGGGATGCTCTGTATGATGCTGCTCAACACTCAAGTTTTTCTGTCTTACAGTCTTACTTCTTGAGGACCTGTGGTTCTTGCCTAGCTATTCAGGGAGCAGCAACATGGGGAGACTGCTCCCTGCAGTAGTGTGAGCTGGTTAGTACGCTAACTAACCAAGGGCACAATCCCACAGTTCCCAAAAAAGATCAGTGCAGGTCCATTGGCAGTAACTAGGCTCAGGTAACAGTGCAGCAGTTCTCAGACAAGCTTACAGTGAGGAGGAAGGCCTGAGGTCAAGCCAGGGTTTGAAGGCAGATCAGGATCAGTGAGGTACACAGCCAAGTACAGGCATACCTGCAGTGTAGCTCACTCTGGGATCAAGACTGAGGATGTGAGTTTCAGCTCCAGCTGAAGGTGGAGGAGGTCCCCGAGCAGGTTCCACACACTTTATTAGAGATGGCTGGATGTGCCTAAGAAACATGAATGACTTCAGGAATAAAGAATCTGTGTTTCTTCTACACATAGTTTGTTGTGTCCAGCAAGCTAACATCTCTGCTGAACTTCTTGAGAGTCAAAAGTACAACATCACTGTAGGCCTTTGTTTTTTAAACTCTTGAACATGAGTTTAAAACATACCATCTTTTTGGGGGGGTTAAGCAAGAATTAAAGTACCATGGGTCAAAAATTTTTAATGTCTGACATTAATTTCTATTCCATATGGACCCTTCCCCACATGTGCACCTTATTTCTGTGCAGAGACATTTCTTTGTTGTTATCATCTCCAAGAAATGACCACATGCCTTGCTCCTGCTAATGTAAGAGGTTACCTGCCATCAAAGAACACTTGGGTTGTAAATATTTATTCATAACAAGTTTACAAGTTTGCATTTGCTAGAATGTTTATTCACTAAATACAAGTCAGAGCAAGGTCTTTGTTTTGGTCAAAACTCGACTAGTTCCAAAAAGTTGGATTGCAGCTTTAAATCTTTTGTATATTACATGCAGACTGCTTCCAATTTATTGTAAGCAAGAGACGTTTTCACGAAACATTGTTGGATTTTACTTATCTACAGCCCTGAATATTTTATGGAAGTTTGAAACATAGTTGCTCGTATGATTTATGTTGTGTGCACGTTCATGTGAGTTATAATCTGTTACGTGATTGCTTAAAGACCAAAGATACGAAGAGTTTTAGCTAAACTATGATTTTAATCTATTTGATTTTTTTCATCTATATTCCTGATCTAGAAGTTGGTATGAGAAATGTTACTGCCCATGCAATAGAGGGATTGACCTTTACTTTTAAGCAGGACTGTATCTATATTAGATTTAAAAACCTTGTTAAATCTTGCCATGCAATTTCAGAGTAGCTCAAAGAGCAATAAGAATTTGTCTTGTCTTGCTGGGTCATAACATTTTGAAACCTTTCTATGGTGGAGTCAGATGAAATGAACAAAGCATTTTAGTTTGCAAGCTAACAAGTTTAGACAAGCCTAGGAATCCCATTGGAATGTTGCTAAAATCTGTGGAAAAAAACAGCCCAAACTCGCATAATAATTGTATTACTTCTCCATTACAAAAATATGATGAACCAACGAATGGTTGTTGTTGGGATTGGAGAATTTTTCAACTGAATGTGTGAAGAGTCAATCCTGAGAGCAGCTTGGCATGCCTTAGGCCAGCTTTGGTCTGGCTTACCTGGTCCTTCCCTTCTGTTCCATTGTATCTTCCTGCTCTGCGTAACTACATGTTACTCCACTGCTGATTTCACTAACAGAAATGGTACAAAACCCACAGCATTGCATACCAGATACTTACCTTTCTTTAAAAACAGATGGCTTTTTGGTGATTTTTTTTTTTTTTGCTTTTTCAGTCAGTTCTAAAAATTGCCTTTCCCTTTCTTGTCAATTATTTTTAATAAAGAGTTGATTTTTTTCTCTAAATTCAATTTTATATAATATGGATAATATACATGAAATTTATCAAGGGTTTGGCTTTAACTTATTATCCAATATCACCCAAATGGTATTTTGCCAGATCTTGAGGAAACTACCATCACTTCCCCAGTCAAGATGTAAAGCTTCTTTTATGATTTACTTGCAAGCCTGTTGGTGAGGGCCAAGTGCACAAAACCCTTTTGGTTTGAGACCAATTCTATGTTTATATATATATAAACATACAAAAACAAACAAAAAAACACCCCCATTATTTAAGGAAGGTTCAGTTTCAGATTTTAGCCTACAAAGAGGGTTTGCTGACAGATAGAATATATGTCATTAAAGGCTGCATTTTGACTCTGGAGGTTGCCTGGAGGTTGTCTTTTTCTCTGGACCAACAGCACTTACTGTTTCCAAGTTTTGTTTCTGTCTTTTAGTGTACTCTCTCTTCAACAACAACAACAAAAAAAACAGTAATTTTTAAGCTACTGAGTTGCGTTCCTGGAATATTTTATTATAAATTCAGAATCAAAGGAAATTAAAATCCAAACAATTTAGTAATGCCTTTACCTTTACAAACAACTTACACTAGATATTAGATACCCTAGGACTTAACAAAGCCTTTTGACTCTATGCTAGCATAGTTTTTATGAGCAAGGAGTTCCTGTTAGAAAATGCATGCAGTAACATTTGGAGAAGACTAGCATTGTTTAAAAACAAACAAGAAACAACAACAAAACCTTGGAAAATGCTTTTAAGGAGTCAAATTTCATAGCTCAAAGGAGTGTGATAGCAGTGTGGCTTCAAAATGTGTCGCCTCTGACACTGAGGGTAGTAGTCCAGCTTGGTTAAGAACAAAGTATTTGCGCATTAAATGGTCGGAGAACAGAAGCAATCTGTTCTTTTTCAAAGGTGACCTTTCATGCAGCTGGAGAAGTGGGTCTTAATTGTGAATGCTGAAAAGAATGGCTTCACTGAATACTTGGCTAATCCTTTGGCTAAAATATGTTTGCACAAAGGCTGTTGTGAATAAAATAAGCCATATGACTGTAGGACCCGAGCATCTGCTGTGGAGTGGTGGTGTGTGTTGTTTGAATGTAACTTGTCAAGTTGAAGAAGTACTTGAAAGGCAATTTATTTGAATGTTAAATAATATGTCTTCAAATGACAGAATGAATGTGTTAAGACACTTGAGGGCTTTCCGTACCCGCGTTCACACTTCGGAGACAAAATCACAAATACTCATGCTCTGAAGCATTTTTTCCAAAGCAGTATTTGGATAACACATACTCTTCTTAGGTTCAGTGCACGTGTATAGAACAACACACTTGGAACATGCCTAAATATTTTGAGCTAGATACTCTAGATCCAGTGCCTGATCATTCTTTGTAGATGAGGTTTTTTGTTTTTATCTCCATAAGCGTTCTGTTAGCAAGCTTTATTCAGCTTCCCTATTCCAACATTCACACCTCTTCAGATTTCTTTCATGTTTTTGTTTAGGTGCTTTGCTTTGGTGTGTTTTTTTTTTTTTTTTTTTTTTTCTTCTCTGAGAGCCTCTGAAACAAAATCTCAGGTGCGTGTAAGGCTTTGATCTTTCCCTTTGTTTTTCTTTTTGTTCCTGTTTTTCCAACAAGTATATGGCTTACTCCAGTTGGCTCAGTCTGTCCCTTGTACATACAGTGAATTTGGCAACTGCTGATGTGGCTGAACTTCATGTAGATAGTATGTTTCTACTGATGCGTCATCTGGCTACCTGGAGAAGTCTAAATCGAAATCTAATTTCCTTTAGTGCTCAACACCCACATGTTGATGACACCATTGACTCAGGAGGTGCTCAGCACATCAGCCCTTAGGCCTTCAGCCTTTCAGTGTGGGTTATCTTCTTTTGCTTTGGAGCTTCTTTGAGCTCTTCTCTATTTTTATTCATGCTGACTTGAATGTCTTGTCTGCCATGCTATGAATAAGCATGACAGTCACAAGATGCACTTTGCAGTTGTGCAGATCTCAGTTTCCAAAGGATATGGTTAACTTTATTTTTCTTAGTCCCTGAACTAATGAGATTCTCTGCTTATTGAAGGCGTTACGGTGCTATGAATTAGCCTCTTGGGATCTTGTCCTCCACTCCAAGATGACGCTTTTTCCTTACCAATACTGTTTTGGCCATGACACTCAGCCAGCCAACGTGTGCCTTCCTATCTGTAGCTCTGTTCTGCCGAGTATTGCAGCAGCTTGTTTCTCAGATGCAGATCTTCAGGTGCATGTGGTGAAATAATGCAGGCCTTCACCCCCCGGGTGTTTGGAAATACCTGTCCTGGCTGTTGTCACTGCCTTTTCTTTGCCTGTTTCCCATGCCCTTTTGGATGTGTTAGGGCATCAAATCAGACATTTTCAGAACATCTGGGCTTTTTTTTATGGCCCTGGAAACAAACACCTAACTACAGATCATGGAGTAGCTCTTTAACTAATACATTAGCTGTCAAATGGCAATTTGGACCAGCAGATATGAGTCTTTACAAGTATGTTGTGTATTTTTGATTCCTTGGCTCACCTGAAATCTCATTTAATTCCTGTGGTTTGCTTTGAAGTTTATTAGGGATCTCTGGAGGCATAAGTCCTCTTTCTGAGTGTAGAAAGGTTTATACATGTTCTTTCTGGAGCTTTAGATAGCTTTGAATGCCTGCCTAGCATTCCTTGATTATAAAGAAGGGCCAAGTGATGATACCACAAGATCAAGAGCACGATGGTGCAAAGTTTCCATTCTTCTGTCAGCACTTTCAATTGAATTCTGGAGCTAGATTTTTTGGTCTCTGGAAATGGTATAATTTGTGGTCTACCTACCATACATACTCTTAGCAAGGAAGATGTTGCTCTGAGGTTTTTTTCTTTGTCAAAATGATTGTTTTCCAGGGCAAATAATAATCTACATTGCATCTTTCCATTGTGGACAATCACAGTCTCATTGTTCTAAAGCTGTTCAGCAGCTAGGTGCTGTCAACGTTTCCGGGTTTGAAGTTAAATATGCTCCTTTTATTTGATGAAAGAAAAGGAAAATTGGATATAGGAACACATTCCAGAGGAAAGGCTGCAGAGATCATACAGGTGTGGTATTAAAAGTACCTTGGCTAGTTAAAGCAGTTGTGTTTCACTAGGACACTTGGATCAGGCAGAATGATTGCAAGGAACTCAGACAGAGGACTGTGCCCTACCTTTTTCATGTTGCTGTGTGTGGAGTGGGAAAAGTTAGAGATCTACTCTCTCCACATATGGAGTAGGAAAAGTCAGAGATCTACCTCATCTGTCATATTAGAGCATTTATTAGAAACGTTTGGAAGGTACGTACGTGTAGGCATATGCACAAAGTCTGTGTTTAGCTCATCTCAAAGAATAAGTGGGGGATTTAACCTGTCTTTGTTAAACCATGCATCTGCTAAATTAAAAAGTGAACTGCCTGCTTATCCAGGTGACCCTATCTATGTTCAGTGACCAACAACTCTAGCAAAATTCGCTTTGTGTCAGTGGCTTCACAAAAAGTTAGTGTGCTCTTAAGCAGCTAACTGTTTGGAGTAGCTGCTTCATATACCTTCACTAAAAACTCTAATACTATTGCACAATAATTCAGAATGATGTTGAACTTGGTTTAGAAAAAAAAACAAAACCAAATAAAAAAGATAGTGTGTACCAGAAGACTGAAGACCATCTCCAAATTATCTGTGAGCATGGAAGCACTGCTGATCGGGAGCAAGCATAATGACATGCTTTCAATGACACGGTCAATATTGTCATATTGAGTTATTAGAGGTGGGTTAGCCACACTTCTCTTTACTTCCTTTAGTGTCTAATTGCTTGATATTTGGCAGCTCAGATGAAGGAACCACAGTGCTTAAGGCATGCATGCTGTGTGAGGAAAAAGTGCATTCTGCCTCATGCAAAAAATCCTTAAGCTTAAGTATTTGCAAGATACTCCTGTTCAGTGAGAATTCATATGCAGAACCCAAATTCAGTTGTTCAATAATTTCATTTCTTGTCTTACTAATAGTTCCATGTTGTGAGATGAAAGGCAGATTCTGGAGTTTCAATTCATATTATAAATTTACATGAACTGTAAATTTGTGGGGGAGAGAAATACAAAATAGGGTATGGTTGTGCTTTAAGAAAAAATAAATGAGACTGCATATTTGATTTGTGAGTAAAATGTGATTTCCCAAAAGACTGGTGAAATACATTATGCAGTGACTTGTGACAGAATCACAGAGTGGACAAGGTTGGAAGGGACCTCTGGAGGTCATCTTGGTCAGGCCCCTGCTCAGGCAGGGCTGTCTAGAACCACTTGCCTGGGACCATGTCCAGGTTTTGGATATCTACAAAGAGGGAGACTCCGCTGCCTCTCTAGGCAACCTGTTCCCGTGATGAGTCACTCACACAGTAAAAGGCTTTTTACTGGCTCCTTGTGTTCAGACAGAACCTCCTGTTCTGTTTGTGCCCGTTGCCTCCTGTCCTGTCCTTGGGGACCCCTGAACAGAGTGTGTCTTCATCTTTGCAGCCTCCCGTCAGGTGTTTGTGCAGAGTGGGGAGATCCCCCTGTGGCACCTCTTCTCCAGGCCTAGCAATCCCAGCTCCCTCAGCCTCTCCTCACAGGAGAGATGCTCCAGTCTCAGCCATTTTAAGTGCCCCTTCACTGGACTCTCGCCAGTATGTCCATCTCTCACTTGAACTGGGTAGCCTGGAACTGGGAAATAAATAAATAAATAAATAAATAATAATAAAAAGAAACTGTGGTTGGAGGTAACATTCTTTTAAAATGTCTTTAAACCCACATGTAATGCATACCACTAAAGACTACTAGTGACTCCCTACCTTTAACAATGACAAATTTACGTAAGTAATCCTGGTGAAACTTAATACTGTAAAAATAGTGTTCTGTAAGTAAACAGCTAGATGTAGTTGGTATGGCTTGTAATCTAACAAAACACATCATACCTGGAAGACTATCTAACAAAGAAGCTTCCACACTTTGTGACTTCAACTGTCTGAATACAGTGATTTCTACTGTATGTCAGGAAGACAAATCAGTGTCAATTTTCATTGGAGTCAGAATATTTTGCCTTCAGTGTCAGCTTTATCTATTTATTAATATTTTGGGGAGTGCTGAAGTGTAGTTAACTCAGAAACTCTAAATAGTTGATAGCAGTTTGTTCTGTCTCCCTGTAACAGTCAGCAGCTGGTTCCATCAGGGCTTCTGGAACATGAAAGTTGGTGTATTTAATGGCAAATCAGTGTTGATTCTGAAGAAAATGCTCAGTGGGACCCTTTTGTTTTCCTGCCTAATATTGAGTTACAATTTACTACTTAATTTCTTGCTAAGAACTCTGCTTATGATAATCATCTGCTTTCCTCTTCTTGGCTGAATAGCCTTGAATTTCATCAGTAGATTGCTTTTAAGCTGAAAAGGAAGCAAGAGCTAAAGGATACAAGTACTTACCTATGTAGAGTAGAAGATGGAATTTTTATAAAGCTCATTACAAATGTATCCTGGAGTGTTTGATTTATAAAGAACCATTTGTCGCTTACAATATGACATTCTTTTGGTATTGAAATTTAATAACACAAAAATATTTTATGAGATACAGCATCTTTTTTTAAGCCTTCAAAATTATCTTGTGAGTTTTAAAGATCAAATTTTGCAAGGGACAAAGAATATCTCAGGCATGGATTTCAGAAAGAAAAAAACCTTCAGATACAGTTTTCAAAATTGAATCTCATTAATAGATAAAGTTTGTTGAATGGTAAAAGGTGAATTATTAAAATGTTTTTATTTTTGATCTTCTAGAAAAAAGCTAAATACAATTGAAAATCATAATAACCTATATATACGTGTGTGTGTGTGTGTGTATATATATATATCTACACACACAATTTTGTGATAGATCCTCAAAAAAAGCTACTGGTAATAATCTTGTATGTTTTGAAATGTTTTCAGTGGGCCTTCCCACCAGCACAGGTATATTCCCATGCTGGATACTTGAGATCATAAGGGTCTGCTGTACCATGGTATATGCTCATATCTAAATCCCAAGTCTCTTTCTTGTCATTGTAATACCTTGAAGACTAGTTTTACTACATACCATGGAGACAAAGAAACATAATTTTGAAGATAACTCATTGAATTTGCAGGTAGCTAAACGATAGTTTTCATCCCTTTAATTTTGAGTTACCAATATTGTAAACTGTTTTCCTGAATCTCAGCTTGGCTGCATCGTCCTTTGCAAGAGTACTTTGGGCAGACAGCAGGTGAAGGAAGATTTCAATTTTTTTTCACTCCCCTTACTTTTCCTTCCTCCCCTTCTTCCCTCTTTCCCTCATGCCCCACCTGAAGGAAGAGCGAAAGGAGAGATACATTAATACCTTTAGGTTGGCTAACGCCAGGATGGAGGACTAAGAATTTCTGACTTTTTCATTTTGTTTTTGCTTTTTATCATACTATTTTTTCTCCTAGATAACAGGTACTGGAAAAGACAATAAAATAGAAACAATAGTTGTGACAAAAGAAAGTGGTATCGTGAAAAGTTTATTATTTTATGGCTTTGTCTCAGAAGTTGATATTTCAAGTTCATATTTGAACACAATGAGGCCCAGAACTACTTTAAACCCAGAATTTTACAAAAATAAAAAGCTGAAACCCACAAAAACAGTCACAGTGTATGTTTTAATAAGTATAGTTTGTGAATATGCTGTTGGACTGTTTAATTTTTTTTTTTCTGCCTCACAGTAGCACTGAGCACTATTTCTAATTTTAGGAGATTCCTCTTGTTAGTGCAGTACAATCTTTTATGTAGCACCTGTTTTAAACTCCAAATCTGCATCTACGAATGTAAAACCTGACTTTTGAAATATTTGCTTTTTTGAACGCTCTTCTTTAAAGGACCTGTCAGGATCTCTCCCCCAAATGCTAGAAGCTTGAAGGATAAGGGAGGAACAATGTTGCATGGCCCAAACACATGTGCTTTCGTCATTAGCAAGGTCCAGCATGACCTCATGTTGACCTCAAAGGTAAATCACTCTCAGGGAACAATTTTACATGCCTGTGAAAGCAGCTTAGTTTTGAACATAATCAAAACAATAACTTCAGTGTATAGAATAAACTTAAATTTACAACTCTGTCTGTTTGCCTTTCTCTTTCTCTCTTGTCTCTCTCCAAGTCTCTTCTTGGGAGAACATTGGGTTTTTACGTGCATTTTGTGAAAGGGAATTACTTTTCTAGAGGTCATAAATATGGAGAACCCAAAGGATCTTTATCTAATTTAGTCAAGTCATGCATCTTACAATGAATTGCTCTTTTAAACTTAAACATTTCACTTGTTTAGAGTATTGATATTGCAGCCTTCTGAATATGTCTATATTGCCTTGAGGAATGATGTGTAGTTTTGAAATGTATAGATCATTTAGACTAATAAGAATGTTTTTAAATACCAATACATTAATTTTTGTGTGCTTATGTTAGACTACCACATAAACTTATGACATCTTATTTTTTTTTGTAGAAAACTATATTTCGTAGCATTGTGGTACATCTCTGCATATGATGGAATATGATTTAGCTAGCAGTTCTGACCTATTTGGAGAAGAATTGCTGCCAGCATCTTGGAACTGTTAGCCAGATATGTCCCATATGATTTGTACAATATAATCATTTGATATGAATTTTTTTTTTTTGCTAGAATGAGAGAGCGTATTCCTTCTGTGGAACGATAGAATACATGGCTCCAGATATTGTAAGGGGAGGAGATACAGGACACGATAAGGTATGTTTTATCTAAGTCTATTACTGAAAAAAAGTTAATTCTTCAGGCAACAATGTTGTTCAGTTTGTAGAATGTGATAGTGTCTTACTTAAATGTGCCTTATTTCAGGTTGTCCTAAAATAGATTATTGCCTATATTTAAAAACATTGGCATAATTTATTTTCAGTTTGAAGTTAGTTTTTAACCAAAGTACAAGGCATATTTCTAAAGCTGTTGAGGCTCACTTGTGTTCTATTTCAATCTTGTTCTAAATGTGCAGTGGACAAAAAAATAGCTCATACTTTTATTTAAAAACTGTTTAGTTTGGATTGGAAAAACAACTGTTTTGTGACTAATTCTGATATATTTTTACAGTTGTACATCAGGTAAGTCTATTATCTTGAGTGGATTATTAATGTAAGTTTGGGAAATATTCTCAGGTTGTCAAAAACTAATTCCATTTAGCTTGAGGCTATTTCTTTAATATGAATATTTATATGAATATGAATTCCACTGAAAGAATTCCATGGTATTCCTAGATAAATTATTTTGATTGGTTACTATACTGAGAAGTTTTTGAGAATATACTATCTGAGTTTTATTTTTTTTTATTTTCTGTAGATTGTGTTGTTCTTCTGTTGGGGGT
The DNA here is from genome assembly GCA_011076525.1 of Nettapus auritus. NCBI lineage: Eukaryota > Metazoa > Chordata > Aves > Anseriformes > Anatidae > Nettapus > Nettapus auritus. The sequence goes on from CM021769.1 coordinate 16,857,517, forward strand.
CCTGGAACATAGTTGATTACAATTCATCTTAGAATTGCCTTTTTAAGCACTGGAAAATATTATGTCACCCTCTATCTCCTTTTCCTAGATTACTAGACTCAGTCTGACTTTGCCTTAGAAGGTTCTTTCTCTGTTCATTCTGCTTCTGTTTTGGTCTGAATTTGCCTGTAATATTTTTTCAAGTAGGAAACGCTGTAGTGGGCACAGGATTTCAGCTAAGTGTTGGCAGTTTGAAGTACAGCAGAATAACTACCTCCCTGATTTCTTCTATTAGACATAAAATGGAAAAATTGATTTCTTTTCACTTAGTCATTGTCTCACACCTACTTTTGTTTCACTAATCTTTGCATTTTTTTCACAGTACTGCTTACTTAATCATTATTAAAATGGAATTTTACAAATTTATGAATCTAAGCTCCATTTCCTGCACTCTGTATTTCTCCTTAGCTTAATCTTGCTTATTTCAGAGGATCTCTCCAATGCATCAGTCACTTCAAATTGTGTGTTTTTTTTTCTCGAGTGCTTAAAATTCTGTACTATTGCTGCAATTGCTGATTTTAAGAGCAATCTCTATGCTGTTATCATTGATTAGTTCTACTTGATATTTTCATGAGGTATAGAGCAGAGCTGTATAATACGCTTAAAGAAATAGCCTAATAATTTGATGGCAAGTGATTGACAGCTATTAAATAAAGATGTTTTTTCAGTTATATATGTGCTGGTAATTGTTTACCTTACAAATACTTGGCTAAGCATTGGCAATGTTATTTGGCATGGTGTTTAAAGGTTTTATTGTGTTTTGTATTTACTGCTTATCTAGCTACCCAAGATCTTATTTAAAAAAGAGGAAATGAGATTGCCTTAGTATGCTATGCTCTTGATAAATCAGTGTTTTTACTTGTAATCTCTTATAGATAGCTATCTTGTTTGTATTAAAAACTTGCTCCAGATTTTTTTTAGAGTTTGATTCTGATTCTTCTCCTCTTTTGGAAAAACACACACTTCTCCTGGGATCTTCTCTGATCATTATGCAAGGAGAATTACTGACAATACAGACACTTCTTCAGCTACTTCCTTTATACATTCTTGGATGAATAGACTAAACTTCAGATTTGGTGTATCTTGAAAAACAAAACAACTGCACAACCTCTAAAGCAGGAAGTCAACTTTTTCATCATTTACTGGTTGTCTTCCTGTAATGTATTAATTTTGTCAGCTCTGGGCAGCCTGATCTAGTCATTGGCAACCCAGCACAGAGCAGGGGGTTGAAAGTAGATGATCTTTAAGGTCCTTTTCAACCCAGGCCATTCTGTGATTCTGTGATTACTATAGGGGAAGCCAAAGATAACATGTTGCCATGAAATATAAGATGAAATTCCATAGCATTTCAGGTCCTGATTAACTATGAGCTGTAAACCTAAAGTGTGCTTTTAAAAAGTTCCTTAGTTTCATTCTCAAGCTCCTAAAAGCTCAGGTTCCACTGCTTCATAGCAAGCTTTAGTTATTTCAAGTTTGTATAAGCTCCATTATTTCAAGTATGTTTTAGAATTCTTATCGTTTCCCAGTGTTAAAAATCAAAATTAGTTCTGGGGAAAAAGTCAAGTGAAACTAGTAGCCAGTGGAAAGACATCAGCTTGAGAAATTAATTGAAGAAGCTGAGTGAAGAGCTTTCAAAATAATTGATATAATATAGAAAATATGTCCAGTTATTACTGCAATCCTTCAAGCTTTGTTGTGTCCAAGTTTGCCTCAGTTGTGAAGAGGTGGGCTGTTCCTTTTGCTAGCTGTTTACTGACTGCATTGTTTTGTTCCTCCTTTTATTAACGATTTTACTTTGCTGTATCATAACTTACATAATTATTGTTTTTCTATAGGCTGTTGATTGGTGGAGTGTTGGTGTTCTTATGTATGAACTATTAACTGGAGCGTCACCATTTACAGTTGATGGAGAGAAGAATTCTCAAGCAGAGATTTCTAGGTAAGGTTCAAAACAGTACGTTACATGTGCTAGCTCACAAATTGATGCTTGTGCTATAATGTATATTTTGTGAGAATTTTAATACAGAATTTAAGAAGAAAGAGCTACCAGGGTAATACTTCATGTGTTCTGGTTCTGTGTAACAGAATGACATTTAAAAGCAGACAGGTTACTTCAGTGATCTGCAGAGGTTAATAAAATAGAACTGACCTTTAAAAAAGACCTGTTTTGTTTAAGCTACAGTGGAACCACAGCTTTGCTGCTGTCCAACCCTATTGCATGTTTACTGTTGAAAGGGAAGTCAAATGAAATATGAAATTATATGTAAACGGAATTATCACATTCAACATCTTGATACTGAATACTAAACTAAATACTGAAACGTATTTAGCTGGAGAGATTTTTGTCTTTCTTGTTAGACCCCTCCATCATATAAGCTTAAATTGCCAGGATTTACCCTACTCCCACTATTTTTTAAATGGGAATGTTTATTTTGTTAGTATATGACATGAAACAAAGAACGTGATCCTTTCTAGACATGCTTGCATATTGAGAAGAAATGAGTATGAAACATGGAAATCAAATAACCTATACCATTCTTGTGTTTTACATATAGACTTAGATGCATGTTCTTCAGGATTTGATTGCCTTTTGATAGGGTCTTCTCTGCTCTTGAATATCTTATTTTTTTCTCATAATTTATGGTTAAATTCAAAGATGAGAAACTGCAAGGCTGCCAGAATCCATCCTCTGATGGCTATTCCTCTAATTTCTGACTGAAATTTTGTTGTGACAAGTTGACTGCATTTTTTTCCAGGTATTGATGTTGTCCTTTGGTATGCTTTTATTCTGTTTGGTGTTTATACTACGCGTTTATATATGCTATACATTTGTATATACTGCACAACTTCTCTCCATGACTATCTTGGATCTTTCTAGTTTCATTTCCTCTCTAAACTGATTAAAAAACAAACAAATAAACAACAACCCTGAATTGCAGATAATGTCATCAGGTATCTGTAGTTGCCAATGGTGATGAAATCATTAGCACTGGCAAATTGGTACAGGCTTCTTTCTTGATGGCAGAGTTACTCTAAACACGAATTATATTCCCTAACAGCAGGCTTAGAGAATTAAACTTTCTCTTAGACACCAGCCCTGGAAGCATAAATTCCATGGTCTTTGTTTTTTGTAGGTTTAAGGAAACAATCTTGTTCTGGATGAATCCTTATCTTATTTTTACCGAGGTGGGAATTAATCTCAGATATTTTTGTATTGAAAGTTTATTTCTGTGTGCATCACAAAGGCTGTTAGATTTGAAACCAAAGTTTTGATATGAAATATGTCCTCTATGAACAGTTTAGTTGTTCTGTCAGAAATAGTTGCTGTATGGTTTATACCTTTTTTACTCTATCTGATTAGAGATTGTGTTCACTTCTTTTATCGTAACTTTTGGACAATTTTTCACAATGCAAGGGCATTCCTGCTTAAGTCCTTAAGACTATAACCCTAGAACAAATGAGGTCAGGATACTCTTCAAATTCTTTTCACACTGACATCTTACTATAAGTCTTTGCTACATGGCTTTTTTATTTGTGGTTGGTTTTAAATATCCAGCCACCTGTGGTAGGAAGTTTTCTTCAGCCAGCAAACATGTAACCCATCTCTGTTGCTTTAGTGAAGAGCAGGTAAGAAACCTGTGCTCGGTCTATGTAGTTTTTAATCTGGGAGATAGGAGAGACCAGTAGTGGCAACTCTGAATTTTTTCATAGCAAAATCAGGCAATTCCTCAGATGATTCGTCAGGCTCAGCAGCCTTTACTAACAGGTAAGGCTCTGAAGGATACTGAAGCAATGGCTCTGAAGATACTGATAATCTCTAAGTGCTTCTTCTCTTTAAGGTGTCATTCCCCTACTGTATCTTCCACTCAATGAAGATGAAACTCCTCCTTCTCCTCCTTATCATTTGTTAGCATCTCCTCACTATCATGTATGTTCTTGGCCTACAGTACTGATTGGAGAGACTAATCAGTATTCCTGGAAAACGATACCAATAGGGTAAGCTCTTAGTTCTGCAGTCTGCCATAAGGAAGGGTAAGATGACCAAGCAGTAACCATCTTCAGGCGCCTGGAAGTGATCCAGTACTTTAAAGTGATAAGCTCCTTGCCCTATGCAAGTTCTTTCGGTACAGCCAGAGTGCTTCCATCAGCAGGGCTAATCTCACCTCATCGCAATTGAGAGGGAACGTACTGGTCTAGGAGGAGCAGAAGGTACAGCATAGTAGTCCTCCAGCAGCTTTGACCACAGTAGCCACTTGTAATATTTAATTCCTCCTGCTTCCTTTGCCTACTGTTAGTGGACTGCTTAAGTATGAAGTGGAAAAGAGGATGGAAGTGTTTCAGAAAAGAAAATGAAGGCTGATGCAAAAGGCCATATGTCCCTTTCAGAAGCACAGACATCCTAGCAAGGACATTGATATACTGGGCTTCCTTGTCTGAACGCCATGGGCTACTGCTACACCCTCCAGTGACTTACCTTTCAGTACAGCACTTCACTAAAGCCAGACTAATTGGTCTCCCTTTACTTAATCAAGCTACGTGATTAGTCTTCACCAATATCTGCTTTTTTACGTGTTGATCCCATATGGTCTTTCTTTTCCAGCAGCTTGCTTTCTGTACTAATTAATGTGTATACAGCTTCACATATTTAAATTCTGTAACTGTAAGTAGTTCCTGGAACTTCTAAAGAAATTGGTATCGTTCTTTACTACTTTTGTAGAGTAATCCTATGAACTGGTTTAGAGCATTGCTGTTATTTTATAGTACCAGTCAACTTCAAAAGTGTTTCTGAAGGAATGTCACTAGCATGTATTTGGGACAGGCTCCCTAGGGAAGTGGTCACAGCACCAAGCCTGCCGGAGTTCCAGAAGTGTTTGGACAGCGCTGTCAGACATACTACTTAATTTTTAGGTAGTCCTGTGTGGAACCAGCAGCTGGACTCCATAATTCTTGGAAGTCCCTTCCAACTTTGGATGTTCTGTTATTCTATGAAATGCAGCTTACATGCAACCTGCTTGTACAGCATGGCAAATTGCCGCCTACTGTGTCCCAGTCTCCTTTGTAGTTCTTCATATGGAACACATTCTGTATCTTTGATTAATTTTGTTACTCATCTCTAAAACTTTTCCAGTCATAGTGCATCCTTTCAAGAGGAGGCCACAGGTACTGCACACAGTATACAAAGTGCAGACAAACCTTGCATGCCATAAGTGTGTTTTCTGTTGGTTCTCCTAATTTTCTAATAATTTGTAACACTGGAATTGTGGTTTTGGCTGCTGTCAAGCATCAGGTTGATGTTTTTATGCAGCTATCTATTGTAGCTATATGATTTCTTCTGGATAGTAACAATAATATATGTAGGAAGCCAGGATTGCCTTTGTCTCATGGATTAAGTTCCTTACGTAAACCAAAAATTAGCTGTCATTTTAATTGCCTTGCTTCATGGGAACCTTCTGTAGTTCTTCGTCATTTGTTCTTGCTCTTCAGGAACTTAAGGAGACAATTTTTGCTTATGCTACTCATTGCTCACCTTCCTTCCCAGGTCAACTAGGAGCCTGTTCAACAGCGCAGGTCCCGGTACAACACCCCTAAAATAACATCTACTTGTAATTCTTTCTGTTGCAAGAACTGACCATTTACTCTGATCCTCTGTTTTATGCCTTGGAACCAATTATTATCTATGCTAGGGCTGTTCTTATCACATACCATCTTAATTTCCTTAAAAAAATGAACTACTTTACTAAAAGCCTTTTGAAAATCCAAATGGTGATTGATGTCATTGATCAAATCACTCTTGCCTCCTTCTTGTTTAACTCCTTTCTCGAGGTACCGTAGACAAAGGAATGTTAAGCACTGCCATTAGTATGGTAACTCTTAGATTTAATGTTTAACACATTAAGTAATAACCAAATTAGTGTTATTTTGTTTGTTTTATAGGAGAATATTAAAAAGTGAGCCACCATATCCACAAGAAATGAGTGCACTGTCTAAGGATATAATTCAGCGTCTTTTGATGAAAGACCCCCAGAAGAGATTAGGTTGTGGTCCAACTGATGCTGATGAAATCAAACAGCATCCCTTTTTCCAGGTAAAGAAAAAAGAAAATTCCCCAAATACCACTTATTCTATGTTAATTTATTTGAAATCCAAGTCTAAAGAAATTCTGTTGTTTTGGTAACGGAGTAGCTTACAGAAGTGTTAATTGCTTGAAAAATTCCATTGAAGTTAAGAATGTCCATGTACTTGTGTGTATGGTTTTTGTGCATGTTACAGCAAGGGCATAATAGCTTTTTAATTTCTTCCATATTTGTTTCTAACACCTGTGTGAAGCAGCCAAAAGCTGTGCTAGTTAAACCAGAAGGTTTAATGGAAAAACTCGTTATGGATTGTTTTTTTAAAAGAAAGATTGCGCTGATATTACTAGTGAATTTGAACATTGATTAATTTCACCATTGGTGATAAATTCTGTGTTTTCATTTGCCCAATTAAATCTTTAGTCTTCTTTAGTTGCTTTTAATTCTATTCAGATTTCAGCGTGATAACATTTGCATTCAAACAGTGATGAAAAATGTATTGATGTCCAACAGCTGTATTGTTCTAAACATTGCTGTTAAAATTGTTCTTTTTTTTGGAAAAAACTATGTGTTGCTTCTGAAGTTAAATACATTCCTAAGTACTATTAATTTTGGAGTATTTAAAGTTGGTACTATAAATTAGACCTTTCAAATTAATATATTCAATGTAATTATCATAACAGCATGCGCAGTATCTTTGCTTTTTAATATCTGAATTTCTTCTCAGGTCTTCCTTATTTCCTTCCTTTTATAGAGGGTCTGATAAATATCCATAGAGTTGGCTTCCTTTATTCAGTGTTTATTTTGGAAGATACGTATTTTCCTCATATAGCACTTCCTATTCTTGACTTCATTTCACTTCCATTCTTTTATAGTAATAGGCCCATCTTCTAATGACGACCCAAGGCTCCCTTTTTAGTAATTAAGAATTGAATCCAGAGGCATTATTATCTCAGGGCTCCGGAAGCTGAGATTAGTAAATAAGGATATGTATCAGGAATGAGAAGTTGAAGATATGGTATACGTGCAGTATGGCTTACAAGAATATAAGTGGTGTTTCCTCAGAAATAAAGGAAGAAATAAGGGTAGTCACAGCAGTTATTTAGCTCGTCTCCATTATTAGATTTCTTTGTATTCTTTTTATGAGAATTAAACATAAATTTGATCATGCCTTTTCTTACCAACCTTTTGGCAAGAAAAAATTGCCCAAATATGTTGGCGAATGTTGAAACTTAGTCTCTGACATCTTGGGTAAGACTCACTTGTGATATATGCTATAGTGTTAGTATCACAGGTACTTTGTTGTTGACAGAAGAAAAAATAGATTCATAGGGAACGGTAGAATCTTCTACCTTCAATGGAATTAGACTGATGGGGAAAAAAAATACGAGCTTTTAGGCATGGAGACTCTTACATTTGAAATGTGTTTAGTATTATTTCTGTCTTTTTAATGGGAGAGATTTTCAGGGTTGAGTGTTTTTTTTTTTTTTTTTTTCTTTCCTCTCCCTGATTTGTAATGTTCTTGTCTTACCAATTCCTGCTTTCAGCTGGGATGGCATGAGTCTTTATCTCCCTCTGGTGTATGTCAATTATGTTCTTTGGCTGAATGGATTTCTTTATGAGAATTACAGTATTGGAATCTCCACCTCAGGAGGTTTGGATTTCCACAGCAAAGATTTCTGGCAAAATAGCTTGCTTTGTTACCATAGTTTTTAATTCCTCCCACCAATCAATATCTTCCATCAGGAAGAAAAACAGTTTAAAAACAAACAAAACCCTCCCCTCATGCTCCAGATTTTCTTGAATCACTGCTGTAAAAATGTTTCCTTGAGCTTTCTTACCAAGTTCATAGTGAAGCATAGTCTGAGATCACCACCCTTATATTAAAATAATAATATTCATGTTCATTATTTTTTATTGATATCTCTTAGGATATCTATAGACTGCTTTATTAAAATACAAAAAGAATGATCCTCTGAAGTACTTACTCTTGGAGAAAGATACTCGCATACACGAGACTCATAAAGAGTTGTATTTACCCTTGTATTTTTCAGAAATAATTGCAAATAAGGTGGTTAATTTTGGAGAAATTTAATCTCTTTGAACACGATACCTATTTGATTCAAACTTATTTTCTTATTTTTGGTTTAGAATATAAACTGGGATGATTTAGCTGCCAAAAAAGTACCAGCTCCATTTAAACCAGTAATCAGAGATGAATTAGATGTCAGTAACTTTGCAGAAGAGTTTACAGAAATGGATCCAACATATTCTCCTGCAGCAACCCCTCAGACTTCGGAAAGAATATTTCAGGTATTTTAAGAATTCATACTTTTTTTTTTTTTTTTAAAAAAAGCAAAACAGGTATTAAACAATTCCGAGTATATAGCTGAATGTTTTTCCCACCTTCTAAATTATTGGGAATTACCTGTGTAATTTCCAGTCTCAGTTCTCAGGTCTGTTTGTTCAGTGACTGCAAAATTAGAAAGCTGGAAACAGTTGTAGTGCAAACATAAAATTTCATGTCTCTCCATTCCCAGCTGAATGTCCTGCCAGCTGGACTAAAGTCAGTCTGTCCTTTGTTGATAATCCTTACCTTATGAGTCTTGTCATCTTGCCTCCACCACCCTGTGTTACCAGCCTTCAGCAACAGCATGCAGTTTGCCTATGTCTAACTATTATCCTCTGGTTGAGGTACTCAGGGAACTGGGAGCTAACTGCAGAATTGAAAGTAGGTCTTCAACTTCCTTTTCAAGTGCTTTAATTACTAGACAACTACATGCAGATCAGAAACAGAGCTTTCCTCACCTCCTCCTTCATGCTGCTAAAGAATGATCCTTACTTGCTCTGCAGTCTGGATTTCAAATGGGCAAACCACTCAAGTGCAGCCTTCAACTTGGAAACAAAACTGAGAAGTTCAGAGTGTTTTATCTCCTCCCCTACCTTGAGCTTCATTGTTTTTAACTGGCTTTTTTTGAGCAACTTAATGCTCGGTGTACAGGAATACAGCATCATATTTAGGAAGTTTTAAGATTTGTACTGACTATAGAAAGCCTTTATGCATGTCATAGTACTATCTGACTCATCCTGCAGTGGAAGTCACAGCTGTTCTTGTTGTGCTTAAACTGGGCAAATCGCTAACGTGAAGCTTATTTTGTTTTACTGTTTAAGATGGTTTATTGCTTATATCACAGCATAAAAATTGTTTCACAACTTATAGGTGTTCTGGGAAGCCAGCTGGTATGAATTATGAACCTTTATTGCTACTGCAAAAGAATTGAAACTGAGCCAGATCTTTAGCATTATTTCCTTGAATTTTTGTATTGTTACTATTTTGTCTACGACTGTGGAGAATCATGCAACCACTTCCAGAAAGACGTCTGTTCACACTGCACACAGTAATAGCTACCCACCAATTAGCCAATTACAGTTTCTGTATTATGTTACGAACATTCTGATTTCTTTTAAAAGTCTTTGGAAGCCTCTAATGTTTTATATACAGTATTATCATTTGTGTGCAACAATTTCAAACCCTGTCCTTTTTCTGATGTCTCTGGTTTAATAGGGATATTCTTTCGTTGCACCTTCTATTTTGTTTAAACGCAATGCAGCTACAGTAGATCCTGTTCAGTTTTATGTTGGGGATGAAAGACCTGGAACCACAACTATTGCCAGAAGTGCTATGATGAAGGTAATAATAATATCAAGAGCTAAATTAATTTGGTTAACTTGGAACTGCATATAACTTTCAAAGCAGCAATCACAAGCTATGCTGCAGATTACAAAATAGTCATTATGCATTTATCTGTTCTCTGTAATGGCTCCTCAGATGATCCAAGCATATAATTTGCATGTGGTACTATTAAGAAATGGTTGAAGTTTAGACTGAAAAATGAGATGCTGGACTAGTTTTCCAGAAGACTGAAATATAATAATAGTAGTAATTTGACTCCTGATAATTCTTATTCACCTAACCATTGTAGATATTTTTGAAACTACTTTGTGTCAGAATTCCTTCTATGATGTATTTGCCCAAAAGTACATATAGTTGTGTGAATCTTATAAGAACAGACACTATTGTGATGTCTTCAAACGAGCACGTAGTTTTGTGAATAGATGTATGTATGACCATCTTTGATCCTGTTTGTCTGAATATTTTGTACCTTAAGTTATTGTAGTAATAATACTTTGTTTAGTGACTGTTTTTTAAAGTAAGATATAGTTTTGATTGTTTAAAATAAAGTTTATGCATTTTATTAAATAGAAATTAAGATTATATTTTATCAAAAAGAGAGCTCTTTTACAGTTTTAAATGTAGATGAAAAATTCTCACAAAACTTTACTCTTTGTCTTTGACTGTGTATAATAAAAGTATTCTGCAGAACTAAATACAGACAGTTTCCTAACAGGACTCTCCATTTTTTCAACATTATGAACTGGATCTGAAAGAGAAACCATTGGGAGAAGGAAGTTTTTCCATTTGTCGAAAGTGCTTACACAAGAAAACTAGCCAAGAGTATGCAGTAAAAATAATTAGCAAAAGGTATAAATATTCTATAAGACCATAAAGATATTTTCTTTGCTTACTGTCACTCATGGATTAGAATAATGCTCGCTACATTTTTGAAGGTGGAAAAATAACCTTAAAATTTCCATTCTGAAGAATCTAGAGAAACATGTAGTATTAACCTTTAAAAATTCTGAGAGCCTTTTGAAATAAAACGTTATTTTTTGCTGGGGAGTAAGTGAGAAGAAGAGGGATTTTCTGGTTCGTAGTTGTACTCTACCTGTGTTTTCCCCAGTTTTGCTCCCAACCAGAGTAAAGTGTAAGTTCCTTTTGTCTTTAGACGTAAGTAAACTGAATGTAGGTTTATGCTAGTTCCCTTTTCCAGGCAGTCCAACTGATTGTCTAGGCCGTGGTTTTCAAGAAGTATCTGTAGTTTGGTTTCCCTTGGGTCTAATTAATTTGTGTGTGTGTGTGTGTGTATGCATGCACATGCGCGTGTGTGTGTGTAAAATGTAATTAGACTATTAGACTGTTTCCTGGATGTTCTGAAGAGAACGCCACAATGGAGAGGCAGCTGTCTCACTTTGCTCAGGGGGACCATCTGGTACTCTTCCAGAATAGAGTCTTCTGGCAGTTTGTGCCCAGAGAAAAATAAAGACAAAGGGTTCTTTGAGGATTGGATGGATTTTTATCTTCATTTTGATCAGTATTCATTATTAAATATGTCCCTAGCATGTTGTACAGTGCTGGCGGAAAAGGGAAGGGAAAAACGTTAATGTTCTACCATGAGAATGATTGTTCACAGGGATCTCTTCCTCCAAGACATTTGGCTGTACCTCTGTTTTTCCAGAGCCTGGAAGTAACTGTCCACCAGACTTAAGTGTTTGTTCACATGCGTTTTGAATGGGACAAGTGTGTGTGAGCCAGCTTTCTAAGGTCTTCTGTGATTTATGGCGACATAGTCAAAAGTATTAGTGTAACCTGCAGAGAGACTCAGATGACCAGGCACTAGCAGTGGGATTCAGTTACTTAAACACAGGCATCAATCTAGTGCCATTTTAGCATCCATTGGCGTCCTACGAGTCCTCCAGTTTGCATCAGTCAGGTGACTGCTAGTATACTTTTATGTAGATGTCTTCATGGCTGGTGTCTTGCAGGCTCTCCTATGCTTAGGTAACTGAATCCTATTATAGGTACATATTTTATTCACCCCGTCAACTTCATTAATCAGAATTTCACTCATTACATTGGGACCTTAGACAATCAGTATGCAGTAGACACCTACATTAGGTATTTTAATCAGAGTATCTGCCTTGTGTCTACATTCAGATTTTTTTTCTGTGGTGCACGCAGAACTGCTGATCAGTATTCCCATCTCTACGAGAAATCCATCTTAAATAATGGATTTATCGTTTCTAGATAAGAGTTAGCAAACTAGTATTGACTTCTGCCATAGACCTGAGCTTCTAGGAATGACATCCCTAAGTGGTATTACTCACAGGCTCTTTTGCTCTTTCTCCTTCATCTTGGTGGACCAGGCTAAATGAAGGTAAGAAGTGGTCTGCGTACAAAGGCTGTGAGTGACTCAGAGCATGTTTATATAGTATTTAGAGGTAGCAATAAACCTACACACTGAATAAGTTGGCACAAACTAGCACGGAATAAGAAGCTGTTAAACAGTAAATAATATTGCTCTGAGGACCACATTAATAATTCTTGCTAATAGGAAATGCATGTTAGGTTTTTACTGACTACTTTGCCTCGGTCAGACAGTCTTTTAATCCTACCCCTTAAAGATACTGAAAAATTGAATCCCTCACATAGGCAAACCTTTTCATGGTACTTGGGGTGAAAGCTAAGATCAAGAGTTCCTCTTTTTTTTTTTTTTTTTTTTTTTTTTTGCTTTGTGAGTACTGCTGGATCTGCCTCCATCCAACAATTATTTTTTTTCCCTGTTTTTCTGAAGCCCCATGAAACAATGGATTCCTGTACACTTGCCTGAGTTAGTGTTTCAGAGCTCCTGATGATTTTTCATAATATTGTCTGCCTACAAATCTGAGGTGGTAACTATTTATAGAGAAGAGATACTCAGAAAAGTCTAGGCACAAATTTCAAAAGTTTATCTGTTTCCTAGTCCACCCTCTCATAGTATTTTCTGTAGGAGGGAAAAATTATGAGACGGTTTTTGATTTTCTGAAGGACCTGAAATCACTTTAAATTTAAACAACAAAATCAACGGAGGAACAGCTTAGTTCACTCCTGGATTATATGAAGTCTGAAAAACAAACAAAAAAAACAAAACAAAACAAAAAAACAGATTTTTCTTGTACAAAATTCTCATCACAGTTCTGGTCCGAATTAGAAAAACAATTTTTTTGAAACAGAAATGCAAACGTGTGGTGAGAGAGATTCTGTCTGTGTTACCCATAAGGCCATTCTCCTAATCAGTACAAGATTAGCCTTTCTTACTTAGTAGGAAAGAGTTTTGATAAAAATTTTCATGCATTCTTGGTCCAAACTAAATCAACATATTTATTAGAGAAAAACAAATTATTCTCCTCAGTCAGCATTCATGTAGTTTTTATAAAGTTCACCACATTTTTTTTTGGGGGGGGGGCAGAAGGGTTAGATATAAAAGAATTGTGAATTGATTTTTGCTTTGGAGCAAGTCTCTTATCTGTTCCAATTTAGATTTTTCAATCCACCTATTTAGGGTTTCATATGTATAACATAGTTCCTATATAGATGATGATACTCCTTTTTTCCTGGTAGGAACTCATAGTTTCCATAGAACTGTGGCAGTATTAGTCTTCTGTAAGAATGGAAAGTGTTGGGCCAATAATTTGAATCTTCAGGATATAACTGAGCTAACACATTTGTAGGAACAGAGGTGAAGTCAAATTGCCCTGGACTAAGGGAAAGGTTTGTTTTAGATAGAAACCATTTTGTAATACCATTTCAGTTTTTGCTGTAGTAAATTACAGTTGCATCAAAAACATTGTCTGATTTGGGTGTGGTTTTTCTTAGGTCCTAACTTGCAGGATTATGCGGAGAATTTTGCTCTGCTTACATTGAATATGGTTTTAATTGCGTTCAAGCAGTTGTAATATTCAAAAATCTGGATTGCAAACAATTAAATAGGTGTAACACTTTGAATGTGCAATTTGCTCAGTAAAATTGGTACAAAATGTTTGCTCAATTTTTCCAGAATGGAAGCCAACACTCAGAGAGAAATAACAGCTCTGAAACTCTGTGAAGGACACCCCAATGTAGTGAAGTTACATGAAATTTATCATGACCAGGTATTGTGAAGAAACTATAATCACTATTTGCCAAACACATTGCCTTGTGATTTCCCAAGTATTTCTAGGAGTTAAACATACTGTTATTGTGTAGGCATCTTTTTTTCCTAGTGCTTTTGTCTGATTCCAAAGATGAAGCAACAGTTCTGCATTCAAGGGAACAATCATTTACTTTTGCCAATCAAAAATTTATTTGAAAGATTTAGTCATGGATTCTGGTTCTGTTATTGGTCTACATAGTTAATCATCATACAGTATATTCATGGTGCCGTTTCCATATCTATAAAACTGAGATACATACTCACTTGCCCTCAAGGTTCTCATGAATCTTAAAATATTTGTGAAGTAATTTGGAAATCTGCAGTATAATCTTTAATGATAAAGAAGCCCCTTTTTTGGCATTTATTTAGTAGTATAGCGCAAGTACACATGTGTAGGATAAGGAACTTTTTTCACGTGTATTTGGGTAAAACAGCTATACCTAGTAACGCATTTGGAAAAAAAAAAAAAAAAAAAGGATGTTCAGGTTGTTCTGAAACTGTATAGGCTACTCTCAACCTGCAAACCATTGTATTTTTATTTGCTCACAGTAGTTTCCAGATGTTATCATCCTGATTACTCAGCTGCACAATATTCTGAAGTCTAGAACTGATCAGAATTTTTTAGTTTTGATGTTTCTGCTGTTTGTCTGAGAAAATTCAATTTTTTCTTGCTCTAGTATCAGTCTGATCAAATTATGTATTAGTAGTCTTGCTGCTTTCTGTATACAGAGCTATCTTTCTATTCTTTAATACGTAAATACTGTGCACCTTCTGTTCATGAAGCTTTTTTTTTTAAAAAAAAAAATCTTGACTTCTTTCCAGAGCTTTTTTTCCTTGGCTTGCAAATATTACATTTGTTACTGTCATTCAGGGAAAGGAAATGCTAGTGATGATTGTATGCCTTTTGAGAATGCTAACTCCACTTTCCATTCCTCATAAAGCCTTCTGAGAAGTCTGCTATTTATTTAATAGCAAGACATTTGAATTGCAGTTGTTATGTGCTAATGTGTGAATTTCTAACATCCCGAGTTTTTCTTTACTGTTCTAGCTTCATACTTTTCTAGTAATGGAATTGCTGAAGGGAGGAGAATTGCTTGAACGTATTCAGAAAAAGCAGCATTTCAGTGAGACAGAAGCCAGTCATATTATGCGCAGACTTGTTTCAGCAGTGAGCCATATGCACGATGTAGGAGTAGTCCACAGAGATCTGAAACCAGAGGTATAGTGACTTTCTTACACATTTTGGCCTTAAGCTATTACACATTTCTACTTTCATTTTTTATTTTTTTAAACAAAATGTTATTGTTTTTACTTAGCAAATTCTGTAGGTATTTTTCTGTTCATAATAATGTAACTGTTAGAAAGCATTCAAAATTTTGTAAACAATTAACACTGGAACATGTTCAAAAACATTCTTTGTCTACTTGTGGACAGTTTTCACGAGTAGTAAGTATATACTTATACTATAAGCAGTTCACAGGAAGAGCTAGGGTGGTTGATTGCTTTGTTTATACATTTCTACCTTCCGTTTGATCTGAATTCCCTTGTTGGGGCTTCTTTTGGATGCACCTACGAGACCCTTATCCCATTATATCCTCCCAGCTAAGCACAACATGAACCACAAACTAACACAGCCAGCTAATGGAGATGTGTGATTTGAGTTCAGTGAATTAAGCAGTTTCTCAAAAGAAACAATTATATTATTTAATATGTATTTTTCAGTAATTAATTGTTATGAGCATTCATAGTATTTTTGTTGTGCTGCAGCATCTTGCCTTCCAGACAATTCAGTTTACTATAGTATGATTGACCACTGTCTTTGTTCTGCTTCTTGGAGCCAACATTTGTTCCTTCTACTGTTTTTCTTTGCCACCAATGGTCTTAGATAGGTGTTAGGTTTCTTTAGTCCAGGAATGGTGTAGATTCATGTTAGTTTGTCCAGTAAGGATGTTATATTGTATTGATAGTGTAATACCTCAAGAAATAACTACTCCATTTGTATCTGCCTTTTAAAATGATCCACCATTCCTACTGACATTTCATCCTTTTGTAACGTATCTTCTGGTATATTACAAACTTGCCTCTCTTATAGTGATCCAAAATCAACACGTAAAGAAGGCTTCTAGTTGTTGATATTAGTGTTTTTTGAAAATCAGTCCAAAGCCTCTGTGTTTGAAGGTATCTCCCTAGTGGAGTCTGTGTAATAAGTAAGCAATTAAAGAAAAAGGGCTACTATAAAATTCTATTGTGACTGTTGAAAACATGACTCTTAGAAAGAATTCCTTTGCTCACACCATAAAGAAAACTAAACAGCTTTTGAAATAAGTCATTGTTGAATGGACAAAAAATAAAAATGCTTTTTCACATCTTCTAATTTTACTGGTATTGCCAGCTTGAAAGGCCAGGTTCTGTAAAGCAGGGTTTCAGCTGCATCATAAATCAGGCAGTCTTCAATTCTACATCATGTTAAAGAACAGAAGCCTGGGAAGTCAAAGTAATGAAGGCTTATTTAGCAAACAACTTGCAGGATGCATTGCCTCCACAGATCTGGACTCAACAAGCCTGTCTACTTCCTGCTTGTTGTTTTGAAAGTTACTATTTTAGGTTCAGACATGAACTTAGTATGGGATATGCAGGCATCCCAATATAGATGCAGTTAGTGCATCTTTCTGTTAAAAGATATATAGAAAATTATGTTGTTCTTGTTGAAAAGTACTGGATAGGAAAAAACAAAATCAGGGAATTCACAGAAAAAAAAAGAATTCATACAGCAAATGTGACCATTTGGAGGTATGGTCAGCAGAGGAATATGGGGATTGCTTCTGTGAAGTTATCATTGATCTGAGTTGTGCCCCAAAGATATTAGAAAAAATACACCAAGACAGATCTAATGTTTACATATCCTTAAACTATATATGGACTATAGCTTTAAGCGTGGGTGTTTGTGAAACATGCTATATTTACCTAATCAACAAAACAGTCAACCCAAATTAGGACATTTGGACTGTAACTTTCTTTCTATACATAACCAATTTCATTTTCAGCTCAATAATGGAGGTCTTTTTAAAACAATGTTATTGAATTTCTTCATTTGCTTATTGGCTGTATACTATCACCAAAAAAAAAGATGATTGTATTAATTGCCTATCCTCATTGTCTTAATATTTTTGCTGTCTACCTTCAGATACATTTTTGCACAACATTTTAGTATGAAAAATTGACTTTTCTGATTGTGAATTAACCTGTAACAACAGTATAGAATGAAAAAATACTGTTTTATAGCAACTGTTACCTCTTATACATAATGAATACTCTCAGGTTTTCTTTATTGATCTGCTTGCGGTCTGGGAATCATTCTTCTTCCCTTCATGGAGAGTTTGAAATTATTTATTTTGTGTTCAGTCATTCACTTTTTTGTATTACAGAATTACATAGGGGTGTAGGATTTCTCATACTGAGACTTTCCCTAGCATTGCATAGATCAAACAGTGAAGGTAACAGCAAATTTTTGCTCTTCTCTCCTCTCTGAGAAGTTGAATGGGAGGTAAAAAATCAGTAACTTCATCTTGGCCTCAGCCGGTTTCCCTAAGACTTAGCTTCACTCTTGTATCTTTCTTGAGAAATATACACAGAAAAAATAATAGATTGCCTTAAATACTCTTTTGAACTGACAATTTGTCTGTCTTCAAGTCTGAGATGCCACATTCCAGCTGTTAGGCTGAAATTCTCAGGACCAGCTGTACCAAAGTTTCATTACCTTGGTGTGAGGAGTAGGCTTGGTTTGAGGTTGCTCTGCTCTGTGACCTTATGTGCTTACATGGCATTTATCCCAAGTCTTGCAGAAAACATATCTCTGTTGCCTTTGAGATCCATGCCAGACAGCTGTTGATACACAACTGAGCAATTGGTGCACTTTGTAGTCCTCCGTCCTTTGTTTTCAAATTATTATTTTGGATTTCTGTGCTCTTGTGGCAATATGAGTTCAGCACGTTACCACTTGAGTACCAAAGGCCATTCAGTCCCAAGACAAGGCACGTAACAAGAATTCCACTTATAAGAAAGCTGTCATTCACAATATGCCAGAAGGAAGTGGAAGCTTAAGAAGTTTTTTTTTTGTCTGTGGAAAAGACAATTGTTCATTTCAAGCTTTTGTCTTGGATACTTCATGACTGTTTAGAGTATTGTCTTTGCTTTTTTTTCTTGTCATTGTTCCACAAATTATTTTTCCCATTGGTCTCTACTAAATACTCATTTTCATTAATACTCCCAGGCAGAACTATTCTAACTTGCAGATACACAGCAGGCAAATCTACACATTGCATTTTGTTATATCCCAGAGTACCGTTATTTGTACTTTTCCATTTTTCCCAGTGTTTCCCAGTGTCTATTTACATAACGAGAATTTTTTTTTAGTAATAGATGTAGAATAGAAGTAACTGTTGTATTCTAAACAATTTTCTAACCAGTGCTAGTATTGATTTTGTATTTGCTTTTCAGAATTTATTGTTTACAGATGAAAGCGATAATTCAGAAATAAAAATAATTGATTTTGGCTTTGCTCGTTTAAAACCGCCTGATAATCAGCCTCTGAAGACTCCATGTTTTACTCTACATTATGCTGCCCCAGAGCTCTTGAATCACAATGGTTATGATGAATCCTGTGACCTCTGGAGTTTGGGGGTCATTCTGGTAAGTGATTGAGGTTTTAAAATTGTAATGTTATTGTACATGTTTACTTTTTATTGAAATGCAAAGGACTTGATGCAGTTTCAGAATTGAATTGGATAGATGATGCGTTTGAGTGAGATGAAGATACTGCTGCGCAAATAATAGGTTCCAAAGACAGATATTTTCAAGGGGTAGAGTTGGTGTTTTTTTTTTTTGTCCTAAGCAGTAAATTAAATTCAGCATTTCCGTGTATGGAAAAACAGTCTGGTTCTTAGAAATATTCTTGTTAGAAGATTTTGCAGGCATTCACATAACCTTCTGAGATTTTCAGTTCAGAGAAGGAGTCAGTCTGCATTCTGATTTACAGGAAAATTATTTTCTATAAAAGTAACCTGGGTAGAAATACCATCATGTTTTGATTATAGTTTCCTGAAACTTACGATTGCTTTTTTCTAACAAGGGCTCCAGATAAAGTCTTGCTTGTTTAAAATTTTTTATAGCCTTGAAGATGTCCTAGTCAAAGTTTTATTGTTTAGCGCTGGTGATGCTATACAGACAACGGCAACTGCATATTTGGGGTTGTCAATAAACATATGGTGTTTGTTAATATTATTTTGTTCTCATGACAGTATACAATGCTATCAGGACAGGTACCATTTCAGTCTCAAGACAAAAGTTTGACATGTACTAGTGCATTGGAAATTATGAAGAAAATAAAAAAGGGAGAATTTTCCTTTGAAGGAGAAGCTTGGAAAAATGTTTCTGAGGAGGCCAAAGAATTAATTCAAGGTATGTATTTACAAATTATTTATGTATCTTCTATTTCTAGTTGCAAACAGCTAGAAAAATACAGCTGTACAGCTCCAGAGAGCTGTACAGTATCTGGATGCTCTGCCTAACCTGGCAGAATAGTATTCACAGCTTGAGCTATGTACTTACCCCTATGCATTTCTTGGGGTTGGAAGTAACTGAAGAGCTTTAAAGAGAGTGAAGTCACTTTAAAACGTGTTTAAAAGCAGAAATTTTATTTTTTTTCTTTCATTTTTGGTTTTGTAAACCACAATGTTTTAAAATGTTTTAAAAGCTGAGCTTTTTCAGAAAATGAATGCATTGCTATTGTCTTCTCTTTGGACTATGTTTTTATATGAATGTACTAAGGCTTCTGTACTGCTGAGCTGCTTTGCTTGCATTTGCTGTGCATTATGTTCCCCTTCAGCATTTTGGGCATCTAATTAGGTTTTAGACATAAGGCAGACACTGTTCTTAATTCTACTGAGGTGAAGTTCTGAATTTGTATAGAAGCAGGCTTGGAAGGATTTTTTCTGCCAAAAATGTAGACATCTCCAGACCTAAGTGGAGATTTTGAGGGTTACTGTCTGAATTTCATCCTAGGCAGGTTCTAAGTGAACAAATCCCTTTGTAGTTCTGAGTTCACGTGAGTTATCAGTCCAGGAGCGATTTCTTGCATTTCATGATTCTTCTGGAATGGATGATAGCTTAACGTTCTGTGAACTTTATCTAGGATAAATATTGGCATATTTAGGATAGGTATTGTTGTGACTTCATTATCAAAGTCACATGTTATCTGTTAAAAGGGGATAAATAGCTCACAAATGAAGATAACGTCATGTATTTCTATTAGGACTTCTAACAGTGGATCCAAACAAAAGAATTAAAATGTCCAGCCTGAGATACAATGAATGGCTTCAGGATGGTAGCCAGCTGTCATCCAACCCTCTAATGACTCCTGATAACTTAGGCTCTTCAGGGGCTGCTGTGCATACATACGTCAAAGCCACTTTTCATGTAAGTTCTAAGGAATCTTACGTCGTGTCCTAAAGTTTGTACTGTGTTGTTTGGTATGTTTTTTTTCTTAATTAAAGTTATGTATTTGTCCTTATAATTCAGTGATTGCTTATAACTGCATTTTTTTTGTCTTCTCCAAACATTTATGAGTGAGTACAGTGAAAACGTGAATGATGAGGCAAGAATAAATTTCTTGGAGACATTTATACTAACGAGGTTTTGGGGATTGAGAGACAGCTGTTCATGAAATATCTATATAAATACTCTGTTTCTTAGAGAAATATATTAAAAGGTCTTCCAGCTTTTGTAGAAAAGATAAGAACTTTCTATTTAATGTAAGTCACTCTTGGAATTTTTGTCCTTGTGGTTACAAAGTCAGCATCATATTTCTTGAATCTATTTCCTATTTTTGATATCATAGATATATTTTTGGTAGCCTTGCTTACCTATCAACATATATTTATTTTAAGAAGTTTGAATTGCAGCTGTATTAAAGAAACATAGTATTGATTCTTGTAATTCCTTCTACAGCAAATAGGCTGAAACTGAGCCTATTTGTGCTGAAATACTTGTATATGCATATTACCAAGAAGAGAAAAGGAAAAGAGTATTTTTTGAGACGTTCTGATATAGCAAAATTATTTAGGCTAATGGAAAAAGTGTAATTACAATAAGTGTAGTTTCTGAAAAATGTAGTCTTAATGCAGTTTAAGTCGTAAAAATACTTGTAAAAGAACAAGGACGGGAAGAAGTTAACAATGTTATGTATTAGTCAAATATAGGTAATGATGAATTGGCTCTTAAGTACATATAAAGGCCAGTAAAATTATTGTTATAGCTAAAATAATAGAAGGAATCTGTCAAGAAATAAGTGTATATTATAACTTACTATAGAGCATTCATGATAACCTATGAGCCATTAAATGTCTTAAAACTCTTAAAAAGCTTAGAATTACCTTTTATTTTTAAACAGGCCTTTAACAAGTACAAAAGGGAAGGATTTTGTCTCCAGAATGTTGACAAGGCACCTCTTGCAAAGAGAAGGAAAATGAAAAAAACAAGTACAAGCACAGAGACACGTAGCAGCTCCAGTGAAAGTTCACATTCTTCTTCCTCTCATTCTCATGGTAAAACTACACCTACAAAGACACTGCAGCCAACAAACCCTACAGACAGCAATAACCCAGAAACCATCTTCCAGTTCTCTGACTGAAAAGCAGAGATTATCTTGTCTTGAAGATTTACACAGTTATAAACTTGGTAGTACCTTTATTGTCTTCTCCCACCCTTCCTCCCTGTGGCTTACAGGCTACAGAAATGTCTGTCGCTTTAAAAATGTATTTCAATCATACCTTTTTAGCTTTGTATTTCAATACATTTTTTTAGCATTAAGTTTGGTATCACTGGATATGGTATAATGCTATTATACAATCAACATTGTATTCTCTTAGGGATAAATTACTAGTGTTCAGTCAAGCTCATATTAAAGAGCTATGCTGCTCTTGGTACAGCTTGGAGGAAAACTGTTTCTCAGTGTCAGAATCTTTGTCCCGGTTTCTTCCCCACTGTAGAAAGAAAGGAAAACTGTAAAACATATATAACTCTTGGATCTTCAACTTTTGCTCAGCTGTGTGAAGAATGTCACAGCATTTGATTCTTCCTGCACATAAGGAATCATTGGTACAATGCACCAAAACAGTATAGTACTTTAAAGCCTCTTAAATTTGTGATTACATTCTATCCCATTTATTTGAATTTTAATAACAAAATGAAGTGTTGTGCAACTCTTATGTTGTTTTAAAAAGTTACTCCATATATCTTGTTTTAAACGACTGAGAATATAAGTCTTAGATTTTTTTTATTTATTTAATTTTTAAAAAACATCTAGGGTAAAAGATGTCTGATAAGGTGAGGTGTCTAGTACTGTGATACAGTAATTTTTATTTCTACTTTTTGAAGTTATTAACTTTTAAAATGTTTTACAGATTCTAAAATGTAATGATAGAAAGTGAAATTTCATATTGAATGTTTGGAAAATGGTCACGTGTTAAAATATCTATTTCAAGAATTAACTATAATTTATATTTTCTTTTTATATTTACACAATAATTTTAAAATACTGAGATTTTTTTAAAGATATAAAAACTCCAGTTTCAACATTTGTTATTATAGGGTCCATGCAAATATATACCAAGTTATTTGAATTTTGCATTGTGCAAAAACAGCAGTTGAATAGTGACTGTAAAATATTAGAATATATGTTTTCTTTTTTGCACTTTATAACATCAAAATGAGATGTTTTATAATAAAGTGCACTCAGATTTCTCTTCCTACAAGGTGCTGAGCACTGTTTTACGTGGTTGAATGACCTGAAATCTACCTTATTTGGTGGTTGTGGTCATTGTGAAGGAGAATTCTGTACTTTGCAGGAGTGAATCCCTGTATATTATCCACTGTTTTCATTCCTTACTTAAAACTGCAAAGCTCTTTCTATCTTGCTTTTACATTGTATATAACAAATACTAGACCTGGGCACCTTGTGTAGTGTAGATGTTAACAACTTATGCACTGGGAATACTAAAGGGAAATTATATTGAACACTGTGCTTCACAACTTGTTCACTGTGGTGTTCTACAGTGAAGTATTTCCTACTGTGATAGTATAGTATGTACATAACTGTTTGGAATCATAAATGTGACTTACAGAAACATCAGCATAAACTTTTAAATCAGCATATTTTATAAATTTATGGAGAGCTCTTTTATTGCTCATATTCTCAATGACTAGAGATAACTTAAGTGCTAAAGAAGACTCCAGTTTTGCAAATGCTTACACTTGTAAGTTTTCACTGAAGTCAGAGAGTCCTTGTGTAAAGTTAATCAGATGCCTAAATTTGTGTGTTGGAAGACTAATTGACATGGGGATTTTGTTAACAGCTTGTTCTACCTTGAAGGAAACTAATCCAAACCCTATGCAAAAAGGTTATAGGAATTGTTTATATCAGTGGTTTTATTTATAGAATTACATCAGATATCAGTATTGACAAATACAATACATCCATGTTTACAGGGATTGTGTGTATCAAAACAAGGCTTTAAAGCCCAACATGTTTGTTCTGTGTTTCTTTAATATTAATAATGGCATTCTGAGGTTTTGGAATTGCTCATGTGAAATAGTTTACTACTTTCCTGATGTGAATGTCAACAGTAATTGCAGCATTAATTTCAGGTTGATGTGAATATTGAGATTTGCACTGTTTATGTAGAAGTAGTATATTTAAAGATCAGTATATGTGCTAATAACACAACCAATTTTAAGTGGCCGATGTTAAAATATTGAAAAATAATTGTCAATGTAATATATTCAGGTTTGCTTTCTGAATGCTCTCTTTGGAAGTGATCTCAATAGTGAACATGGCTCATTTGTAAAAGAATACTTTCCCTCTCCCCAATAAACTTGCTGTAAATACAAAAAACAATCCACAATACTTGTTATGCAGACAGTACAAGTAAATTGGGGTGGGAAGAGAAGGTTCTTTTTAAAGTTTGCACTTTGAGAAGTTCTTGGGATTTGTTATCCTCATAGCGAGGACAACAAAAAAGCAATTTTGGGATTTGATTTCATTCAAGCGTAAGAAACCTTTGGCTACCAAATAGTTTTGGAATATTGTGACCCATCTGAAATGACTTTTTAATCATAACACATAATCGTTTATTTCCCTCTTGGGAAGTTTAAGCTGATGCCTGACAAACTGATGAAATGAGAAAAAGGAATGTTCACACAAGATGAATGCTGGAGATGATGGCTGTATTGTCAGGTGTTTTTTTTCACACCGGTTTTGAGAGACGGTTTTGAAGCTAAAATTATTTGTATACACCAGTTGCATCAAGGACAAGTTTTTCTCAAGAATATTTCTGATTCCTCTTTGTGGTCTAACGGTAGTTATTAAATAAAAATTTAAAAACAGGATAATTCTTTTTGGCCTAGGTAAGTACATTTAGGTGTTGTCTTACATTTGCTTTGAACCAGCTGCATGGGAGAGCTGAAACATTATCACCTCTGACTTTATACTTCCTCCGGGTATCAGACCTCTTGCGGAGGTATGTTGGACACTAAGCTGCTTGAATTTCTGGATAGGCATCTTTACCTGAACAACTTCTGATTGTCATTTACCTTGATAAAGCTGGATTTCCAATCTAGGCAGCTCAAGAGTGGGTTCACTTTTTGTTCAGATGCAGGAGGTTAGTTGCTCTTGGCAGAAAGTTGTTCTGTCTCAGCTTAATCTGTTGCCCAGCCTGGCACTCAAGGTATATAAAAACCATGGACCAAAGTTTTCATACTCATACCAGTATTTCAAATCTGAAATGTACAAGCTGATTTTAATTAGGACTGTTATTACTTCATATTGCCCTGGTGAAAAGGCATGAAACTGTAATTTGTTTATACTCAAATTAGATTTCATTCATGGTGCTGCTATGAGACTAACAACTTTAATGTCTAGTAATGATATCTCTACTACTGTCATATGTAATGCGGTCAGCAATATTGTAGGTAGATTTCTTTAAAAGATGAAATTTATTATCAGTAAAGATTTAAGTAATTAGTATGATTATTTATATTAATCCAATCTTAGATGTACTAGGTATTATGTTGGCAAAGCTATTTCTTTGTAATGCTTTTTGAAATACACATTTTGTAACTGCACGTCTACGAGTATAAGTATTTTTTCCAAAATAGTTGACTTTATTCTTTTTCCCCCATATACAGCAGTCTTTCTCAGCACTGTTTTCTTACATTGCAGTACACTGAATTCTCTTCCTTCAGTTGGGATATTTGACCAAATATCCTGGATTGATAGAACAGCATGTAGTGCGGCTGCTTTTGCTGTAGAGAGATGTAAGTGCCTTGATCTTTGTCTACCTGTGAGAAACACTTCAGAATTTGCTACTTTGACCCACAAGGCACTGGGTTCTATAAAGAACAACAATGGAGCTGTTGGCTAACTCTTTGCTGCCATCTCTCATTTTTATATATTACTTGTCCAGTAGATACTGGCAGTTCAGAACACCTATGTAGAAAAGGAGGTTTAGGAATCAGGATGATTCCAGTAGTGTGTACTAGGAAAAGAAGCAATGCTCTTAATTACATAGAGAATCTGGAGCATGCTTTGTTAAGCCTGGAAGCAACAACAGCAGAGAAATGTAAGACACCCCAAATAATGTAAATTTGAATAAAACCCACATTTTCTGATGGCCTTCATGTTCTTTGTGGTGGAAAAGGAAGTTTCTAGCTGTCAGGGAACCAATAGTAAGTGAGATGAGATGGTATGGGCTTGTCTGACAGTTTCCTGTCACTCACGGGGCCATTTCTGGTCCTTTCTTCTGGCACCTGCTGTACTCTTTTCTTGGTTCTGGTGTTGATATCACCACTCCAACAATGGAGGCAGGTAGAAATAAAAGCATTCTGTCAACTTAGTTGAGGCATTGTGTTTAGCACTGAGAATAAAAGGGATTAATTGATTTCAAAGTAGAAGTAGCAATGAAACACTGCAAAACCTAGTATACTATAATCCTTTGATTTTTAAAAACTAATACATTATTCAGAGGTAGAAAAGAATACATACTATTGACACATAAAATCACGTCTTAAAATTGGCAACTGATCTGGCTGTATTAAAAAAGACTCATGCAGAGGTCTGCTTCTCTTGAAATGTCAGCAGTGAAGCAGAAAAAACAGAGCTCTTTAATTGCTAAGGAGCTGTTTAAAAACCTATCACAGATGAAACTACAAACTGATTGCAAACTTGGTGCATTTTTTTAAATACAGCTATAGTTTTACTCCTGTCAACAAATCAAGCTTCAGAAAATCTTAATATTGGCATCTCATTTATGTTCATCTGAATTTCTTTTTTTTCCTTTTAAAATGCATAATTCTCTCAGTATGGTTTTGAGTGAAAGTTTATTTTCATAAGAAAGTGAACACCTAAAGATTTAGAATAGGACTTTGTGAACAACCAAAAGTAGGATGCTGGGAAAGGTAATCGGTATCTTCATATGGTTTATTTTTCCACATATATATTTATATGTTATACTTGCTGACCATAACTACATCTACCCTAGTACATTTTATATCAGTTATGGGTGTCATTTTGTGACACGTTCAGCCATGATAAAATAGCTTTCAAGTGTAACCTAGTTTTTGGAATTACAGCAAAGTAAGGAGGAAAGGAGTTAAAAAACAGTTATATTTAAAAACTGATGTGAAGAAAGGACAACGCTGAAGGTTTGCTGCAAGTTATGTTGACAGGTGACTAGGAGATCGGAGTACCATTGTATTGTGTGAAGGAACATCCTCACTAATAGCAGTAGTTATCTTTTTTTCCCTTTAAAATCAATATAGAGTGGGGAAGATAAACTAAATTAATTCACAGAAGCAGTGACCTCAAAGCTTTTCTCAGATGTCTCCTTAATGATTTCTCATCCTTTAAATATATAGCTCAGCTGTGCCTAATAGTTACTGTCTTGAAGCTATGCATACCTGAGGGAACAGGTTTCCA
This sequence comes from Nettapus auritus, assembly GCA_011076525.1. Lineage (NCBI taxonomy): Eukaryota > Metazoa > Chordata > Aves > Anseriformes > Anatidae > Nettapus > Nettapus auritus. Next base: position 16,884,507 of record CM021769.1, read on the forward strand.
CTGTCTGCTGCTAAGTTCATTGTATAGTCATTGTGTAAATCAAAACTCAAGGTGCTATAGCCCTGCTGCTTTAAAGTTCAAGTGTTAATACTGTGCTATTTAATATAAATTGCCATGTCAGTCTATCAGTATGCAGCCATGGCAGTTCACATGGTTTGATGTTAAAGACTGTCAGAGTGAGAGGAAACTTCAGATCTGTTGGAAGCTAACACCAAAGTGCGAAGAAACAGGCCTTTAATCTTACCTTATATCTGTATTACAAAAACAAATAAAAGCCCAGCATTGGCTTTCAACCTTGGCAATCTTATCGTTGAGGTGCTACTGCAGCAAACTTTTATTGCTTCCAAATATCCTTATTGTATTTATCTCTTTAACCTGCAGAGAAGGAAAGCTTCAAGTTTCTTTTATTTCCTGCCAGAAAAAAAAAAAAAAAAAAAAAAGGCTGTCTTTTGCTAGAGTCCCAGTAGAAGAGATCCTCCATAATTTCTACCTTATCTCGGAAGCTGTAATGGCAGGAAATGCATCGGTGAGGAACTCTGACAGCTGGTTATAAAGGAGCAGGCTGTGTAATTTGCAGTAAGTGGAATAGGGCATGCTATTTCCTTGTTTCAGTGTGTGCAGGGAGGGGGAAGAGGAAGAGAAATGAAAGAATGGAATACCGAGAGCTCTTTGCCTCACCATAATTTACAGGACGTTCTGGTTGCAAAGCACTGTTCCTGAAGAAGGTACCTATGACTCTACAAACTTAACTTGGAGTCTTCAAGTACTTAACTGCCAACTTTTTTCTTGGAGGGAAATGGTGCCATTTTCAAATTGTGAAGGTAGCAGTATGTACATGTCCAGTGCTGATTTCCTTAATTCATTATATGTTAATTACCAAATTTTGATAATTTTTGATATTTTTTTGATTATTGTGAAGATTTATTTCTTGCAAGTGTGCTCATCTCTAAAAATTTTTATTCACATCAATGAGATGGAAAACCTTACTGCAGAAGTTTACCAAAAGGCAAGCTGAATAATTGTAATAATTTATTTTACCCAATATCAGGATATTCAGAAAATTATAGGGTTCTGATTTTGAATGTGGAAAAGAACTAGAAGAGAGGATCATTCTGTGAATGCAGTGATAAAAGAAATGCAAGCAAGCTATTTTCTGGAAGACTGCTCAGAACTCATCGGAGACTTGCAGATCCAGATGCCAGCTGAATGTTCTGTTCTCTACAGCTGGTAAAGCCTAACCATGCTGATCCGGAGGAGGGTAAGCCCATCCCGTTGTTGGCCAGTCCTGTCAGAGCCACTGGTTTACAGAAATCTGTTGGTGGAGCTTCTGTCTTGGAGGTACTTCCCTTTTGTAAGCCTTTCTAAACAACAGGGAATGAACAGCAGCTTTTGGTAGATCAGGTTTTACAGCTGAGTTGGAATGATAACTGTAATAAAGGTTTTGATCATCGTTACTCCATTTTCTTCTCCAGGTCATGGTGCTCAGAAATGGGAAGGCATTTTGTTGTTGTCCTGAATTGTGTGGTTAACCACTGTACTGGCTTCCAAGTTTGTGCAAAGTAATGTGGAAAAGTTTATCGTGTCATTATGAACAGTTCAACCTTAGTTTCCCTTAGGAGAGATTCTCGCCAGAATTGTGCACAGCGTAGATAGCAGCATGGATATTCCCTTTGGATGGCTGGTGATCTGCATGCCCCATGTTCCCCTGACTCTTGAAGTCATGCTGGGAACTCTTAATGGAGAAGAGTTAAAAATTAAGCTGAGTATCTGAATGTTACACAGATGGTACTTGGATGAAGGCAGTTCCGTAGGTAATAACCCAGGACGTTTATTGGTAGTTACATTGTGCACAAGTTTATGGCAGGAGGGAGAAGTATCTGAACAAGTTTCTAAGATAGACTGTTTTTGGATCAGTGTGAACTATTACCAGTCTATGCCTATGGTGTCATGCTATTAGTATACTTAAAAAAAAACAAAAACAAAAACAAAACAAAAAAAAACAAGCAAACAACAAAAAACACAACAAAACAGTTCATGTTCTTGTCATTGAAAAAAAAAATTAAATACTTGATTTTTATTATTTTCAGACAGAATAAAAATATTTGCTGAGCACTCCTTTATCATAAACGTTTTTCCTACCTCAAACTAGTGAGGTAGCTGGAATTTTGTCATATTTTATCCTTGGCAGCTGCTAATGTCTGTGGATTCCTATGATTTATTTAGTTTTCATGCACATTTGTTGTAGTACTCACAACATAATGTTTTCCATTAATATTTTTAACTGTAGTCTACTGGTTTAGAAACTTTAAGAAATTATATGTAGTTTTTGACTCCCTCTGGTGGTCTAACACTTAACTGGCAAGTTGTTTAACTGCTGATACAGTAACAAGGGCAAAGTTTGAATGCAGTATGATACTAGATGCTTAAAATGTAACTATAATTGTTGTTCCGCATGCATTTAAGTAGTGATGGAGAAAATACTGTTGTTTATGAATAATCTGTATAGTTTATTAGCAATAAATAGCTAGGATACATTGCAAAACAAAAATAATGAAAATTCAAACATTTTCTTCTGTGTAACAATTCCATTTACTTGAAAGGATTGAATTTAGGAACTGGAGAAGAGCTGTAACTCAGCTGCTGCGCTCTGCTAGCTACACCAGTAATGTCAATGTCAGAAGCAGTTGATCTTCGTCTCTCCTTAAGTGGTCGCAGAAGTGCAGTTTGAAACACCAGTTATATGAAGACAGCAATTCCTGTGTAGATGGAAATTGATCTTGGAACAAAACCTAAGTTTTATTTGGGCCAATAATGTAATGAAATCAAGCAATTGTACTGCAGAAAGGAGAGCTGTTCTTCAGATTTAGGAAGGGTTTCATATTTATCAAAATCTAGCTTCCTAATTTCCTAGTGTCTAATAGGAATTTTATTTTTACCTTCAGTAAATTAAAATGGTACAGGGCTTATTTTCTGTGCTGGATAGAACAAAATGAACCAAGAAGTAGCAGGTTAACTGAAAAGTAAAAAGGTTAGCTTGCATCTTACATAAACCCTTTCCCTTTCTTCTTTCCCCTCCACCCCCCCCCCCCCAAAAAAAAAAAAAAAAATCAGAATACTTTAATACTTTTATTCTGGACACTTTGTTGCATACATGAGTCAAAAAAATAGGAAAACATCTTTGCTACCAAGGTTCAATATAAGAATACTATTTTTCAGTTTAAATGAGAGATTAAGATACAATTGGATAACATCTAGAAGTTAGCTGGACTGTGTCTGCCAGTTTTGTTACTGTGCAAGGACAACAGGAGACCCTCTTGTTTTGCAGCCCTCTAAGCATCACTGGGTGGGACAACAGTTTGACATGCAGTAGGAAAGTTACTGTGAGTGTACCACAATGCAAGGCCTATGTTTAGACCTTATCTGGCTCTTCTTTGAACTTTTAAAGTAGCTAAAGTATTTATTTTAAATCCTTAGAGCTTCAAACAGGACTGAAAAGCTGTATACTGGCACAATAAGTGTGAGAAAAAGCCAACTATGATATCTTTGTTCCCATTTTGCTTCATGTTAGTCACTACAGTTAATTTGAGATAGCAACTTTACTGGCAATATAATGTTATAACTCTGTAAAAATACTGTTGTGGAACAAGTAGTAATTAAACTTCAGATATAAATATGTCTGTTAAGCCTATCGACATCAGTGAAGTGCTTATTTTTAAACCTGGGAGGTGACATTGTTTCTCATGTTTCTTTGTATGTGTAAATATATGCGTTTGTGATGCAGAGGATATTTCCAGAAACTTTATGAAAGTTTTAAAATGCAGTATGAAACACTGAGTCTGAACAATGTGATTGTTGAAATATATTGCTGATTAAATGGCACTCTTTGTTACCCTTTCATTGTCAGCGCTGGTTCCTCTTTAGCATGAATGGCCTTGGAAAGAATCTGTTTTGGGGTCTGACTTTTTGTCTTTTGCAGCACAATTAGTGACTGATCTTCAGATTCCGACTATCAATAGCAAAGACTGTTTGCACTATCATTTATTGAAGACTGAAAATAAAAATAAAGGGATTTCATGTAATTGTGAAAAATAGATATTTGATTGTAAAGGCATTGTTTCCTCTTCAAGTATCAATTATACTTCCCATTATTTGAAAAATGCACTATGAATTGAATCAGTCTGAAGGCAATGAACTACAAAAGCAAAAGTCCATTGGGGAGGGAAAAAAAAAGTGTGTTCTAGGTTTTCTAGAACTGTTCTGTGTATGAATTTCAAACAACGGTAAGGGCTTTATGGTTTACAGGTTAATGTGTACATTCTCAGATGTAACTATTTTATCTTAAAGTAATATAATTAAAAACCTTGAAATGTTGAAATACTATGATATAGCATATTTCACAATGTATACATAACTATTCCTTGCTGTGAGTTGGGGCAGAGGGCAGGCTGCATCTAGTCATGTGTGTAGTCAGACTGTTTATTTTGTGGATGTTGTTAATTCTCGTTTTAGTTATCTTTAAATTGCTTTTTGCTGCTCCCAAAAAGGATCCACGTGTCACTATGAAGTTATTTTCTCTGACAATTTTCATATGGACTGTGCTAAAGAGATCGTAGAGATCACTGGCTTCAGGAGGCACAGAGAACTCTGCAGTCAGGGTAATACTAGTAGTGAAACCAGGTAACTGGAGGGGAAAAAAAAAAAAAAAAAGAATCCCAGTAAGATTTTTTTGCTTGCATAATGCTTTCTTCACTGTAGAGAAATTACTTCTCACATTAACACATTTTGGCCTGAAAAATTTTGCATTTCACATTTGAGAGAATGGCAGATAAATAGTAGTTGAATATGTTTTCTTAAAATACAAATAATATTTGAAGTACATATCTGATAACCTACAGTAGGATGTATTTACTGTCTTAATAGAGATTAAAATGTTAATCTGGAGTGAAAGATAAGGTATTGGTGAAATAAAGATTTGTGTTGAGGAAAAGCTTCTCTTTTTAATATTAACTTTTGAATTCCATTTATGCTTCTGGAGATGAAATAGGGACTTAAGGTGCTGTCTCTTTTTACGCTTTATTTCCCTGAAAATCTTTCTGTGACGTATGCTATAGGAACTCTGAAGAAGATTTTTTTTTAGTAGTCAGCACGTTGATTAGCAGCTTCAAACACACGCTTTAGAAGAAAAAAAAATGGTCGATTGTGAAGGACTAAAACTAGAGTAATAGGTAAACTTGCATATTAAACACTTCTGTTAACAGTGAAGGAACTTTATACACTGTCTTTATACAAACAGCCTTTGACACAAATTGGATTTTAAGCTTGAACTGGCCTCTTCTTTCAAGGGCATACATACCAGTGAGCTGACTTCAGCACAGCTGTCATGAAAACTATGTTTTAACTTATTATTACTATAGAATAAAGGAAAGCTAGAACCAAGATGAAGTTTGGTTCGTCCCCTGCCATTTCAGCATCGAATAGTATTTGTTTAAGAAGCCAGAAACACAGTCTAGAATAAACCCAGTGATCTTGTAAATTTGTTTGCCTCTTTTTTTCCTTATATGAGTTACTAGCCTTCTGTTTGAATATGTGATCTTTAAAAATACAAGTAAAATTTGAATTGATTTTTCTGATCCTTTGTTATTGATTAATATCTTAGTAGAAATTGAGAAGTTTTATTTAAGTCAGTATTCTCTAAAATTAAGTTTTTAACAGTTTAAATACCCGTCACTTTTGTTTCCCGTAATACTGTATGGAGTAGTAGTACAGAAAACTTTGTTGTTGAGTCTATTTTCAGGTTGCCTGAAGTACCAGAGCTATATATGAAGGTGTTCCTGTGGACTGAAAGTTTCTTCATACCTAGCTCATGAAATTGCACTGAACAATCAGGTATTTTCTCTTATTGTCCTGTATTTGAGGAGTTGGGGTGTTGAGTGGGAAGGGTAGCATAAGGCAAAGTGCTTGACCAACACAACCTAGCTTCTTTCCCTGCATTTTGATTTTTGCATACTTTTCAGAAACCAGATGCATCTCAACATCTTTTTCTAGCTAGCCAGCTCTCTCACCTTAGCAGCAGACATATTTCTAGCACGTCTATTTCTGTTCATTCCAGATTCATTATTTTATGTGTTATGGGTCATCTACCGTGGAATCTTAGAGCAGTCTTAGGTATAAGGAAGTTTCACTAACGTTAAAGCAGACTTCCTAATTGTTCCAATGCATTTCAAAATATACTAATTCCTTTTGCATAGATGTCTCACTTCATAAATAGTAACTACTGAGATAATAAGTCTGATGAGCTGTTATGTAAATATTTTAATACTATTCTTTTGCTGGTAGCTTTTACTGAAATGATGTGATTAGTGCTAACAAAATGTGTTAAAATTGCTATGAATAAATATGAATAATCTTCATAAGCAAATTAACTGTTTGGGAAAATTCAAATGTTAATTTCTTCCTCTTATGCCTAAAAGAACTGGTAGTTATGATGTCAACGATTTTCAGCTATCATTCATTTGCTGCCTCATTTTTCATTTAATTCTTTTATCTGACCAGTAAAACACCATTCTGTGATCAGTATAATGTGCCTGGGTCTTCTGAGACCTCACTTTAAAAATGTTTTAGCATATCCTTCTCCTTTTACATTTGTTGCAGTATTAAATATTCTTTCCAATCCTGTAGCACACTCCACTGTATTTCTTAAATACCGTTATGTCCTGCTATGCTAGGTTCTGTTTCAATTTTTAAATTTTGAAGTATACATTGCTTGAATTTGAACTGTAGCCTGAAAGCACTCTAACAGCAGCTTGAGGGAAAGCTAGGTTACAATATCCAAGTCTTGCACTATTATGATTTGGATAGTACTGGGAATGAAAAATAAATTAGTTGGAACCCTGAGAAGGACATTTGTTACTTGGCATAGAGTTGTGGTATCTGTGACAGCCTAAGGGTACAAGCAAAGCAAGGTCTGTAGGAAGAGGGTATTTTATGAGATTGCAGCTAGGGAGCATATGGACAAGCTTTAGTCTCACAAGCCTAACGGGTCTGCACCTGGTCAATTAATGATTCAACGGCAATGCTGGTTTCCTGTCTTTAAAAAGATTCATCCTTTTTCTGGCCATTCCATTGGTGATCAGAACCAAAGAAAACTTCAGAAACTGCCTGTCACTAATATTTTTGGTACACACACCAACAGGAAACATTACAGAAATTCTATGATGTGGTTAACAGCTCTACCAGTGTCCATAGGTGTGTCGTATTTACATGTAGCTGAAACATATAACAGCATGCAAAGGTGACTGGTGATAGTATTATTCCCTGAGTTTGAAGATCTTAATTCATAGGGTTTGAGGAGTATGTACTAACAGTTGTGACACAATGGTTGACTTGTTCTCATGCTAGTAATGCTAGTAATGCTCCTATTTGAATTTTGCGTTTGTGATCCTGACATTCCTGAAGACTAAAATACACTAGATCCAGCGTGGTGCAACGTATGCTACAGCAATGCTAGCATCCAGCCTGTGCTTTGTATCTTCACACCAGCAGATGGATTGTAAACAACTTTCTGGATGTGGAGGAAGATGTTTGGATCATTTAAATACACGTGTCTAGTGTATTATATTACATACACTGCATCTCTGCGCAACCAGTTCTGTCCCAGGGGCTCCATACTTACATTGGGAAAAGTAGCAATTGGCGATGTTTACCTTTCAGTGCAGTCTTGGTGCTTTTGCTACATGTTTCAGTGCAAATCAGTTGTGACAGTTTTCTTCTGAGGTCCCTGTAAGTTTGTGGAACTGGTATGTCATGTTGCACTTGACAAAGATACATATTTATTCAAATTGCTTTCAGCTACTATTTTGTTGCACCCAACTTTGGAAATGCATTTTTTTCTCTCTCAAAATGTAAGGAATGGTGTTATACGGGTACAGCCATACGCTCTTCTCTTCATGAAAGGAACTGGTAAGTACCCAGCAATGCAATCCCCCTTTTCTGTGTGACAAGATAGATGGGAAGGAGCATGTCAGATTAGTAGGCCAGTGCCAAAGCGTGGTGGGAGATATGTGGAGAGACAAAAACCAGAACATCTTCAAATGGATTAGAAAACCCTGAGCTAGAACAGGCAAGAGCTTTCAAGGCAGTGGAAGAGGAGACCACTGAAGGCAAGAGCTGTTTTTGTGTTACATTTTGTGGAACAGTGTGTGAGACAGCACTAGCAGGTGCCCGAGCGGGTCAGGTGCGGTTCCTGCCTATTCCCCCACGAGCCGCTGGGCCTCCCCTCGGTCCCGGGGGCTGTCAGGGCGGCTGCACCGCCCGGCCCTGCCCGGCGGCCGCCTCAGCCCGGTGGCGGTGGCGACGCCTGTTGTGTCCGCGCTCCCATCACTGCCCGCCAGGGGGCGCCGCTCCCGGCCGCGGGCCGCAGCCTCCAGTTCCGCCACTCCCGTCGCACAGGCGCCCGGTGCCGCCGTCCTGTCCCCGCCTCCTCCTCCACCTCCTCCTCCGTCCCCTTCTTCCCGCCCGCTCCCGCAGCCCCGGCCCCTTCCCCCGGCGGGGCCCATCGGCCCGGCCATGGCCACCAAGAAGGCGGGCTCGCGGCTGGAGACGGAGATCGAGCGGTGCCGCTCCGAGTGCCAGTGGGAGCGGATCCCCGAGCTCGTCAAGCAGCTCTCGGCCAAGCTCATCGCTAACGGTGCGCTGCGGGGCCGGGCGGGCCGAGGCCGAGGGGCGGCCGCCGGGGCTCCCCGCCGCCCGGCCGGGCAGGTGCCGCCGGGCCCCCGGGGCAGCGTGAGGGGGGCCCGGCCCCGGGAGCGGGGGGTGCCGGGGGGCGCCGGGGCCGCGGGGGGCGCATGGAGCCTGGCGGGGGCTCGGCGGGGGCCCGTGTGGAGCCCCCGGCGCCCTCCTGCCCCGGGTCGTGTGGAGCCGTGTGTGCCGGAGGGGCCGTGCGAAGGCTCCCTCCCCTTCGGTTAAAAGCGCTCCTCTGTAGCGTAGCGTAACGCTGCTTCGTTTTGTTTCTGGTCGCTAGCGATGAGTGGTTTACTCGGACCTTTGTTTCTCGCGTCCCTAACTTTGAAGCGCTTAGGTAAAGGAGGTGAAGAGCAGCGCTGCCTGCTGAGGGGTGGAAGCGCACAGCGGGCTGGGGGCCGGGAAGGGCTCCCTGGCAGCATCACCTCGCTCCGTGCCCGAGAAACGCCGTGGGGATGGTGTCCGAGCCCGCTCCTCTGCCTGAGCTGCGCCCGGGGGTGCTTTCGGAGAGAAATTTGGGGAGACGGGGCTTGGGCTGACCTCAGGGGGGTCAGTTAACAGAGACAGGCTGAGGCGTGGGGCTGGTGGCACCGGCAGCACGCTGCAGAGGCTTTGCGTGTTCAGGCAGAGAATACAAGTGCATGGCTCAGGCCTGCAGAAACACAAATAGAGGAGCAAAAGCCTGAATCAAAGTAAGGAGGAGAGAGAGAATTTAAGGATAGCTGGATCAAGAGTAGATAGACTTATATGTGTCGGCCTTAAAAACAACTGGGTAGTGATCCTGAAACACAACGGTATTATAGTAGTTAAAAATAGACATAAGCGAAAAGGTGAAAGGTGTTAGTTTGTTTTAAGGACATGCTTTATTGAGTTATAGACTAAGGACTAGAGATCAGTTCAAGCAGAGACAAACGGCTTTTGGCTGTCCGATTGAGGAGAATGATCTTCTCTGAATTAGCGTGTGTTAAGGTATTTCAGATAGGTGGGGAGTGCTGGGCAGAAGATATTGATATTTTGACTTCAGTTTCTCTGACCAGGGAACTCTTTACCTAGCTGAAGCACATCAGAGAAGTTGATGCCGTTTGTGTAACTTTACACATCAGCAACTTTACCTTTATGGTGCCTTCTAGATTCTGTACCAGACAGAGTACGTATTGTTAGAGCATTTCCTGATCTTTAAAATATGGAGAAGCACTGAATGTGGATTTCGTCTCTTTCTGGTAGCATAGGAAGGATTACATCAATATCCCAGGCTTCCAAGCTCTAGGTAAATGAGAAGGACATCAACAGTAAGCGAAGTGGTAGTGACTCTCCCTTTGTAGCAGAGGAAGGCAGAGAGAGAAATGTATCTAATGAAATACATGCCTGTGCTGTTGAGAGTATCTAAAACCACAGGTTTGTGGCCTAGATCCCGGTGTGACCAGTAGGTTGAAGGCTGAGGTTATCAGCTAGCCAGACAACGAAGAGGTAGGGCCTCCATTCTACCCAAGAAGACATACAGACTGAGAGATGCTTTGCTGCATAGCCCTGTTAGTTGATCTGAAGCAGTTAATTTAAGAAAAGGCACTTGGAACCTCACTGCCTCCTTCTGCAGCAATGTTTGCTTTTACAAATTGGCTGGGGAATGATAACAGAAGATTTGCTTTTTGGCTAAACATAGAACAATTTAGGAGCAATGGAGGAATGTTTAAAAGGGAGAAAAGAAAAAAGAGGGGAGAGGATATTCATTCTGTCCGTATATTGTTGCGTGGGATTGGCTGACTCTTGAACGCTGGAACATTTTGAGTAGGCTTGATTATCGTATTGTTTGTTCTGTTTTGTTCTGCCGATGGCTCCTGTTTACTCCCTCCTAAAATTAGGGGTTTGTTTAAGACCTGACAGTGGTTCAAATACAAGTGACAGTTTACGTAGGATTTTGGATGCACAAAAATGGCACTTACTGAAACTAATTTCTGTGTCTGGATTGTATTTGAAAGGCTTGTAAACTTACTGAGCTTTCAGATAAACAGGGAGGAGAAATATTAATGGATCGGTCACTGCCTTTGGTACTCTATAAGTAACAGTCACAATTTGGATCACGGAAGGTGTGTGCTCTGTGACTTGCATTGTCTTTTCACAAAGGATAAATAGATGAAAGAAAGGTCTTTAACCGAGCTCAGTCATTAAGCGTTTATCCAGTTTGTATTATGTTTCTCTCCTTCAGAACCAGGACTCAGCAGCAGTAATAAGGGTCACGCCATGTTACACAAATCTCTGAGCTCTTGCTACATCAGCACTCTTGTAAAAGGTCGGGTCAGAGCTGCCACGTGCGGGTGCGGTGAGTTAGCCCTGGCCAGCAGCAGATGCCCGCCCCGCCTCTCCATCTCTCCCCTTCCCTAGTGGGGCAGGAAATAGGGTGAAAGGATAGAGATGGGGAGATCGCTTACTGACTTCTGTTACAGGCAAAACAGAGCCGACTAGGGGAAAGTTAACTGATTGCCAGTTAAAAAAGAATCAGGTAGTGAGAAACAAAAGAGACATTATTAACAACACTTTTCCTTCCCCCCTCACAGGCTCAATTTCACTCCTTCACCTGAGCCCCTCCTTGCATGGTGTGGGTGCAGAGGGGCCGCGGTTGGTTTCTCTCCTCTCTTCCTTCTCGTGCTTTTCTTCTGCTCTGGTGCGGGCTCCCCACAGGATGAAGTCTTTCAGGCAAAGAATGTGCTCTGGCCTGAGCTCCGCACGGCCTGCAGGTCCTGCAGGGCATGTCCACCTGTGCCGGTGTGGGACCTCCCTGGGCAGCACGGAGATCTGCCTGGCACCTGGAGCACGGCCTCCTGGTGTTCCCTCTGCTGGTTCTCACTCTTCTTGTTCCATAGTCTCTCTGTTCTTATTTTGCTTCCTTAAGTATGTTTTCCCAGAGGTGCCGCCGGCTTGGCTGATGGGCTCAGCCTTGTCCTGCGGTGGCTCCGTGGGATCTGGATGTGCCTGGCCTCTTCCCACAGCAGCCACCCCTGCAGTCCCTCTGCTGCCAGCACCTTACCCGGTGCAGCAGGATTTACAGAAATTGTAGCATGGAAATCATTGTGCTACTCTGAGGTTTGTGGAGACGTATTTGGCTCTCTGCACTCTGGTTGTAAGACACGTGCCCGTCCTCTGAGTCCACATCCTGATTGTAACTTACTAAACAGAACTGAGACAAACGCCAAGTTACTAGAAATAAAATCTGAAAGCAGTTTTCACTAGTGAAACTCTGTGTGTTCCCCAGTACTTTGAGTAACTGAAAAAAGGTCTTTCTAAGAAAGTGATCCAAAGAAACTTTGGTTCAGTGTGTTGAATTTTGCCTAACATTTTGCCTAACAGCGTGGTGGTGGGACACTGTCTTGTAAGTTAGCAAAGGGCCTAAATCCAAACTTACTTGTTCACAGATAATTGAAGGAGGTAAAATAGTAAATGTTAGATATCTAAAATTAAGCAGAATGTATTTAAAGATGTGCCCCAAACTGGGAAACATCAGTTATAGGATTTTCTGTTTTAGGCCAGGCTGAATGGATCTGAATTTAATACAGGCTTTAATATATAGGAGAAACACATAGAGCTTTGTCTTGGTAAATTTGGTTGGCATCAAAAACTCAGCTGTACGCAAGAAATGCAGTGTGTATTAAGATATTAAAAACAAACAAACAAACAAACAAAAAAACAAAAAAAAAACCACAAACTTTTAATATTTTTAATAGATCTGTAAAGTTGCTACTCTCACATATTGAAGAATAAGACTTATGATATACCTGCGATGATTGTTTTTCAGTAAGTTCACCGTAACATGCTGATCTTACAGGTGACTTGTGTATTTTATTGTATGCATATTCATAGTGTGTTGTTTTTTTTGGGCGGTAGGCGGGTTGAAATCTCTGTAGTATTTTCAGTGAGAATGTTACCATCATCATGGTTTTGGGGATTGGACTTCTCAGGGTGCCTGGAATTTTGTGGTGTTGAAGCAGTAATTTTAGAAGTTAGCAATCGCATTTCAAAGCTGTTTTTAAATCAGCCATAAATTTATGATGAAACAGCAGCATCTCGAAGGAGGTGACTGCAATGGACTTGTGCCCGAAGGCTGTAACTGCTCAGGGTGTCCTCCGAACATCAGCGCTTGAATATTGTCTTTCCTTCCTTTGGAGACACAACGAGGAAGCCGTAGGTCAGTTCAGCAGCGAGGTGAATGGATAAAATAAAGAATCTGTGAACTTCCGTGGGTATTTCCGGCCATTCATTGCTGCTATGCTCTGAACGTGACCTTGCTCAAGTTCAGGGAGATCTACGGCTCTGTCTGGAAAGACACTGAGGAGGCAGAATTTTATAGCTCGTGAAGTAGAACGATGTAGTTCTGTAGAAACCTTAGCTGATGTGAAATACTGCGTTACTGGGGGGAGAGGATGCACACCCCTCAAGTTTGCCGATGTGTGCGCTGCCGAGAGCGTCGTGACATTGCATGAAACACAACGTTACCTGCAGGGAGCAGGTTTGCTGCTGGGATTACACCAGCCTGCTAACACTTGTCTTGCTTGCTTGCTTGCTTACCCATTGAATTTCTTACTGCCATTACTACCACATTTCCTTTGGTTTTGTTTTTTTGTTATCTTTTCTCTGACTGCCTTCCCCTCTAACAGCTTGTTTCTGTAGTTTCTGATTATGCCTTTGTATCTTGCAGCCTTGCAGAATAAGGGAGCAGAGAAAAGTTAGGAGCAGGAGTACTAAAACCAAAGGATCAGGAAGTATTTTTCTTCTTCTTTTTTTTTTTTTTTTTTTTTTTTGTCACTTTTGTGGTGTTTCATTGTCTGGATGTAAGTAGGAAGTAAAAATAGAAACATCTTACTGTTTTTCATGTGTTTTGCTCTCTTGTGAAATACAAGACCTCAGATGTATGTTTAAAGCTTATCCTCACAGTAAACCAGGGATTTCTAAACCTCTTAGGACTCATGCCCTACTTAGGTGTTTATCAAATTTGTTTGTTGGTTTATATATGCAGTTTGTGAAGCAGTTTTTATAGGCAAAGCTTGGTGAAGAGGCCTGCATCTCTACCAGCACAGTTTGCAGCAGTGGTGTGGCATGCCTTCTGCATTCCCACAAAATGCCATGCTCTCTCCTCTGCATTCTGCCTTGCCTTCCTTCTTGCATTCGCTGTTGTTTTTACAGAACAAACGTACTAAGGACACACTTTTCTCTGAATGAAGAGCAAAGATGGTGGCAGTACTTAACTGCCTTGCTTTATTTTTGACTGGCACTTTGTTTCTTCAGACAGCCAGGGGTGTTACAACAGCACGCTGATGATGTCGGTGTGCTGCTTGTGTTCCGACCGGCTTGTCGTGCAGAGAGAAAATGCTGGCGTAGTCAGTCGGATTTCACAAGTAGCCCAGCTGGTCTAACACCTTGCTGCTGTTGTGTGGAAGAGTTTGTTCTTTCTTCCTACTTCTGTCAAGCTGCTCCTTCTGCATGCTGTTTCCCCACTCTGTGTGGCCTCTCCCTTGAGCTGAAGCACACCAGAGGCGGCACCGTTTGTGCTGGGCCAGCAGAAAACCCGCTGCTCCTCCATCTGGGTCAGTTTCTTCTGGCTTTCTGAGCCCCTTCGCCTCCTGGAGGGGTCTGTGGAGAGCCACAGTGGATGGAAAATGAAGAGTGGCAGCAGGCAGAAAAGGAAAAAGGGGCAGGGGCCTCTTCCTTCTCGGTGGCTGTGCCACCAGTGGCCTCCCATTGTGTGGAAATGCAAGTGGTCTGAGCGAAGTCTGCTATGCTCTGCTGGGGACTTGCAGCCTGGAGCTGCTCGGATGAATTTATGAGGAATATTCCATATATTGCATGTCAGACGTCCGATTTCCAAAATAGAACTCTTAATGATGGGTTGGGCCCATTCTGTTGCTTTGCTTAAGTCATGAGAAGAAATTGTAGCCTGACCTATTCATGTATATATATGCTGCTACACATCAGTTTTATAGCTGCTGTAGGTTCCTTTAAGTTAACTTTGAGGGTTAAAGTTTGGCAATAACTTTTCTATAGGAAAATTAGTTTACTAGCATGAGCTTATGGTCATCAATACCACTTTTGTTTGAATTTTATTTGAATGGTGGTAGAGAAGGGGCCAGAAGGTCCTTAACCACACAAGGTCTGGGCCATTCCCCCACCCCCCCCACGTGACTTGTAAATAACCAGATTTTTGAATTAGATGGTTGTGTTCTCTGCAGTTTTGTCCCCACTGAAGGTGATTTAATTGGCGGTCTGATCAGGAGTGAGTGGAGACAAGAACTTTGTGAAAAGCAAAGTGGCAGGGTGTCTGTAAGGCAGGGAGGGTGTCTGGGAGTGGTGCAGCATCTGTTGGCAGCAAGACGTGTAATCATGAGTGAGCATTTGGGCTCTGCTCTGCTCTGAAGGAAGAGCTGGATCTCGGTGTTCCTCTGTCAGCACACCTGTGACAGAAGGCACGGTGGCACTAGTAATCTACTCTGATCAGCGATGTTATGAGGTACTTTGTTGCTTCAGGAGGCACTGCATCAGTTTCTGAAGGTTGTCACCTCACTGATGATCTGTATGATGCCACAGAGTCTGCTCAAATGTGTACAAGTAAACAGAAATCCTTCACTGTAATCCTGTTTTATACATCAAGAGAAGGGAATGCACGAAGGTTTTTTATTTATTTTAATGTAGCTAAAGTCATTCTAAATCTTTTTTTTTTTTTTTGTGATTTTGCTACATTTCTATAGTGTATGGTTTTTGGTTTTTGTTTGTTTTTGTTTTTTCCCCTATAGGATCTTGGTTCGTTCAGTTAACAAAATAGACCAACCTCTGGAGACAGAGCAGTAAATCTTAAGGCTGGAAAGGTGCCATCAAAGAATCCATTCTGTCTGTATAACTATCTTGACCATTGCATGAAATCTGTAAAATCTGTAATATTGTAGTAGGAAGAAAGCTGCTTACCTTATGCACTCAGTTTTCAGAAAGTTTGTCGCCTATATTAGTATTCTATAGAGGCAAATTAATAACAAACAAAAGCCCTAGTTTTGACACAGCTGCCCTACAGCTCATGTTCCTGCTGTGTAACATGTGAAAGGTGATAAAGCAGAGAAAAGACTCTGGAACGTGTGCTTGCATTGTCTGGAAAGGAGGAGAGGATCAGGACTTGACCCTAACAGATACTTTGGGGTTGTCTTTGACAATGAAAGTAGGTCCTGAATATTTCATCTGCACTGAAAGAAAGCAGGAAATAAAAGAGGACTTGGGTGGGACGGTATTGTCAAAACGCTGCTGTTCACTATCAAATTCCCTGCTTAAGCTGCTAAAAAGTTGTATTTACCTATGTATTTACCTATACCTAGGTATTGTTCTGGCTTTGTAACTTCCTCAGCTACATGAATTAGAGCTTCCACGTTATTAGAGTGCCAGAGTCATCTTTTCTGCCCTAAGTTTGTCTGGTGGGGGAGCCCTGGTGCAGGCAGCTCCTGGGGAGCTGGCACCCGTTTTGCAGAGGGAGTTGCCAGGTTCCACAGAAGACTTAACCTTCCTCCTCCCAGAAGAGGTCTGAACTGCTCTCTTTTCACAAAAAGTAGGCGAGAAACACCTCTTGGTTCTAGACAAACCCTGAATGCAGTTAACCTTGAGCCCAGTGACTTGTTCTAGCTCCCCTATTTATAGAAAGGCAACCACGATATGAAAACACCAACAGCTTCGAGGCCCTCCCCTATTTTTTTTTGGCACTTAAGAAACAACGTGTTCATATAATTGTCTTTCAAGTGCAGCTTATTTTGAATTCACATTTATCAGGGCTCATCTCCCAGCCACACTTCTGTTTTGCTTTCTTTTTTACCATTCAATTACAGTTTCTTTACCTTAGTGGGGAGAAAACGTTGTACGTAATCAAGGGGAGTGCTCTAGAGTTAGATTTAAGGAGAAGCAAAAGTAGGGGATGTAAAGCTTTTAGAACAGCTGACAGGATTCTTAAAAAGTTGCTAGAAGCTGCTTTCTGTCTTAAAAGTTGTGGTTGGGTGTCTAAGACAGCTCAGAGAGTGACAAGTCCTAGGCTATAAACTTTCAAGAATTGAAGCTTCCCTGGTGGAGCTTGTGTGGTGGAAAGAGGACAAGGCAAGATGGTTTTATGACTGACTGGCTTTTGTAGGTGAAGAACACCCAGATCCCCTTTTGTGGCCAGCAGAGGCTCATCTGTGTGCTTTGAAAAGCTCATCTGTGTGCTTTGAAGCTGAGCTTTGGGCCTTGGGCCATCCCTTGGAAGAAAAATGCCTCCAGGAAGTGGCCGTGAGAAGGAAAACCTTTGGATGTTTAGGTGTAAGGAAGTGTGCCTGATGTAAAAGAAGCTGGGCAGAGTTATGATCTCTTCATTGTCTTAATTCTTCTTTTTTGTCAGCGTACTTTATTCTTGGCTGGAGGGAGCATTGGATTCAGTTATCTTCTGTCAAATCTGTGCTGTGTTGCAGCTTAGCTGTTTGGTAGAGTGAGGACAAGAGCAACTGTCCCTATGACATGGTTTCGTTTTCTCTTCCATTTAAATATTCTCTAGGGTCTTTTCTTGGTAGCAAGAGGAGAACTGGCTTGTCCTTTGAGAGACAAGCAAGAAGCAAGATGGAAAATAATTCCTATCTACCGTGGCATGTGATTTTCCTGTTCTCTAAGCCACTCTTTGACTGCCTTTGTAACATAAACAAAATGTAAATGAAAAAAAATTACTTTTCTCATTCTCCCTCAGTATGGTTACTAGAACGGTCAGCTTTTAGAAGAAAATTTGCAATCAAATATGGACACACGCTTGCCATTCCCAGTTAAACACTCAGAGGTGATGGTGATCATCCTGTTTGCCACACTTCTTGCTTCCCAGTCTCAGATACGACCTAAATTCTTATTTATTGGCTTTGTATTGCAGTTGAGTGAACCAGCTAATTTAGATTTCAGCTTTTGACATTTATCAATAATCTAGATGATACGTTGTGGCTGTCCTGATCTGATTATTTACTGTTGTGATGATCTTAATATTTCACAAAAATCTGGGAGATGGAATTTAAAAAAACAAACAAACATACAAATAACCTAGCCTGAAATGATTGTTGAGTTTTCAGTTCTTAATATCTGCCCTCATAAAGCAATTTTTTGTAGTAGTGTTAGCGTGGGAGTAAATTTGGTTAATCTTTGAGCATATGCATAAATAGTCTAGGTTTCTATAGTATTTTCCTTCAGGCTTTGGATGTCAGACAGGAAAATTGCCTAGATACTACAGAGCTGCACAGGAAAATGGAGCCATGCTCTCTGTACGTAAGAGGCAGAGGAGTGAAAGGCTGCGTTTAATTAAAGGTGCTAATCAGTAGCACTGAGTTTCTTTGGACAGCTGACAGTGTACATTCTGCTTCTGGTTTTACCTGTGAGTGGTCTGAATCAGTCCGCAGCCTTTGTGTGGGTAGTATCGGTTGGTCTGTGCTCTGTATCTGGCCCTGCTTCTGCTGTCCCCAGCAAGCTGACCGGACGGGATCCCCGGCGACCTGAGGAGCTGGTCCTGCTCGGAGCTGGGCAGCAGCACGAGGAGATCTCCAGAGGCCCCTCAGCCACCCAGGATTTGGTGATCCAGGATATCCAGATCCTCCTCCTTGGAAGAAAGCTCCATTTCAAAGTGGTCATCTTAATAAATGTACTCTTGGATGACATGAGAGATTTTTGTCGTCATCTTCAGCTGTTTTTACAGAAACTTTGATCTGAAACTTTTTGTCTGGGTATCATATAGAACAGCTGACCTCTTTGGGATCCTTCTTGATGCACCCCTCTTCTGGGTGTAAATTCCTCAGTTTCTTAGATTTAGGCGTAACCACAGTGCAGCGTGTTCCCAGAAGTCTGAGGAAAAACCCTCTCCAAATAACGCAACATGCAGTTCTTCAGGTGCTCTGAGCCTTTAGGAGAACCTTTAGAGAGAAGAAGAGGAGTTTCCCTTCCTCCTCCCCAAGCCAGTTTCCCTCTGGGGAAGACTCGAAGCACCACAGCAGAGATTACAAGCTGGGCTTTAAAATCTCATACATCTCATTTTCCACCCCCCTTTTTTTTTTTCCTTTGTCATTTCTCAGTAGCCCTGAGTTCAGACATGAGGATTTTTTCTTTCTTTCTCTGTCTGGAATCCAGTGCAGCACAGGTGATGCAGCCATGGCTTCTTTCTGTTCTGACACCTCCACACTTGATGGAATTGATCTCACCTCCTGCAGTGTGTTCATTTTCAGCGATGGTAACAGTAACCTCTTGGTTAAATGCATGCAGACAATTATGCATTTTAAGCACTCTGAAATATGTTACTTGAGACACTGAAGATTTTGGTGGAGAGTGCATGAAATGATTCAGTACGCTTCTAGCTTTATCTGTTTACTTACAAGGAAAGATTAGAGCTTGTGTGGCTGCTCACCTCAGATTCTGTAGCTAGTTTGCTCTGTGTTTCCTCTTCCTAAGCGCTTCCTATTCAAATTCACATCCTTGGGGCTTGAGATTGAGGTCGAGCCTCTTTGCTTAAATCTTTGTGGGAGGAGATTTTATCCTAATTCTGCACATTTTTCTTGCAGCTGTGTAATTCAGAAGAGAGGGGAAAAAAAAAAGTACTAAAAATACTTCTTTTAAAATGTGACCATTTGGCATATAAGAAAGGAAACTGTATTTTTTTTTTTTCCCACATACTCTTTCTGGCTTTAGATGTTGAGCTGTAAAGGCTGAGTAAGATGTCACTATTTTTGTTAGCACAGGATCATGGACACTCTTGCTGGTGTACCACAGCAGTACAACACCGATGTTTAATTGCAGAGGAACATCTTGTGCATGGAGCCTTGATACCAGGAGCTGGGTTTCTGATGGCTGTTGCCAGAGAGGTGTTAACAACTGTAAGAGGCACTCTTGCATTGCACCTTCCCAGTATTTCATCATGTTATTAAAAGCAACTGAAGCAAATAATTATTGTACCCTTTTAAAATATTTTACATTTTCTGCATGAATATTAAGAACATTTTAGAAAATGCATAAACAGTAGCTGTAGTCTAGATAACATCCTTTTTTTTTTTTGCTTTGATTTTTATCCAAGACTCGAACCACCACAGGAGAAGTAATACTTCAATAAAGCAGCTATCAGCTACTCAGCAGAACAACAGGTAACAGATTCATTAGTTTTATTCTGAACACTTAATCATTCACTATGGCTTTATCATGGTGTGCTCTGGGATTAAATGAAATTTTAAAATCACCTCTTGGAGAAGGATTCTGCAGGCAAGAGAAACAGACCCTGCTCTGTATTTATTTAAGGTTAAATGTTTGTATTTTTGAGCTGTGTGCAGTGTAGCCATTCTTTATTTTTTCTCCTTTTTTTGCTTAAGCCTACTTTTAGAAAGGAAATTAATTAGAAATATATATTTCTCCTAAACAGACTGCTAACAACTCCTGTGCTCTTCAGCAAATGCCTTGAGATTATGGTAACATTCATCAGAAAATATTTTATATTTTAGCCTATAATTCAGTGGATAATTCAACACAGGCCATAGCAAATCTTAAACTAATAGTAATAAGTATTCATCATTCGTGATCCAGGGTAAATGAAGATTAATCTTTTTTTTTTTTTGTAATTCTGTTTTTCTGTAACTGCTTTGGATCCCAACAGTATGGTAACATTTTTGCTTCAAAAATCAGATGTTAAAAACCAAGTTGGAAAGCAGCTGTCATGATGATATTTTTAGACACTGTTTTACAAAGACATGTTATTGCGTGTTTTTATTACTGCTTGTTTGTTTTCTTCTGTCTTTAGGCCAGCCTTTACTCTTGTTTTGAAGACGGTCAGGGTTGGTATGTATTGCATAGAGGGATAGCCATGCCTGCACAAGATTCTTCTCAAGACACTTTATATGAGTGTGGCTAAGCTTTCTCTAAGCTGAAAGAACAGCAGGCCTGTGTAGAAGCATCTGGGTTTTTTTTGCTTTTGCTTCCTGTGCTAACAGAAATGGCTATTTTACCTAAAGCACCTTTGAGTTTGACTTGCATTTCCAAGGTGCTCAGCCTTGCCTCTGATTATAAACGTGTCTTTGGACAGGCTCCACAGGGCAGCGGTCAGAGCACCTAGCCTGCTGAAGTTCAAGAAGCATTTGGACAATGCTCTCAGACACATAGCCTGATTTTTGGGTGGTCCTGTATGGAGCCAGGAGCTGGACCCAATAAGCCTTGTGGGTCCCTTCCAACTTGGGATATACTGTGATTCTATACAGGCAGAGAATTTCATATTAGTCAAGTGGATAATATCAGTGATGTAGTGATGCTGTTGAAACAGCTGGGCAAGCTAGGCTGTCCTTCCCCAGCTAGGAAATGGTTCTGCTATGCAACTGTGGTATAGAGCTAGCTCTACTATGTAATTATTGTATTGGGCTCTTTAGCAGAAGAATGGATGAATGTCCTTTCATCAGTAATTTTATAGTGATCCATAAGTATCTCAGTTTTCTGAAACTGGCAACGTGATTTTCATGGTATTGAAATTGTTTACCAACAAGTTTTCTTTTTGAAACAACTATTTAGATGGACTGAAAGAACGCTAGGCTTCAAAGAATGCAAAGTATGGTATTTACACAGTTTAATTCTTCATAATGTGTGCTATAGAAGAATATAATCTAGATCACTTGTGCTGAAAGAAAGAAAAACATTTTTTTCTCAAACTTTACTTACATTATTACGGGATGTCTCAAGGGACAGATAAAACTGATCAAAATCTCCCTGACGGACCTGTGGGTTCATAAATGTTTTCTTTTAGAAATGTCCATGTAATTGGAACTCTCAACCTCCATGTGCTTGTAACAGGCTGACTTGCACAGAATGGTTGGCAAGCCTCGAGCCAACGCTTTGTTAATAAAGCACTCCTTCAGTGATAATTTGATTTAAAACCTATTGCCAATTTCTGGCCCTGACTCACTGACTTAGATGAGTAATGCGATAAAAAAGAAAATCCGTCTCTGCAGTAACTTTTATGGTGTGTGTTCTGCGACCAGTGGTCTTCCAGTGTTAGTCATCAGCGGCTGCACAAGCGGAGCACTGCTGTGATGAAAGCCGGTCTGACAGTTACTGCTCGTGCGTTACTGTCGCATGGTATATAGCAGTGCTGCAGGGAAAGGGCACGTCGTGCCACACGCAGATGACCTGGAATAACAGCTTCTGTTTTGATGCTTAATCAGATCTATGTATAAGTTGCAGCTGTTTTCTCCTCTCCTACCTTTCCTCGGAAGGAAAGTATGTGTAATACGTGTTGCTGCGCTGTGACTATTGCTAGGTAGTGCATGAGTTAGTAATTTCCTTTAACTTGCGCCAGCGATGGGAACCAAATATCTGGGTGCTTTGGCTACTTTGATTCTCATCTTCAGGTGTCAGGATAGTTTCTCAGTATGCACCAGCATGAATGTAAGGCTTTAATTTTGCTTGTGTCCGTCCTTTAGGGACAACAGTATGTTTTTTCTAGTCATTGTCAGAAAGGAGAAACTTAGAGTGGAGGAGGAGGATGGGAGAGAGAAGAGATGAGAGAGAGGTGCTAAGTTACATTTTCCAGATTCAACTAAGAACCACAGAATGGTATGGGTTGGAAGGGACCTTAAAGCTCATCCAGTTCCAGCCCCCCTGCCATAGGCAGGGACACCTCCCACAAGACCAGGCTGCCCAAAGGCCCATCCAGCCTGGCTTTTGAACACTTCTAGGAATGGGGCATCCACAGCTTCTCTGGGCAACCTTTAGGTCCCCTCTAGGTACTGGAGGGCTGCAATAAGGTCTCCTTGGAGCCTTTTCTTCTCAAGACTGAACAGCCCCAACTTTCTCAGCCTATCTTCTCATGAGAGGTGCTCCAGGCCCTTGATCATCCTTGTGGCCCTCCTCTGGACTCACTCCAACAGGTCCAGGTCCTTCTTGTGCTGGGGGCCTCAGAGCTGACCGCAGGGCTCCAGGTGGGGTCTCACAAGAGCAGAGCAGAGGGGGAGAATCACCTCCCTCACCTTGCTGGCCACGCTGCTTTTGATGCAGCCCAGGATACGGCTGGCTTTCTGCGTGGCAAGCACACATTGCCTGCTCATGTTGAGCTTCTCATTGACCAATACTAATTCACATCCTTCTCTGCAGGGCTGCTCTCAATCCACTCATCACTCAGCCTGTATTCATGTTTGGGCTGACCCAGGTGCAACACCTTGCATTTGGCCTTGTTTAACTTCACAAGTTTTGCATAGGCCCATCTGTCCTCTTCTTGTTCCCTTCCTTTTGCTTTCCACGGTGTAAGAAATTCTGCTGTGTATGTAAGAGGAAAAACATTAAAAACTTTATGTGGAGTGCTAAGTCTGTGTCTTTGTCTGCCTTGTTCTACTGTGGGCCAGCAGTGGGTGAGAACTGGAGTTTCTAGAGATGGTCCTCCTCAGTCTGCAGCACTTCTTGCTGTCAGCTGTTGAGCAACCAGATTTCAGAGGGGATTATGGCTACACTCCACTACTGCATGTGCTGGTGCTCTTCTGTGGTTACAGGCAACGTGATAGCTTTCTCCTTCAGTAATAGGGATGTTTTCATCTCTTTAAGAATCCTCATGCCTCAGGGAATGCGTTTTCACATGTAACAGTACAAGGTTTGTTTTCTTTTTCCTTTGTGTCTAATTCGTTCTTCAGGATGTCCACTAATCCACTGCAACCTCTCAAACTAGTTGTTTCACTTGCTTCCACGCCAATTTTGCAGTTTGTATAAACAAAACATCTCTTGCAGATGGTGCACATTCTTCACATGTGGGGTTTGTTTGTTTGTTTGTCTGTTTAATCTGTCACTCCACAAAGAAACTGCTGTATTTGATTTAAAGAAATGCATGTTCCAGGAGTTTGGGCCAGGACTTTGGAGACCTGCTGAAAGGAATGCACAAGAGGGAAGGCATGTGTGATACTTTCTGCTTTGGCATGTTTGACATTCTACTATTTGAAGTGTTGAAGAATGTCAATGGTAGACCTTGCTCTTTTCATTGCAAGTATCCTTGAAGGTATTTCAGATCCCGAACCAAAGCACTGTTTTCAAAGTATCATTTGGATGCCTTACTATGTTTGGCATTTGTGTTCCCTCAACATTCTTTGGAAGGAAAATTTGCTCAGTGAAGTGCTGAACTGAATAAAAGCGAAAGAGGACTCTTGCTTGTTAAATTAAATACTTGGATGGATACAGATGAAGGAGGAAGTGCCTGCTTAAATATTATCCTTTAATGCTTAAACAGTTTGACGTATTATTACCCACTTTTAAGCTACCACTTAGCTTTAAATTATAATTAGTAAAATTCATCTTTGTTGTTCTTTTCCCAAGTAGGTCATTATTGTGCTGACCTCAAGAATTATTTTCAAGGGCTGCTCTCATTTTTTTCCTAGCCTTTTTAAAGTGTCAAGAGGCTCATGTACAAAAATTGTATACTCGGAACACACCAGATTGTTCTGAATATTATTAATAAAATGCCTGTGCTGAAAGGGTTCCTCAGTGACCAGTTTTTTCTGAGGCATATAGTTGTATCCTGATCTTCAAAACAGTTTTGCAGATTTGGAGTGGGCCTCTGATCTCTGAAATCCTTTCATTAGATTAGCACAGTAGATTCCTTACACGGAAGTCTAACCTGAATTGCATTGCAATGTAAAAACAGCTGTCTTTTCTGTGCATGCAGCTAACATACTTTGATTTCCAGAGTGGTGGAACAGCTGGAGAAAGTGCAGTCCTGTGGAGTTGTATGCAAAAGCTGTCTGAGCAGTGCAGTGTTGATCATAATATCTGACTTTATTTTTTGTTTATAATAACGCAAGGGCTATGCTAAGGTAATGTGGAATTCAGAATAAGACTGTAGCAAAGGAGTCTTCTTAGGAAATGTCATGTTTACATTTGTTCTGTTTAATACCTTGTTTAGTTTGCAGCTTGAAAGTGAAGCTATGCAAGCAAGCTGTTGGTATTCATCAATTGGACTAAGATTTCTCTCTGAAGAAAAAGCAGGAACATGCATAAAATAAACTGTAACAAAATAGGTGCTGGGTTTCTTTAAAAATAAGATATAAAATATATATATAAAATATATATAAAATTCAAAATTTTAGTATCTTGCTTCCCTTGGAAATTTTGCTTTACTGCAGTGATAACTGTCTGTATGATTTATGCATTTCAGTGTATTGTATCAGTGCTTGCAGAAGATCTGTTGATATTGATGGAAAACTATTCAGTGCTGGTGGCATCCTTAAGGTGTTAGTCATTATTACTTTATAGGTAATGGAGGAATTAGAAACCTGTGGGCAGTTGCAAAACAGCAATCTTACTGTGATTGGAGATATTGTGCATTGTGTGATTTGCTGGACTGGCAGAAGTATAGAGACATTGCTTGCACATGAATGGGCTTGAAAGAGAAAAGCAAAGCTCACCTGTGGCTGAAACTGGTAAGAGACATGAAGGGCGAATTATGGGTATAGCAGCAGCAAAAGGAAGAATGAGATTTTGCTGCTGTGGGGGGTTTGGAGACCAAGTGACAAAGGACAAAGCTGATGTCCTCATTACCTCTTTGCTGCTGAATACACTATTGGGGCCCATGCTTGGACCTCTCAGGTTCCTCAGCAGTGTCAGGGTCTCGTGGAGTGAAGCATTATATGCTAACAGCAGAAGACTGCGTTAGGCAAAGTGGGCATCCACAAAGTCATGGTGTCAGGACAGGTTGTGTCAGAGTGCTGAAGGAGCCGCCCAACGTCATTGCAAGGACAGTCTATCATTTTTGAGATCTTGGTGATCAAAGGAAATTCCCAGTGACTACAAAAGGGCAAATATGGCCATTTGCAAGAAGGTCAAGAAGGAGGATCCAGGAACTGTGGGTTGGTCAGTCTAACCCCAGGCCCTGGGAAGATTAGGAAGTATATCCAGGAAACTGGTTGGAAGGATAGGAAGGTGACTGAGATAGACTGACATGGGTTTGTTGGGGGATATCTAACCTTTTGATTAGAGGTGGCTGAGTATGAATAAAGGGAAGACCAGTGAGTATTGTTGGCTTTAACTTTAGCAAGACTTCAGACATGGTTCCCCATAGTGTTCTTGCAACTACATTGATAAGACAGGTGGACTAGGAGGTAAGTGGAAAACTGGCTGTGCTCAGAGGCTTGTGATCAGAGGTGGGGTTTTTGTTTTTATAAATAAATACTACTAATAAAAGAAATCTGTGGACCATTAAAAGTGGGGTCTTTCAGGGGTGGATACTGCAGTCAATAATGCTTAGTATCATTCTTGGCAACCTAGACATTGAGAATGTACCTCGGTGATTTTGCGTGTGATAGAAAACTGGGGACGGTAGGTCTGCCATTTTGAGGGATATCAACAGGCTAGAGAAACCATTCCATGATTCTGTACAAACTCCTGTGGTTCAGCAAAGGCATATGCCATGGTCCTGTACTTGAGAAAGAATGACTGTTTGTTGCAGGATAGCCTGGGGTCAGCTGTCTAAAAAGCAGCTTTGCAGAAAAGGATCTGGAGGTCATGGTGGGCAACAAAGGGAGTACGATTTGGCAGCAAACCCTTGTGGTGATGAAGGCCAACTGCACTCTGTGCTGTATCAAGAGTGTAGTTAGCAGTTTGAGGGAAATTTAGTATTCCCTGTTGCTGGTCACTTAGGAGACAACATCTGGAATACTGCACCTAGTTTTGGGAATGAGAAAGATATTGGTATAGTGGAGTGAGCCCTGTGGAGGGCCACCAAGATAAGGGGAACAGAGCATGTGTCCTTGGAGAACCAGCTGAGAGCATTATTTGCTAAATCTTAAAATGAGAAGGGTAAGAGGGGATCCTGCTGCTGTCATCTCTCATCCCACCTTGACTACAGAGGTGGCCTCTTCTCAGAAATTCACAGCACCAGAAACAATGGCCAAAAAAATGCAACAAGGGAAATGTGGAATGGATAGCAAGGTAAAATTTTCCACAGTGAATACAGTCAAATGTTGGAGCAGGTTGTCTAGAGGGGTTGTGTAATCCCAGTCCGTGGAAATACTCAAAACTAACTGGTTGTGGCCCTGAATCACCTGCGCTGCAGCATAAGTGTGTTCCTCATCTCTTTTTTTTTTTTCCCACTTAGTGCACTGAAATATCTTTTATTTTTCATTCTTGCAGATAAGACTTCAATGAAAGAATAAAAAAAATATTGTAAGTTGCTTTAAATATTCCTGGAAATATGCTGATAACATTGTGAATTTATGGGAACAAACTGTGTCCTTCTCTACTTTCATTTCCTCAGGGCATTTCAAAAAGAAACTTCCAGTGTTAGGAGTTTTGGTTGCCTGTGAAATTAAACATAGCAATTGTGCAAATTACAGATGAGAGCAGTATGGTCCAGGACTATGATCTGGATGTGGTAAAGGGGATGTTTCTGGCTGTCCCTCTTGCTCCTCCCCAGAGAGCAGAGCGTAGCAGGTGCTGGGGCAGGCCTGGGAGCGCAGTTGGCCGTGACTCGGAGCTGGTGGTGGGGGGCCATGGACATGGGGTTTCAAGGCTTGGGCCTGGCTGTGTGTTTGTTTAGGTTAGTTTGTTTTTAAAATTTAGATCTGAAAATTTTCAGTGGAGGCAATGGTGCATACACCAAAGCATTAGTGAAATAAACTGATTTCCATATTTCATGTGTGTGTTTTTATTTACAGATGACATGGCAGAACTTCTCCTCGGAGAGTCCAAACTAGAACAATTTTTGAAGGAAAATGCTCTTAAACAGAACAGCAGTCCACGGGGCCCCAGACCAAAGCTGACTGAAGTCAGGAAACATCTCACAGCAGCACTTGATAGAGGAAACCTAAAGGTAAGTCACTCGGTCTGAGCAAGAATTAGAAAAGGTGAAATTGGTAGGGGTGTGCTGCTAATTATGGAGAAAAATGTGGAAAGTTCTTGTGTGTTGATTTATTGTTACTCCCAGAACATCATCAATGCTATGCTATTTCATATCTTTTCGTTTCTTCAAGGATTTTTGTTCAGATAAATTTCTCACATCTTCTTTCATTAGAAGAACAAGATAATCATCACCAACTTACAGAATACTTAAGTGAAGTCCTTGAAATCTCTTTTGTGGAAGTTCTACTTGCTGTATATAACTAAATCATTCTTTGGAGTGCATTAGATAGAAATGTTATAAAACCACAAAGTATTTGACAAATTTCTGTAATAGTCTCATGAGTATGCAGGAAAGACTTCTGAAGTTATGTTTGGGGGTGAAAAGTAAGGTTTATCCTTGAGAGGAGTGTTTATGTCACAAACCTTTGTTCTTATTCATTCTTCTCCTTCTTTGCTTAACTATTGTTGTAGCTACTAGATCACTTATTTTTCTATATTCATGGGTATCTCTTGTAAGATGAGAACCTTGCTTTACAGTCATCTCTAACTTCCATTTTTGTGTTTCCCATGATTCATGGGAGGATTTCTTTCTCTTCCTTTTTTTCTTCATTGTTCCTTGAATCCTTTTTTCAAGATGTTCCCTCTACCCTTTCATGCTTTGAAATTGTGCAAATTAAATATATAGGCTGTGGAATACATTCTTAAGGTTTGACAGTGTTGTTCTGAACTGTACTTGTGGTGTTAAGAAAAAAATCATTGGAGGGGTTGTAATGATAGGCTGTCTTTATATAGTTTTGTTACCTGGCAAAGCTGTCTGCTGCTTGAGAGGTATTACTGGTGCATGCGTAAATAAACATACTAACATGAAAAATGACTGATGATGCTGTTCAGTAGCTTGCTGGAGAATTGTGTGGCTTCACCCCCCTACCCCTAAGCTTCCCAAATATAACGTGAACATAGAATTTTGATGATTAGTTGCTTTCTAACAAGAAATCTACTGTGGGCTTCCACAGTTAGTATATGCAGAAAACAGGCCAAACAATTGTCAGGTTTGATAGATTTTTTTTTTTTTTTTTTTTTTTCCTGAGGAACGAAACCTTTCTTATTCCTCTTCCTTCTAGCCAGAATTCTTACAAGAAGCCAACCTGATTATGGCCAAGTTAAACTATGTGGAGGGTGATTACAAAGAAGCTCTGAATACTTACGCCAGAGTTGGAGTTGATGATTTGCAGTTAGCTGCAGTGCCACCATATAGGTTACGGATGATTGCTGAAGCATATTCTACTAAAGGTAAGGTTGCTCTTTCCAATATAATAATGATAGAAATGGTTTTTAAAAGTGAATCTACATTTTGTCCAAAGTTAAAGAAATTGTTGGCATATATATAATCAACACAGTGATACAGTGTCACATTTGCAGATGAGTAAGAGGATGGCTTATTTCCTTTAAAATAACCAGAGCTTGTGCTAGGTTGACAAGGCTCTTACCTCTATTATAATTTCAATTTTAACCCTGCTGTTACCCAGTCAGTTTTTTTTGATGTGCGTGTTTAAAAGTCCTTCAATATCTGAATGTCCTATAACTTTGGCAAGATATTAAAAGTATTGACACTGTTCCTGAAAGTTGTGTTACAAAAGTAGTGCAGTTCTTCAGTTGCTGTGGACAAAATTGAAGAACCTTGATTCACAATGCTTTGTACTGCATGTTAAGATGCATAGCCTAGGTTATGTTAAACTAGAGTAAACCTAAAATGATACTTAATTGAGTAAAGTAATCATGATACATTAAAAGGACTTAAAGCAATGTTATTCTTTTGCAGTTTAATTTTTAGAAATCTTCTTCACTGAATATGTATCTTTTTCAAACTTCAGAAAGTGTTTTTTTTGAGTAATCCAAATTACTCAAAAATTGTAATGCTGGCCTGGTATCTTAAGGTGGCAGTACCACCTCAGTTTAGAAAACGTGTTCATGGGCTGTGATCTGGATTAAGTTTTGAGGAAAGCAGCAGTTTGTATGCCATAGGTTTATGGGAATTTCTTGTGTCTAACTATGTTTTCCTTGGTCTGCTGTGTTTAAATTGGCTTTGACATGCATACATACTGTTTGTTACCGCAAGAGAAGAGTCAAAGTCAGCAAACACAATTTAGGAGAGACTTCAATAGCATTCACTAACTGTTCAAAGATTGTTCGTAGTCTTTGAAAAGGGTAACTGTTTCCACTGCAAATGGAAAGGGAAGGACATGGGGAGTTTTTATATGTGTCATAAACTTGCCCAGGTCTCTCATACACCATCTGTGTGTGGGTTGTGAGGCTTTTTGTTGTTGCAGTTTTTTTTTTTTTTTTTTTTTTTTGTCAATAACCTTCCATTCAGCTTTCCCTTTCACCCATCTGTGAAGATGACTGTTGAATTTGTCACTTTCTTCCTATGCAAATGCAGTCTTGGACTTGATCAATTGTAAGTGCATAGATTTGCTCATCTCCAAGGAATCCCAATAAGTTAATTGAATATTTTCCCAGAGCTCAACTCTTCTGGCTTTATTTTATTTGTCCTCATAAGAATATAGAACAGTTGAAACATAAAGACACCAATTTTGCAGAAAGTATTGGTATTATTCAGTTTACTTGATATGAAATTAATTGATTAGAAAATAGTAAATATGTGTCTTGCCTTAATTTATTCTCTACCCTGGAATATTTTGTGAGTTCAGCTTTTAAAGAAAGAAGGGGAAAAAAGACATGTCTGCAGCCTAGATATGCTTTTAGTTTGTTGCTTCTGATTTCAAGTTTTCTGCTTAGACACTGGAATCTGTTTTGTCACACCACCTGATCTAACCTTGAACAGACTTCACTGCTTTGGTCACTTCTACTGGGGGACCGGATACCAGCTTACCTGGGCAAAGTAGCTGACTACTGCTTTTTTCCTCTTAACTCTGCTCATTTCCAGAATTGCTTAATTGCTTTTTTTTTTTTTTTCCACAAAGTTTTATTTTTGAATGGATGATTAATGAAAGTTAATATCCCTTCTTCCAAGGATTGTAAGTTTTGTCTTCTCCTGCCTGTTCGAGAATAAGTCTGGTCTCGGAGCAGTCTTAAATTCAATGTTCAAAGTTTAGAAACATTTAGAGTAACTGACAGCTAAATAGTGAACATTAATATGCAGTAGTACAGTTAACTCTACCCTTCTTTCCCCTTCTTCTTCCCTCCTCTTCCCTCCCCTCCCTGGAATTTCTATTTTCCAGTTGTAAGAATGGGCTATAAAACTTTTCAGTGTGAAGGGCTTCTTCAGAGGTGATTGGAGACTTGTAGTTACTACCAACTAAGTACAAGTTATTCGTAAATGGATTTTGTCCTTTGCTGTGACTTGTATTTCTGCTTGTGTTTTCAAGGGTAACCTGAATATCTGAAGTTTTCTAAGTATTTAGCTTTTATTTCTTTGGCAGTCATGAACAGATCACCATGTTCCCAAGAAATGCCTGTGTGCATGCATCAGCCTGGCTGCACTGCTCAGCACGGCAACATGCAGAGGCTGTAAAAATACGCGTTTGAGCTCCCTAATTTCAATCCAGTTTTGGGCAAACCCAGTTCCACTGGATTTGTAATCAGCAGGAAATTGGTATCCTGTTTTGTAGTGGTCAGTCACTGATGTGCTTGCCTGGCAAAGCTGTAAGGCAGAAAACTGATAGTAGTTTTTAATTGCTATATTTTTTTATTGTTACTTTAAATTTTTTAAATTCCTACAATTTTTTTCTTCACTTAAGGTAGGACTGCCATAAAAGCTTCCCTTTTTACACTGAGCTTTCCATTATGTAACAGAGGTGAGGGATTGAGTAGGATGCTTGAATTGAAATGTTGTTTATTCTTCTGCAATTGTTTCAAGGTTCTTAAACGAGCATGTTATGCTGTAACCCTAGACAATTAAGTCTACTGCAAGCCCTCTGAAAAGGCCTGCTTTGTGCCTGTGCGCACTTACCCTCGCACAACAAAGAAGGTATGTCTTACTGACCTTCACTGCAAAGGGAGATTCAGCAAGTGTGTAAGAATTAAATGAGGTGCAAAATGAGCCCAAAGTCAGGTTCAAGCTAAGTTTTGTTGGAGCATTATCTACTAATGGCTAAGAGTAAGAAGTAAGAAGGAGAAGAGGAAAAGCAGTATTGGTGATTGGGGGGAGAGGAAACTGAACTGGAACATGGCAGAGGAAGTGTCTCTGGAGTGTGTGCCTGTATTTATTTGTGTGTGTTCATATATATATGCATACATATATATGGGGGCACACATACATAAATATCTGCATGTACATATATTTTTATTGTTAAAAAATAAGATGTGGCAAAGAAAAAAAATCAGAAGAGGAAAATTCTTACTGATGCTTTAATCTCTCCAGAATAAGCATGTCTGAATACATTATCCGGCAAGTTGTTTGTTGGTTTTTGTTTGTTAGTTTTGTAAACCTGTATCTGAGAACTTTGAGATACAGAACTGCTGTGTCTCATAAAGACCAAAAATCAAATGGGCTGGTGTTGTTTTGGGGGGGGGGGGAAGAGAGAAGGAGAAGGGGGGGAGTTGTTTCCTGGCTTCTAGCAACAAGTGTAGCTGTCTGCTGTGATGTCTAGTGTGTTGTCTTGGGTAGAAGATGACGGAAGAGTGGCCTGATGAAAAGTTATCTGCTGTTGTGTCCATTAAAACAGCATAAAGTAGCCTAGCCAAGTGAATACGCATGAGGCAAAACGTCAGAAACTTGATTATCATAGGTCAGGATTCAACCCTGCTCAGATATCTCTCATGCAGAGATAGAGGAGAGGTAGCTGTCATACAGTAGTACTCCTGAATGGAGTACAGCTCTGCTATTTTTCTGCCTTTCTTTTCACTATTTCATCAAATTCACAAGTTAAAAATGGAAGAGTAGTGAAAGACAGTCTTCTTCTATGCGGTTAACTTTGTTGATAGACATACTTTTCTGATCTTACACCCTTAAACCACTGTGATTTTTTTTAAGCTAATTTTGATGCTGTGCTTCTGAGCAATTCTATTCTGTGTATATAGAAGATGCTGTGTTGGAATAGCTATAGTATTAAATTTCAAAAACACAATTTTGAACAAGACAGCAAGGGGGTAATTTTTCAAATGGCTTGTAAACTGCAAAGAATTCCAAACCTCTATTATAAGAGGTTAATTTTGTCTCTTCAGTATCATCGGTTTAAGTTCTTCACTAGATCAATTTAATTGCCAATGCTCAATTTTGAGACTGAGGAAGATCTTAACTTAGGAAGAATTGAAATAAGACAAGTTATGAATCCGTAAAGAAGTAACTAAAGATTGTGCATGTCTGAGTCTTTTTCCTTTTTCAAGTTAGGCTTGTGTACCTAGCTCCAACTTTCCCTTCCCCCTTCTCTTCAAAGACAAACCAGAAAAAAATTGTGTATGGCACTTATCACATGGTAGTGTATATTTAGAATCCATTTTAGTAATAACTGAAGCTAATATTCTCCTAAGGATATGCTCTCTGGGAACAGGACAATTAAGTTTGTGCAAGATTTCAGCAGTATATGAATGAGGTAATATACTGGAAAGCGCACACAGGCATTATTCAAATACCATGCGTGGTAGTATCTTCTGTGTTTCTAAGCAATTTTTGTTTGCTTATGGAAGCAGAGATGAGATACACAGTGGGATACTGAGGTGTTAATTTGGGGAGGTGCAACTTCACAGTGACACTCAAATTACAAGTATATATTTAACTGGGAAATACGGTTATCAAAATCTAAGTTAACACGATTGTGGTGCTGCATAAGTCAAGATATGATTGAAAAATGGATGTGTAATACTTGGCATTACAAATCAGTGAATCTTTCCACATATGCTCAGAGATGAACATTGCACTTTATAAGTGCTTACAGTCTGCAATGCTGTAAACTTTTGCTTTTAGTTAAGAAATTGTGTTCATATTTACTATCTTGTCATAGATTAGCAGACTGCTACAGGTATCTGACAAGATAGCTGTGTTGCATTACAGTTACGTTCTTGTTAAGTACATGAGAGATGTCATATGTAAGTTAGTCGGCAACATCACAGGATTGTAACCCTATTGCTGTGGGCCATTCTGTGTCTCATGTTGCTTGTTCAAATAACTGTGTTTATATTTAGATGATGTACGTTGAGTAAGGTGAGACGGCCTTTACTGCTGCTGACCCATATTCAAATTTAATGTCATGTTTACCAAGTTAAATGATTGGCTATTAATTAGTTCTATTTACAGAAATGTGGAAATATTCATCAGGTTCAGTGAAAGTGTCAGCTGCATGTGAATTGCTACTTTGCAGTTAGCAAAGATCCTGCACTTAACTTTAATCATACCCAATTGTAATGAGATCTTGTGTGTTGCTAGCCCATGTCAGCAGACACCGAGCAGCCCTTCATGGAAGAATGCTAAATGAAAGCTGTTTTAATCATTATGCCGGAGATCTCTAGCCTCATTAGGTAATGGGTCAAGAACTCAACTTCCCTCAACTTCCTTAACTTCCCTCCTCCCATATTGCTGTGCAGGATTTGCAGCCTGCCAGCAAACGTTTTGCAGACCATGGCTGGGAAGCCTGTGCCATAGCTACTTAAAACTTTTTTCAGATAAAGCTTGGTTTTCCCAAGTCTGTACCTCTCCTGTACAAATAGGGATTGAGGTGGAAAAAAAAAGGGTTTGTCCTGCTTCCCTCCATGGAGCTTTTAGCTCTGGTGCTTGAAATCCAAACATTGAATGAAAATAATTTGGTTCTTCTATTCTGTGTTGTTAGGAAAATACAAATATTTGAAACAGTTACATTTAGAGGAGAAGTGTGGCCAGTCATTTCCCAGCAGATGTTGTTACAGCTCTGATATATTGTTTCAGATGACATTATAATAAAACCCCAAAATTTGTTTTGGTTTTATTAACTGCTAAGTATTCACTTCAGAAAAGATATGAATGTTCCTGCCATTAGAAACTAGGGTGTATATATATGTGTGTGTGTGTATTTTTATTTTTAACTTTGAAGAACTTAGAGATGCTTTGAAGAACTAGCATAACTCTGTTATTAGAAAAAAAACTAATGAAGTAATATTGCAGTATGAGCATAGATGATGACATACTGTCTTCAGCTCTGGAAAGTGGTGCTTGTAATACTCTGAGTTTCATCTAGAATGGATTTAATTCTCTGTAAGTAGCCTGTATGTAGAAAAATTAGCTAGCCAGAGCAGCTTCTTTAAATTCAAGTTTGCTGAGAGAAGAGGATATTGACCTTTCTGATGCTTGTTCTGAGGAGCTACTTGGGTATGAAAGTAGCTAACAGTTGGTGGAGATTTTTTTTTTCCTGTGACTTGGCGTGAGAGGGATGGGAAATCCAGCATACTTGAAAAAACAAGGAGATGAAATACTTTTGTTTCCTTATATTGTGTAAAGAAATAGGCAATTCCTATGAAGACAATGTATCTGCAGTAAGAGGCACTTTAATATATTTTCCTACTGCCTATTAGTCTTCCTCCTTTTATTAATTAATACTTTACAAATACCAGTAGTGAATTGACAGGGAAAAAAGTTTATACTTTGCTTTCAAAAAAAAAAATAATTCTCTACGCAAAAGGCACAATCTTTGACTGAGGACTTCTAGAAATAAGTCCTTTACTTGAGTGAAATTAGCAGTGCTCGTTCTAAGTTCAGCAATAAACCGTGGGATGGCAGTAACTAGAGTTGTTTCAATTTTTTGTCAAAAGTTACTAGTAAGTGTGTGCTATAATCTATATAATTGCTTATTCTAAATATGTAAGCTAAATACGGAGCTTCTTTAAAAGCAGAGATGAAAGGTTGGTGCCTTTTTGTTCATTTGTGTACAGCCTATGGAACACTTACCAGTATTGCTTTGCATATCCTATAGGGAAGAAAAAAGGATATATATTCAGACTTGGATTTTACATGTCAAAGGAAAACAGGAAGCAAACCCAGGGACCCTTTCTATTCATGCAACTTTTTCCCTCCTGCAAAAACATGTTTATTTACTTAAGTATAAAATAATCTTTCACTCTTTGTTTGTTTTTGTCTGTCGTTTGACTTTACTACCGAAGACAGTAGATAAACCACAGTTATTACTTGTGGTCTCTAAAATTGACGAGCACTTATACAGATGTGGTACCAACTGGCATCTTCTAAGATCCTCAGTTATAAAAAATGCCATAAACGTGACAGATGTGACAGGCTTTTCTCAGGCTTGCAGTGTGTGTGTGTATGTATGTTTTTAATGGCTTCAGCAGTGATCTGGGTGGTAGGAACACTTGCTAAAGATCTGAAATCTGCTGTGGATTCCCTTTTGACCTTTAGGTAATTTTTGTTTTACTTGGTAAAATGAAATGGGCATGTTAGTTAATTGGTTTTGCTACAGAAGTCTACTTTTTTTTTTTTTTTTTTTTAAAGAATTTAAATGAAAAGTAGTTACTGTCATTGTCCTCAAAATAAAATCTGCAAAGAATAAGCAAATCTTACCTGTGTGAACTTCTTAAAAATTGATAGTTTATTGCTCATTCTTATGAGGAACCCTCTTTTTTGGGTAGTGGGTATGTGCGTATACGATACTGCAATTAGTTTACTCCTGTAATGTACTTGTTTAAAAAAAAAAAAAAAAAAGGCTTGGTATAACTTTGATCACTGATTTGAGAGCATACAGACATGAACATCACTTGGAATAAGTGATAAAACTACCTACTGTTTGCTTTCTGCATCATAAAAAATTATAAATTATCCATGTTTTAAAGATTTAAAGAAAACCTTCACAAGCTATCATGTAATTGAAATATCAGGCATACCTTTTTCTTGTTCAAATACTGGTTGTTGCTGTTCTACTCCTCTAACAATTTTAGAGTTTGCAAAACACATAAGCTTAACTAGAATGGAGTCGTATTCATTTCACTGCTTCTCACTTTCTTTTCCCCCAGGAGTCATCTTGCTTGATATCTGGACTAGATATGTATGAGATAAGTGTCTTCCCAAAATAAAACTGACCCAATTTGTTAGAAGCTTTTACTTGAAGGTGGTTTTGACTGGAAGGGCTTAAACTTAAAAGCCATAATA
Organism: Nettapus auritus; assembly: GCA_011076525.1. Classification (NCBI taxonomy): domain Eukaryota; kingdom Metazoa; phylum Chordata; class Aves; order Anseriformes; family Anatidae; genus Nettapus; species Nettapus auritus. Next base: position 16,921,177 of record CM021769.1, read on the forward strand.
TCAAAGTCAATTTGTGATACCAACTGGCATGATATTCTTGAATACAAGTTAAAACAATATAAAGAATAAAGGCTAAATAAACCAATAGCTATGACTTGTACAACAAATGCAGTAATATCTCATAGCAGTAACTCCGCTGAATTTCTCAAAAAATAGAGTTGAATATGCAACTCTTTGCTGAATATCTCAAAAAAATTACAAATAATTAAAGAAATTCTTACCCTTTTGACGCAGAAAAACAGATTTTTGCCTGGTATGTGTGGAAGTAAGCACATAGGGGAGATCTGACTTGTCCAAATGCATTTGAACGTTGTCAGCAGATGATTTAGGGTGATATGTGCATCTTTGAAATTCATGTGTTTCTAAATTCTGTAAGTTACCACTTGCCTTTTTCTTTTTTTTTTCAAGAGCCTAATATAATAATGCCTTATTTTAATTAATTTCTAATCATTCACAGTATTCTTACAAAGAAGTGGGTAGTATATTTCTTGGTTGTTATCGCTACATTGCTGTTTATTTCAAATTAAAAATACTTTTATGTATTTTAATAATTATTTTTACACTCCATCAGCTGTTTTTAAGAAAAAGTTAAATGAGTAGCTTGGAATCTGAAGGGGCTTCTTATTTTAACATGTTACAGAAATCCTAATTTATTCCATGTTTTTCTTCTAGTCAATGTGTTTTCATTTTTAATATAGTATTGAATTGTAATTATTCCTTGTGTCAGCAAAATCAAATAAAGTCTCTGAACCATCCTGGTAAGTGGATGTTTCAGGATAGTTCTCCAAATTAACTTCTGGCTGTAAAGCATTGCCTGCTTAAAATACATGTACTTTGACAAGTTGTAATAAGCATACCAGGAAAAATACACTAAGTACAGTACTTTGACAAGTTGTAATAAGCATACCAGGAAAAATACACTAAGTACAGTTGTATAATAAAGTTACTTTAAGAAATAGTATTATGTGCTTCATCAAAGGACCCTGTCACAATTTTGTAATTTTCTTTTCCGTTAAAGTTTCTGATGGAGCACTGAGATTCTTTCATATCTAAATGAAAATTGCCAGCTAAAATGAGAAAAGGTCCCTATACTGAGTTTTTCAGATTTAAAAAAAAAAAAAAAAAAAAAAAAGAAAAACAACAACAACAACAAACAAACAAAAAAAAAATAGTTGTGGCCATAAATTATAAAAATATAAATAATAAATCCAAGTCAGTTCTACAAATAGCCGGCTGAGTAATATGTGTCATAAATGGAGGATTACTGTGCAGTGCTTGTTGTTTGTGTCATGGGAGAGAAAGGCTGGGGAGGAATGATCCACTTACCAACTATTTGATGCTTTCAGTCATTTGGCATTTTTTTAATTACTGATTGTTTATTGTGTTTTATGGTTACCTCTGAGTTTGAAGGTGTTCATGTAGGACACTACAAGCTTTTTATCCAACACCAACCATACATCTAGCTCTTATCAGAAGGTTGCTTCAAGCCACAGGATATCTGAACTTCTTGTATAGTTAAATCTTTTGGATATATAACACACAATTAGCAAAAACAAACTACTCCTCCCTCCCCCTCCCCTGCAACCAGTCAACCAACCAAAAAAGCTACAACAAACCACCTCTTGGAATATTTGTTACGATTGACAAATTGAAAGAAAGCAGACCAGCATAGCTTGCTCTAGACTATTTTAATATATTTTCTAATTTTTTGAGAGATGCTAAGATGAAAACCACAATGTGTCAGAAGAGTCCAGTGTCTGTTGTACTCAGGTTTGGCAGGTTTTTAAGAGAGTCTACTTGAATGTTTGCTAGGCTTTAGGAACATGTAGGTTTTTGAAAAGTGTACTGATTTTAATTTTTGTTTTGTAGAATATTATGTGGAGATCTGTTGCATGTCAAAAGTAGCAGAGAATCTTTTACTAATACGCACAAGAAGGCACAAAAATTTTACTGATTTCTATTAAAAAAAAAAAAAAAAAGCATCCTATATCAAATGCAGGAAGTTTTTCATCTTTTCTGCTCAGTGCTGTTGAGGCTCCAAGTAGAGCTTTGTATACAGTTTTTGGCACAATGAGCCAAGATGGATGGAACCTATTGAAGAGCCTCCAGAGGAGATGAAAATGATCAACTAGAGGTTGGATTTGGTGATCTTGGAGGTCTCTTCCAACATAGATGATTCTGTGATTCTGTCAAGGAAGCATGAAAAGAGTGAAAAACTGATATTCATTGTAGGAAATGTCTCTCTTTTTCTAGACTGAAATTAGGTTATGTAAGGAAAGTAATAATCTGTGAAGACGACTAGGAATATTTAATCTAGGGAGGGAGATTTAGATGTTAAGAAAAAATATTAATTGTAAGAATAGCTGTGCTATATAATAAATTGCATAAGAAGGCCAGGGATTTAAGAACATGTTGGAAGAGCATCTGTTGGTGTTTGTTGATTCCTTATTCAGATAGACAGAGGAGTGTCCTCAAGGTCCTTTCCAGCTGTTTTCTTTAATTATTTTGAAAACAACTGTAATAAAAGTGGCTTGTATAGGAGATACCATTGATTAATGAATGTTGTTTTGATTTTAGACAAGTAAAAACTTTACATTTTTTGGCTTCAAAGCACCAGATAATGTTTTTGTTGGATAGGTCTCATAAAGGCACAAAAGACTTCTGTGCTTGATGAGAGAGAGGTACCTCTTACTAAAGCTGGTTGGATTGAGTTGTTTTGTGGGCATTCACATAAATATGGAAATCTGTCACAATTTTTCCTAGACAGTCTATGGCTTAAACTGGTAACTGCCTGCATGGTGTCTTATGCTGCATTTATTTTCAATGCAAGACCTAATGAGGGTGCGTGTGGAAGGTAATTTAATAGTGATTTTTCAGCTTCTGTACTGTTCATTAGCACAGTAGGCCAGCACAGATTTAGGATCATGTCTGGATTCTTGAAGTTGTTCTGATTGTCTTGACAACAGATACAAAAAACATATTGAAATAATTATTTGTCATTAGGAATTTAGTGTTTTCTTCCTGCAAAGGATATACTAATCTTTTCTTTCCCAACATGTTGTTAATTGTGTTTAGTGTGTTCTGTAATTCCATAGCAAGGTAAGTAGAATCAGACAGCAAACAGGTCACTGATCAGAGAACGAGTGTTTGACAAATAACTTAGGTGACAGGTGATGTAAAGTTTGCTGCAAGCCTGTTGCTCTGAGGGTGTAGTGAGATTTCTGGAAATTGAAGAGATGGAAATTTGATAAACAGAAACTTAAATCCAAAAATTCCACTTCTTGATCCCTTATTTCTTGAAAATGTATTTGCTTTTGTTGGTGCCTCTGCTTTGCTTGTTGCTAAGTTTGGTATTACTTTGAGTGCTTTCCACACCTTGCCGTGGTTTCTGAGATCACTTGGGGTTTGTGACGATGTCTCCAGTAATTTAAAAGTAGTATAGGAGGACACTGTGGACAGAATGTCTTAATTTTTGTTTAAATCATAATTGCTAAAATTGCTTCTCATGGTTTTACAGTCATTAAGAAGGATTCAGTGTTACTTATTTCTGTCAGTATCAGAGGACCATACGTTCAAATTTTTTTCAGTAGTTTCTTTGTTTGCTTCTTCCCATGATCAAAAGGGTTTAGCCTGAATTATACTCCAGATGCAGTATTTTATGACATTAGTTTTTAATGCTTCCTTTGAAAATGTTGTATTTTCAGGTCTCTGTCTTGAGAAGTTGCCGATTTCTTCTTCAGCTAGCAACCTTCATGTGGACCGTGAACAAGAAATTGTTACGTGCTATGAGAAGGCTGGGGATATTGCTCTTCTGTACCTTCAGGAGATAGAAAGGGTAAGAATTGTGTGGATCATCTGTTATTGGTATGATGATACCAACATTTTGGTAATTCATCTGAAAGAATGTCTGATACTTGTTTTCGTAGAACTTCAGGGCATGCTTACTATTGGACAATAAAGCTAGTGTGACTTTCTGTCCTCCTTGAAAATTGTGCTAATAGTCTGAAAAGGGACAGAACACTTAATAATTGTGTATGTTCAGGATGCTGATCTGTAGCCTCCTGGGAATTCATTTACAAACATGGTATATTATGGTATATTTCAAACCCATGTAGGAATTATGTATATTGCGTGTATACGCCTCCTGGCATTTCAGATAATTCTTAAAAATAATTAATGGTGTAGTCTTCCTTAGATACTAAGTTGGGGTCAGAAAAGCAAAAGAAAAAAAAATGAAGAGGGAGAGAAGTAATTGATACTGCTTTTTAAATAAACACACGTTCCTATTTTCTGAGCTTTTTTGTTTTGCTTTTTGTGTTTTTGTTGTCTCTTAGTGGTTGGTAGAATATGTAGTGGATATGAAGGCAAATTAAAGCTGATCATTTTCCATTTTTAATGCAACTAATACAAATTAAATAATTTCTAAACTGTTTCTTTTAAAATCTCTCTGGATATCACTTTTAATCTTCAGTGCTGCTTTCTGTAGCACTCTTTCCTAACCTACCAGGGTTTTAGATTTTAAATACCATCACCTCAGCTACTGAGTGAGGTCGCAAATATGCTTTGTCATGCACTTCTTTTTTTATACTGTTCTTCACATTAACTTCTGAAAATGTATTATAAAATTTTTCTTAGAGGCCATTCTGATTGGTGAAGAAATTACCGTTAAAGGGGTAGCCAACAGCAAAAAAAAAAAGATTTTTATTTAGTTATAAATGGAATTAAGGATAGAACTATTCTGCTATCAGCTGCCTGAAAATGAAAAAGACTTCTCCAATGTAAAGTATTAGCTTCTTTGTGAAAGTCTACAAAACTTGATAATTTTTGTTGTATTTTTTTTTCCTTGTGTTCTCCTAGGTGATTAATACGAATATACAAAACAGAAGCCCTAAACCAGGACCCACTACACATGAACAGGAACTTGGTTTTTTCTTGGAAACAGGATTACAAAGAGCACATGTTTTATATTTCAAGAATGGGTAAGATTTGATTCACCATTTTTGTTTGTTTTGATTTAGGTTTTGTATTTTTGCTCTAACAGATTGTGATAATTTTAACAATTGTGGGTCATGTGATCATGAAGCCTCTTTAATAATCCACTAACGTTTTGAATGAAATAGTGAGACTGCTCATATTGTATTGTATTTATTTACATGTTGTTAAATCCTTTGATTAAAGTATATGAAACAGAAAACATTTTGTATTTTACTTACTATTTGTGAGAACTTAAAACACCTTAAATTTGAACCATTCTTTGATAGTTCTTTTATATTGCTATTAGAAAGTAAATATTAGAAAGATGTTATTATAGAGTGATTGACAACATACTGAAATTCCTGATTTTTATAATTTTGATTTCATAATTTTTTTCTGAATCTCTTCAGTTATCACTTATTTTAACATTATGCTGCAGGATAAATGTGCATGAAGACCAACAGTATGTATACAAGTATACAATCTCTATTGTACCTGCTCTATAGATCCTTTTAGATCCTGCATGGGAGGTCCTTTATAATTTTAAAGAAGACTTCTATTAAAAGTCTAAAAATAAATTCAGCCATCATGGAAAATGAAAAAAGAAATACCACTCTTCATTTTTTTAGAGCTTTAAAACTTTGCACAAATAGTTTTTAAGTACATTTCTGACATTTGTTGTTGAAAGCATGTAGTTTAAAAATTTATCTGCAGGGATTTTTGTTTCGTGTTATTTTATTGAAATTTTGGAACTCTAGATAGGACTAACATTTTGTACCAAAAGTGTTTCTTATTCTTTCAAGTGTATAAACAGGAGATGAAGGTAAATCATGCAGTGTCTGTAAAGAGTTCGAGATTTTCGTGTACTGATGGTTGGTTGATAAAAGGATATCCCAATTTTGAAACTGTTCAGGGCAGTCAGCAGGAAAATAGTCACTAAGCTTCTTAAAGTAAGGAAGTAATGCTGCCATATTGCGTGATCTGAGAATTATGTTTGAGTTCTGTTTTCATCGTTTAATTGCAAGAGGAATGGAATGTTCTGAAAGTTTTTTTTGTTTTTTTTTGTTTTTTTTTTTCATTTAGCAGGACTAAAAATAAAATTACTGTTTTCATGTCTGCACAAAAGATAAGTAAAACACGTGTATTAAAAGAATTGCAGCAGCAATCATGGTAAAGAATAAGCTAAATTCCACATTTCAAAGAATTTTGAAGGCCTAAAAGTAATCAGCAGTAGACATAGCAGATTAAGAGTAACCACAAAAAGTTGTGTAGTGGTTTATTAAGGAACATCTAGCCCACAAAGGGATAGGTTTTGTTAGTTTTTTTTTTTTTTTTTTTCCTAGACCATATCAGCTGGTCTGGCATAAACTTTTAAAAAGCTGATTGTATTCTCTGCACATTGTAGTTCTTCACAGTGAAGTTGTTGGTGTTCTTGTTAACTCCTGCATAAACATACCATTTTTTTCTCCACTCCTTAGTACAATGGTCACTTGTAGTTTACAAGCTGATTATGCATTATGTATTTAATTTTAAATGTTGTCTTCCAATTTAGTTGTCCAGTGCTAGAAGTAGTAGAAGAGGAAATGAGGTGTCAGGGAAAAATGGATCAGTGCCAACCATTATTTTGCATACTTCTACCATTATATCCTTCAGTTTCCTTTCTTAACTTAGAGCCAATCCCAATTCTTTCAAGATTGCCTAATATGGCCATTGTTCCAGGCCCTCAGTTATATTGCTGCTTTTATTGGTCCCTTCTTTTTTTGCTTGTTTGTTTTTCACTTGAATTCACAAGAACTGAACACAGAGGACTGCTACTTTAAATATATATATTTATAACAGTGACAAATTTGTAGCATGCTTTTCAATACATTGGTATCAAAGATGCTTCACTTGATTTTTAAATTTGGCATGTATTCTGATATTAGGTTTATATAAATTGAGTTCAAGATCTTTGATCTTTGTATTATGCTTTACAGTCTACTTCAAATTTTAATTTAATCTAAAATCATAATGATTATATGAAAATTTTCAAGCAGGGGAAATGTAGATATTTTTAATGTAGATATTTTTAATACAGGCAGTTTAGAAACTGAAACACTGATTTAAATACAGTTTTTTCAGTTGAAGCTGTAGATACCAAAAGGGCGTGAATCCTGTGGAAGATGCAGGAAATCACCCATTTAACTGCTTGTGAGTGATGAGGGAGAAGAAACGGAAAAAGAATCCTGTTTTTACAGGCAGACCAGCTCTGGTATTCATATTACAATGCAGTGGAATCTGTTACTTGTATGTTCTTGAAGTGAGATTGTAACACTAAAATAAGTTAAATCCAAAATGAAAGTTCCTTCCACTAAACTGTAATCTGGCATTGTATTGAGTGAATTCAAATTTTCTCTTTTTACCAGCATTGTGGATTGAACATACTTAAAGATCTGACTAGATGCTTGTGGATAAGTAGTATGGATTTTTAAGTTTTTTTTTTTTGAAGGTTTCAGTTCTACTCCAATAAGTACTAAAAAAAACCCACCAACAAAAAACTCTTAGAATCCGATGGAGAACTGAATTTGTCTAAAGTCCTTTTGTGAGGAAATGTGCTGTTCTATACCTTTGTTCACTCATTTATTCACTGCTTTTGGACTCTGTCCTCTAGAACTGGAAATCCCATTTTTGTATGTGTTAATTACAAGCTGGAAAAGAAATTGAGAACTTTTATACCAACTAAAAGAACAACTTTTCAGCAGTAACGTAGGGAGTATTGCTGCCTACCCAGAATGCTGCTTGATGAACTTTAAACTTTTGCTTTTCTTGCTAACTGTGCAGAGGTTTTTGTTTAAGTCAAGAAAGCAAGCTTTTGTTGAAGATTAAGTGAATATCTTTCAGTCATGCATTAGTGTTTGAAACCTTTGAAGCCTAACTGCTAAGTGCCAGCATTTTGAAAATACATGGAATAGCAATTATCTAAAAATAATAAAAAATTAAAAAAGCCTGAAGTGGCAATAGTCTGAATGGAAGAGCACTATTTTAATGATCTGTTAAGGCACGAATCAGAAATTAATGTTTTCTTCCAAAATGTACAGAATTTAAGTAAAGTGTCAAACTACATTCCCGTTTTTCACTTGAGAGCCAAGGAACATTTCAGCTTCGCAATGTGTAGCAAGTTAAGGAAGCTGTTCTGAAGCTCAAAGGAGGGTTTAAAATATATATAACTTTAAATGTCTTTCTGGCTGATTATGCAACTTCCATTTAGCCTAGTAGTTGCTTTGTAATTTCAAATTGGAGGAGTTCAAAGACCTGGTATTGTTCCAAGAAAAGCAATGAGCATAGAAACTTTAACATGAATACTTTAACGTAGTTTTTTTGTTTGGTTGTATTTTTTTGGTTTTCAAGTAAAATGCCCCTGAGAAAGGACAACAGTTTATGTACTGCATAATTCTTCTGTCCTTGAATTTACTTTGTATTCATGTTTTAAGATAATCCAGACAAAATTGTAAATGATTTTTATTTTTGAATTAGCAAAGCTCAGGACTGTAATGGCTCTGTACATGCTTAAAGCAAAAGAGCTAAATCTAAAAATTCTAAAATCTAAAAAAATCTAAATCTAAAAAGTCTAAAATCAGGTGGCCGTCATGTGAAAACCAGCCTTAGGTAACTTCCAGAGCTCTCTACCACTTGTGCTATATGTCACACCCTCTCAAGGACATTGCTGTGTCATGGGAACAGTTCAGGACCCAGACTGCAATTTGGTCTAATTTCCATTCCTGATCCGGTGCTGAATCAAAGCCTGGTGGAACTGAACCAGGTCTGTATTCCTCGTGGTGCCATTATCTGTGCTGACACAACTGCTCTGAAGCAAGACCTTCCCAGTCCTCTCCATGATGATTTTGTTCAGAGGCTCAGCAGACAATTAACCCAACAAAAAAGAAAGTTTTTCTGTGAATAATTGATTTTTATTGGCTTACAAATGTCTGACAAACACACAAAACAACACTCCTTGGAGTTACTTGTGTAAAGGGCTTTTCAGAGTAGGAGATGTTTTTTAATTTGTTTTGGTTTTCCACTATGGCACTTGCAGGAATATTGCTCTTGTGTTAGTAGGCAAGGGAGAGTGAACAGAAGCCAATCCATAAGTGCTATTGTTGCGTACACGTGGGTGTGCATGTGTGCAACATGCAGGCAGAACTGCCTTGACCATTTGTTCTGCACGTCTCCGAAGATGAAGATTCAAATTCTGAGGAAGTCTAGGACTTAGAGATCTTGTGAATGTTAATTAGTAAAGAGGTACATCACTGAACGTGAGCTGCAGCTGCCAGTTTTAACTAAAACATTAACTGACCCTGTTGACTTGAAGAGGAGGAAGTAAGTAGGTGGGAGGATTTACTGGTGCTAGATTTCCTCTTGGTGGTGGCAGAACTGATTTGCCAAGGAAGGAGCGTATGTATTTTGGTCATAGTTGTCATAAAAACGGAACTGGCTCTTGGAAGAACCAGGTGACTACTTATCTACAGAGATGTAAAAGACTAGTACTAAAGGATGATTCATCTTCATTTTAAATTATAATAACTTTTCCGAAACTATTTTTGCAGAGAGTTAACACATTGCATTGTTTGACTCTTCAGTGCTATCCTCTGAAGTTGTAGGCAGTGCTGTAGAGGTCATACGGCTTTCTGATTATATGAACATGGTGGTGTAGTGAACAGAAGGCTGGTACAGTGGTAAGAAAAAAACAAATACTGTTGCAGGTGTTGGAGACTACGTCTGTTGTCATTTGTTATTGAAATTAATGGCATTTGAAATTTATCGGATCTTTCAAAGTGTCCCTTGCTCACGTTGTTTCCTTGTCATTGTCCGAACAATTAAAAATATATGTTTGTAAGCTAAAAGTATTATTGATTTGACTGTGGTAAGAATCAAAGCTTAACTGCAATGAAAACCTTGGAAACTGTATGTGTTACAGAAATGCTAGTCACCCGTTAAAGGCAGGCGAGCTTTACCTGTATTTTCAGCTGAATACTGGAAAAATCTCCCTTTGCACCTCCTGATCTCCCCATCCTTTCCTTTCAAAATATATAACCACCAGGATAATGTATTCAACAGCCAGTTTACTGGAGAGGGCTTGTAATTTTTGTTGACATGCAGGCATTTTGGTGTTTGTACTGAAAATGTTTTCTTGTGTTCCGGCAATTTGTATTTGGTAGGCATGTCAGATCTGACCTTTTCTGTCTCCCAGATACTCTGTCCCTTGCTGGCCTACCCTTCCCAAATGATTTTCATCACAGCTCCCGTTTGATGCACTGTATTTTTAAATACGAGCAAGTGAAAGTAGCATTTCTTTTTATGAGTGTGTGGTAGTGCCCTGGTGCATTTGATTTCTCTCCCATGCATAAACATAGTGCATGTGTATGAATAATTTTGATCGTGTTTTAATGTCTTCTTGTTTTACTGCCACCAAATCCTCATATTACTGCAGTGTGGGTACTTAAAAACAGAATTTCTTTGGAAATAAGTGGTTCCTCAGAGATTGCATTAAGACACAAGTATGGTAAGCAACTCAGCAGTGAAGTAATCTTCATTTATTTTGCACTGACATTTTTATAAGACTATCAACAAGATGTTTTTAGAGGTCCTTTTTTTTTTTTTTTCCCTGAAAGAAGTGTTGCTTGTAAGCCTTATGCATAAGCATACTGCATGAATTCTTCCTAGTAATGAATAAGCAGAACAGTATAAAGAATAGCAATTACTAGGACAGATTCTGCTTGTTTGCTTTGAGGCATTTGCATGGGTTCTTTTTTCCAGAAAGTATTGTACCTGTTTGTGGGCACAATTCATGTTTTGAGTGTGCTGTATGTAGTATGAATTTGGAGATTTTTGCCTTTATCGCCCTGCTTTTCTCCAAGTTAACGTACGCATTTACATGACAGTGTTCACAATGAATTTGGAGAGTATAAAAATAAAAGAAAGCTTAGTAAGCACTTTCAGAACTGTTATTGGGATGCAACAGAGAAAAGGAGATCCTGTCCTCTGTTAAACTTTGTTTTGGTGTAACAGTCTGATAGCAAACACAGGAGTTGGCAATAAAGGGGTAAAACTCTTAATAACTATACTGATGAATAAATGGCATCTAAGCAACTTAAAGTAGTGGAAAACGATGAGATTTCTTCAGCTATTAACATCTCTAGCTAACCAGAAGCAGCAACTTCAAAATTAAACATCTCCAGTGTTAATGAGAGTGAAAAAAATCAAAGGAGGTTTGATAAATAACCCCTTGCCTGATTTCCCCCTTCCCTCCCCACCCTTCCTTCTCCTCCCCTGGTTAATGCACTCTATCATTTATTTCAGTAAACATGTTGCTGTTTTCACACTGCTGTCCAATATAATACTCCCTGGTTTTCAGCATGAGGTTTGAACAAACACTTCTAGTTACTGACTTTATGCTGGGCACAAGTCCATGACTGACCAAGTTTTATGGTAGGTCATACACTGGTATATTAGTACTTACAGCCCTCTCACAAGACTGTCTCAGAGCTGAGTTCCTCAAGTAGCTAGAAATCAGTGGTTAGAAATCTTTTTTTTTTTTTTTTCAATTTATTGAACTGCTGTAATATATACCAGTGTTACAGTGCTACTGTTTAGCTTTTGTTCCTTTCCTGCAACTTCCTACGTAGTGCTTAATTGTCTTCTTAGTCTTTTTTCCCAAATGTTGAAAAACATATATATTTTTTTCTGCCCTGCTGCTTCTTCAGTCCCATCTCTGTACTTATTTGTAATTTTTTGAATACAGACCACCAAGATTGTCTGAAGCTCTTAGGTATCTACTGGAGAAGTATTACCATTAAATGTAGTTTTATTTAAGTGAATTTTTTCCCCTTTGCTGCACATCAGGTTTGTTTTTTTTAGCCATCCTGTGTTATACTGCAGCACCTGTTTTCTTCTATTGTTTGCCCGTGGTAAGTTCTCAGCTTAGAACAGAAGTGCTTCTTAGTGCTGAAATGTCACCTTGGGAGTCCTGCTCTCCCTCCGTCCCATGTCTTTTCCCCAGCTCTTGGTTTTTCAGAAATGTGTTACAAGTTCGCAAGCTTAAACCACTCTGGGAAAGAAGAGAGCAACGTGTCTTTTGCCTGGAAAATGGTTGTGTGATGCAAAGAGTCCACTCCCCACCACAGCAGAGTGCAGTGGGAGGCTGTAGCTGCTGCTGGGCTTTGCATGAAGCCCCTCCTGCTACAAGGGCTCATGGGCTTCCCTTGCCCCTGCATTAGGTTCCCTCTCTGAGAGTGGAGCATGGCCAGTGACAGGCGTGCTTCTTCACAGGTGTCACTGACGTGCGGAAACAGACTCCACAATCTGATAGATTGTAAAGTAG
>CM021769.1:16933517-17081651 GCA_011076525.1 Nettapus auritus
TACACTGTTCATTATTAACCCATCGCCCTTTCTTGTGTTCTGCATCATCACCCCTGGTTTGTATGCACTGAAGGGATGCCTTTCTGTTCCTCCCACCCCTTTCTCTTCTGTGCCACCACTGAGAGGGCTGAACCACACACAGTGCTTAGAATTTGGCCTTGTCTCTTTTTTTTGCGAAGCAATGCCCATGACTAAATATTTGATCTCTTGCTTCAGATTAGCTCTTTGGGTTCTGCCAGGTGTTAGTGCTCCAGGGATACATCCCAGCTGCTTTGTTACAATATAGAATCTTGTATTTTATCACAGCATACTTTCTTTGTGGTTCCTTCTTTTCCTCTCTTTTCCGACCTTTATATCTCTAAGGAAGGTTGTAAAACCACCACCATGTCGTTTACTGCACAGGTTCCCCATGCTTTTATCAGGCTTGATATTAAAATGAGAGGCACTCTATATCTTCAAGGTGGTATTCTAAGCAAAATCATTGTATTTACTGCATGTCTTCCTTCTACTTTAGTGGGAGTTCTTGTATTTTCATCTAAATATAGATAAAATAACTATAAAGTTTATGACCATACAGATTGACTGATGTGTAATATATTATTAAATATTTAACAGAGTAGATTTGATTTGCCTCATTCCATCTGTTAACTTGGTTTCTTTAGTAAAACTTTCCGGAATGTATAGTGCTTTTTTTCTTGTGAATTCAATAACTTTTTTGTTTATGCCTTTCTGTGGTACTGTCATAATCTACCCCTGCTTCTTCCTCTAACTAGATCTCTGCTCAAAAAGAAAAGAATATAAGAGCTAAAGGGCAGGGCTTCTAATCTACTCTTTCTCCAGTAACTGGTGAAGTCCTTTTTGTGAATCTGTTTGTTGTGTTTTAGTAGTTGAATCTCGTGCTTTTTGTGCATGTGCATATATATATATAAATATATTTATATATATATACACACACATGCATATCTATATACTTATATGAAAGAATACTCTGATAATCTGAGAAGGAGCTGAGGTGCTGGTGTCAAGATGTGGCATTACCAGCTCTCATCTTCCCTGTATCTACACTCCTGGCACGTATTGTTGATTTTTTGTTTCTGGTACATGTTTAGGACTTCTATGGACTCGTTTCATTTTCCAAAACAGTGGAAAACAAACGGCAAAGAAATTACATCTTTCTTTCATTTTAGTGAGATGAAATGATTCACCAGAAGGTGTGATAATGGCTGGTGTTTCTGTGAGAAAAGAGATGGCACCATGGAGCTGAGAGCAGGAAGGTTGAAGAGCAGTGGAAAAGGGAACAAACACCGAAAGGAGAATGGGGAGAATGAGGCCTTCCCCTTTTGGTAGTGAACCATTAAATGAATTTAGCTACCAGTGGAGCTGCAGTCTAGGCAATGTGTTTTCATTCCAAATGCATGTGATTATGGCCTTCAGGAGAACAGTAGATGAGGTTAAAGTAAGGCTGTTTAGATGTTTTGTTACTGTGTGTTCTAAAAAAATTGCTGCTTGATTGGGCTGTTTCAAATACTTGGGCTTACGCAGCAGTAATGGCACACTGAGGATGTTTCATTTATATGCTAAAACTTCAGTCAGGAACTTTTAAACATCAAGCAAACATGATTTGCTGTAGTGAATATCAAATACCAAGGTTTTTTTTCTGTTTGATTTAACAATAGATAAAATAAATGTATGATGCACGGTGATATTGTTGCTCTTTTGTGGTTGTGGTGTTTTTTTGTTTGCTTTTGTGTTTTTTTTTTTTAAATGACAGTTTAGATCGTGGAAGGACATGAAGGATTTTCTACTTGTAATTCAGAAAGTAATACCCAGTGGTAATCAATGTTTTGTGGAAATTATACAGTAGTGTGAGAATGTTAAAGGAAAAGTATGAAAGGAAGAGGGAAAGTAGAGCAAAAAGAGGGAAAACAGAATTGGATTGCATTAGGTCCATCATTTTTATAGTTGTGGGTAAAATTACTCATTTTTCTTTTTCTCCTTAACCTTGAGAGAAAACAGACAAGTCTTAGTCACAACTATCAGAAGCACTGCCAGTTGTGCAAAAGATTTGACATTATCTCTTTGGTCAAATCTGTAATAAAGTTCAGAATGCTGTAGAGATTTTGGTCTTTTTTTAAAGTAATCTTTCAAAGGTTACACAGAACAATTGTTCTAGTATGGTAAATAACATGCCTCAGAGGATTAAGCTGTTCTGCTAGTGCTAAAGAGTTAATCTGAGGCTTCTGTTCTGTGTATGTGTCAGGAATTTTGCCTGCCCCTACTCCTTCCCTCAGTAGAGTGGTTGTACAAATTTAAAACAAATACTTTTATTCTTTGCTCTTTGAGTTCTTAAACAACAATCTTCAAAATTTAAAATGTACTATTGAGGTTACAAACATTACATTTCTTTTTCTGCATAGAGAGGGAGAGTGCATTTTGAAAACAGGCTCCATTCCAAAAGCAATTTACGTTTCATCACTTTCATCAAGTGATTTAGATTTCATTGTTCATGTTTTTTCCCCCTTTTTAAAACAGGAGTAGTACTTGTTTTTTTCCCTCCTTTTAAAACATGAGTATTTCTTAAATTGCATATAGTAAGCCGCAATAATGAGGTAATAAGCTACTGTGAGAAACACTGCTTGTTCATTGGCATGGCTCTGGATATACTTCTCTCTGTTAAGTGGGATAAACACCCACAATTTAACCAATAAATTGCAAAGTGGGTGAGGCTTGGTCTAAGCTCACTAAGCAAAAGAATGTTCTAATTCCGTGTTTAATCTACAAAAGGCAATGTTAGACTAAGTAACTATTATTATTTTTTAAATTGATTACCACAAAGAAAATGCATGACAAAGCAATTCTCACATCTTACTAACCTTTTTGAGGTTAAACTTACAGTATTTTTCTTAGGCTGTACTGAGAGCATTGTGACTAGATCTCACTTCTGTGTTATTGTTCGTTCTTTTATCCTGACTTTCAAATATGGACTACTTCTCCTTGACCAGTTTCTTAGATTCTTTTCATGTTAAAATGTGTGTTTAAAAATGGAAAGATAAGACATTTGTCTGGGGTGTGAGGTTTATCAGGACCACTAATGACAAAGCACCTTGGTGTCTGATGCCAAATATGCTTTTTAAAGCAGAGGCTTCACAGGGGCAATGGGGGCCAATATACCTGTGCCAAAAATATGCTAACTTATGTGCTTAGATCGTACATGCTGATTCTGTACTAAAAGTCTGTCCGTGTTGCCCCTTAACTTTCTTCCTGCACTTTCTTTTATATCATATCTACTCTTATGGATCTGCCACTGTTTAGGAGGAAGCAACTTTGCATAGATGCAGTTAAAATATTTTCATTATGCTAAACAGAAATGCTGTCAGGTTTTCAAAGGGGCATGGAACTTGGTCTTGCATTATAATAATCAGATGCTAACAGAAGCCTTTGGGAGTTTGAGTGCCAATAGGTAGACACAAGGATGCAGATAGCCCTGAGGGCATTTATCCACATAGAATTCCAATAGAAGATCAGTACCTTTAAATCCTGATTCCTGGTCTGTAACTTGGAAAGTGCTACTGGGTCAACATAGTTTCTTTTATTGAAGATTGAAAGCAGCAAACATTTTTTTTAGTCTTTAAAAACGTTAGCGAGATGCAACTCAAAGGGCTTGACTCTAGCATGTTTTGGTGGGAGGCAGTCATACAAACACAGAACTAGCAATGTTTGTCCATGGGCTCTTTTTCAAGTCTGAAATTACGAGGTATAATTTGAGTGCATGTGAATGTACCTTAAAATTCCTTGCCTCAAGAATGGAAAGGATCTCAAAGTCGTTTACAGACACTGTGGATCATTGCTGTCCAAGTTAACCTGCCCTTGTGCTCAGGAGTTGTATCAGTATGGGTGGAACTGCTAACACGAAGGCACATCACAGCGAAAAGCAGGTAAAAGGTGTGTGCTGGCTAGGCAGGAACGGCATGTGCCAGAATAGCTGCCACCCTATTCTCCCAAATATTACAAATTGTTAACAAATACAGGAAATGTACTTTGCTAAAAGCAGTGCAGTGTGGAGACCTACCATCCTGTTCATGGTATATTTTGCTTCATTACTTTCTCAAAGCATTTAACTTAATTCTTGGCTGATTTAGATTGTAGTTTTGAAGTGTATCTTTTTTAGTATACCTTGTAGAGAAGACGCTTGACAAATTTGTATTGTGTTTGTGTTCTCTTGTGCAGTGGATCAGCGTTAAATGCTTTATGAAGCAAAAAATAATTCCATGTTTTAAGTTTTTTTCCTGTACAATCTTGCTGCTTTTTCTATGATGCAGTAGAACTTCAGTCACAAGTTTCAGTCCCACCCAGATGCTTACCAAATTGTAATAAGTAGCTAATAATAATAACATGCCATAATTTTCTTAAGGACTTTTAAAAGTCGCATACTTCTTCACAGAGATTTTGTTTTGGTTGTTCTTGTAACACTTGAGAAGTCAAACTTCATATGGAATTATAGAAAATAGTATTTTTTTTCCCCATCATATTTTAATTTTTGTGATTTGAAGTTCTACTATGTACTATATGTTTCATCTGTACTGGGAAATTAGTATTTCAAGCTGACAAGTTTTTTTTTTTCTATATATGCTCATGCTCTTTTTAAATAATTTTGCAGGCAACAATTCAAGTTTTGGCCCTTTTTTTTTTTTTTTTTTTTTTTTTTTTTAATCTTGTTGTGAGGACACATTTGTGAATTTGCAGTACAGTCCTTGAGAGGAAGCTCCATTTGTGAAAAATATGCTCTAGCACTTAGAGGACTTAAAACTGGGATTCCAGTGGTCTGGTTTTGGCTCTCTTGAATACATATCTTGTGGTATTGATGAATGGTAGGTATTTTGGCTTTCCAAAGGTGCTGAACGTATCCAGCTTCCATTACGTTCAGAGGAGTTTTAAAAATTTGGCCTGCTGACTTTCTGTACTTCCTTCATTATTCTTTGAAGTTGATATATTATTTATTAGGTATTATGTGGGAAAAAAAAAACACAACACATATATATATACACATGTTTTACGAAGTTGTTCACATGTTAGATGTACATGCAAATTTTGTTTTCTTATAAAAGTGGTCACTTATAGTTTCCTTTCTGTTGTTGAGTTCTGCTCTAACATGTGGACTTCTACGATAGTTATTTCTTGTATGACTGGTGAATATTTCTTCTTAACCAACTGTTGGCTTAGAATCATAGAATCACAGAATGTTTTGGGTTGGAAGGAACCTCTTAGACCATCTAGTTCCAACTGCCATGGGCAGGGACAGCTCCCACCAGACCAGGTTGCCCAAAGCTGTATCCAGCCTGGCCATGAACACCTCCAGGGATGGGGCATCCACAGCTTCTCTGGGTAACCTGTGCCAGTGCCTCAACACTTGCATAGCGTTCAACCTGTTCATAGAGGTTTTGTCACTTGGAATTGTTAGAACTTTTAAAATACTTGTATAAAAAGTCATTTAAAGCGCTGAACTTGTGCTAGTGGAACACATCTGTCTGTGTTGGAGACTGAAGTTTCTGAAACACGTTGATAATCCTTCATTATACATAACACAGAAGTGACCTCTGTCATGTAATCTGAAAAGTAAAATAATCAATGTGTCTCTACGTAAACTGATCAGATTTTTACAGTTCTACAGCAAGATGTCTTGAAACATTCTGGTTTGAGGTATTCAGCCACTAAATTTAAAGAAAACATCTGTGTAAAAATGCTGGATTATTTTCTTTTTTGAATTTGTATAAAATTGCAATTCAGAAGATTTTTTAAATTTACAAATCAGACATCAGGGGGGAAGGTGATTTAGCTGTACAATGAAGTGCAGTGTTGCTTTTTCTTATGAAAAACGTACATAATACATAATATTTCTCTTTGCTTTTGAGCCCATGTTAAGAAAATGTTATGCAACTTGCACATAAAATCACATCTTAGGATAATACACACACGTGACATAACAGCAATTATTTAACACAAAACACACCCTCAATCAAATCATCTTGTTTTGAAACTAAACTTCATATCGTGACATGACCATCCTGCATTATGTGTAGAGGTTGCAGAATTGAGTTGTTCTGCTCAGCAAAAAGCCAACATTTTTGGTTGAAAGAAAGCCAGTCTTTAACCAGTACAAAGACAAGCTGTAGTAATGTAAAAGAAAATACTGTCAGCTCTGCTTAAGTGCAATAAAAAATAAAAAAGCTGAGATGACATAATGATAAGAAAAAGATAAAACTGTAAGACTTCAAAATAATCAATTATTTTTATGGTTGGAGAATAAAGTTCAGATCTGCTAAAGCTATTGGTATGAATGAGGCTTCCTCTCTTGAGGGCCTTGTATATATCTGTAAAAGTTGTTGAGGCAGCAGAAGAAGCAAAGACAAAGAAACTTGAGGTGTAGAAGCCACACCAAAAAAAAAAGCGGGAGTCAAGAACAGAACACTGATTTCTCAGTTTTCTCTTCTGGCCATGTGGTGGGCCGCACTGTGTCCATACTCTCTCCTGTGTGAAAAGAAGATTGAAAAAAAAAATACTTTCACTGAGTATTAAGAGATTTACTCTAATTTCCTATTTTCCTTTGTTAAGGTATCAACAGGCAGCTAAAAATTGAATCCTTCCCCAAAGTTTGCACTTTTAATTTTAAATTGCATTAACCTTGAAACTACTATAGTAGGCCAACCAACTTCATATTTTTTTTTTTTCCTTATTGGATTGGTCACTTCTTACACTTTTCTTGCTTTCTCTTGAGTTATCTAATGATCTGATTTTTTTTCTCCAATAATCTGGAAGTGTATGTTGTTACAATAATCAGTGGTGGGGTCCCCAGATTTACGTTTCACAGAAAGATGGTGATAATATGCAGGAAAAAAATGTATAGTGTGGAGTTTAACAACTTTATCATGTAATATATCACAGTGTTACTATATTCAGTTTGGAATACTGTCAAATTTTATGTTTATATACAGGAACTTGACGAGAGGAGTTGGTAGATTTAGAGAGTTACTAAGAGCTGTTGAAACAAGAACTACGCAAAATCTGCGAATGGTAAGTTATATTAAACCACATTCCTATTGCAGCATCAGAGTTCTAGTAGGCAGGTAAAGCATAAATACAGTGGTTGAGATAGAGGCAAATAAACAAACTGCAGCATACTGATCCAGATCTGTTCTTTACCACTTTGTAGAGCTACGTTTCCTGATTAAAGTGAAAGTTTTAAAATAAAAAGGAATGTGTGATGCCCAGTCTTACCCTTAGTTCTCTTCCCTATTTGTCATTATGGTAAAACCTGATTGGTCTCTGACTGACCATGCTTACAAGCTTAATTATAAGTGCCCAATTTTGATTTACCCTTATTTCAGAAGGGTGTTATTTCCTCTTTCTGTAACGTAATGAGAGTGAGAACAGAGTGCAGTGTCTTCATACCTGTTATTTAAATTGGAAGCTATTGAGTTATCATTTCTTTTTCATAATAAAGCTCCTTAAAGAGAAGGAAATAAAAAGGGAAAGTCATGAAGCTTCTTTATTTATATCATTGTAAAATAAACCTCTGTCAAATAAGTGATTCATCTTTTTTGCATTTTTTTTATATAATGAAAGGCCAAGACTTACATCTTTCGCTCTAAGGTAACAATTTTTAAAATGTCTTAGATTAGTATCCTAATACTGCAGCTTTAAAACTTCCAACATGGTAATAAGGAAGATAATCGCTTTATTAATTTATTTCTTAATTCATTTAATAACTGATTCCTATAATCATATAGGAATAATCAAAATAATCATATTTAAATTATTAAATAGAAGACTTTCAATAGAGAGGGATAACATTGAAAATGGTAGGAGAATAAATGGTATAGGAATTAAGGCAGAAGATTCGGAAGGTTGTGTGATGCTGCCCATGCCTTGAACAGTACACAGCTGTTGCTGGGAAGTACTGCCAATTCTGATGTAAATGTAAAGCTTGCCTTTCTTCTGCTGCTGTGCTTTCATCGTTGTCATATGTAGTCACGTAATCTTGTATACATATATATTAAACATTAAAGAGGAAATTATATTGGTAGCTATGGATTATAAGATGACTTCTCAAAGCTTTAAATGCATATTATTATATATTTACGTAGGTATTTTTGCACTTTACAGTTTGGTACCAAAATTAATTTCTCAAAATCAAGTTTTTCATGTCTGTTTGCAACCTAGTTTCACTCTTGCTAAACAGTAACTGCAGCAAACACCAGCACCTTCAAGTCCAAGATGTCAGAAGCCCAGATTGGCTTGGGTTTGGATTTGGGTTTGACATTGGCTGGCTGCCAGACACTCACCCAGCTATTCTCTCACTCTCTCTTCTCAGCAGGACAGGGACAAAAAGATGGAAAAGCTCATGGGTCAAGATAAAGACAGAAAGTTCACTTAACAATTACCATTACAGGCAAAACAGACTTGACTTGGGGAAAATTAATTTATTGCCAGTGAAAATAGAGTTGAATGGAGAGAAGTAAAGAAAAAATTGAAAACACTACTCCCCTCTTCCCCCACCTTCCCAGGCTCAACTTCACTCTTTTGTTCCTGACTCTTCTACCTCTTCCCCTTAGCTCCAAGCAACACAGGGGTGATGGGGAAGGGGGGTTTTGGTGAGTCCCTAAAAGTTGCTCTGCACCACTCCTTCATCCTTGCACTTTTCCCATGCTCCCATGGTGGATCCTTCCCATGCCTTGCAGTTCTTTCAGGAAATATCCATATGCTCCACCGTGGTTCTCTCAGCAGGCTGCAGTGTGGAAATCTGCTTCACTGTCATCTTTTCCATGGGCTATAGGGAAATACCTTCTGGTTCCTGGAAAGGCAGTAGAGGTTATCAAGCGTAAAATACCTGAAAATATACCTGAATGCGCTCCACTGTTAGGAGCAACCATTGGTGTTGTTGTTGATACTTTGAAAGTATCCAGACTTCCGTAGGTAAAATTAAAAAGTTGATTTACTGCTGTTTTTTATTTTGTGTTTAGAGAATTGAACTGTGTACTTAAACCTTTCAAACAGCAGAATACCTGAGATTTTAGATGATTTAAAATCAGAGAAAATACATTCCGCATGACTAATATTCATTTTAAAAACCCCAAGCATTTTTGAAGAGACTGTATTCAGCATTTCCAACGAAAATATTTATCTTCTGCTTTTATAGACAATAGCAAGACAACTGGCTGAAATTTTGTTACGAGGCATGTGTGAACAGAGTTATTGGAATCCACTGGAAGATCCCCCTCACCAATCACCTCTAGATGATCCACTTCGGAAAGGTTCAAACACAAAAAATTACGCACTCAGTAGAAGACCACGGGTATACACTGGAGAAAAGTATGTCAGAGTTTCTAACTATTTTGTTTCTCTAATTGCAGTTGTTACCCTGTGCCCTGGGTAACTTAGCTTATATTATTGAAAATGGACAATGAGAATGCTGACGTTTCCTGTACTGTGTGTATGTATATTCCATGAAGAGATCTAAGGAAGCAATGTGCTTCTCCAAGCAGTTTGCAGTGTATGCACAAGACTCTTCGCTCCCAACTCTCAAAATATCTTTAATAGTAGAGTCAATATCTTATTATCCTTGAGATACAAAAGAAAGCGTAATATGCATGACTGTCTTGTCATATTGCGATATTCAGCTGTTTGCTTTTCTACCTCTTCTGCTATACACATTGCAAGTGGCTCCCTCCAAAATAGAAAGTTTGTCTAAATACTTTGAATTGCAGCTAATGTGTATGTGTGTGTTTTTCTTTTTTTTTTTTTCCTCAAAACAATTGCTGTTACTATTAAATGTGGATGGCTATTTCCTAGAATTTGGACTTTCTTAAAATTTAATAGCTTATTCATTGATTTCTAGGGTAAAGTTGCTTTCTTAAGACCCACTCTGACAGTTCCAAAAATTATATTGACGGAATTTTGTACTTTATTATTGCCTTTGGTTGTACCTTATTGCTGCCTGGAAGTAACATGTTTGTGTCAAATCATAGAGATGAAATCTTAACCATTTCACAGTCTTTTTTTTTGTCTTTTTTTTTTTTCTCCTCTTTGCCATTAAGTTTGATGTGATGTAACTTTGTTGCATGCTTGTAATATTCAGTAAAGTAAAGCTTTTGCACTGCTCTGCTTGTATTTTATGTACAAGTCCTTGAGGGAACAGGTCATTTAATATAGGAAACAAACACTACTTGCTTTCTTGGATACATGCTGGAAAGCACTGCAAGCTGGAGAACAGAGAAACTGATTGTAGCAGTGGAGATAATGATCTAGCCAAAGTTATGATTTGTTGTAGTAGGATAGTGAGTGCTTTACTTACTAATGCAGATGGGAAGATTGGAATTCCATTTAAACTTAAGGAAAAACCTTCTTTTCAGAACTGGAAGAGGTTGTAGAGTCTCTGTCATTGGAGATACTCAAAATCCAACTGGATGCTGTCCTGAGCAACCTGCTAGTTGACCTTGCTTTGTGCAGAAGGCCTGGACTAAACAACCTCCAGATAGCCCTTCCAACTTCAGCTCTTCCAACTCTGTGAAATAGGTGTGATTTGAGAATCTCTTTTGAGGATGCTGTTATCTGATTTGTAGAAAATTTTTGACCTTTTTTCTCCAATAAATTGCTTTCTTTTTTAAAGAATGTTTTCCAGCTGTTCCCAGGAGTTGTGAACTCTTGAGTTTGTCTTGTCTGATTTTGTCTTGGACGTTAAGTCATTAAAAGGCAATGTTATGAGCTTTTAGAAAAGACGCCGGCATGGAGTAGAACACTTAAATTTTCAAAACAATTACTGTGTTTCTCTGCAAGGACATAATTGACAAACTGTACGTGCAGACAGCCTTTATGGTAAATGAAATACTTGGTTTGTGAATAAACCTCGATCATTGAAATTAGAAGTATGCATTGGTTGCATGCGCACTTTCTTGAATGAAATTTGCTGAATGAAACTTGCTTACAGAACTTAGAGGGTAACTCCAAAATGTTTATGGAAGAAGGGATAAAGATACTTTCTGCTCTATGATTATTTCTGCATAATATTGTTGAAATTTGTTTCCTAATATTCTGAAGTAATTTATAAGGAGGTCTTTTATGCTGAATCACACATTTTTCCCAAACATTCAAAGAACTACTTTCCACAGTAAATACTAAAGAACATTCAGTTCCCCTGTAACAGCATATAGTTAGTGTGAAACATTTTTTTCCTGGAATGTGGCCTTGTTATTATTAGCTGCATTTATTGCAGATTTCAATTAGAGAGTACTTGATATAGCAGTAACCCCGCATAATTGTGGTGTCATACCACATTATTACATTACTAATACAAAGCAGAACAGCCTTTACCTTCAAAGATTTCTAGCAATTCTGCTTCGTTGGTCAATAATACTTACAGCAGGCTTCTCAGGCTCAGTCTTTCAAACTTATGTTCTTCATTATCAACTTATCCTTCTGCAGAAACATGCCTCCTTTCAAAAGCATGGCTTTGTCCAGTGTAATCTTCTCATTCTTGGGAAATGTAAACAAGAAGTTACACAGTTTCAACAAAACATATAGCTAAGTGCTTTTCTTTGGTCACATTAAAGTGATTAATACCAGATCAGACAACATGTGTAGCCTAGCATCACATCTCCAACAGTGATCAAAAGCAAGTACTTAAGATGATGACTACGAAGACAGACCTATAGGAGACTTCTTCCTAGGTATTCCTCTGACCTCCAACCATTTGAGTCTGAAATCTACTGTTTTGTTTTAAATATGCTGCCCTATATATTAAGTGAATTCACTTCTTTTGAGGATGATACGTGGTGTATGACTAATAACATTTATGATTTTATAGGTCTGTGTTACTGCCTCTTCAGTTTTCTTTATCCTCAGTTGAAGATGTGTTAAACTGCTTGGTTTGCCTTTGCTTGATAGTGACTTTGTGGTACCAATTGCATTTTTTGCTCTGCCCTATTACTGTGGAGCTAATTCATTCATATGCCTGCATCTGTCAGGGAAGACAGAAAATGTCTGAATTCAGTCATCTATATTGAGCTTTTTGTATACATGAGACAAAGGATTTTCCATGTAGTATCTGCATGAAGATTTTCACTGTTTGAGACAAGCATTAACTTATTTACAAATGTTTACTGATATTCAAAGTTTTTCCAAATATTTATAGGTATTCAAATAGGAGAAAATAATGTTTGCTTTCCTTTTGATAAGCTTTGGGGTAACTTCCCTATGTTCTCTGAGGAAGTAATTTTCCCAGTAAATATTTCCAATTGCTGTACTGCTTGCTGGAAACCGTTGCCAGTGCGTTATATTAGATCTACTTCCAAGTTGCTAGATTCTGCACTGAAGACTGGATAGGTAAATGAGGAGCTTTCTGCTTCCTCTTCATTCCTCATTCCCTGTCCTGAGTGGTTCTTAATCCAGTGTAACTGCATTTTGAAATTTCTTTATGTAAAAAATAAGAAGGCCTTCTAAGATTTAGAATACTATTAAAAATCTTATAAGCAGCTTCTACTGATTTTACAAATAATAATAATAACAAAAATCCAATGACAAAACAACTGCCTGTCTCCTCAGATCATATTCAATTGTGCCTAATCTGCTTTATATTACCACAGTGCTTTCACAATCTTTCTTTCAAACTCCCTGGACTCCCTGGAGCATTTTACTTTCAGTTTCCTTTCAGTTATTTCATTACTAAAGTTTCTAGTGCATTTAAACGATTTAGAGTTTAGAGAAGGAAAGCTGGAGAGTTAAACACAAAACACTTGAGAGAGAAAAAATTCCTACCAGTCATGTATTCAATGCAGATTACTATTGTCTATTCACTGGTATAGAAAAGTATTCAGAGAGCATCCAGTGTTCAGAGAAAGTAGTGAAGTTTGCAGCTTAGTCCTATGCAAATGTTCAGTATTAAGTCACAAGGAATTATATTTCATTGAAATTAAATACTTTACTGGCTTGCAAGTAAGAGGGATGATGGCAAATAGGCAGAGATTACCATGGCTCTATTTAAATGTATTCACAGCTGTTGAATGCATCAGGAGAACAATTCTCAAACAATAACCAATGAAAGGTTAATAGAAATACTTACATATACTGCCTGAAATACAAAAATTGCCTTGCTCTTGTGAGAGAATCTTGTTGACCCTTGAATCAATAATATAAAAACAGCTTAGATATTAGGTGCCAGCAGCTAGTTAAACAATGGTTATATATTTTTGAAAAATATCAGATTATTTGCAATTTGGGGATATTTGGAAGTGTTTTTTGACTCTGACAGCTCTAGTGGTTTTGTTTTCTTACTGTGTTTGGCCAACTTTACTGAAATGCAAATTTATAGTGAAATGAATTTTAAGCAACTGTTTTTTCTGTGTAAGTTAGTATTTATTCTCTGTTCTGGAAATCTTTCAGTTTTTGCAGTACTCTCACTGTATTTGCATAAGATACTCCTAAGAGTAATGTTTTCTGCTTAAATAATGAAATTCTTGTTTTGAACAGCATCTTTTGTCCTCAAGAAAATACAGAAGAAGCCTTACTGTTACTGCTTATTAGTGAATCTATGGTAGGTAAAACAGAGTGAATATGCATGTTCTGCATGTGTATGTGTGTATTCCTTTTTCTTTTTTGAACGAAAACAGAACATTTTGTTGTGCCTTGCTTTTTGACCTGTGTTTCATTTTCTGTTAGGAAAGCAGGCAGTTACTTCTGAAACTCAAGCTTCTGTTCTTCTGAGGCAGCAGGATGAATTCAGCAATGTTGTGAATAGGAATTCTGCTTCTGGAGTGGCTGAACGTAGCCTCATCCAAATGATAGGCAGGTGAACACAAAGCCAGGTCTTTGATTTAGCATCTCTCTTTGGTATGAACCACTGTTACACCAGTGGGTGCCATTCAGACAGACAGACTCAAAATATGAGTTATTTTTGTTGTAAAAAACAAAATAAATGACTACTAGGTAAGCATAACAAACATACCCAAAAATATTTTCCATTGTGCGTTAGATGTTAGAACTCAGATATCACTCAAATTTGTAAATTATTTTTGATGATACTGACGTTCAACCTTTGTTACTGGATTATTTAAATTTTTTCAAGTCTCCTAATTTCCTCAGTAGCTGATTCCTTTCAGTTGCCTACTTGCGCCTTTTTATCAGTTTTTAATTTTTTCCTCTAGCATGATTTTACTAGTCATCCATCAACTGCCATGTACTGACATTCTCATACCAAGTAAGTTGCATATTGTCAAATGACAGAAATGAGAAGCTTAAGCTCAAACCTTTGCTGAGTCTCTTACTGGAGGGCTGTAATCTCTAGGATTTCAGGCATGATATATTAGTATGTCTCACTACGTGCCACTGAGACTTAGTTTTTTAAGTTCTGTAGGTGATTTGAATGCTTTTACACTCTGGCATAATTTCTGTTTTGGTAGTTAAATAAGATCAGAACAGTTTAATGAATGTTCTATTTGAACTGTTTTAGAATTGCACACTTATATAGTAGTGCAAACTACTATCCTTATTCCTAGTGACCTACCTTGCAATGTGTTCATGGCAGAATGTGTCACCAGAAAATTAGAGTGAGCAAACATTTCCATATAGTGTGTTGCTTTTGCTGCACAATGCCCTTACCAAAAGGATGGTAAGTTTTAAACCGTAAAACTACTCATCGGTACACACTCGTCTTAGAGTTATCTTCCTGAGAGTTGAGAGCTCTTACTTCAGCTTCAGTGCAAGCTAACTCTTTCTAGCTGTAGTAGTTAGAAGTAATATGTGACTTAAAATTTTGAAACCAGTATTTGGCTGAGAAATAAGAATGATTACAGAAAATTGAATAAACAGTATTGTTTAGAGATGGTGTTGTATTATCAATGTAGTATGATCTCTTGCTTGCTTGGGAATTATTAAAAACATAAACAGTGCTTCAAGACTTTTGTCCTTCATGGATTTATTTAAATAAATATTGGAAAATAAAATGGAAATCTGACATATAAGTGACATTTTGTGTAAATAAAAATAATCAAATTGTTACGTGTATGTAAGCCCCAGATCATACTGCTAATTTCAGGGAAGTGGTGCACTCTAACATCGTAACTTCTTATTTGGATTAGATCTAGGGCAACATATATCCAGAAAATTGAATCGTGACAGTAGATTATAAATGACACTTAAGTGTCATATTGAGTTCCCCTAATTTCTGAGTTTGGAATGGACACTTTAAAGGGTAAGATTTAAATTGCAATATTTATGAAAGAAATGCTCTGCAAAAGACAGTTCTGTGCTTTTCAAGTATTCTAATTCTCTTATAGGTACATTTCAGAGTATAAAATACTCATTTAGCCACAGGATTGCTGCTACAGTGTACTGTCATACATAATGAGGAAAGTCAGCTGCTACTCTGCCATCACTTACTTTAAGACGTCCTTGTATTCTAGCTGTTACACTTGCAAAGTTAGACCAGCCTTTCTTACCTAAGCAGGAATGAATAGAAAGGTAGGATCTGAAGGACTGAGATCTCCAAGTTGCAGTGCGTGTACATGTTGCTGCATGTCAGCTGAGCTATAAGTAACAGAATCACAGAAGGGTTCAGGTTGGAAAGTGAATGAAGAAAATGAAGGTGAATGAAGGCAGAAAAAGACTGTTCAGATATATATTTCATACTTAACAAGGCATCCTTTCCCATAAACTGCTTTGGCATTGTCAGCCATTTTTTCACAAGAAGTGCTGTTTCATAGCTTGTTTTGTACTTGCAAGGAATTAAATCAACAGTGATTAAATGTGGAGTTAAAAAGGAAGAAGTTCCTGAAGCTGACTAAATATTTATGCAGTATAGAAAGGAAAAGCCAAAGACTTCTTGGTCAAAAGAAAGTGCAATGTCTGTTTTGAGGTGTATGTGGGGGTGTGTGTTTACAAACCAAGCTGTGGATTGTTCAGTTGATAAATCTTGAAATGTCTATGCATTTTACACTCTGTGCATCTCTGAAAAATTATTTCGGTATTTAATTATTCTGATTTTAGTGATACTTTGAGTATGATCGGAGCTCAAAATGTTATCCTATTAAAGCAGAAAAGCAATTTATTGGTGCTTAATGTATGTTATTCTTCCCCTCTAAAAAGGGGGGGAAACAAGCTGTCCATTTTAATTCAGCCTATTTAAATTTAATTCAGTCTATTTAAATAAATGCATTTTAAATAGTTTTAATAATTATAAATAAATAAATTTTGGGTAGACCTGTGCGGTGCCAGGAGTTGGACTCGATGATCCTTATGGGTCCCTTCCAACTCGGGATATTCTATGATTCTATGAAAGGAAAGGAAAGGAAAATGTATTAATTAATTTGGGCCACATTCTGCCCAAATGAAAAGGGGAGGAGAGGGCAGAGAGAGAGAAGGATCTTTAACTTCTGTGTTAAAACTACCAGTTATATTCCCATTGGCACAAATGCTACTATCACCAAATCTACAAATAAAGAAGATACTCTGAGTAGTTGAGTACAGGTAATCTTAGCTACTGGGAGGCTTGAATTTTATTCTTTGCTCTTTAGCGGGATTTCTCTGTGAACACGGTCAATTTGTTTAACCAGGCCTAGTTCAGTTTACACTTTCTCAAAAGGAAATGTTTAAAGACTTAGGCTTGCAATGTGCATTTCACAGAACAGGGTTGAAAGTGTGAAGCTTTATTGCAAACACGAGTTGATTCTAGACCTGTGTTTGGAACCAGGGTTAGTTTTCATTCTCACTAATAACTCCTGCCGGTGATTGTGTGGTTATCTTGGGCAGGTAACTACATGAAAGTAAGAAGGTAGTCTCATAATGTTATGAAGACAAAAAAAAAAAAAAAAAAAAAAAAAAGATTTGCTTTATTTTACAAAAAGATGGAATAGGAGATTTGAAGATCATTATCATATGTTCTACTTGCCTTCAAAAAAAAATTAAAAGATGAATATGAATATTTAAAAACATTATTGGGTTTCTGAGAACTTCCATAATTGTATATGTTACATAGTTTATGTAATTAGAATCAAGCAATTAAATATAGATTCATGTAGAAACACATAGTGGCAGTCTGATTAGAGCAGTAGTTACTTGAGCAAAAAAAATCAAAACAAACAAACAAAAAAGGTTTAATTACAGCCGCTGACTTGGTTTCTTTTTGGTGTTTGTTTCAGGCTAACCGCGATGCTGTATTGAGCAGAATACCAGAACACAAAAATGATCGTATCATCAGTTTGCAAAGTGCATCTGTAGTATATGATTTACTTACTATAGCCTTGGGAAGAAGAGGCCAATATGAAATGCTCTCAGAGGTTTGTCCATAGCAGCGAATATTCAACTGTGTCTTTGTTGTTTGTTTTTGTTAATCATGTTAGTTGTCTTAATAGCTTATGGCTAAACAAATACATGATACTGTCATTCTGACTACTACAGATACTTTCCATCCAAAAATGTTTACTCTCTGAATTTTTACAGGTGACTCGAGGCAGTCAAGCACAGGAATGGTGAAATGTGTGAGAAATGTTTAGTGGCACAGGAGTTCACATGCTTTTTAGCTGCAGAGGCATGGATCTGCTTAAAAAGTTGCACATTAAACAGAGACAGCAGGAAAGAAAAGCAAAACATAAAAGCTGTTGAGGAATGAATGGAAGAGTTTGAGACAGCCAGAGACATGAACTTCAATAGCTAAACTAGCAGGGCTGAAGTACTACAAGAAAAACAAGAAGATTTTGAACGTTCATAGACCTTTTCCTTTTGATTTTTCTGTTTCTTTTGGTCTAGAGAATTTAGTTTCTTCTGCTTCTGATTTCCCTTTCAAAGCTTAGAAGATACAAACTCAATTTTTCTAACTGTGCTCATTTAAATATACTGCCATGAATCTACTAATGTGTGTTTGTAATAAGATATAAATATTAATGGTAGGAGCTTTTTTCCCACCTAAAATATTTTCTAATGAATAGATCACCAATATTAATATCTAGAAAAAGGAGTTTTGAGGTTTTATTTTGAAACAAGACTAGTTTGTGCATCTCATACTATTTGGAGTGTTACAAATTTGTAGTAGTTTGTAAAATGGTTTTGGAGTTGATAAAAGGGGAACATATTACCTTTTTTTTTGAGGTCTGTAGAAAAGTGTGTTCTCTGTCTCAGATGTCTTGTGTTTCCACATCTTGGGTGTATTTTGTTAGACTGTGGCAACTTAGTAATTTAGGAAATTTTCAAGTATTGTTAAAAGTGTTTTTTGTTTGTTTGTTTTAAATCTGAGAAACAACCTGCTCAGCCACTCTTTGGACAGAGCAGATCTTTCTGCTGCTCAAAACAGTGCTCATCCAGCAGCAGGATACTGTTGATAACCATGATTAATTAGTGATATCTGGAAGGAATACTTTAGCATGTGTGGTAAGAAAGCATATTCAGGGATTGATTTGTTAAGAAATCACATCCCTTTACCATAATAAAGGACTATTTTAATTAGGTAAAAGTAAAACCCTAGTTCTTCACTGATACATGTTGATAGTGACTCTTAAATCCATTCCTTCTGTGATATTAAGCTCTGAATTGGAGTATTCTCCCCTTGAAAATATTTCACAGATGCAAGTTGTGCATACAAATCAATTTCAATCAGTATACTAGAAAATGAAACTAAGGAATATGAAAATTTATACAAAACTCTGATTCTACAATATAACTCAGGAAAATTTCTATTTACTTGCTGGTACAGACACCATCACCTCCATGGAGCTTTAGGCAGTTGCATCAAAGAAGGCTATGGGAGACAAATCTCCATATATTTTACATCTAGAACTGTTTAAAGGGTAGATATTAACAATTATTTAGAGGAAAAACACACTTGAAAACGTCTCTGATTTCTTTCTTCTTTAAGCAGCTGACAGAGTTGGTGAAACCTTTCCTCTTTACGTATTTAACCTACCAAGTGGGTAGGGGCTGTGTAGCCCTGGGTTACAATTGCAGAATGGTTGAGGTTGGAAGGGACCTCTGGAGATCATCTGGTCTGACCCCCTTGCCAAGCAGGGTCAGCTAGAGCACAGTGCGCAGGATGGCATCCAGGCGGGTTTTGAATATCTCCAGAGAAGGAGACTCCACAGCCTCTCTGGGCAAAACTGTTAAGGAAAATTAGATCTCGTTTCCTTAAGTGGTCAGGCTCAGAATTAGTATTCATAGTTCATGGTGCTTTCCAGCCATTTCTTTCAAAGTGTTAGTAGTTCTTATCTTGTATCTTTACACTGTGGCTGGCATCATGGATTTGATCCTCTGGAATAGGCTGCCCAGGGAAGTGGTTGAGTCACCATCCCTGGAGGTCTTTAAAAGACATTTGGATGTAGAGCTTAGGGATATGGTTTAGGGGATGATTTGTTAGTGTTAGGTCAGAGGTTGGACTTGGTGATCTTGTAGGTCTCTTCCAACCTAGACTTTTCTGTGATTCTGTGATTCTGTGAGGTCTCTTCCAACCTAGACTTTTCTGTGATTCTGTGATTTTGGTTTCAATTATAACAGATATATTACTGTTATTCACATCAAACTTTCTTAATATTTTTTTTAAGTGTTGGTAAGCATATTTCAAGATGAGCAGAACTTAAACATTTGGTTAGACCAATTATTTAATTTATATTCACTAAAAAGATCTTCAGAACTCTAGGATCAGTCAGTAAGCATCATGAATCAGAAAAATAGGAAGAATTCTCTGGCAGAATTCTTCTCTATTTTATGTGGCTCTTTCTTGTTTTCATCCTCGTTTCTCTCAAGTTCCCTGAAGAAATCCAAAGCAGTTGAAAATAGAGGGTTAAATGTGTTTCTAAGACAAACTCTGAAAAGAACAGATACAGGCCTTGGATGTCAAGGTGTTGTGTGTGATGAAATATCTTCTCGCTTTTAGCCTTCCAGTATCATCCAGAAGGACCCTTTCTAAATAAAGGTATATGCAGAACTTTCAGAGTGGATGTTAAACACAGTAAAAAAACAGTCACTTAAGTATTTATTTTTGTAACTGCCACACTGTCAGAATAGTCAAAGACAGGTACTTGGCAGAACTGCGAAATGTGCAGAGAATCACAGGGTGTTAGCAATAAGGTTTTCTCTATCAGGTCAATACCTGCTCTCACTTTTTCAGGGCCATGTCTCACTTCTGAGAGAATGTTTCAGAACAGCAGTGATCAGTATATAGATCATTGGTTTAGAGTCTGAACAGCATACAGATTATTAATTAGTCCATTGAAACTCAAGCCTTCTAGAATACTGTACAATTGAAGACCCTTGTGTTCTGTGTTCTTATACTTTCCTTTTGTCTTGTTATTATCAACTTCTCCAACTTTTGTATTTCTGTCAATTAGAATGGACAAGTAATTTTTAATTAAGCGAGGCCTAGAAAATTGGTTTTGTTTCTAACCGTGAATCAGTGGCTCTATACAATTAATGCTCATATATGCATACATATGTGAATACATAGAAATGGGAAAAAAAGCATCATTAGGCAGCCTGTTATTATTTGGGAACACGCTACATACATGGCTGTGCTTTCTGAGTTTGAATGTAAAAAATAATTCATGGTATTGCAATTTAACCTATACATTATAGCTATCAGAGCAGAAAAGCTGCTTCATTAATTTCACATTGCAGGTGAGAATGTTAATTGCTGAAACAGTTTAATCCAGAGAAGCATTCCACCTTTCAAGTATTCCAACTCCTTAGAGCTAG
This sequence comes from Nettapus auritus, assembly GCA_011076525.1. NCBI lineage: Eukaryota > Metazoa > Chordata > Aves > Anseriformes > Anatidae > Nettapus > Nettapus auritus. Next base: position 16,954,239 of record CM021769.1, read on the forward strand.
CCCGATAAGTAGAAAAGAGCATAATAAAATGAAATAGTTCTTACTGACAACAGGAGATAAAAAACCTTCAAAATTAGCACAAAACACCAATATAAATAAAATATAATAAAAATAAAATATAATAAAAATAAAAATAAATATTTAATTTCAGTTAGTAATAATGAATTTCCTTTTGGAATTCAATTATTAAATTAGAAAATCTCAGCAGAGTATTCAGTGTGCTAAGTTAAAATTCTTAGGTTCATCTGAGAATATTATTTCTTTCTCCTTTCCCATTTTTAACTGGTATCGATAAGTGCTTATGGTGCCATTGCTAGACAAGTGTTCATAAGTTAAAGAATGTGTGTGTACAGTTTTTCTTTTCACTTAAGACTTGCCTTTTGGAGCTTTTGCTCTAGATACTTTCATTTAAGAGTAAGCTGACTGATATTTATCATTGCTTCTCTCAGACTGAATACTGAATAGGACAGTAGGAGTATGTAAGTATAGTATATTGGAAATCAATTTTCGGTTCAATTCATTTTTTTCCCTCCATATACAATCTGGCAGCTGTTTTCACTTATTTGAATAATTCATATTTTTGGTTACATGTATTTTAGATGTTAGTCTATAAGAATTTTATACTAATATATCTTCTTAATAACTGAAGAATGTTCCCTTAGTGATTTTTTTCCCCCAAAAAATAGTGTTTAGAAAGAGCCATGAAGTTTGCGTTTGAAGAATTCCACCTCTGGTATCAATTTGCATTGTCCTTGATGGCAGCAGGAAAAGTAAGTCTTAATTTCTTGATGTAATTCTTGTTTTGTTGGCTTTTGGTAACAATATTTGACACTTCCATAATTTTTCACCTGTATTGTTTTTGAAATTAATTCTAATCCATAAACTTGCTAACTACAATGTATTTGTGAACTCATGCCTAGTGCTGTAGAAATAATTTAAAAATCCTTTTATTTCAATAGTTTCTAACTTAAGAGGACTGAAAGCTGATGGTAAGAACTATCTTACCAACAAACTCAAGCTAAGCTAAATGAATATGAATTATACTAGATCATGTTTTCCAGTAAAATCCATGTTCAAGTGCTGTTTTGATGAACAAATGCTATCTTTAGGTACAGATTAATGCCGATTCATGATGCTCTTGTACTTTTTTTCTCTGGGAATTTGACTGTCTTCATTATTGTATTTGAGACTGTGCATACTGCGCTATTAAAATGAGAAAAAAAACAATTTTAATTTTTTGTAACCTAGTAGCTTTTATTATTAGATACAATCTTCTATTTACAGTTCCTTTTGCTTTTCCATCTCACATTATGAAAAATAAATTATATTCATTATATAATGTAAATGCTTTTTTTTTTTTAAAGATCATTCACAGTAGAGATAACTTGCTTATCTTCAGTGTGGGGAAAGGGAATGATTTATTTTCTTCCAAAGTTATTTTTTGAAGTATATTGATTCTTAAAGTGCTTGATTCTTGTTGTTCTCTGTTCATTTAGAATGCTCTCTTAAATTGCGATTGGATAGAGGAAAATGAATTAAAAAAGAGGAGCGATGACAGTCTGTTATAATGTCTGGTATCATATCTACTGTTCTTATGTGCTGCTGTAACTCCCAAAGAACACTAAAACATGGCTTGTTCTGATTACCATCCCCTGATTCTGCTCTTTCATTTTCCTTGATGTAATGTGAGCCCACAGGCCTACCAAAGTTTTTAAATGTGTCTCAAAACTGTTTTCTGAATTATGTACCATTGGAATTACGTTCTGAGCAAATATTTCACCTGGGACTCTTAATTATAGTTCATAGGGGGAGAATAACTACAGCAATGGCTAAACTCTTTGGTTTCATGGGAAGAGTTCTTGTGACAAATTTTCAACAAAATGTTCAGTAATGGCTTTTTCACATAGGGGAAAAATAAAGCAGAAAATGGAAATACTAATCTTGTATCTGTGAAACGTATTTATGTTTTTAGTAATTTCAATGGAAAATGTTTTTAACAGTCTGCTCGAGCTGTTAAAGTCTTGAAGGAATGTATACGTTTGAAACCAGATGATGCAACTATTCCACTCCTTGCTGCAAAGCTCTGTATGGGATCTCTCCACTGGGTAAGCTTTGCCACTGTTGGTCTTTTCAGCAAGTTCTGAGATTAAAGTGCAACAAAATCTTGGTTTAGAGATGTAACAAATAATTTTGGTCAGTGACTACATGCATAAGATCATCACAGAAAACACAGTACAGATAAGTGTATGCACATGTACATTCCTGTTGCATGGCTTTAAAATACTTGACAGCAATGGTTAAGCTTATCCACATGGCATATCTTTGTACTGATCTAAGACAGAATGTATTAGAAATTGAAATGCTGTTGGCATACAGAGATTAAAAATTTGACTGTCTGTAGAAAATAAGTATCTTGGGAAGTGAATGGGACAAATCCCTCTTTTTTTTTTTCTGAGAAACTCTTCTGCTGATACCATGTTTGGAGATGGCTGGTGTTCATGAATTCCTTGTAGGGTCAGTGTCTTTTGCAAAAGTGTCACTTCAGTTGCATTGTTCATATCCTTGACGTTGGTGTATCTATACAAAAAACATAAAGGTGGTAGATGATCATAATATGAATTTTCAAGAAATAAGTGTAATTTTCAAAAGAATGTTTCAAAAAGAATGAGAAGAGTCACAATCAGAAACTGAGAAAATAGCGCAGTAGTAGAAACATGACTTGTTGAGGCTGACAAAAGTAGTTTTAGTAATTAACATAGATCTTAGTTCTGTAAATTGCTCCCTATGGATTGACTATATGGAGTAGCTATACTTAGCATTTACATTTACTGGAATGGATTCAAACATTTCTTTTTCTAGATTGTTGAATAGCATGCTAGCCTGGGTATGCAGTTAAACCTTGATCTTTTGCAAGTTTCTTTCTTCATGAATTTGCATACATTCAGCAATATTGTATGTGATGCAGGGATTTGCATGGCTATACTCTTTGCAGGCTTGGAAACGTTTTTTATAATTGATTTTCTTAAAGAAATGGTTTGTGGGGCAAGAACTCATATTAACTATGAAATGCAAAAATGGTAGATGGCATATATAGAACAGAAATGCTTACTTAATTTAAAGGAAAAGGTGAAAACACAGTAATTGTGCTTTTTGTACCAGTATTTATTTCAACCTTAAGAGTGGGTGCTTCAGCATTCTTAAATCTGCATTCCATACTGTGAACTTAGCAAGAAAACTAAGTCTAATGGAAAGAGAAGCAGTCCTAAACCTGATTATGAGTGATATTTCAACAGATTCAGTGAGCATAATATACATGTTGTGCATTCTTCTGTCCTGTCATTAAGCTTTAGCTAGTTTTAGACTTATATGGATGTTTTATAATGTTTTCAGTTGGAAGAAGCAGAGAGATTTGCCAGAACAGTTGTTGATCTTGGAGACAAAACGTCTGAGTTCAAAGCAAAAGGCTACTTGGCACTGGGATTGACTTACAGTCTGCAGGCTACTGATGGTAAGATAAGAATAAACACTCAAATCTGGAAATTCTCATGTTGCCTAAAAAAGGATACCTATCAGAATACTAGACTTAGTATTAAAACTTCTGTGTGCAGCCATTTTCCCTAGTCAATATATTAACACTAGTTCAGTGAGCATGTGGAATGAAATCTCTTGGTCTTGCATATCACTGATTAAATATATCCTTTTTAGCATCTTTGCGAGGGATGCAAGAGGTCTTACAGAGAAAGGCTCTTCTTGCATTTCAGAGGTGAGTGGGTGTTAATCTTTTCATTTAATTCTGCCTGTGTAGTGAAAAGCTTTGTTATGTGTTAGAAAGGGACTTGTAAAAGACTGTAATGAGGATTTCACCTCTGGGAGTTTTCCTTCACGAGTACAGAATGTATTTCTTCAACATTCACTTAATCATTTTCTGCCAGAAATATCTAAATTGATTTGTAAGGATTTCCTTTTATTTCATTTTAAAGACATTTGTGTTACTGTCTAGTATAAAATATTTGCTTAGAGGAGGATTCTGTTCTGATCTAGAAAGAAGTAATAGTATGATGCAAGGTTTTAAGTCATGGTTCGATGTGATAGCATTTCTGGAAGAGGTAGTTGCTGATCAGGTTATATAGCAGGTTATCACTATTTATGCCAGTACAGGCAGAATGACAATCAAGGCCCTACTGCTGTGGTTGAAGGGTGAAGTGCAGGTTGTAAGCCCAGAGAAGAAAATTATTTCTATATGGTGCAGGCAGTGACATTGCAAATGCCCTATCTTCCATGTGCCTTACACAGTAGTAGTGCTGTTGGAGGTAACAATAGTTCATTCGCAAGAGTTTGACTCTACAAATGATAAACAGATGAAAGAGAACATCTTTACCCTAATTGCAGAAGAAACAAATCTTGATGGCATAACCAGCAGAAGAGCTGCAACATTTAACTACACCTCTTTTTATGTTTCATTCTCTGCAGCTGAACAATAAGCCTCTTTATGCCTTCTAAACTGCTCAGTTTCAAAGACTCCCGAGCAGTGATAGGTGCCAGCTGAATCTAAAAACATATCTAGCAACGTTTCAACAAATGCTTGCATATGTTCTCTAGCTATTTCGGTTGAGTGGAACTTTAGTTTTGTAGTGATGTGGATCTTTGAAATATTTGTGCTAACTAGCAAAATATAAATTTATACACAAAGTTTGGAGGTCATGGGTATTAATTACATCTGTTTTCTTTGCATCATCTTTGTGATTCATTGTGTGGGGGGATTATATTTTGAAGAAAATATAGTTTTTGCATCTTAAAATCCTGCGGTTATCTCCTGAGAAAGGAGAAAGTATGTTTCATGAGGTAATAGTTTTGCATATTAACATGTTTCCCCATTTGTGTTCACAGAGACTCACAAAAGGAGTCTGATAAATCTGCTAGACTGGGAATATGCTGCAGTGTGGTTCATAGTGTTGCTAGTTGCTTGTGTTGATGATTTAGTTATAGGATGTTACTTAAAATTTGTTCCCACACAGAGTGGGAACAAAGCTAAGCTTACCAGAATCATGCCCATTTTCCTCTCATGCTTCTTTAAAAAAATAAATGTTTTTCAGGAGATGGAAGTTGAAAATCTCTATTCATCTCCTACGCAGTTTATAGAACAAGCAATTGTACTGGGATCAGTATTTTGATCTGTCAAGTTTTTTTCTTTTTGTTTCGATTTTTTTTTTTTTAAATCATTTACTTAGAGGACCAATTCCTGAAGAAACAGAAGTCTGAAGAAGTACAGTTTTGTGCAGGGACCCTTTTCTATCCCACATTTCAAGGCCATCACTTTGTGACGTTGGCTATTTGAGAAGGCACTTGTTGCCATCTTTGCACACTGCTGAGGGGGTGTTTGTTTCGCTAACTTCTTTTGGAAGACTTTCAGTGCTTTTCATGTGGTTGGTGTGAATTGGAGAGTTTCACAGAACTTGCCAAATTTTTGATAGATAGTAACAGCTTTATTCTTTCACTGGCTGAAGTTTGGTGACTGAACCAGTACTCTCCGAAATGAAAAAAGAAAAAACAGAAAACAAACAAAAATTCCTACACCCTGCTAGGGTTTCATATTTGACTCTAATTTTTCATTTAGAGTTATGTTCAATAAAATATGAAAAAGTTCCCTACTAACTTAAGCTATGTGTTGGCGTAGTTGCTAAACTAATGGAGCTGTCTCTTTGGTCTTGGAAAGGCAGAATTGCACCAGTCAGAAGCAGAAGGTTCCTTTTGTGATTGTAAGGAATTGAAGATTAATTTTGTTTGCTGAAGCTCCCCACCTCCCCACCAAAACAACAATAACAACAACAAAAAACCAACCAATAAACAAAAAACCCTTATCTTGCATGCGGAAGGCTGTATTACAGTGTATTGCAAGAACTTTTTCTGTGGGATTTGTGTCGATACGAACAAGACAAATTATGTGCGTATTACCTGAACATTCAAATCAAACAATTTAATAAAAATGTGGGAAAATGTTATCTTTGTTTTGGTAACTGGGGTTATTTGTAACAGCACTTATTACCAACATTTTGGGAGTGAGTAAGCGTAAAACACTGCTGTTATTGGGAAGCTCAACATTTTTGTGGATGAGGTATGTTTATAAAACTTAATCAGCATAAACTTCTTTATCTGACCTTCAAACATAGCTTCATGATGAAGCAGATCTTTAGCTGTCTTTTCCTATAATGCTGTGCTAAAGCCATTGAGCACAGGTTTCTTTTACATTGCCACGCATACTCTGCGAACTTAGTTTCGAAGAAAGTCAAAGCCACAAAGTAGCTGGCTTCCTAGGAGGCTCAGTATGCTGAGAATGTGCCTAAAGTTTAGGACTCTAAAGAATAAATAAAATTCAGATATACTTTGCTGCTACTTTTCCTCTTCAAATTCTGTGCTTCAGAACGATCCTGGTCAGGGGCAGTGTGATTGCTTGGGTACTTCTCATGCAGATGACATCATTCTTTGAAGGCACATTGATGTGTTTTTTTTCTGTGTGTACATGTAAGAAATCTTTGTTTAATGAATGTTTATTAAAACTTAGTTATGTATAGTTTTGTTTAGGAGTATATTTTAATTAAAGAATAATTTTGTATTTCTCGTTTTAAAAACTTATACTAAAATTACATAATTTGTTTCTCAAAAAAATGATACTTTGGGTCATTTGTATGACCCCAAATGCTTCCCTTTAAATCCAAGATGATTAGTAAGTACAGGAGAAGTCACTGTAACGAATACCAGGTATATAAAACTATTGGTATACATGTAGTGAAGAGATCTGAATATGTATACATGAATATATATGCACTTGTAGGGGTGTCTAACCTGTATTAACAGGAGAAAAAAAAGTACTGTTTTTTGTTTTGTTTCTTTGTTTTTGTTTTTGTCCAGGGCTCACAGTTTGTCTCCAACAGATCATCTGGCAGCTTTTTACTTGGCACTACAGCTTGCCATATCCAGACAGGTCAGTTCTGTTTCAGAAGTGCAACCTCACATTGCCATGTGAACATTAAAGCATGTATCTGTTGGTGGATGCAGATGAAGGTTTCTTCAATAAAATTGTGGTTTTCCTTGTGCATATATGCATATATATGAAAAAAATATGGATATATTTTCTCTGAACAATTTTGGTATATACTTCTCCAGACTTCTGCCACAGTATTGGCAGTCCAAGGATCAGAAATAAGACATAAGACATTCAATTTATGTTTTTCATCATTAATGGTGCTTGGCAGAGAGTAACAAAGTCAATTTTTTACGCTGTTTTTACTTATTATATGTGATCTCTGTTTATGGATTATCAAGAGAGTGGGACTCTTGAATCTAGTCTTTAACAAACTAGACAGTGCTTAAGTCTTCAGTATCTGATAAGATACATGACTTTTCTGAATACTTTTAGAAGATTTGGTTATTGTGAACAAAATTGCAAAATAAGACTGTAATTGGAAGATCTCTTAAAGCTACAAAAAAGAACAGAGCTCAGTCTAACTTGTACAGTTATTATAGAATTGTAGAATCATTTAGTTTGGAAAAGACCTCCAAAATCATCAAGTCCAACCGTTATCCTAGCATATATGTAATATATAATAATATAATAGTTATATATAATATATAGTTATGTATATTGAAGGTATAAATTTTACTATATATCAGATGAATTTGTATAATTCAGAGCTGCTTTGTATATGTCATGATAAGCCTTTTTCTGTGTCAAGTCTATTTTAGGAAGTAGCTTTGAGCCACGGTAGCTTACATAATCTAGGAGACTACTTCTCGTTGCTAATGAGTAGCACAGACAGTAGATGAGGTCAGTTAGAGTAGAATAGATTGTCCCTTTATAGTATCTTTCATCACATAACATCACATAATATCTTTCAGTAGTAGACTATAACTGTATTTCTGAATTCCAAACTTCTATTGCTCAATTAAATTTCCTGGTTTTAACACTTAGTGTACTTATTTTGATCAGACACATGTAATGCAGGAGATCATGAAATTCCATGTGAAGAAAAGTTACTGTGGCAGTCTAGCTGTATGTTTTGGTTAATGTATTACAATTAAAATGTTTGCAAAATCATAGAGAAATGCAACCAGTATTTGGAAAAAACAAAAACTGTAAGTTAATATTTTAAAAGACTGAAGAGAACTGTTTTTTAAAGCTTCCATCATATTTTTCAGGGTTAATATATTATTTAAGTTCTGCAGATCATTGTAGAACATCAAGTCTATTTTTACACTGATGAATAGTGTTCTAAAGGAGTCTATCTTGGTGAACAGTGTGAAAACATTAAGTACATGTAATGAAGTAATAAGAAAGACTTCTAATAGTGGTGCTTTCTTTTTCTGCTTTTTTTTTTTTTTCATCAGATACCAGAAGCTTTGGGTTATGTTCGTCAGGCTCTGCAGCTACAAGGAGATGATGCCAACTCTCTTCACCTCCTTGCACTCTTGTTATCTGCCCAGAAACACTATCATGATGCTTTGAATATCATTGATATGGCCTTGAGTGAATATCCAGAAAATTTTATGTGAGTGAATGTCATGTTTGCTTTCTGTGCTTTCTCTCATATTTTTCTTAGATTCTTATATCATTCGTTTTGAGAAACGATTGATTTGAAATTGGTCTATTTTTAAACATTTTTTCAGCATCGTTTCCTCCTGACATTTGATTCAATTCTGATTTTTTTTAAAGGCTTTTTAAATACTGATTAAGTATTTGGTTTTGGAAGGGAGGCTAGAGCTGAATAGCTGATCTTATTTTGTCTTTTTCCACATACTGCTTGTTTAGATGTTTCTCCCTGTTATATGCTTTAAGAGTATTTTTCTGTCTTCTGTTTTTATGCAATTCTAAGAAGGATAAACAGGACATTACTGTTGGCTAGGAGAGATTGATCCCATTCTACAGATAACTCTGTGCATGTTGTATGGAATCTGAGTTCTTTTTAGGTGTTTCCACACATGCTTCATGATTTGAGAACTATCTAGCATTCTCCTAAACCTGCATGTGCTTTCTTCAGGCCTCTGATGGATCTCTGTCAGTAAATCCTGGTTAGAAAGGCAATTGAAGTATCAGCCATCTGTTTTTTTTTTGGTTAATCTTCCACCACTTAGTGGGAACATACATGGCAAAGAACATGCTGCTGTATCTCTCAGAATAGTCAATGATCTAGAAAAAGTATATCTGAAACTTCTCTCTGTTTTAACAGAAAAACAAAGTATAATTCGTTAAAATGTTTAAAATTACTTATTAGCATTAGAAAGATAGTTAGGGTTTTTTCAAGTATGGTTCATGTCCTTTCCATACTTGTTTGTATCTATATTTTGTGGTTAAATGTGTTGCCTAAGTTGTTTTGATCTTTCTGAAGTTCTGGTACTTCCAGTAAAGCATGTATATTAATGACATGAGTCATAATTGTGGTTCTACATTGTTAGTCCTGTTACATAACACAAACACCATGGTGATACAGTGTGCTATGTTAAAACCTGCCTTTGCAGATCAGGGAACTGGAGAGAAATATCTTGGCAGTGGGAATCTCCATCAGATGTACAACTGCTGAATTCAAGGTGCATCTCTAGGCACTCTTTTAGAGTTTTCTCTTTGGTGCTGTCAAATTGATGCTGGTTCCAGAGAGGTCAAGGATATGACTGAGATTTCTTGTGTGTGCTCTGCAATTGGTGCTGACAGCCAGCCAAACACATCTGATCAATAAGATAAATTTGGATTGACTCCTTCATGCAGCTGGATTATTTTTGCAAGGATTTATCAGCAAAACCTCACGTTTACAATCTGTTCCTGCACACTATATCTGGTGCTATCGAAATAGTTGTCAGCATGTATGTATGAGCATATAAAATGTGAAACACAAATGCTTACTGTATTGTTGAATCTGTTTTTTTATATTGCAGCTTCTTTAAAGAGTAGGATTTCATGGTACTTCCTAGGAGGCTGGGAAGAGATCCTTTTGTGTTCCTCTAAGGCTAGCTAAGTTGGGGATATACTGAAACATTTGATTATTTGTCTTTGGTACTTTACTGGATTTTGTAAACATTTCAAATATCATCATGTTTTGTCTTTTATCTTTCAGTTATGTTTCTAATCTCAGTAAGCTAAATAGTACAAGGCTTTTCTTGGTATTCTCTTTATTTGTCAGAATTGATTACCTCATTGTTTTGCAAAATTCAGTAGCTTTACAGTGTAATAAATCTCTGTACTTGGCAAATACTAAAGTAAAACATAAGGCATATGATTTAATTTTCTTCCTGATTCTTTTATTGTTATTATCCACATACCTCTGCATGCTGTAAATGCATTGTTATAGTGAGTGCTGTCCTACCCTATTCACAGCTGTAAGTTCTTTCTGTTTTGCATTTCTTGGCGAAAAGAATCTAAGTTTTCAGAACTTTATTAACACTCTATCTTTGTAAAATGCCAGAGGTTGCAAGGAAGTCATAGAACACACTGTGAGTCATACTGAGAAATTGGTACTATAAAGCATTCCTCTGTTGTAGTTAATTAGTAAATACCTGTCAGTTTTTAACCTTTTAAAAGTTGATACATACCTACAGTTGTTTCATGTTCAGTGTTTGAAGTGTACTGTAAGCATACCATCATATACTGAATTATTGTTAACTTTTCTGATCTATAGAGTTAGAAAGTTGCTAAACAAATGGAATTGATTGAATAATGATTTTGCTTCATGTATCCCTAGGTCACTAAGTCAAAAGATTTCTCAGAGCCAAAGACTTCTGCCCCATCATAATGTTAAGTAGTGGAAGAAATGAACAAATGTCACACTGTGCTGTTAATGGCAAGATATAGCTTTATTTTTCAGTGGAGAGTTGATTGTTCTTCCTTTGCCCATTATCTTGTCTGCATAAACATGCAATCTGCTCTGAGAACTTAAAAAATATGGAGACAAACTACTGGAAAAAAAATGTAATATACCTGTAGAAGTGAAAAAGGTATGTATTAATGTTTTCCAGAAATAATCAAAATGCATGATTTTGATCTCATTCAAGTCAAATGGCATTTGAACTCATCAAAAGTTACACTGTTTTTCCCCTATTTCATTAGACAACTTGTCTCCATAGTATAAATATGCAGTTCAGTTCCTCTTCATCTTGACAGGTTTTAAACCAACAGATGATGAAGCACCGAGTCCTAACCATCAGACTATATGTTAGATGGGGTGAGACAATCTTAAAAAAGAACCAGGGACACGCTGCCCTGAAGGCAAGGAGAGTAGGCAGGAAGGAGCCAAAGTACATCCTAAAGTGCTAGAGTAGTTAACTGTAAGGGAGTAGATATGCACGTGAGTTCTTTGCTCCTTGGATTTGCCTTGAATTGTATTTGTTTTAATCCAGTGTTTATCTACTCTGAGTGTATAAGCTGTCCCAGAGGTGTGCATTAGCGCCTGAAGGTGTATTCAAGGTGAGGCAAGGTTGTGCTCGTTGTGTTACATTGATACCTGGGGATACTTTCCTTCTCTGAGTGCATCTTTGCAGTGAAACCAACAGCATATACGATTCTCAGAGATCATTTCATTATCAAGACCCAAGATAACTGCTATGCTTGGTTATTTCAAGGTGGTGCCTAGATATGCAGGATTCCAGTCATAAATTGGCTATAGTCATGTTTTATGCCTAATGTGTTGAGTTAAACTGTCTTGTACAGTGTTGACAGCTGACAGAGAAAAGCCAAAATGCTTTGGACACTCACTGTTGGTGATAAGCACTTGTCAAATAGACAAGTGGAGAATAGTTTTTGGGAAGAGAGCATTTTGAAAGTAAATCAAATCCTTCAGATGTTAAGAGCTTTCTGCCTTTTTATAGGGTTTTGAAAACTTTTCTTGGGAATATTTGTATTGTCTTGTTTTTTGAGCAAATGTCAGTGCGCAGATCTGCTTTTGTTTAATGCTTTTGGGGTTGGGGAGAAGCTTGAGAAACAAGTAAATGTTGATTCATGTTGGGCTTGTATATCTTGTGCAATATATATAACATAGTTACATGTGCTATGTTAAGGAGCCTTATTTACAAACACCTTTCCATGAACCTTCCCTGTCCTTTTACATACTTGTGATGAGGAGCCTATATCTTAGTGGTTTTTTGAGTAGTATAAAATCTTGAAATAACACTTTTGTCTGTCCTACTTCATGGTTAGCCAAAAGAGACAGAATTACGTTTCTTAATGAAATATTTTTGATACTGTTTTCTTCATCATAGCTTTTCAAGAGTTCTCTGTCATTATTTCAAGTGTTGGGGCAGTTAAAGACAAGTATAGTGTCTGAAATTAGCATAACTAGGCAAAATATATAATGAATATTAATAGCTAATTGTATGCTGAAAATTGCGAATTGCAATGGATAGCAGCTGACTAGCTTTTTGAAGTAGGAGAAGCAGGGAACAGCAGATGGGTTATTTGAGGAGTGTAAGCATGTTATTTTAATGATAAGTACACTCAAAAAGGAAAGACATATGGTAGCAGGTTCGAAGACAACTGAAGACTAAGTTCACAGTTTAAACATTTACATTTGTTGAAGTGTGATGGATTTTTTTCTTCCAAGAATCTTTTACAGAAGCATCAGGCCTATCTATCACTCTACTGAAAATTATTAAAATCCTTTCCTTCATGTCCTTCAAGGATTCCTTCTGAGCTACAGTAGATTTCCCAGAATCACAAAGCCTGTTAACCTTCCCCTCAGATTGTTGATTAACAGACTCATTTCTTGTTGTCCAGGTAGGCATAACAGAAGAGCTGTTGGTACATGCAGTGTATGATGGTACATGCATTGCTGTTCTGTGGGACAGGAATGTATTTATCAACTCGAGGGAAGAGATTACACCATTCTCTTTTCCCAAAGTTGGGGAATAGTCGCACTGCTATGTGTGGTGTTGGATGAGTTTGCACTTTTTTTCTTGATAAAGAGAACACTGGGAATTCTTTGAGAAAAGGGCAGTAATATATGATTAGACAAGAATTAATGGTCTACGGGCCTTGCCAAAGTCATGTTTGTGAAAAGGTCGGTGTATACACCCTTGTCAACTTCTGACAATATGCTTTTTCAAGTCCATTTCATTTTTATCTTGTCTGTCTTGGGAGTAAGTGGGTTTGTTCTCAGGAATATTTGTGGAAGTCCTGAACTTGCTCATCAACAGAATAGAACAGTTCTGTTGGAAGAGACCTTAAAAGATCATTGACTCCAACTGCCTGATCACTCCAGGGCTAACCAAAAGCTCAAGCACAATACTGAGGGCACTGTCCAAATGCCTCTTGAGCACTGACAGGCACGGGGCACCAACCACCTCTCTAGGAAGCCAGTCCCAGTGTCTGACCACCCTCACAGTCAAGGCATTTTCCCTAATGCCCAGTCTGACCCTCCCCTGGTGCAACTCTGTGCTGTTCCCTCCTGCCCTGCCATCGGGTGCTGGGAGCAGAGAGCGGTGCCTCCCTCTGCGCTTCCCCTCCTTGGGGAGCTGCAGGGAGCAGCGAGGCTGCTTCTGAGCCTCCTCTTCTCCAGACCGGACAGCCCAAGTGTTCTCAGCCTCTCCTCACAGGACACGTCTTACCAGGTGTTTTACCTTCTTCTGGACACTTTCAAGGAGCTTAACATCCTTTTCAGATTTCCGAGCCCGGAACTGCACAAAGTGTTCCAGGTGAGGCCGCACCAATGCTAAGTATAGTGGGAGAATCACCTCTTTTACTGAAAGGTGGTGTCAGCTGCTTGTGATTTTTCTTTTTCTGCTAGGCCCGTCATGGTTTCTTTTTTTTTTTTTTTTTTTTTTTTTTGCTTTTACATTATTTGTTATGATATGCTTTTACAGAATAGTCCATTAAACAGGACGTTGTTGATGGGTAGATATTACTTTATGTAACAAATTGGTCATTGGCCTCATGGTATTATCCCTGACTGTTATATTTGCTAGGCACGGCTAGGCTGTAGATACTTCTCTGGAACTTGATTGAAGGAGTCCCAGTTTGGGCCATGAGCTGGCTGCCGCAGGGTGTTCAAGGCAAGAAAACAAAAAGTTTTCAAGTATAACTAATTTGTTCTGGCTTCAGTCAGAAACTGTCTTCATTATAGTTTACAGATTTATGTTTTCTTAGGGACATTGAGTTCATAAGATGGCATACACCATGTATAAATACACCTCCACCAAAAGTCACAGGACTGACTACTGCTTTTGTCTGTAAAGAAACAATGCTACTGCTCTGTGAATAAATATATAGGAAATCTTATTTTAAAGGGTGCAGTGGAGGCCATCCAATGCACAGTAAAGATACCTATTCATCGTTTCCAGGAGTTCTTTTGCCTGTTTGAGAGTCAGGCTTCTAAGAGCCATCTGAAGTGTCTGTTTTTATTTAATCTGTATTCCTATGTATATGGACCTCCCAGTACTGGGGATTTGTCCAACCAAAGTTGGAAGAGATTACCCTTCTGCTTTATTTAAGTACTAGAGAAATATGTCACTTTTACTGAATCTTTTGGATCAAGTTTCACATTTTGTAGTATTCTTGGTGATTGATTGAGAAATGCTTTAGGAGATTTTATTATTATTATTGTTAAATTTGATACATTTCAGATGTTTTAACAAAGATTAGACTTGGTTTCTTGATCTCATGTTGCCAGTGTTGGTGATCTAGTGATGTAGTTCATCAGATTTCCTGAAGGAACTGGACTGATAGAAGCAGCTGAAAAAATAGTTGAAATACACATCGCGAATAGTTGTGCTTGGTAACCTCCTCTCATTATTTGTTTTGCTAGCTTGTAAATGTGACTTGGGTAATAGAGACTAATTCTCAATTGTTGACAATCACATCTGCTCCTGATTTTTGTTTTAAGTGGGGAAGAGGAAACTGGCTTCAGGATAAGGAGAGAAAATTTGATTGGGTAGCAATATCACAGAAATTCAAAAGAAATCACCAGGAAATAAGATTAATTTGTTCAGTTTGTTTACATCTTTCCTGATAATAAAACTTTCCTGAAAACTCAAGTAGACTGTGCAAGGATGCATATTGCAGTTGCAGCAGATACGTCTCTGAATTCCTTTACTTACTTAAATTATCATGATGATAGAAGTGAGGCATGTAAAATCATTTAATATTAAATCCTTCATTAAAATATGCTTGTTCCCTATTATTTCTAGCTTCATGTTGGCATTCTTCCTGTCAGTTATTTTTTTGCAATTGTCGTCTTTTGTTTTGATGATCATAGTTATTTCAGAATTGACTAAAATGAAGCTATCAGCTTTATACAGCAAGCATTAAAAGGACATCTGTCAAAACCAAATACTCAGATTAATAGAATTTAAAGCCACAAGGATCAAATTTTAAATGACCTGGCCTCCTATATATCAAGCTGATAAGTTTGCTTTGGTTTCCTCTAATAATACAGGTTTAGCTCAGGCATACCTTCCAGAGGGCATCTGATTTTGATATGGACACATCAGAAGCTGGAGATACCACTGCAGCTTGTGGTAGTTTGTTTCTATTTGGCACTCTTTATTAAAACTGATTTTTTCTTTTTAATTTGAGCTGTTTCTTTATTTGCTTCCAGACATTAGTTTTGCATATTCTTTACTAAGCATTGTGTAATGCTCATGCCTTTGTACTCCAGTGGTAGCTACTATAATCAAGTCACCTCTAAACGTCATTTGTGTTGAGAATGTCACTATGCTTCCTGATAACAGGGCACATTCTGTAACCTTTCAGTTATGTGTTGCACTTCAGTTCTGCAGCCAGCATTTTCATCATATGTAAACAGGAGCTGCACAAAATGCTTCCATATTGCTTATCATTGCTTTCTACGGAGAACTATCTGCATCTTGTCAGTTGGAAAGGATCGTGTTAGTTATTTTGAGCATAATTGCATCATTGGGTGTTTATGTCCAATTACCTGTTTACTAGCATTCTTATTTGCTTCTCAGTCACGTATTTCTATGATGTGTTTCCACTTTAGAGTGCAAAGGCTGTATTTATTCTTGCAACTATATGCTCTTTTTAAAAAGAAATCCAGCTTGAGATCTGTTAAGCTGGGCTGCTGAACAAATTGATTGGAAAGTTTCCTACTGCGCTGTTACAAGGATCTTTGCATTAGGAGAGTATATTACACATAAATTAGAGTCCCACTGAATACAAGTGGAATTCCTGAATGAAGGGTCTTACAACAGTCGACCTTACTTTCTCCTTTTAAAAAGTTAGAAAATCGCAGACTGTAATCTGTTGTCAAATTCTGGATTGTGAATGAAGTTAACACTGTGAACTTTAGGATTTTCTTTTAATTTTAACCTTTTTATTCTAAATCACTTACTCATGAGTAATTACAAGGCTGTCAGAAGAACTCTGGCTGATAGCTGTTTCAATTTCTCTTAGTATATGCTAAGGTTTGGCTTCTTTAATGATACCTATAATTTACATCAGAAGTCTTTCCCATGTATCTAATTGTTAAGTACAAGAAGTGACTTGCTAAAACTTTAGGAAAGGTGAATAGATTTATATTCTCTCAAATCATAAATATTAAATAATATGTGTTCAAAATAAATTTTATACGCATTTGTACTGATTTCCCACCTTAATTACCGTGGCATCTCTCAGTTAATCTGATTTAATTTATACAATCTGTTGACACTAATGGCTTTGTTACAGAAATGAGCTGTGATTATATAAAGTGTGTGTGTAAACATAAGTTTACATCAATGTAATTACCTCTTTGCTTAAGTTCAGATCATTTGGAAAGTCTGTATCAAAAAAATCCTTCACTTTCAGACTTTGATAACATTTTGTAGTGATCTCCATTGCCCTTTCTGTGATTTTATTCTTATTTTATTTCTTTTATCATAGTCTAACAGTTCGGAAGTCATACATCTAGACTTGTTGAGGTTTGCGTATGTGTGTTTTTAATGTAGTGTCTAGGTTTAAAAACAGAACACCTTCTCTTGAATTTTCCTAGCATTCCAGGATTTGAAGTTGTGGGGTATGTCAAATGGGCACTGAAATGTGAAACCAAAATGAAATATTATGTATCTCTATGCAGAACTGGTATGTGCTGTCTTTCTTTTGTGGTCTAATAGGAAACAGGCTATCAGTGTTAATTATATAATGTTTATTATTTTTAAGCTAATGAATATGTTTGTCAGTGAGATTAAATGGTTGTTTGACGCTGTGTGAATGTTTTGGTTGCTATCATTTTTTATGGAGCTGCCAGTATTTTAATTACTTTCCTACCACCTCTTAATGATTGGTTATGATGTAAAAATACAGTTAGCTGAAGTTAGAAATGCAATTATTGTACTACTTTAAAAAGTTCTCTTAAAGCATATAAAGTGTACTCAATTTATGTAGAACATAACACAAAGGTAGTTGCTTTTTTAGTCTTGCATTGCAAAGAAGTGGACTTGATCCATTCTTTCAAATTTTAGCTTCTTCAAATGGGTTAGCTGTTCTCTCTTGTGTATGTTGTGCTGAGTATGCTTGGCCTGACCTCACTGCATACAGAAGACTCCTTAAAGGGTTCTCTTCAATGCTTCCGGTGTGTTACGCTCTAAGGCCAGTATTTTTCAAAGTACATACCTTCAGTGATGGGCATAGCTTTTCCTTATGTTTTTCAAGCCCTGTAACCCATAAATAATTTATATAAGATAATAATAATGAAGTTTCT
The DNA here is from genome assembly GCA_011076525.1 of Nettapus auritus. NCBI lineage: Eukaryota > Metazoa > Chordata > Aves > Anseriformes > Anatidae > Nettapus > Nettapus auritus. The sequence continues at coordinate 16,971,908 of CM021769.1, forward strand.
CCCAATCCTAATGGAAAGCAGAATAGTCTGTTCATTTTTGGTGAGGATATAGGATACAGACCCTTTAGAAGAAGAAATCTAGTGGAATTAAAAGTTTGCAGCATAAAGTTTCTTAGTCTGAGGAACTTCAGGGAGATTCCTGATTACTGCTGTGGTTGAGTGACACTGCTCCTAGTAGGCAGATCAAGTGGAAGAACACACATTGTGTTGCCAAGATTTAAAGAAAGAAATGTGGAATGAAAGGTACATTTCTTCTGTATGGTAGTGTGTAGACTCTAGATTTCCAGCTTTGGTCCATCCAAGCTGGTATGCTCATATGGTGCACAGCAACATGCAAAAATGGCTTGCTTGATACCTAAAGCAAAGCAGCTGGCTTGGAACTGATAGCCGAGGTAAGTAATACGTGTTCACTGAAAGAACTAAGGCTTCTCTGTGCTAATAGTGTTATTTGTCACAGAGCAGAGATCAGTCTTCACTATACATTTTTAATTCTTTCTAGAGGATAGAAATATTCGTAATGACTTATGCCAGTATTTGACATACTGACTTGTCTTAATTGCCTGACATTATTGTAACATCTGGATGTTTTATTTTAAAAGTGAAACAGACTGGCTGAGAAGAAAGAAAGAGTCATAATTAAGACAGCAATTTTGTTTTGCAGATTCACATGTTCTCGACTATGCTTCAAATGAGTGGTTGGTTGGCAGGGAAAGCTTCAGATTGTTTTAGAAGGTTAGCTTATTGGGAAATAAAGCATTAGCGAGAACCTTGGAAGTCATGAGGATTCCTTGTTACAGCTATCCTGTTCTATAACGCTTTTCTTGAAGTCATCAGGTATATTTTAAGAACAATTTTTAAGAACATATTTACTCCACCTCTTCTGCAGTCTGTCCAAACCAAACCGAGGAAGCAGTCTGTTGTACAATTTCATTGATAACGTTGAGAAACACAATTTTCTTCCTGGATGTTTTAATAGTCTGTACGGCCTTTATGTGTACTAGGCTTTGTGAAAACATTCTCCTCTGGTTAAATGGTTGTTTTCCCTTCATTTGTATTTGTAGATAGAGAATGTATCTCTTTTTGGCTTCTGTTTTGGTAGGCTGACTAAATGAAGTACTCTGCATAATCTGTAGTCTTGAGTTAGCCGATCACCCTCACAACCTTGCTCTGCAGCTGCTCCAATTTAAAAATTCTCATCTGTGTGCATGTAACTCTTATAATGAGGATTATGTATAGCATTCCAGACGTGTGTGTTCTCATGAGGCTATCGTACAGTGGCAGTTTCCTTCTCTTTCTGCTTCAAGTAGTGCTTTCAAGAATGCCATCTGCCCTCCTGACAGCTGTCTGACTGATGAACCTGGCTGTTGGGCAGTTCTGGTATGGTATAACTGTTTCCCAGATTGCTTGGTACAATCTCTCTTTGTTATAATTTCACTGTGACACATTTTCCTGTAACAATATTATCTAATAATCTTCCTTTTATTTTGAATGCTATTCTTGTATTTTTTGTATGTTTTTAAAACTGTTGATAATGGTCTGTTTTCTCTCTTGAAAGACCACTGGCAGTATAGTTCCTGTTCTCCAGTCATTACAGATGTGATATTTTCTTTAATGTTTTCACTGCCAGCAATCTTCCATGTGAGTCTTTCCACAGTTCTGAGAAAGGGACTATTTTTGACAGCATTAGCTGTATTCGCTATTAACGTGTTCCTGTCCTCCATTTTTCTTTGTTTTCATATCTGAGACAACATAGATAAGGATTAGGTTAGTGGTGGTGGTGAGGTTCATTCATGACTCTTTCCTCCTAATTAAGGACAAAAAGAGTCCTTAAAGACTATTTTTTTAATTTAATATCCTTTTTAGGGTCTAGTTTTGCTTTACTTTTTAATATGTACCAAAGATGCAGCTTTCTGTACTGATCTTTCTTTTGTCCTTCTTTTGTCTCTTCTTTTGTCCTGTCTCCCACTGTTCTTGGTAGGATCTCTGCACATTTCTGATATCTTACTTGCACAATGTTATTGTTGATTAGCTTGTCAAACATCGAGTTTTACCTCCTTCAACTTTAGATACAGTTCCTGAAAATTTTTTCATCTTTCTGTTAAAGGGCAGACTTCTTTGTATCTCAAATGTCAAGTTTATCACACTATTCCTGTAGAAATTCAAAGGCCTAGTTATAAACCCATTTGTGATTTTTCATTCTTTATTTAAACAAAAATCCAGCAGTTTATGGATTAGGTTATAAGCAGCTGTTTTATAACGTCCTCCTTAGTTAGTGAGAACAGTATTTAAATTTAATGGAGTCATTTGCCGCCTCAGTAACTATTTCATAAATGTATCAGCTATTAGCTCCAAGAATAACTAAGACCTTCCACTTAAGAGTTTGATTTGCTCCCCATTTTGTCTGGATAATTAGTCTCCTAAAAAGATGCAATTCTTTTTTTTTTTTTTTTTTTTTTTTTTCCTTTTTTAAATCCCGTGCCAAAGATCTGTATTCTTATGAAATACTGATGCTCCAACAAATGCCTTGCTAGTCTAGTTTTTGTAACAGAACCTGTTTTACCTGCTTTCCTTCCCCAAAGGATTTGACCCAAACAGATTGCTGTTCTTATCTGTTGTATTTATTCTAGTTTCACGCATTGCTGACAGACATTGTTCCACACTTCATTTCTATTTTGAATATTGTCTATTCCTCACTACTTGCACTCTTAGTCATGGGTGCTGTTCCACCATGCTCTGGTGACTTTGTCATGTTTTGTGCTGTGCTGTGTGCCAGTAATTTAAACATCAGATTCTTAAAACAGAATTAGATGACTTCATACTCTTATATGTACAGTTTGACTTTCATCATCCTATCTCTCAGTTTTAATAGCATATTAAAAATGGATATGAAAATTATTAGGACTGTCTTTTTTTAAGCTTATAACTCTGTGTCAGTAATGCAGGCAGTGTTCCAGAAGAGTGATTTCCACAGATGCTTTAAGTTGGCCTTACAAAAGAATCCTTTTTCAGATGATGTACCCCTTATGGCTTTGTAAACCTTCCAGATACTACTTGTCCCTGAGCTACTTGTTTATCTTGTTACTGACTCATACCTCCAGTAATGTTTCAGGGGAACTTGGAAGAATTAACTTAGAGAGACCTGTTCATCACATGGTGTGCCTTCTGCTTTTCCAAACTTAATGACTATGATTCTTTCTTCCCTTCCTTGCCCTGTTTGTTAAGTAAATGTCTAGTTGGCAGTTTTTCACTTTTCTATTAACAACCCATTTGACTTTTCTGAAATGTCTTAGTTGTTCTGTGGTTATTCTCAGACAGAGGGAAACTGCTCTCTGTAGCTTTACAGGTGCAACCTTTTGTATTCAAAATATTATTTTTGCTTTTGTCTATGGGTAATACCACACCAGTGTACTTTTTGTATGTTGTTTTTTTGGGTGGGGGATTAGATACAATTTTCTAGCCTTTATTCGAATTATGCATATCTTTCCATCATACTTTGAGTTTACTGTTTCTGTTTTGGGAAACCTGCAGTCATCCAGGTCCCTCTATTGCTATAATGCATAAGAAATGGAGATGATATTGTTGCATGTGTTCCCATTTCATAAAAAACATTGAATTCTGATGTGCTGCCTTAATTCTTGCATATATATTTCTCTTCTGCTATCTTTCCCTTGAATCCTCCACTAGTCCTTAGTCCAAGTCCTTAAACTTTTCTTGCACAGACTCTTGCTATTTCTTACATGTGTATTTAAGTAATTTTTAAATAATCAAATCCTTTTCCATTCTATTTCCCATTAATTTTTTCTTATAGCTCCTGCATGCTGAATCTTAGTAGTTTGCTGACCCCCTGCCTTCTCTCTACTACAGTATTCCTGGAAGTCTTAAATGCTTGAAGTCTGTTAGTGTTTAGTTATATATACACAGTTTACAGATAGAATGAACCAAAGCACATATTAAAATTAACTTGTTTCTAGAATGACTTGTAAATTTGGTGCTAATGAACTTAAGTGCCATGCCTTTTGTAAAATGCTTTAAAATCACTAGATAAAACAAACAATCAGAAAAACCTTCTATAGGCTCTTTAAACTGTAAAAAGGGCTCCCTTGTTTCTACATAAAAAGAAACAGGAAATGGATTGTATGAAGTAGATTTCTCTTATTTGGGGGTTTGGGTTTTGATTCCTAGGTCTTGCTATTGTTTGGTTGGATTTAGGGGAGAGGGGATATTAAAGGTAGAACAGATGTGGTAGTGTGAGGGGAGGAGGATGTTACTTGTCTCTTTCTCTTCTCTCTTGAGTAAAATGGTGGACAAATGTGGAAATTTTTTCTTCCAGTGACACAGTCACAGTTAAAACTAATGTCTACAGAGGAGCACACTCAAATGGAATGTGACTTTAAATGACCTGTATAGTTGCCCATATACTTAAATCCAGTTTACTAGTAGGAACAAACCTATACTAATATGACTGATTACTCTGTTCTACATTCCTAGAAAATACCCAGTGATACTCCATATGGCCTTATTTACCTTGCTTATGCATGGGTGCTCATTCTCTTAAACTAATTCAGTGACCTGCATTTTATTTCTTTCTCAATCCCACCAATGCACACATTGTAGAATTAAGGTAGCGTGATTCTTTTTCAGATTTATGTGCTGTGTAGTTTCTGCAAAGGATGTTCAGTGCAACACTATAGCTTTAGCTACTGTAGCTTGCTGAGGCACTTGCTGTCATTCTTGAGAAAACCCTCTGGCAGTTTGCAGTTACTATTAGCAGCCTTGAAGTTTGTATTTGGGATATGAAACTTCTGAGCTTTTGCACATGCCCATCCTCTACACAGTCTTCCCACACAAACCATATGACCAATCATAAGATTTTCACATAGGATGATTAAGGTTGTACTGGAATAAAATGCCAAAGTGCACCTGGGTTTAAAAATGGAAAGTAGGCTAACAATGTTATTTGTATCCTCTCCTCCTGCTTTGTGCTCTTTAATCTTAAAACGTACTAAAAATTACCTTTAAGTTTGTGTTTTTCTACTGTATTATCTGTTCACAAATGTTCTGATTTCTATAAATATGCATACCAATGTTGTTCCTTTATTGTTCTATTGCATTTATATTATTTAATCGTCTTGGAAGGTGTGTGCCTAATTTAAAAGTGGAGAACTTTCTACTGATACACTAGTTTATAGTATGTAAAAGGAATACACAGTCATCACCTTCTGAGGCTATGTACTTTGTTTGTGTTGCTGCCATTAGAAATATCAGCTTTGAAATCAGAATTAATTTATAATGGCTTCCAGAAAACATTTGCTCCCATTAGGAAGTCTGTTGCGTACATTGTGAATGCTGTGCTTTCTTTAGGTTAACACTTTGAAATGTTCAGAATGCTCAAAATTCAAGTCAAATGTCAATTTCAGTGCCTGTTGACAACAACATAAAGTAGCATGGAGTAACATCTTCTTCTTAACCTTACTAATGTTGATGACCTCCCATATATCTATCTGATCTAGTGGTATCTTTTTCAATATAGCCTCTTCCATTTCCTGTAATAGAATTTGATGGTAAAGAAGTTTATATTATAGGCAAGTAGCATGTATCAATATTGACTTGTTTTCTTTCTAAGTTAAGATTATATAACTATTATGTGAGCCAATCTATGGAAAACACTTTCTCATAAAAGTGGTAAAGATTTACCTTAAGACATCATACAAACAAGCAACATGCAAAATACTGTTTGTAACAACTCTGCTAATTTCACTAAGCTATGTTGTCTTGTTTAACTGTAATAAATAAATACATTCCCATAAACCACTGTTTCTATGCAGCTGAAAAGACCATTTTGTGAGAAGTGCTATTGTTTTGATGACATTATGTATTTGACTTTATTGTAATTACTTCATGAAACAAATATTTAAATTAACACCATCTTTGAAATTGTGTTATTTCTCCAGTTTGGCCTGATATTGGGTATCTTTAAAAAACAACAAAAACAAACAAACAAAAACCAGTTGAATCAGAATCTGTTTTCTTTATCTTAATTTTATTTCCCTTTTCACCAGATTACTGTTTACAAAAGTCAAATTGGAATCCTTGTGCAGAGGCCCAGATGAAGCACTCCTTACTTGTAAACACATGCTACAGATCTGGAAGTCCTGCTATAATCTCACTAACCCAAGGTAAGATGCTGTAGAATTCCGGAATGTGAGATTCATTAATACCTTGCTCAGTAGCATTCCAGGTCAATATTAGTCCTGGTTTTATTTGGTTTGGTATTTCGAATGAACCAACTAATCCTCTGGAAATCTGGGGAGCTGGAACTGCAAAGCTAATACTTGACGGGTAAGGAGGAACCGCTTAGAGTTCTGTGAAGTAAGTTGCATCAAAGCTAGTAAACTGGTGAGAACTGATGGCAGATACTGTGTAACTCTGCCATTGTCCTTGATGTGGCTCAATGTGCTGATATTGTTTTGGTTCTCCTGATCTCAATTATAGAATTTTGTTATATCTTTTTGTCTAGTAGGGAGATTGCTGTAGTAGAAATTTAGTTCAAGGACTTATGCTAAATAGAGTGAAAGAGGGCTAGACATTAATTAAGACTATAGAAATAGTGGAGGTCACATGGATAAATATGACATGCTTGGAAAATTAACGTGTCTTCTTTTAAAGGAAGGTCTGAAACTATTTAGGTTATGAAGCTAGTTAGGTTCTTCAAAGGGCTTAGCAGGTATATGGATAAGTTGAGTCCTCTTTGGGTTTCCAAAAGACACACATTTTCCTTTGCCACATATATTTGAATCACCTGTGAAATAAACAGGAAAGCTGCTAATTTAGCTTTGCAGATATCTATGCTGGTACCTGTACAACATGTTTATCAAGTACCTGTAGAATTACTGAGTAAAAGTAGAATTACCTGCTATCAGGTTGTTTGAAGGGTTGTTAGTTTCTGGACAGGAGGTGGTGCAGAAGAGATCTGTACTAGATGGTACTGGATATAGGAATGTGATGAACATTATCTGTCCAGTTTTTGGTCTCACTTTGTTTGAGCTCAGTTATGTAATAACATGCATCTCTTAAGAAGTTTGGGAGAGTTGGAAACTTAGGACCAGAAAGGGAAAATTACATTGGGAAGCTAGTAAGCAGTTTAGAACAGAAAAGTTTAGAGGAAGATCCTGGGAGGTCCCTACCTGAGTCAATCATAGCTCAGTCATAGTGACTCTGCTGCACTATGGAGCAGGGAGCAGGACTTGGAGATGACATGGAGCAAGTACATGAGCAACCAGAAAGCTTTGAGCAGACTTCTTGCAATTCTAAGTCACAGAGGCTAGCAGCAAGGACCTAGGGAAGAATTTACCTTCTAACCTACTAGGTGGGATTTTTTTTTTTTTTTTTTCTCCATTTGGTTGAGTTTCGGGGAAAGGAGCTAGGGAAGGGTGTGGAGTGGGGTTAAGAACTCTTTATCAGAAGGCTCTGCTGTGCAGGATAGTTAAAATTTCTAAGTAAGCTTAATTTCAGTGTGGCTTTGTGTATACTCCACACAACTTTTCACCTTCCATTTTACACATATCAGTGCTCGTCATGGCTTGTCATTACTTTGTTGTTGTGCTAAGAGCTACTGTGCCACATTAAGCACACATTAGGCAGTATTCCTTCAGACATAAGTATTGGTTATAGAAGCTGACAAAGACAAAAATATTTTTCACAGCAACATTTGCTAATGATCATGTCTCAATTTTTCTTTGAAAACATCTAAGTGAAAAAATTAACAAGGATTACTTTGCATCTGATTCAATTTTTACTGCTTTTTTTTTTTTTTTTATCTTGACGCTTAAAACTTTTCTTGAAGTTCTGGTTTATGATGGAATTAAAATCAAATTGTGGATGGAATGGAAAGGACCATGAATACGTGCTGTGATTGAGGGAGATAGGTTTCATGAATCACACGTTTAGTTACACCAAACAGTGCAGATACCAAACTATAGCCTTTCTTTGGATGGTCCAAGTGAAATGTAAGGGCTGAATATTTTCACTTTGTATCATCGTAATCAAAATCTGTCTGACTGGCGTAACAGTTAGCACTCTAATCTGAAATGTGACTGGGAAGTTCTGTTCATACAATTGCACTCAAGATGTAATGAAGAATAATAATGAAGGATTGTTGTGAATACTCAGATTTTCCAACCTCTGTAATTTTAACTCGCACTTTTTGTTGAAAAGCACTGTTTGACACTTTGACATTTTTGAACTGAAAACAATTGAAAAAATTTCTTGTAATTCTTTAGGGCAATTAAAAAAAAGGTTTTTAATCATTTGAAACTTTTTCAGAATGTTGGTTTTCAAAGATTTAAATACCCTTCATGCTTATTTGAAATGTGTTTTTCTATTCCGATTTAGACACAAAATAATTTTGATGCGTCATTTTCCCAATGAGATAAGAATTCACTTTTCTGGATGAACTATTTGATGTTAAATATGTTTTCTTCAAGTTAATCAGATTTTTTGGAGTAAACTTCGGTTCAGTGTTCTGAACAAACTTTTACTAATGAAAATAAATTATGAATACCTAGATACACCACACAGAGTAAGTGCTAAATGCAACATTTTGTCTTACCTTTGTTCAGCTGATTTACAAATTTTTTTTCTTTTATCTTTAGTCAGCTTTTTCTCATTAAAAGGTTAATATGAATTAAAAATTATTCTGAGATGCAAGGCGTGGAAGGCTTACGGAGTAACTATTACATCAACCATGTTTCTATTCAGCTTGCTGTTTGAAGTATGTTAGAAAATAGTTCAATTCTTTTCCAGTTCTTAGTTTGCAGTAGCAAAACAGAACAAACTGAGATAGTAGTGATGTGCTTAAAAGATATTTATACTAAGCCTGGCTGTCCTTGTCAGCAACGTTCGGCATGTCATTGCTTGTGGATTGAGGAAGTAATTCATACAGAAAATATGCACCAACTGATGTAACAAGTAAAGCTGATAGTGTGTCTCAGAAAGTCCCCTTCTGTTTCCTGTGGATTTCTATAATGGCATCATTTTGTAAGGAAATTGGTCTTGCAATAATTTTATGGTAATGCAAAATTTTATTTATATCATTTTAGTAACAGCTGTACAAATAGAGGAAGTCATTTCATTGGTTTTTGAATTGCAACTATTGAGTTGCTGAAAGGCTTCTTGCCGTTCTCTGGGTTCAAATTTGGAAGGAGGTGATTTGAAAATTAGGGCAACTGTAAAGATGTATTAAACTTCATTCCTGCAGTTTAGATTAAAGTCTCTCAGGCTTTATTTTAAGCTAGAAATATTGTATAGTTTTTTCTCTGTGGTGGAGTATGAGAATCAAACTAAGGTTTGCACTTTGCTAAGTTGGGCTAACAACCTAATTGGTTTAAACTTAAAAAGTTGGTGAAATACTTATTTTTTTTTTTAGGTATTTATTGATAGTGAATAGTACCAGTTTTATAGTCATAAAAATGAAGTTACTGTATTAACTATTAATTTTTCAGTCCATTTTCTTCTGCTGAATCTTTAACCATAGCTCTAGGACCAATTAGTTTTCCAGCAAGAATATCAGCAAGAAACCCAAGTGGCAGAAAGTGAGTTACAACTACAGTGGGAATTGAGTGCATTTGTCCCCAGGAGAGATCAGGGAAAACCCCTGCAAAGTGCTTAGGCACCTGATCTATTCTAAGTGTTCAGAATGTTCCTACTGCATTGTTAGGATCAAATTCGGCATTAGACAGTTAATGTGATTATTAAACAAACAAACAAACAAACAAAAAAACCCCACAAAACAAAACTCTACAGATAAAATTGCTGTCTTTTTATGTGGAATGTTTTTACAATATCTTTACCTAAAATTAGATGTCTTGAGTTTAGTGTTGCTCTTTAGTATTGGAAACTTGGATTTTCAACCTCACATCTGCCATCTCAGGTAACTGCAAGAGCAATAACTCATCCTATGTAAAAATTTAAGGTACAATTAAGCCTTTTTGTAACGTTGTTAGTTATAAATCAAATTAAAAGTTCGTATACCCATCGTGGTTGTATTAATTATGAAAACAGAGTTGCTGAACTAAATAAGTATTTAGGTTTGCTCAGCTTAATTTTGTTTTAGTGCAGCTTGCTTAATGTACTGTGAGTGGTTAGCAATGCTTGGTACTAAATTTGTTCATAGCAAGAATCTTTATAGCAAGAACCTTTGTGGGAGGAGGCCAGCATGCAACTTGTATCTCAGTATATAATTTTATATCTTAATAGCTTACAATTTCTATACTTCATTACAGTGATTCTGGACGTGGGAGCAGCCTGTTAGACAGAGCTATTGCTGATAGACGACAGCTTAATACAATTACATTACCAGATTTCAGTGATCCTGAAACAGGTAAGAAAAGAATTTGAACAACAAAATTAGTAAAATAGAGTTACAATAGCTAGATGTTTTTATTAGTTAATTGTTTTATTTTGCAAAATTAAATCATATATCCTGAGAATGTTTTCTTTGGCATATGGAGTGAAAATAGCAATTTTGCAATATAAGATTCTTTTTTTAGTATTTATGAAGTACTTGCAGACTATATTCTGTAAATTAAAATATCTGTGGTCTGAATCTTGCTGAGCTTGCACGTATAATTTGGTTCTTATGTAAAGGCTAAAAATTACTATGCTTTACTAGTCTATTTTCCAAAGTGCTATGCTTTTCTGTCCTTTAAGTATTTGCATGTATTTTGTTTTTAAAAAGTATCAGAAAAAATTAAGAAAACTTTAAATCTCAAAAATGCTCAAGAAATCATTACTAATTAAATTCATCAAGATCTCTAAAATATATATATTAAAATAGAATTGTATTCGTGGGCTGGATTACTATAGACATAGCTTTAAGATTACAAGGAGAATCTATTTATTACAAATCATATATACTGGAAAAATTGTGCTGCACAGGTGCGCTACATAAAAGGTAAGGCATCAATAAATATTTACAATATGTGATTTGTAAATATTAATATATTCTACTATCACAATACAAATTGATATGCCTTAAAGTCATATAGAAAAAAGCAGGTGAGCCATGGATTCTCTGAAAAACACAGAAAGAATTATTGTGATAATGGTAGCTCCAAAAAACTTTTGGAGTGTGTTATCTGCATTTTATATATTGACTTTTTTTCTTCCCTGGGTTTCATCTGAAAACTGTAGCATTTTCCTGACACCCTTCAGATGTCAACTTCTGTTTAATCACATTTGTATAGGAACAGCTTATGGGGAAGCTTGTCAGCCTATGAATTAGAATACACTGACCCATAAACTAAGATACACTGAAAAGTATAATATATCTTTACATCAGAATTGTACAGTAGAGAAAAATCAATTTTAGTTACTTTAATTTCAACTTTCAGAAATTATGTTCATTAGATTTTGAAATCATGTAAGAAGAGAGAGTTCTGTGCTTGGTATCATGGCAAACAGTTTTGATTACAAAGTTCAGGTCACCTGATTTAAAAGAATTGCAATATGATGTGCGCTGAAATATGGCATAGTTCAGCCTGCTTTGCCACTGCAGTAGAATTTTGAGTTCTTGCACTCTTGTATTTACAATGTGTAAGATAACACAAAATATTGTAGTAGTCCTTCTTTGTTCTAGTCTAGCTCACTGTTTCATTTGAAGGACATATCTATATAAAACCTTCAAAATCTAGTTAAATTATTTTTATGCCTTCCAAAAGAGATGTGTGTGGGGGGTGTTATGGGGAGTGTTGGTTTTTTGTTTGTATGTTTTCCATGGGGACAAAGTTCGTGATCTACTCCTTCAGGGTGTCCTATTTTATATCTGCTGTGCTTCAAAGATTAATGAATTGTTGCTTTTTAAAGACTGTATATTTCTCAAAGCTTTTAAGTAAAGATGAACCTTCATCCAAAGCAGTGAGCTTTTCAAGAACTCACCCCAGATTGAAGTCCTATAGTCAATATCTCACTTGGAAAACAGGATCTTTACAAACAGTCTGTTTTTTTGGTAGAAGATCCTGTTTGTCTTTGTTTCCTGAATCTTACCTGTGTTGTTAGAGTTCATCTCTACTTCAAAGAGGACGAGATGGGAAATTAAAAGTATGGGGTCCTTTTTAGTTTATTTTTCTTATAAAAGGTAATTGTGTAGGGTAGGTTGTAGAGGGTCTCCTTTTGTTGTTTTGTTCTTGTCTGTTCATTTTTGTGGTTTTAATTTTTAATTTTAGCAGAAGAAACTTTCTTGCAATACAAATACATGAATACTGGTAAGGACTGGGGATTTGTAACCTACTGTATCCGTACAGTAGTGTAAATGTAAAAACTCCATATCAAAGTTTTGTCTAAAATTCTTCTTCTAGAAGAGCATATAAAAATACTGCAGAAATTAAAAGGTTATGTTACTGTAAGAACAGAAGTCAAGCTAGGCATAGTGTCTGAGTGAGAAAACTCTAGGTAGGCTGTCAAAAATAAAGCATCTAAAAATGATGGAACTAAAGGATGGTCAAGTTGTTAGACCTTTATTGGCTGAGGGAGCTCATTCTGAGGTTCTGTTTATCCTCGGTCTTAAGAAATCCAAAAGAAATTCGGCATTTACTGTATTTTAATGAGGGCCTAAGGAAAACTTATTGGGGAAAATCCTCTTAGGACAAAAATGTTTGCTACCATTTATACAATATAATGCTACCATATGTATGCACTTACATAGGTGTATATACATGAACATGTGAAAATGTTCCACTACTTGAATTGCTTGCCACCTGTGGAAATGATGAACCCCTTTTTGCTGTTTACTCTGTTTGATGAATCTGAGTAACAAGAAATGAGAGCTAAAATGAAATCTGAAGTCTTCCATACTTGCAAAATTTTTTAAAAGGATTTTAAAATTCAAATAGCAGTAATGGTTGTAAAATATATATATTACAAAAATCTATTTAGGTATATCAATTTAGTAAAAGTTGAAATTAAAATAAAAAGATCTAAAAAAAAAAAAAAAAAGCCACAGTGTTTATATACAGCTTTTACTAATCCAATAAAGCTAATCAGAAATGATTAAATGATGCAAGCTTAAATTTTTGTAATCTTTGGAATATTAAAAGCATGTATTCTGGAATTACCAGTCTAGCCTTGTAAGAAATCCATGTTCCAGTCAAGAACTGTGGCAAATCTACTCTGCCTTCTGTTTCAGCTGGTTTGCCATGAGTGGCATGTACCCATATTTGTATGTATTGCTGAATATGGAGGGGGAAAAAAAAAGCTTTTATGAAACATTCACTGAAGTAAAATCTCACAGGGAGGCAGACTCATTTCCTTTTCAAAGATAGATAAGCATATGCAAATCACTCGAGGCTTCAGTTGACAGTTTTGGTTAAGGTAAGTTGCACTCAATCTTCTTAAAATCAGATTATTCAATCTATTGTGTAGTGGTTTCAGTCCGCTTAGTTTGTCATAGGAAGTAACATTGGTAGCTGAGTTTTAAAATTTGGTCTTTATTTCCTCCTAAATATATTTTATAAACTCATACATTAGAACACAGGGAAAAGTTAATCTTTAATTTGTTTTTGAAACTAGTTTATTACAGAAGAGGAGTACATATGAATGCAGCATATTTTTTTACACTGCTTTCAGAAGTAGTGCTGTTTATTCTGTGTGGAAGCCATTTCCATCTTACTGAATGGGGAAATAAACACTTTGCATTTTTTTGGCATCCGTGACTCCATTAAACCCTGTTCTTGGATCTTTTCCTTTCCCACCCCCCCAACACCCTTATCATTCTCTTTCTTTCGCTTTTTAGCCTCTGATACTTCCTCATCTTCTCTCTCAAGAACAGAGTCTCCTCTTCAAGTGTTTGTATCTTCTCATCTTCCTCATCCTCATCCTAAATCAGATACCTTTGTCTGGCCCCATGCAGCCTCTCCATACTGTGACCAAGTTCCTGAGCCCTGTTCACCTTCTCGCTGTAAATTGGTTTTCTCTTCCTGATGGGCGTGTTTGTACTGTATTTTTCTGATAATCTTCATAACTGATAAACCGCGTTTAGAACAATTTAAGCTTCAACAGAGTGTCCGTGAAATCTGGCCTTTCAAATGTATTTCATTAAATTCTGAATTGATTTTAAGAGTTTGTTCAGGTTAGACTGTTTTATTCATCCCAAAAGATGTAAAGTTACAGACAGATTTAATAATCTGTTCTCATGACTGTTACAGAAAATGATAGGTGTTTTTAAAAGGAGGCTATTGTCCTCTGCTGCACTGTAGCATTTCTGGCTGTAATTATTTCCATTGCTGGCATGTTTTGCCTAACAAGACTGTCCTTTCCACAGGATTTCCTTCTTATCTTAGTTTTTAATGATATAATTTTAGTGTCTAGATCCTTGATTTGAAAGCCTTTTTAGCTAATTGCATACAAAACATTCCCTGAAACTTCATATGAGGGAAAAATCGCATTAAATATCAGTATATGCTTTAATATGGCAGGTAGGATGTATTGAAATGATTCAGAGGCCGTAGAGTAGTGAAAATCAGCATTTTGCTATTCCAGATCAGGAGTAATTTTGTTCATTGAAATGATGCCAGTTTAAACATGCTGTAGAATCAATTTCCATGCTTGAATGCAAACTACATAGTAATGCTGTTAGTTTTCCAGATACTTGATTTTAACTCTTTTTTGTTTGTTAAATTGTCCTTCATTCACAGACTTGTGTGTAGCACTGTAATTGTTACTGCATTTACTATAATCCAGTCTTAAGAAATTCACTGTTGGCACTAAGCTTTAACTGGCATTGTGTCCAAGATACGAATTCCTAACAAATCTAGAGAATAAATTTTTTAGTATTACCAAAATTCACTCATTAAAGTAGCCTAGATAAGACATGAGTTTTGAAAACACTAGCTCATATATAAGCCTACAACTGGAAATTCTGGAGAGCCCTTCCTTTAGACTTCAGGAAATGTGTCTCCTACAGAAGTTTAACTAGCTGAAACCTGACTTTCTTCTTGAAGCATGTGTATAGTTAATTAATTGCTATTACCCCTTTGAATGTTGTTGAGTTGAACTTACTCAGGCCTACTCTAGAAAGTGTACATGCCAGCCAGCATTAAATTGCTTGTTCTTTGCAGGGCTGCAAAAGAATAAGACCTCGTTCAAGAATGAAGGCACATGAAAAGAATGTAGAAGTTCAAGCACAAATTCCATTATGTAAAGCTGAAGTCTTCCATTTCAGATAAATACTACTGTATCCTCAGGGAAAGGAGCTTCCAACATACACATGAGCAGTAGTGGAACCATGAAAAAACAAAACCCACACAGATACTGGAGTCCTTTGTACGGTGTAAATAATTTATGAAAGTCAAAGCTCTCTATCTTTGAATAAGTAGAAGTTTGTCTAGATGCTTATAACTTTCTGGTATAGTATAGGCTGAAAATCTCATGTTTTCTTAGTTTTTTTTTCTGTTGAAAGAACAAAAGACTTTTTTACTTTATTTGACTTACAATTTCTGTTGAATAGGAACATGATCTGAGAGGTGTAGCAAAGGCTCTGTGAAAATATCTATTGTAAACAGTGATCTCCTTATTTAAAACTTTTATCATTTAGAACCCTCTAAACCTGATTTATGGTTTGAAGATTATCAGAAATCCTCTGGCTTTCTTGGAGTTCTTGCTTTTTATTTATTTATCTATTTTTCTCCTTCTTAGTTTGGATTTTAATTTGTGGTTTGATTTGTTCAAAGGCAATCCATCAGATGCTTACTTTCATGGTTTTTACTCCCCCTTTTCAGTTTGTAAGTAGTATTCACTATGCAGTTCCATTAATTTCCTAAGGACTTAAATCACCTTTTCCTTTACCACAAAATGTACGTGTTTTGTCCATCAGTAGTAGAAGTTTGATAGTGTGTAAAGCAAGGCTGATGCTCTTTGCCCATTCACCCTAAGGTCTTTAATCTTACAAGATCTGAATGCACTCAACTAACACTTGCATTTAATAATTAAAAAGGCAGTATTCATTTCTAGAGGACTGCAAATAAAGATGTATTAGGAAGGTCTTGTATAACATAATGGCCAGCTGCCAGTATGTTGTATTATAGGAGATTTTATGCCACTGCTGTTCTTAAGAAGTATATTGGTCTAGAAGGTAACATTGGAACTTCTGTCGTGAGTCATAATAAGCTACTACTTTCTCTTGTGGTACAAATTTTAAACATACAATACATTTCTTAAGAGTACACTTCAAAATAATGAAATGATGCCAACAAGCTAAATAAAAGAAAATGAAAAATGTAGATCAATAAAGCTAATTGCTGCTTTAACCAGGCTTCAAAACAACATTCTTTCTAACCAGTTACATTATAAAGTTGTGCATTTGGCCTTGAATACCAAACTTTGGATTTGTTTCTCATTGAAAAGTAAGAAGAGATATAAAACAGCATGTTTGATGGTGACTAAGCATGGAAAATGTTTTTCAGAAATCAGAGAGAATACTCTAAATTATGTTGGCTATACATGACTTCTAAAATCTCCAGGCATAACAGTACCAAAAGATAAGTTATCTTTCTCATTTTTGATTAGGAAAGTTGTCTCAAACAACTAATAAATTTGATACAAAATAGCATTAATTTTGATGAAATCTGCCTATCATATCAAATGCATAATTCCAGTGATGCATTAGTCCTGTAGAAGTTACTGCCTCTTTCTATCATGTGTTTGCCTTTTTTTTTTTTTTTTTTTTTTTTTTTAATCACAGTTCTCTGTATGTTGCACCATTAATATTCCTACTGGCAGCTTTGTATGAATGTAAAGTTGAAAGTCATGGGTTGTTTTTTTCTTCTTCACTCCTGCATGAGCATTGCTTTTAAAGCATTTTTTCTTTACATAAATTATGAAACTGTTTTATAATACACTCTTTGTATGGTATAGAAAGAAATCCTTTTGTAGTGTTTTTTTTGTCAGTTGATATGAACCTGTTTCTTGAAGAATGTCAGTCCAAGGTTTTTTTTACCCATTTTCAGAAAGAAAATGTGATGCAAACTGATTTTTATTTTTCTCCAAGTGCTGATAAGAGTCCATATCTTAGTTGGTCCCTGCCTCTAAGGCAACATTTTTAAGAATTTTTTGGACAATGACCAAGGAAAGGACTGAAAAAGTTGTGACATGCCTTCTATTTACGTTGGGTAACTTATGGGTGGTATTTAAAAGATTGATTTCATACAGACTTTCATGTAATATTTGTCTTAAGAAAAACCTGAAGAGAAGTAAATTGAACACTGTTGTTCACAGAAGTTGAACTGTAGGTATGACTTAGAAAGTAAAGGTTTCTATGTGAGACTATGTTACCTCTTGGTTAAATTGTGTTTATATAAGCCTGTTGGTAGGTCTTCTGTTTAGATTATTGAATTGAAGCATTGACATAACCACAGGTTGTCACAGATACTATGTTACTACGTTGAGTGGAAGCTCTCTGTAAATTCTGGACAGATGTTGTTACTGGAAACTTTTATGTTTAGAAACATTTTGTTAGGAAAAATTAAGGCATTTTGTTATACTTTGCAGTATGCAATGCAATTGTGCTTCCAAATCTTAGTCAATAGATAATTTAAATAATATAAGCAAGATTTTGCAAAGACAGTCCCCATTTCACAGTCATCCCATTTAGTATAAGCAAACCTTAAGGCAAAACTGAATAAATGGAAATGAGTAGCTGGGATCAATTTTGGCGATATATCTACCTTTTCCAGACCTCATCCTTTTGCATCTTAAAAGAAACACTGTTTTTTGCATTGGTATTTTGAAGGATTTTTTTCTTTATCTTAAGTGTCACACTGTAGTAGCAGGTCTAGAAATTTTCTGGGAAGAGCAAGAATATTTGTATAGCATCTAAGGTATGGTAATTGTAGCAATTGCAGTGAAGATATGTTTGTGATTGTCTCAGGGCTTCTGAACGCAGACTAAAATACAAAAAATACAGTTAAGACTGGGAAGAGAGAGCAGATCTTATGACAAAACCAACAGGGAGCCAGCATATAAAAAGCTGGCTGTATAAGAGCTGTGAGGCCTCAAGCAAACTTGAAGATTCACTCTACCCTCACAAACCACTATGTTTCTTAACTACTTATCACTTATTGTTGAAATTAGTATAAATTACACAATTACAATGTGATTATAAAGATCTCAGTCTGAGGACCCTGGGCTTAGAACAGGATTAAGTAGAATGTAGAGAGAGGTCAGAAGAAGCTTTTAGCACACAGGAGACTTCTTTAAATGATCTTTACTTGTGTACAAAAATAAAGCTTTCTCACTGTGTTTTAACACAAGGTGCTAGACACAGTCAGGTAGCAGCTAGTTGTGTCAAAGCGAAAGAAGCATTCAGGAGTTTATGGGTTAGTGCTATCGGTATTAGTACAGTGTACCTGAAAGATTCCTCAATTAATTCAGCACTGTAAAGAAGACTGCTGCTACTTTATTAAAAAAAGATAAAGAAAAGAAAAAAGAAAAAGAGAAGATAATAGTAAAGATGCAAAATTGTGATAAAAGATGCAGCAGTTGTGCTGATTAGACGTGCAAGGCTCTACTGGAGGTCACCCTTCTCCTTTTGGAAACCATGTAGTCATGTGCCTGATCGCTTGTAACAGCCACTGCAAGAAGGATTTTTAAAGAAACAAAAGAAAACTCCCACAGCTCTTGTGCTGTTCAGCATCCTTAAGTTTTCCATGCTTTTAAATAAGACTAAAATGTGACAGATTTCAAGGGCTGGAATTTCCAAACACCTCTGGGAAACATTACACCAAGTTTCTTTGTATTATGCTTAAAATTTGGTCTTCAACCTTAAACCCAAATAAACCATTTACTTGGGATGTACCCAAAGAAACCATTTACTTGGGATGTTGTTTAGAAGCAGCTTAAATTTAGATGATATAGTGAATAATCTGCAATCTGAGTTTCTAAAACAGTTAAGTTACTTGGCTTGTGTTGAATTTTAGATTGTTAAGGTTCATTATGAACTTATAATACAATTTTATATCAGCTACATTAACATAATGAAAGATAAGAGGTTTCTAGTAGCTTGGTTGAAATAGAGACTTGAAGACTAATACTTTGTTGTATATACGTCTATTTTTTCTTTGGAGAACTAATCGCTGAAGTACCTTAAGGAATATTTTTTTCCTAAAGGAAATAGAGGCAATTGTAATCATAGAACTGTTTGGGTTGGAAGGAGCCTTAATGACACCCCTAGTTCCAACCCCCCTGCCATGGGCAGGGATACCTCCCACCAGACCAGGCTGCCCAAAGCCCCATCCAGCCTGGCCTTGAACACCTCCAGGGATGGGGCACCCACAGCTTCTCTGGGCAACCTGAGCAGTGCCTCACAGCCCTCTGAGTGAAGAACTTCCTCCTTATATGTGCCCTCTTTTAGTTTAAAGCCATAACCCCTTGTCCTAGAAACCCACTTCAATAATAGCATTTTGTGAAATAAATCTTCTAGAAATATAAATATTTTAATTAAAACACTATTTTTTTTTATTCTGCCAGAAAGTCCCGGATAGGAGTTGGTTACCGTGGAAAACACTCAGTATCCACCCTGTTTTGAGTGTAGGTGGTAATACTTTCATGGCACTGCTGCTCATAGAAATTTTATCACACTAGTTCTTTATATAGAGAAATTTATGTACAACAAGTTTTAATGATGTATTACCATGTACATTTTATGGTTAAGTATTGGAGACTTAAAATGTAGCAGCACACTTTCTATATGAAATAACTTGCGGCCTGGTTAGCAGCCGGGTCCGTGCTTTAAATGATAGAAAATAGTCCTTTTTAAAATTCTAAATTGAATAGTTGCTCTTCAGAAGGAAAGGATTAGTGTGTCAGTGAATTGCACCTTTTCCTTATAATTTCTGCTGGAGAGCTGAGGAGGCTCCTTTGCTGTTATTTGCACTGGAAGTGTAGGAAGTGAGAGGCCGCAGTGACGTGCATTTACAGAAAGGGAGGTCAGGCAGGGTTACTGGTCACTAGAGCTTATTTGTGATATCTTTTGCTGATAGTTTTCTTCAAATATGCTCCACGTGCTTCTTGCTTAGACTTCTGTTTTACTTTTCTTCAGAAGTCTTAAAGATAACATACACAGAAACTTGAGTGAATGTTCAGCTCTGATGTAGGCTGAAGTGTATGCTCTGTCATCAACCAGTAAAGGAAAGCAAACTCCACAGCCAGAGGCTGTTTCAGAACTTCAGGATAATTCCTTGTTCAAAATGACCTAAGAAATGCTGATGACAATGTCCTGTGCTGCTTTTCCCTTGTTTCTGTCAGTTCAGACAAACTCCCTCTTCCCACTGGTCTGTTAGTAGGAATTCCTTCTGCGTTTCTAGTCTTCTGATTTATCTTGTCACGCTTAAGAATGCATGTTTCATGTGAGAAACCCCTTCTCATTAAAAATCTTAGAAAACCTCTGATATTGAGAGTGAAGGCTTTATTTATTAACTGTTAATGATGAGTTTGTGGGATGTGGTTCAACCTGAATGGGACTCAATACTGTTATACAAATATAATTTATACTTATAAATACAAGAGATACGTTGAAGCTTAGATGACAAAGAGTGTCTATTAAAATATGCATAGTCTTGATTTACAAAATAAATAAATCAAGACTCAAGGCACTGTCAGTAACCTGAATATACAAAGTACAGTTGTCATTAGGTATTTTTGTCATAGAAGCTTTTTCACATCTGGTGGTTTGAAAAAGGTAGTATTTGCTAGTGATATTCTAATCTCACTTGTAAATGCTTTATATGAAGAGAATTATTCAAGGCAACTTTGGGGTTGTTCTTCATGCAACAGAGGACTGGTGGGAGATGTGGTGGTCGGGGGCTGTCTTGGGCAGAGTGACCACAAAATGGTAGAGTTCTCGATACTTGGCGAAGTCAGGAAGGGGACCAGTAAAACCGCTGTCTTGGACTTCCGGAGGGCTGACTTTGAGCTGCTCAAGACGCTGGTTGGCAGAGTCCCTTGGGAGGTGGTTCTGAAGGACAGAGGAGCCCAGGAAGGCTGGGTGCTCTTCAAGAAAGAAATCCTAATGGCTCAGGAGCGGTCTGTCCCCACATGCCCAAAGACGAGCCGGCGTGGAAGAAGACCGGCCTGGCTGAATAGAGAGTTGTGGCTCGAGCTTAGGAGAAAAAAGAGTTTATAATCTTTGGAAAGTTTATAATCTTTGGAAAAGAGGGCGGGCCAGTCAAGGGGACTACAAGGATGTTGCAAGGCGGTGCAGGGACAAAATTAGAAAGGCCAAAGCTCATCTGGAGCTCAATCTGGCTACTGCTGTTAAAGACAACAAAAAACGTTTTTATAAATGCATCAATACAAAAAGGAGGACTAAGGAGAATCTCCACCCTTTACTGGATGCGGGGGGAAACTTAGTTATCAGAGATGAGGATAAAGCCGAGGTGCTTAACGCCTTCTTTGCCTCAGTCTTTAGCAGCAAAACCAGTTGATCTCTGGACGCCCAGTACCCTGAGCTGGTGGAAGGGGATGGGGAGCAGAATGTGGCCCCCACAATCCACGAGGAGATGGTTGGCGACCTGCTACAGCACTTGGATGTATGCAAGTCGATGGGGCCGGATGGGATCCACCCGAGGGCACTGCATGAACTGGCGGAAGAGCTGGCCAAGCCGCTTTCCATCATTTATCGGCAGTCCTGGCTATCGGGGGAGGTCCCAGTTGACTGGCGGATAGCAAACATGACGCCCATCTACAAGAAGGGCCGGAGGGTAGACCCGGGGAACTACAGGCCTGTTAGTTTAACATCAATGCCAGGGAAGCTCATGGAGCAGATTATCCTGGGCGTCGTCATGCGGCAGTTGCAGGGCAAGCAGGCGATCAGGCCTAGTCAGCATGGGTTTATGAAGGGTAGGTCCTGCTTGACAAACCTGATCTCCTTCTATGACAAGGTGACACGCTTAGTGGATGAGGGAAAGGCTGTGGATGTGGTCTACCTTGACTCAGTGAGGCATTTCCCCACAGCATTCTCCTCAGGAAACTGGCTGCCCATGGCTTGGACTGGCGCACGCTTCGTTGGGTTAGAAACTGGCTGGATGGCCGGGCCCAGAGAGTCTTAGTGAATGGAGTCAAATCCAGTTGGAGGCCGGTCACTAGTGGAGTCCCCCAGGGCTCGGTACTGGGGCCAGTCCTCTTTAATATCTTCATCAATGATCTGGATGAGGGGATCGAGTGCAGCCTCAGTAAGTTTGCAGACGACACCAAGTTAGGTGCGTGTGTCGACCTGCTTGAGGGTAGGAAGGCTCTGCAAGATGATCTGGATAGGCTGGACCGATGGGCCGAGGCCAACGGTATGAAGTTCAACAAGGCCAAGTGCCGGGTTCTGCACCTGGGGCACAACAACCCCAAGCAGAGCTACAGGCTGGGAGATGTGTGGTTGGAAAGCTGCCTGTCAGAGAAGGACCTGGGAGTTTTGGTTGACAGTCGGCTGAGTATGAGCCAGCAGTGTGCTCAGGCGGCCAAGAAGGCCAACAGCATCCTGGCCTGTATAAGAAACAGCGTGGCCAGCAGGTCCATGGATGTGATTGTCCCCCTGTATTCGGCTCTGGTGAGGCCACACCTCGAGTACTGTGTTCAGTTTTGGGCCCCTCACTACAAGGACATGGAGATGCTTGAGCGAGTCCAGAGAAGGGCTACGAAGCTGGTGAAGGGTCTGGAGAACAAGTCTTACGAGGAGCAGCTGAGGGAGCTGGGACTATTTAGCCTGGAGAAGAGGAGGCTCAGGGGTGACCTTATTGCACTCTACAGGTACCTGAAAGGAGGCTGTAGCGAGGTGGGGTTGGTCTGTTCTCCCACGTGCCTGGTGACAGGATGAGGGGGAATGGGCTAAAGTTGCGCCAGGGGAGGTTTAGGTTGGATCTTAGGAAGAACTTCTTTACAGAAAGGGTTGTTAGGCACTGGAATAGGCTGCCCAGGGAAGTGGTTGAGTCCCCATCCCTGGAGGTCTTTAAAAGACGTTTAGATGTAGAGCTTAGGGATATGGTTTAGGGGATGATTTGTTAGTGTTAGGTCAGAGGTTGGACTTGGTGATCTTGTAGGTCTCTTCCAACCTAGACATTCTGTGAAATTCTGTGAGATTTTCTGTCACAAGGCATTTTAATTCAGCCTTCTTGATTAGCTAAGATTTACATTCAATGCAGTTTAACTGTGTATTTGTGATGGGATTATGTTGTATATTTTAACTCTCTTTTTTAAAAATGCTATTATTAGTCTTAAAATAGTCATCTAATTGCACTCTATGGAAAGACATAGCAATTACTAACATCGAAGTGCATGCAGCAAACTGAAGATTACAGTGTACGATACCATCACAAACCTTTTTTTGGATCGTACATTTGCCATAAAAGAGATGTCGAGTTTAACAGAGAGTATTCAGAGCAGCAACTCAAAAATGTGTCAGGTAAAGTTAACACTGTTCAGTATAGCTTTAGGATAGCTTTCAGACCAGTATAGAAGTTTCTGTAACAGAGAAAATTAATCTGACATTAAAAAAAAAAAAATCTCCAAAATGGTATGTACAAATTAAATCTAGAGGAGTTTTAGGTAAAACTTGTTAAGAAAAGGCTTATGATTAAATGTTTTATGCAACAAGTATGGCCTTTCTTCTTCTTCTGATTAGTATTTTTTTTTAATTACCTGTACAGGTTCAGTCCACGCGACGTCAATAGCAGCTTCTAGAGTAGAGCAAGCACTGTCTGAAGTTGCTTCATCTCTGCAAAGCAGTGCCCCTAAACAAGGTCCACTGCATCCTTGGATGACTCTAGCTCAAATATGGCTTCATGCAGGTACTGTGAAAGTAAAATATTTCTTGTTCTCTGCCATCCCTGTTATTGCTGGCTTACAGACTTGCAAAAATCTGTTTTAGATTTCAGAGGCTGTTATCAGTTATCTGAAGATGAACTCAAAATTTATCATTTTGCTTCATTTTTAAACAAATTAATATTGTCTTAATTTAGGAAATGACAATGTGAATGGTGTCTGCTATTTCATTCTTTCTAACAGGATTACATTTTCTTGTCAGAAGATCAAACTTAAATATTACGAAAGCCATTATTCATATTAAGAACATATTGTATGCATTCTTAAGAAATATATGAAATATTTACTTTTTTTTGTTTGTTTTTTACTTATCTTTAAAATGTTGACACCAAATCTTAACCACCGAAGCCACCAAATGAATATAAGTTCTTGATAATGATGTAGAGTGTATGATAGCTTGCTTAACAAAAAATATTGGTGAATTTCTCCCATAACTTTGAAATAGGGGTATGTGTGTCAAATACACTCTTTTTATGTAAGAATGGGAACACGTTTCTATGGTGGTCTTCCTGTATTTCTATTACATATAAAATTTATGTTGTGGAAAAACAGTAGCTAAAGCTACTTATATTGTTTGGTAATACCCATTTGACTGGTAAAGGTATGTGTTCGAAACAGTACTGTATGCACAGTATACATGATTCCTTCCTTCTTACTGAAAACTGGATTTTTGTGAGCTCCCCTTGTAGAAAGGCTGTTTGAAAACCAAAGCAAATTTGTAGTAAAGAAAGAAACGTAGTGGGCCCAAAGTCTCCTCTCATCAACTTAGTCTCTGAAGTACCTTGAATTTCGTAGTATTTGAAGATTTAGTTACCTTGATTCCATTGGGTGGTAGAAGGAGTTTGTAAGGATTTTCAGTAGTGTTGCTGGAACTAGAAAAGCTTTATCATTGAAAATAATTAACTCTGCATGTGACAGGAAAAAATAAAGAAAGGTGGTGACGAGCTGTTTAGGTCTCTTCCTCCTAGCTTCACTGATTTGAAAGTCCCAGGATCATTTTTCTAAATTTGGAATGATCTTGAGTGGATTTAGTTATGCTGCTTCCAGCCTCAAGCTAAATGCTAAGTCAGTATCACAAGTGGTGGTTCTACAAAGTCTTAATCAGAAAATGATGATCCAATGTATTTTTACAGTTACAAATGTATCCTGTGAAATAATACTTGCATCGGAAAAGTGTTATCTAAAAATCAATCAGCAATTGTTCTGCTTTGGTCTGCTCTCAGGCTTGAGTGTTTTTCAGTGACATAAATATTTTGTCATTATACTCAGCCTATATTGTATAGACAGGATCAATTTGTGTTCATTGTATATGGTAACTTTGTGTAAAAGTTTTCCGAGATAAATTTAGAGTAGTGTGTAACAAAGCTGTCATTTGGAAAGAGCTGTATCTTATGCTTATTTTTGCAAAGTGTTGGAGTTCAAATCACCAAGGAATTACTGTTACTAGGAAATCTAGTCCACATTCAGAGCTGTATTTCTTAGCATTTTAATTTACCTGTTTTGCATTAACAGTTCTATTGTGTGAAGGCCGTTATGGAGCAATGGCTCTCCGATATTAATTAATGTTTCAGAGGGGGGAAAAAATAACAGGAGATTGGAAAGAACAATGATAGTGATTGATAACTGATCTCATTTGGGGGCGGGAAGGTTCTTCTACAACAACAGAGAGGAGAACAAAGGAAGGCTCACCAAGGCATGGTGCAGTCACCTGCCTTGCAACATGGTATCACTGGCTGTAAATATTTATAAACTATCACGGCCATCTACAGTAACTCCTAGCATCTGCAATGCTGTAATTTCTCATCTCTCTGTGACAGCTTATTCAGTCCATGCTAGTGACTGCTACTGTTTCCTCTGCAAAGGAGCAGTCTGGACACTCTTCACTGAGTCCTTTGTAGACCATAACTTGCATCCACCTCGATCTTCCTCTGCTGCAGTCTGCTGCACACTCCACTTTCCCCTCTTAGCAATTTCTGCATGAGCATGGTCTGCAGGCCATATTCTTGTCCCAGCAGGAGGAAGCACGTGTGGGAACTAGGAGAGGACTGGGGTGGAGAGCAAACTAAAATGTTAAAGATCCAGGGAAAGAACATGATGTATAAAGAGTGCCCTGACTCTTTGTGTAATGGGGAGCAATGAAAAAAATACAACAAGAGATGAAAGACAGCTGCTGTCAATCTTCAGAGAAAGTACAGCAAAGTGAAGCTTACTTCCTCTCTTTTGTAGTTCCTGTACTCTGGGCTGGTAACTTGTCCTGCATTTAAGTGTTTAGGTATCCTGCTTAACTATTCAGCTACCTGTCCTGCTACAGGAAATGCCCTGAGCCTTGAGAAAGGTGTTTTTTTCCTGTAAGAACATTCAGAATTAAAGTTTACTCTAAGAAGCAAAACATATAAAGATATATTCGTCAATATATATGAGATACTCCATAGAAAATTACTTAACATATAACTTGCAGCACGTTCTTTAAATAAAAATGAAGACTTACCATTGAGAAATAGCTTCTTTTTTGAGACTCATGCCACATTAACTGTTTGACTCCCTGTATGGTTGTGCAGTGTTTTACTACTTAGCGGGGAAAAAAAACACATATCTTTAATGTGCTTTAAACATTAAAATATAAAAATTGAGAATGGTAGATTATAGAGACAAGGAAAAGTTATGAGAATAAACTCTAATACATGCTAAATTTAGTGGAATTTATTTACCCAAATTAATACATTCCATGTGAGAAGGATAGAAAGTACTTTTTCTTTATTAATATACACTGTCATTACAGGTATCATTAGAGTAAGTAAGTGTGGCATTCAGTCTAAAGAATTTGATTTTTCAGACCGTAATTTTAATTTTTCATTTTGTTTATTAAGGGAACTCTTCCAGCCTTTTATTTCTGGACATAAAATGTAAAGATGGGAAGCCAGGCTTATTTTAAATATAGAAAATCAACCATCTTTTGTAATTAGTACATCCCCCAGTGACGCTATTAAAAAACAAATCCATCCCGAAGTGTTCAGTGGCTGTGACAGTCACTTGGCACATACCTCAAAACTGGACTCACTATTGCTCTGTAGCTTAACTGAGAAGTAGATTGATTTTACAATAAAATACAAGCACAAGCATGGAAGGGTTTGAGCTGGGGCGTTCTCTGAGTGGAGACACTGAGAAGTGCGCACCAGCCTTGGCACTTGGTTTCTCATCAAACTGATGCCCCTCTCTGAAATTTTCCAACAGTCATCTGGCATTTGTCAGTTTCCTACAAGTACTTTCCTTGAATGTTGGAATGTATTTTTTTTATTTATTTATTTTTTTCCCAAGTTTGAAGTAATTTATATTTTAATCAAATTTAGTTTTGCTCTATAGCAGTACTTTTTTTTTAAGGCATGTCCTTTGCCTTGTATATATCAGATTAAATTATCTCAGAATGAACAGCCCTTCTCCAAATTCAGAAATTTATTGAATTAACTCTTATGCTTACCATCTAGCCAGAAGTTCCACTTTCTATTAAATCTATCATAGTTTTTCCAAACTTCTCTATAATTAAGATATTGTCTAGTGCATCACATATAGCATAATTTCAAGTACCTTTATACAGAAAAGAATTAATTGTTCAATTACCTTTTAGGAAGGACCGTTAATAACTGTCAAGTTACTCTGCTACAGTTAATAAGCAAAATCTAACATTTATTACAGTAAAGCAAGTAAACCTTTATAAATAGTGTTGTAACCTCCATTGGCTACTGTAAAAAAAACGAAATTGCTACCATACTTGCATCCCCTCAAGGAGTACAGAATTTCAATTGTGGTCTGTTAAATTAGTCAAACTGTGCATATTTTTCAGTCTAGAATTCCTGTGGTAGCAGATAAAAATTACTTGAGTAAGTGATTAATTTCTGCATGATATTTGCTGATTTTTTTTTTTAATAGCTTAAGTTAATACCTTTTACAGACTGATCTAGTAGGTAGGTCTTTGTGTATGCATCATGATATGCTTCTACCTAGCTTACGGGTGAAAGCATAAACCACACATCTCATAAATGTACTAACCTCTCAGGATGGTGTTGAATAGCTGTTTTTTGTTTGTTTGTTTGTTTGTTTTCCTGTCTTCAATCAGTGACAAGCTGGATAAATGATACTTTTCCTGACTGTGTTTTAAACAACTTTGGAATGTCTGTTTTAAAATGTTTCAAGTCTGATGATGCTGGAGAAGAAACAGTAAAACAAGGGGAGCTCAAATGGTCAGCAATAAAATAATATAGTGTATTTTAATCTCTCCAAAATCTTGTTTCTCTCATAGTAATACTGACCATGTAGGTTTCAGAAAGCACTCAAAAACAAAGTACCTAAAGCTTTCCCCAGATATTTTAGGGGTTAAAGCAAACAAACAAAACCAAAAAGAAAAAAAAAAAAAAAAAAAAAAAAAAAGAAAGCACACACCAAACTCTTAGTACAATTCACATTTTCTTCTGCATGCCTGGCTCTAAAGCTCTGGCTAAAACTTCCTTTTTTGAGTCTACCAACAGTAGAAAAGTAGAATTCTAGAAATACTTAATTTCTTCCAAGTTTAGATTTCTTCCAAGGTTAGGTATTGATTTCAAAATTTTATGCCTTTACTATCTTCCAGGCTTGCTATTCTTCAGTTATATAGTGCCATCTCTGACTAGGTGAGGTTATTCTGTTGCTTCATCTGCAATTTTATGTGTTAGTTCTTCAGAGTGGGTGAGATTTTTCCATCAAAAAGCATTTTATTAGCTTGCTTGTGAAAATATACTGCATTAATCTATATGTCCTCATGAACATACTATTTATGCTAGGTAGCATGTGTTCTCTGAAGTCACTGAGTCATCCAAGCTGCAAAAAAAGAATGCTCTTTTGGTAAAAATGTCTCTTCTCCCATTGGTAGGATCAGGTCTCAAAGGAAAAAAAAAATATGATTTTTATGATTATGAATATTAAATAATACCAAGGTGTATGTAATATATATACACCAATAATAGCAAGAAATATAATATAAATCTATCAACTGTAGATTAAGATTTATGTATTCTGCTGTACTGAAATTGACTGGTTATGGATACTAACTATCAAGTCCGCTTGATATGACTATCTCATAAGAAAGCTCTTTCAAAGGTACTCAAACATTGATGCCAGTCAGAGTTTAGGTACAATTCAAAATCCACTGCTCTAGTGTGAGATCCTGATCTGAGAGCCTTTAGAGCAAGGTGGGTGCCCTGTTCTCAACAATGAGAGGAGCATGTACTGAAGAGGGGTAGGTTGCTTTGCTGTTCTGATGGAGCATTTTGATTTAAACCTTTATCTTTAAGACTTCTTTTTGTGCAGTGTGATCCAATGGAATGCAATTATACAATTTGAGGCTCAATTTTTCTGGGATCTATACTAAGGTAAAAGAAATGTACACCTCAACCCAGAAACTACAGTATCCTTTTTCTTGCATTTAATCTCTTTACTCCTCTCCTCCCACTCTTTTAACAAGAGATTATTTTAATTCAGCAGGGTAGTGAAATATGCAGTGTTGAAGAGTGCTCTAAGAGCTGCTTGAAGGCAAATACTTTTTTCTATTGTTAGTTGTTTATTACTTACTGAATTCACTTTTTTTTTTTTTTTCTGTAGTCAATGTGATTTAGACAATTTTCAGGCTACCCAATGCTTTCATGAGAACTGATTAAATATACCTTTTTTTAAAGATACAAAATTAAATGTTCTTAGATAGATTCTGGAGGATGTCTTAGACATATAAGAAAAAAAATAAAAATACTTGGAGATATGAACCAAGTTCTGTCAAATTGGAGTGTTGAATAAGCATTTCACATGTTCTGCTAACTTAACTAAGAAACATTTCTCATCAACCACTTTGTATTTCTTGAAAAAGGATTTTGCTTTGAAACTTGACATGTAATGATTGGTAATTGGAGGAATTGCTACTTCTTGCTGATTGATGTATAGAAGCAGAAAAGCCTGTAATTAGTCCCATGCTCTTACCTACTGTAAGGATCTCTGCTGCTTCATGTTGGGCTTGCTGTTCTTAAATAGCACTGGAATACTCGTGTTTAAAAATAAGATAAAAAAATCCAGACTTTGGTTAAAAATAACCAGAGAGCTTAAAAGAAACTATAAAGAGTTTTCTGGTGTTTAAAGCAGTCATTTAAAATAATTTATGTAATAGTTTCTCCTAAGCTGCAAAGTTTCTTGAGGAAAATGACCTTTGCCTGGATTGAAACAATATGCATGCATAGAGAGCTTGTTAATATCTGGTCGTGGTACGATGTTGCAAGAATCGTTCATTGGTCTTCACTCTTTCCTTCCACAGCTGAAGTGTACATAGGGATTGGGAAGCCTGCTGAGGCCACAGCGTGTACCCAGGAAGCAGCTAATCTCTTTCCGATGTCACACTATGTTCTCTACATGAGAGGTCAGGTGGCTGAACTTCGTGGAAATATTGATGAAGCCAAACGCTGGTATGAAGAGGCCTTATCTATTAGTCCTACACATGTGAAAAGCATGCAGAGGCTGGTAAGTCTAAAGTTCATGTTAATAAATTATTTCGTTGCAATTTGTGCAAACTGGATTCTGCAATCTTAAAGAACTTGTATGGCTGCTCCATAGCTTAGGAGTTTTAGATCTCTTTTGGATCCATTTTCTTATTAGCAAGGTGGATTTGAAGGCAATCCTTTGTGGCTTTTTATTCTCTTCTCTGCCTGTTGGGCATAACAAGGATCTGCAGGCAATAAGTATTTCAATCCTAACAGAGACTTCAGGAAAAGAAGTTATTCGCATCTACCTCATACTCAGAGCCATTGGGAAATAAAGGTGGATCATGGCAGGAGAAGAGTTAGATACCGTAGTCTAGATGAAAGACCAGTCATTCTAATAACGAATTCCTGACTAAAAGCGGAATTCTACACATTGATTAATTACCTGGTAATACCTATTAATTAATGCTATGTGATTTCTTTGATTTTTGGAAGATAGGTTTTTGCTCTCAAAGAAATGTGTAGCTCTAATAACAAAGGTGCCTTCTCCCAGTAAATGAATGTATACATATATTTATATAATTATACACACATATATTTTATATATACTGTCTTTACTACACTTGGAAAAATTCTTTCTTTCTCAATCCAGTGTTCTTTTCTTTAACATAGAGCAAAGTAGAACAGCAGCAATCAGCTTCTTTTGCCCAATCTTTTTGTTTAGTAGGATAAGCTGGTTTCTGCCTAGGTGCTTATGAATTATTCAGAGAAATCTCTTGTGCATCCCTGAGGGGAACATATGAGACAAAAGATCAGACAGGAAGACAGCACAAGAAAAGTTTTTTATTTCACCTTTTCAGCATTTCAAGATATTTGAGCCTACTGACAAATGCCGAAAGGTTAATTTTTCTGAAGAAAGCTGGCAGTCAACCAGTGCAGTTCAGTGAAAATGAAGGCTTATGTTTTTCTGGGTTTCTTTTGCTCCTCCTCCTTTTAATATATAGTCTGCAAACACCCAATGCTCTTCAGAATAACTGAAAAATTAGCTAATATGAGAGTCCTGAGAGATGAAAAATACTGTGTTTCCAGTTTGGATTCTCTGTTTATGACCTTTTCAGTTTGAGATGGCTGCATGGAAGCTGGAGGAAATCTATTAATTTCATTGGATTGGCCAGTCTCTAGAACTTCTTCCATATTATATTATTTTAAATATATGCTGAGAGATTTATGCTGCTTAAATACAAACATTGGAGATAAACACTATTAAAAATACTAGTCAGTGTAATTTGATAAAGGGAAAAGTACAGGAATTTGTATTAATCTCATCTTTTGACAATTACAAAAATATTTTGAGGAGGACATTTACAGTGTTTACTCTTGCTTGTGAGTATAGATGAGTACCTGTACATCTCAACACTTTGTTTTTGACTGTATACTTATTTATAATAAAAAGATGTAATCTTAGTGGCAGGCAAGCTATAGCAGCAGTGCTATGGAGGGTACCAGACTCTAAAATAACACCTGAAACTTTTAGAATTCTGAATACAAATATTATAAGATGACCATCAGGTTAGGAATCGTAGTTCTGTGAAAAAATGCATATTTTATATGATTAATTAGTTATTTTAAAATTATTTGATATAGTTTTCTAGTAATGCTTAAAAAGCAAAACAAAATGCTACTGTTTCAACATGCCACTTACTTTAGAGCTTAGGTTTATTTAATAAGCTTTGTTGAATTTGTTTTGTTGTTTTTTGTTGTTTTGTCTCACTTTTTTTTTTTTTTTTTTTTGCAAGTACCAAACAGAAGTCACAATAACTTTATTTATAAAATTCAACAAGAGGAAAATAAGATGTAAGGATGACACAGAAGTTCTAACTTGTAGCATACTTATCCATCCCTACGTCTTCAAGTCAAATACTGGAAATAGCAGAACTTGAAATGAGTTTTTAAGTTTTTTTCTTTTAATTTCAATTTTAGAATGAGTAACATTTAACATTCAGTTCAATTTGAAGATAAAATTTCCTGATGTTAATGTGGATCTTAGATTTGAGATACTATGTGTAGTTGCAGAGAAGAACAATAATGGCTGTTGCTAATATGTATGATTTCTCCTTTTGTAATCTCCTTTTAAAGATGACACATCACTGTGCTAAGAAGGCCGATAATTTCACATCCAAAGATTGTTTTAAATTTTGAATCTTTACTATCTTTCAGTACAACTTTTTTTGACTGAAACTGTTTAGTACTTATTCCTGAACATAGTCTACTGAAAAAGCTCCACCATAAAGTGCTAGAAGGATGTTGTAATTGATATGATCTCATTTGTGGAATATAGCAATTTTCCTACAGCACAGTATTCTAATTCTGGCTAGATTAATTCAGACATTGATCCTTCTGCAGGTTGAGAGTTAAGTGCTGGTTTCCCTATCCCTCCCAACATGCCCAAAGAGAACTGAGCAATCTCAGTTGTCACCTGAAAACATGAATACGCATAGGTTCTCAGAATTGGTCACATAAATTAAGCTGTTCACTAGTTTGTTAAGGATAGATTTTTTGTTTAGTTTTACAATTTGCTTCGCTTATTGGCTACTGTCTTTTATGTCCCTTAACAGCATTTCAAAAATCGTTATCAGTGCTTTGCCATTTCAGAAGTTTGACTTAATTCAGGGAATTTCAGGAGTTATTAATATATAGCCTACATAAAATATCTTGATTTGGTAAAAACATCAAGATTGTCTTACAAGAGATCACGTTGCCTGTAAAAAATAAAATACTGTCAGTCAATTAGAAACAAGCCTCTAGGAAAAGAGGAAAATTGTACCTGAAGTAGAAATAAGAATTACTGGAATAAGGAAAAACTGGAGACCTGATCAGTGGTGTGAAAATTGGAGCAGTTAAGAGTGGTGTAAAGTGTCTGCTCACCAAGGAAACAAGCATGTTGAAGGAGAGGTTAACTCCTGCTAATATTTGTTGTGTTAGTGAAATGCCTAAGACAACATGACACGAAATGGTGGGAACATGATCCAGGAATAAAGGACAATTTCATTAGCTGCGTACCATCCCTGTTCACTCAAACTTCTTGGGAAATTGGACTGACTGCGGTTACATTACATAAGGTGTGAGAGATTCTAACAGAAACCTGACTGCAGGGGGCAGTGTGTTTGTGTTCATGCTCCTATTTCAGTCCCTTCTAAAGTGTGTTTCTAGTTCAATCGAATAACAGCAACAAGTTCTTTCAAAGAAAAGTGTTAAAATTCTCTTGAGTTGCTTCTGCATCGGAATTATTCCCCATACAGTTAATGTTTGTGTCCATACGTTCATTCACTGTATTCTTTTAAGCATTTTAAGATTTACCTTGTTCTTGGGGTCAATTTCTTACAATTTGTCATTAATTGAAATTTCTCCAAGCCTGGGTTTTTACCATCTTGCTGTTGAACTAGATCCAGCTCTTGCAAGATGTCAACACTGAAGCAGTAGCATGTTGATATCAATTAAGTGTACTTCACAGAGTATAGCAGCAATGCATTTGAACAAATGCAGCTTCCTTTCTTGTTTTTAAGGGTTGCATAATGTGCTCTGGGAAAACACTGCAAAGTTGCATTCCAAAGGTTTGAAATACTTACGTTTGTGTTCTGGGTTTCAAATCACTTTTTTATCAAACCCACTTAAATTTAAAATGTTATGCTTAACGATAAAATTGAAAAATGATGTTTCGCACTTCAACTGAATGTCACATGTACTTGGTTGTCACCTGCCTGATTTTGGCCAGAATGGATTTCTTTGAACAACTTTCTCTATTCTCCCTGCTCTTTATCATCACCTCCAGATTTCTGCATTACTGCTGCCTTCCTGCTTTTGTCATTGTTTTCCTCCCT
This sequence comes from Nettapus auritus, assembly GCA_011076525.1. Taxonomy (NCBI): domain Eukaryota; kingdom Metazoa; phylum Chordata; class Aves; order Anseriformes; family Anatidae; genus Nettapus; species Nettapus auritus. The sequence goes on from CM021769.1 coordinate 17,006,127, forward strand.
TGTGAAAAAAGAATAAACAGTCTTTTATCTCCCACAGTCAGAGTGCTGTTGTGGAAAGTAGCCCTTACTGATGACGTCTGAAAAGTCCTGAAACAGGCCATCATTCAGTAATGCCTGAAAAGGCAATGAATATTTCAACTCATTGTCCAGGAAACAAATCTACATATTCTCTCTCAGGCTGAAAAATTCTTAGCTAAATGAAGCTTTTACATGAAAAAGTTTTTCTGGCATCTGGATATCATTGTAATCCTAGAAGACTCCAGTATTTTTTTTAATATTAAGTCAGTCATTATAATACTTGTCAGTTAATCCTATTAGCTTCTAAGAGCATAAAACTGAAACAGAAAGGGTGAAATTACTTGTCCAAAATTACTCAAGCAGAAATAAGTTTTCAAAAATCATTATCTTAAAGAATTACATTCTCCACTCCACACTGTTAGATATCTGTTAAAGTTTTCTGTAATTATATGTAAGTCAGATCTCTTAAGGCTTCTTTAGACTAACTACATGTGCTTTACCTCGCAATTACAAATACATTGTTATTAATTTCTACCTACATTTTTTTCTAATCCAAAAAATACTTTGTCAGAAAGAAACCGAGCAGAAGGTATGGGTAGTATATATTGTCAAGAACACTGTGTTGACTGAAAGAAAGGAAAAGCTGAGAAGATGGTAGAGAGGTGAGTTCAGACCCTATCTGAAGGGATCAGGGGAGCTCAAAAACAGAAAATCTGAATGCTATCACCCAAATTAACTATTAACTTTTTCCTTCAGTGAGGCAGTATTCTCTAGTATTTATTCTTCCTTTCCTAACAAGGACCTCATTTGGGAAATGTTCACTCAGTCATTTGATTTTCAATGTAAGGCCATTATATTGTAAAAATTGTTGGTTTAGGCCACATAGACTTGTCCCAAGGACATTATACTGATCCCTGTGGGTGTTTTGTGTTATAACTGATTACTGTAGAGCTAAATGCTAATGCTAACTCTTAGTGTTCATTTGACTTGCTTTTTAACTGCATCCTTATGCACATAGTGTTTGAAGAATGAAGAAATAATGGCAATCAGTTGTTAGATTTGTTAGTAAAATACTGTGGGTTTGCCCTCCAAAATGTCTGTGCTCATCCTGGGAACTGTTGTCTTGAAAGTGGTGTTTCAAGGCTGATAAAACATGGGTCCTGATTCATAAAAGACAACAGAACTTTCTTTTCACCTTACCTGGTGTTAACTCCAGATGGTTTACCGCAGCTGTAGCAGGAGTGGATGTTCCGATAAGAAAATACCTCCATGCTTTGAGGCTTTTTGCCATCTGAGAGTGAGTTCTGTAAGGGCTCTTCTGCAGGTTTCAACTTGAGAAATGTCTGTGCTGTCCTCAGCTGACAGCCATTTAAAGAGGAATACTGCACTTGTCTTGAATTAGTTATTCAGTTTAGACAATCTGTGAATACCTGAAAATGCAAAGGTAATGTAATTTTGTACAGCATGCACTGTTGTACTGAAAGAAACTGGAGTAAGATGGGCCACACAGTACTTATGGAAATCTAGTAGGAATTGGTAAGAGTTAATTAACATTCTGTAACTCTTTAAGTGTTTTTTAGATCTATTTCTTAGTTAACTTTCCCAAGATTTTTATTTCAAAGGTGTTTTCTTCCTGAATTTGAAAAGTGGTCATCTTTCTCTTTTTCTCTCCCTCTCTACCCCTGTCTTTCCTTATTTTTCTTACAGTAGGGATTTTTGCCTGGTACACTCAGCTGTAGCTTTTTGTTTTTGTCTGTTTTCATGTTATCTCTGTGGTAGATTTTTCCATGTTTTATCAATTCAGGCACAGCTTACCAGAAGCCATTTTATCATTTCTATTTGTTCCCATTTTTAACAAATGGAAAAATAATTAGTGGTACACCCTGGCAGGAGTAAGGGATGCTTTGGCTAGAGTAGCTCCTCTTTAGCTGGCAGGTCACGAATCATTCCAGTGTTTTTGTTGCATTGTGTGAAACTGATAAAATTCCACCCATCAGATAACTCATCACAATTTGCTGTTGCAGTCCATCTGCAGTGTGCAGTATCACTCCAGAGTTGCTTCTCTCCACTCGGTAGATTTTGAGCTTTGTTTTCAATTTTCAATACAAGCAGGAGGACGTTGTTGATGTCCAGCATAATTTACTCTTTCTTCCATTCCTTTTGCTGCATTACTAACAAAATAAAGGAGGATGGAGGTAGGGGAAAAGCAATACAGATTTTTACATGTGGAAAAATACTACTTAGCGAGACTAGTGTAATAGGATGAAAATATCAGTAGTCTCTAGTAATTCAGGAGGCCTTATGTCAGTGAGGTACTAATAGTTGCTCTTGATATTTAAGTTTTTCCCGGTTAAACAAAGAATAAAATGGAAACAAGTGAATGTCTGAAAGAATTTTGAAAATATACACTTTACCCTACTATTCTCTGTAGCCTGTTACATCTCTTTTCATGGGTACTTGATAGTGCCTTTTTGCATAGACCTCAGAAGTACAGTTTTCATTTTTTTGTGTATGTAATTACCTTTTGATATGAGAATTGCTTTGCAAAACACTTTCTAAATTAGGTCATTCTGCTGAAGAATGTGCTGGGCTAATTATGATTATTTTGCTTCCCTGGGTATTTTTGTGCTTATTGAATTTATTAAAATATTACATTATAGCCAGAGCTGAGAACTTGCCCAGCAAGAAGCTGTGTGGCACCTGGTATGCATCGCTGTCTTCCCTGTAGTCTCTAAAGGCTTTTGCTTTTAGGCAACATCTGCACCTAATAATCAAATTTAATATAATTAATAAATACATGATATTGCCCCCAAAATAAAGCCTTTAAAGGATATGAGACAGAGTGGAGACAGCAGCTCTCCTCAACTTTAAAAAGAGAATGAAAAGGATATTATTTTTGTTTTTCCCAAGAAAGGTTGTTGAATAATGTTTTAGGTAAGAACTCATCAACTACAGGAAAACATTTGAGACATGAAGTCATTTATCCATGTTCTTTTTTTAATGTGCCATGTAGCTTTGCATACTAGTGAAGTACAATTAAATGCTACCACCAACAGCAACCAGAATGAGACAAAACACTTGTATTTTCAGATACCTGGCATAGTTGGTAAATGCATATGAGGAACTTGCAGCACTGGGGCCAAGTACCTGGGACCTAGCTCTTTAGCCAAGTCTCTTAGGGTAAAGTATTACTGTGAAGTTGCACAGGAGTTACCAGTGCATGCATTTGGCTATAAATCTTCTGCAGTTCTCAGGTGCATTTGTAGTGGGCTGATGAAATTACCTTTTGCTTTTTGCTTTACATCTGTCTCAGTGTCTTGGCTTGTACTGGCATAAGCCATAGTCAAGACAGACTTCTTTTAAGACCAGAAGTTACCCAATCAATTATAATGAATTATTTTTTTCTGACTGGGAGCTAGAACTACCTGTTTGTAAAAATGGTGCTTTATCTCATCCTCATCAAGCAGAAATTGGCCTACCTTAGTGAAAAAAAATCAAGAAAAAAATAGAGATCTGGAAGCAAACATCCCTCACCATTTTTTTCATTTTTTTTTGCCAGGGTTATGTCAAGCAGCTGCAATGCACAGATAAGTTGTCTGCTCTGGTAGTTTTCTTTGGAAATCTTCAGTCTGGAACAGTCTTTTTATCTCTTTATCTCTCCAAGTCATCTCATTTTAAATTTTATTTGAAGACCTTTTGCATTTACTGAAGCTCTACTTTCCTGCTAGTCAGTGCTGTATTTAGCAGTTCTTCTCCTGCTCATGCTTATACAGTTTAAAGATGAGGTGAACTTTGCACTTTGGAGGCATTCAACCAACTTAGGTATGAAGATGATATTACAACTTCTCATAATTAGTTTTCTTTAAACGTAGACTGCATTTTCTATTAGCCTACTGGTTTTAGGTTGAGTTAAATAGTTGGCCTTGAAGTATAGTGCCAGGCTATTTTTTGTCAGGATTTTTTTTTTTTTTTAACCAAAGATGATCAAACTAATAGCAGAAAACAATTATTTCACCGAGCTTTAACTTCTTGGGAAAATCTGAATCATGTTTCATCTGACTCTGAAAACTCTATTCCTTTCTAAGGTTTGATTGTTATTTTTCCATTATTCTTCATATTAGAGTATATGTTTTGGACGAGGAGTAACAAACAGTATTAAGAAAGTTAGGAGCAGCTACTGCTCATCAGAAAGCTGCCATCTCCTGATTTCTCAGTAGGGCATAGGACACACTGGTCACCTTGGGTATTGCAGCAGTCTCTTTTCTCACTAAAATAAGGCCAGTGTTTTCTCTGAATAAAAGTGACTGCTGTCTTCTGTTACTAAAGTTAGGAAATAAATGACCAGTCTTTTAAGAAACCAGTATGCCCAGAGTGATGGACTGCAGGAGCTCCTTACTGAAAGCCTCTGGATGACCTGCTTCTGTGCTCTAACTTTGTTGCAAACAAATTTCATCAGTGCTCTTGATATGTATGTGCTAAGACCATAAAATAAATTATAATAGGGCTTGAGCCCAAACCTTGAAGTCTGCTCATCCTCCATCTCCAGTAGAAAGCTGGTTCTTAACTCATTCTTATATTCTTATACTGCTCCATGCCACTTCTAGTTTAGTTCATTTTCCAGTACCCTGCTATATTGAAATTTTCATGGAATCACAGGATATCCTGGGTTGGAGGGATATTGGAAGGACCCACAAGGATTATCGAGTCCAACTCCTGGCAGAGGACCACCCAAAAAATCAGACCATGTGTCTGAGAGCATTGTCCAAATGCTTCTTGAACTCCGACAGGCTCAGTGCTGTGATCACTGCCCTGAGGAGCCTGTCCCAGTGTCTGACCACCCCCTCTACCTTGTCAAGAACCTTTTCTTGACAACCAGCCTAAACTTCCTGTGTATTTAGTGAAATCAGACAATAAGTACTACAACATTTTATTTTAATTATTTTGCCTGCAATTCCTCTAGGTAATCAAATACTTTTACCAGGCTAGCTTGGTGTCTCACCAGTAATAAATACCTACTGTGCTTTATTCCACTTCTCCCTATTGCTGTACTGCTGACCTTTCCTTTAACATTTGTTCTAAGGCCTCGCATATAATTTAAGAATACTTAAACAATCATTTTCTTTCTGATATACAAATAATATATTATTTTTAAGTAGTAAATAATATAAATATATATATAACTTTTTAGTAGTAAAAAAGTAGTAAAAATAGTAACTATGAATCTGCTAGCCATTTTTAAAATGTATTTTCTGTACCATTTCTGTCCTTTACAAGGATAATCTAGTTCTCACAATTTGGTTATCTGGATTTCTCCCAGGCTTTTTGGTTCTATGCTGGCTTTAAAAAGAGAATTCCTTTCCTTCTATTGCAGAAGTCCAGATGCCTTTTTTAATACAGTCTTCTGTTGAGCATAAAGGATCTTTTCATGCTGTTGCTATGATGTGATGCAACATTAACATCAACGCTAAAGATACAAGCCGGTATCTTGGTAAACTAGTATTGGTGCTGTACATTTGGCATTGTGAAACAGCGGTCTGAGGTTCAGTTTGTGTTGGCTTAATTGGTTAGCGACTGAAAAGTCAAGTCAACATTGCAGGCATCTATTTGAAGGCTTGTTAATCTGACCATGTTGAACCTGGATGCTGGGTAAACGTGTCTGTTGTGCAGTTCATTTGCCTGGGCTAGTTATCTATGTGCAATAGTGTGATGGTTTTACTCGGGTGGGCAGCCGAGTTCCACCACAACCGCTCTCTCACTCCCCCTCCTCAAAGAGGAGTGAGGAGAAAATACGATGAAAGGGGCTCAAGGGTTGAGATAAGGACTAGGAGATCGCGCAATAATTATCATGACGGGCAAAACAGACTCAGCATAGAGAGAAAGTAAGATTTATTGCTTATACTAACAAACTAGAGAAGTAAGAAACAAAGAAAAGAAACGAAAAGCACCTTCCCCCCCATCCACCCTCTTCCACCTCCTCCCCCCGAGCGGCGCAGGGGAACGGGGGAATGGGGGTCATGGTCAGTCTACAGCACTTCTTCTCTGCTGCTCCTTCTCGGTCACTCTTGTCCCCTGTGCTGTGGGGTCCCACCCACGGGATGCAGTCCTTGCTGAACTGATCCGGCGTGGGCTGTCCACAGGCAGCAGCTCTTCAAGAACTGCTCCAGATACGGGTCCGTACCACGGGGTCCATCCCTTGGGAGCAAACTGCTCCAACCTGAGTCCCCCACGGGCAGCAGCTCCTGCCGGGTCACCTGCTCCTGCATGGTCTCCTCTCCACGGGCTGCAGGTCCGGCCCAGAATCTGCTCCGGCAGGGGTCTTCCACAGGCCGCAGTCTCCTTCGGGGCACAGGCTCCACCGTGGTCTCCTCCACGGGCTGCAGCATGGAACCCTGCTCCACCGTGGTACTCCATGGGCTGCAGGGGGACATCCTGCTTCACCATGGTCCTCACCACAGGCCGCAGGGGACTTCTGCTCCGGCGCCTGGAGCACCTCTCCCCCTCCTTCTTCACTGACCTTGGCGCCTGCAAGGCTGTTTCTCACTCCTCTCACCCTCCCAGCTGCTGAGTGGCGCAGCGGTTTTTTCCCTGTCTTAAATATGCTCTCACAGAGGCGCAAAACAACATCACTTATTGGCTCAGCTCTGGTCAGCAGTGGGGCCCTTACCAAACATGGGGCAGCTTCTAGATCCTTCTCACAGAAGCCACCCCTATGGCCCCCCTGCTACCAAAATCTTGCCATGTAAACCCACTACAAATAGCACAAGGATCAATGCTATCTAAAACCTAGACCCTTTCCAGTTCTCTGCTATCTGCACATAAACATTTTTAAGCATGGATATTTAAGCATCTGAGCAAGTTTAGCAAAGTAAAAATGTACCTGGCCACACTGAGCAGTTGCAGATAGTATAGCAACTAAGACACTTGGCATGGCAGATTGATTACTGTAATAGAAGACTATTACTAAAATCACTTAAGACTTAAAAAAAAAAAAAATAAAAAAAAATAGTAAAAGTCCAGATATTTTTAAATGGTTACAGTATTTGTTTTCATAACAGCTTTGAGTAGTTTATACCTTGTTTCCGACTATTTTGCTCTGAAGTATGTATAATTTATTCTTAGTCAAAAAAAAAGCTTTACTGTTAATCAGTGAAAATGATCTTTTGGTAGTCACTGCCTTTGCATGTAGTTTAAGTGAAGGGATGTGTGGCAGCTCCTTGATAGCCATTTCAGCTCACACCAGTTCAAATGAGACCTTTGTCTCAAATCCACTGCAGGACTTTTAATATTCTTAAATAATGAATCAGTCCATTTACCTCCATCTCCCTTTCCCCCAACTATCCTCTTTTCTGCGAGATTTTGTCAATGTTATCTTAGATTTGCTCAGTGAATGTATTATTTTCCAAATCATTGCAACTGAGCTAGTTGGTGAAGGAAATGGCTGTCTGGATAGCAATCTGTTTCAGAATTATCTGTGGCATCAGTACTTTGATAAATATTTGATCTGGTTTTGAGAGCTCAGTTAAACTTAGCACAGTGTTATAGTGCAGGCAATAAACACAAACTACTTCCATAGATCTTTGGGTTTTATCTTATATTATTTTTTGGTGGAAAGTTGAAGAAAAGTGAACTTAAAACCAGCAGTAAATGTGAAGTCTGTGGTTCTGGGGATCAGAAGGAAAAAGAAGTGCTGCTTTCATTCTAATGGGTTGTTAGTTTTCCCCAGATGTTCTGCTCAGGTCTGTGCTTTGATGCATTCCCCTTTCTTACAAATTGGACTCCTTCCTGGATTTGAGCAAAGAAGACCTAAGTCTCTTTTTATGACCTTTGGGGAAAGTTGGAGGATGTTAGAGCCCCTAACATGAACTGGTGAGCACACCTATAACTCTGCTTAGTTGCTCATAAGTGGGATTCAAAGAACTAATATTATAAATCTCCTGTTGGGGCTATGTTATTAGTGTGTTTATTTATTTACCATTATATGCAATATATATAACTTTGAGTAAAACTTCTCATGACAGCTTTTTTCTATAGAGTGGCAATATCCTACCTTAGTTTTGTAAGACATGGCAAATCATAACTCTGTGCTTCCCCTCTGTGATTAGTGGGAGGTAAACTAGAGAGGGCAGTTTAATACCTTGACAGTTCCTAAGTTTGTCAGAATGGTTGTAAATATTTATTATTTTCCAGATGTTGAGGTTGAATGTAGTCTTATCCTTGTGTTGTTTTAAAATGTACTTGTTGGTGTCTCAGGAAACTAAAAAAAACTCTGTACAAAGCAGTATATTGCAACTGTGCTCTGCTAACCTGAAATCTAAGTGTGTAGTTTACATCTATCTAACATGTATCTAAGATGTAGACACTTGATTCTTCCAATTTTTTTTCTAAATACCTTGAATATTACTGTATAATATAAAGAAAAATCCCAACAGTTTTAAATGCTTCTCTATTGCTCCAGGAACTAAACTTCATAAAAGGCTATCAATGTTTTTTATGGATATATCTGAAGGTAATGTTTCAGTTCAGGTCTTCTCCAGGTAGTATTTCACTGAACACCTCCTAATCACTGCTGCTGGTGAAAGATCTGTTGTAGCTCAGTGCAGCCTCAGCCACTGATACGCTGTTTAAATCGCACACATTGAACTTGCTATTTAAGACCGATACACTAAAGAAGTTGGGTTACCAAATCGTTGTTGTATGTGTGTTTGTCAGCTTTTCCTTCATAATTTCTAAGTTCTTCTACCAATCTCATCTGGACAGAAGACTGAATCATCTTTAATAATAAAATTTGGGATACCACAAGTTTTATGAAAATAGAGGCAAAATGAAAGAGTACCAGGGCGTTTTTAAGTATTTTATTAGCTATCAGGATGTGTGCATGAGATGTAGCATTTTAAATTCTCGACTGTAGCAACATAAGACAGTCATTAGAAAATCAAACAAGGCCTCGTTATGGTCAGTGATCATGGATCTAGCTGCTAAAAGTTAACTTTTTAAAATGATTCAAGAAAATAACAATGTATTCTCTTACATTAAGTTGGTTAGCTGTATGACTGCAGCATAACATATTTAGACCAAACAGTGCATTGTGAGTGTTACAAAGAAGTATAATGCAGGACCTTATCAGGAAAGAAATATGGGAAGTGGGGAAAAAAAGGCAGATTCATTGTGTGTTCTGTAGAATACACAATGTGGAAATATATTCAGATCTATAAATCTTCACAGACAAAAATTGTGTTAGGTAGTGCTTTGGGAAAAATATTTGCCTACTGGTCAGGGAAATCTGACCTACTAAAAGAGCAGAATGCTTTTGCCTTGGTTTCTGAATTAAAATTTCTCTGCTAGAAGGTGGGTTTTGGTACCTTAAAATAAGTTACTGGAAACAAAGACGTGGTTTTAAAAGTATATTTTTTCTTGAAAACAAAGCCCTTTGTTTTCTAAATGGGAGGGGACAAGTAATACCTTAAGGCAGGTGTTGTCAAGTGGTAACAAACGTTCAAAAGATGAGCAAGCAAACCCCTATCGAGACCCATTTCAATTTCCATTTTTATTTTATGGTGTTTGTTACAGTTCATCCTGACAGCTGACAATAGCTTCTTTGGGATTCTGTTGGTTTTTAATTTATGACCATTTGAGAAGTCGTAGCCACAATGACATAGGAACAGATGGCATTGCGAGGGTCACAGACCCGAAGATTTACTGGAGGGCTATGAATTGCTGTGATGCTGCTGCAGTCTGTGATGATGCTTTGTCATGTTAATTGAATGCCTAGCCAGAAGTTGGGAGGTTACAGTTGCCAGAAATAACCGTTCTTGATGTAAAGTCTAAAACAGTCTGAAACGCTGTCAGATCTATTAAAGTAATTGATGCATCAAATGTAATTTCCTTTAAAATTGTGATATGATAGCGTGAACAGCTGGTGATTCCTGTTGAAAATAAATGATGTAGCTTTAGCCTGGGCATCCAAAGTCATCTCACTGCCTTCAGAATTAAACCCTAAGCTTCAGAAAATTGTAGGAAGTTTTATTAGTAGGTGCAGTCTTTCTGCAGCATGCATTGCATTTTATTTAATACGCTTGTATCTGAATATTTTTGCCTCAGGTAGGATCCATGAATGTTTAACCAGTAGCTGGTAGGAAATGTTTGTATCTCTCCACACTCAGTGGTTGCCTTAAGCTCCTGCATTCCCACCTGCCCACCAAACCCACGCTGCTGCTGTAGCTCTTAGCGTCAAAGTGGAAGCTGCCACTCTGAATTTCGGCTCAGCGCTCAGTGAGCATTAACTTCCCAGTTTGCTTGTTCTGATCAAATCATAGCCTTGTGTGGGAGTGCCTTTCTGTCGTTCTCATGTTCTCCCTGCCAACTGTGCTCCAGTGAACTAGAAAAGTGGCTCAAATGGACGAGATTCTGACACTCTTGGAAGCAGGATTCAAATCTATTTCAGCTGCTTTCTTCGCCTCAGTCTTTAGTGGCAATACCGGTTGTTCTCTGGATACCCAATTCCCTGAACTGGTAGAAGGGGATGGGGAGCAGGATGTGGCCCTCACTATACACGAAGAAATGGTTGGTGACCTGGTACGGCACCTGGAAGTGCACAAGTCGATGGGGCCGGACGGGATCCACCCGAGGGTACTGAGAGAACTGGCAGAGGAGCTGGCCAAGCCGCTTACCATCATTTATCAACAGTCCTGGCTATCGGGGGAGATCCCAGTTGACTGGCGGCTAGCAAACGTGATGGCCATCTACAAGAAGGGCCGGAGGACTGACCCGGGAAACTACAGGCCTGTCAGTTTGACCTCAGTGCCAGGGAAGCTCATGGAGCAGATTATCTTGAGAGTCATCACGCAGCACTTGCGGGGCAAGCAGGTGATCAGGCCCAGTCAGCTTGGGTTTATGAAGGGCAGGTCCTGCTTGACGAACCTGATCTCCTTCTATGACAAAGTGACGCGCTGGGTGGACGAGGGAAAGGCTGTGGATGTGGTCTACCTTGACTTCAGCAAGGTTTTTGACACCGTTTCCCACAGCATTCTCCTCAGGAAACTGGCTGCTCTTGGCTTGGACTGGTGCACGCTTCGTTGGGTTACAAACTGGCTGGATGGCCGGGCCCAAAGAGTCGTGGTAAATGGAGTCAAATCCAGTTGGAGGCCGGTCACTAGTGGAGTTCCCCAGGGCTCGGTGCTGGGGCCGGTCCTCTTTAATATCTTCATCAATGATCTGGATGAGGGGATCGAGTGCACCCTCAGTAAGTTTGCAGATGACACCAAGTTAGGTGCGTGTGTCGACCTGCTAGAGGGTAGGAAGACTCTGCAGGAGGATCTGGATAGGCTGCACCGATGGGCTGAGGTCAACTGCATGAAGTTCAACAAGGCCAAGTGCCAGGTCCTCCACCTGGGCCGCAATAACCCCAATCAGAGCTACAGGCTGGGAGATGAGTGGTTGGAGAGCTGCCTGTCAGAGAAGGACCTGGGAGTGATGGTTGATAGTCGGCTGAATATGAGCCAGCAGTGTGCTCAGGTGGCCAAGAAGGCCAACAGCATCCTGGCCTGTATAAGAAACAGTGTGACCAGCAGGGCTAGGGAGGTGATTGTCCCCCTGTACTCGACTCTGGTGAGGCCACACCTCGAATACTGTGTTCAGTTTTGGGCCCCTTGCTACAAGAAGGACATCGAGGTGCTTGAGCGAGTTCAGAGAAGAGCGACGAAGCTGGTGAGGGGCCTGGAGAACAAGCCCTACGAGGAGCGGCTGAGGGAGCTGGGATTGTTCAGCCTGGAGAAAAGGAGGCTCAGGGGTGACCTTATCGCTCTCTACAGGTACCTGAAAGGAGGCTGTAGCAAGGTGGGGGTTGGTCTGTTCTCCCACGTGCCTGGTGACAGGACGAGGGGGAATGGGCTTAAGTTGCACCAGGGGAATTTTAGGTTGGATCTTAGGAAGAACTTCTTTACTGAAAGGGTTGTTAGACATTGGAACGCGCTGCCCAGGGAAGTGGTGGAGTCCCCATCCCTGGAGGTCTTTAAAAGACGTTTAGATGTAGAGCTTAGGGATATGTTTTAGTGGGGACTGTTAGTGTTAGGTCAGAGGTTGGACTCGATGATCTTGAGGTCTCTTCCAACCTAGAAATTCTGTGATTCTGTGATTCAATAGTAAACCGAAGGAAAGGTCTGAGGGAGAAACAGCATTTAGTTCTACACCAGTTTCTCTGCAGATTCCAACCTCGTGCTCTAACTCTACAGTTCAGAAAATGGATTTCGAGCTGTGAGCTAACTGCAGCATGTGATTTGAAGTGCTCTGTCCATCAGTGCAGTGAAGGAAAACCATTTATAAAAAGTCCAGAGTCCACATTAAACTCATTTTACCCCAGTCTTTAACAGGAATGTGATATTTGTCAAACGTAAAATTAGTAGTGGAAATGTATGGAAAAAAAAAATGTATGGAAAAGGTGGTAAGCACCACAGGTGGAGGAGAACATCAGTAATGCCACTAGCCCAGTAAGAGTTGATGAAGCCTAAACTAACAAAACATTGTAGGATAGTCAATACACCTGTACTTGGGAAGAGCAGTTACAGAGAAAAGGCCTCAGTTTGATCACAAGTGAGATTTGGAGACCTTCGGGCCTTGAATAACAAAAACAGGTCGCTCATAAATACAGGTACAACAGCAAGACTGAGTGTGGGAATGCCGGTGCAGCTGGGGGTACTAGCTGATCTGAGCTACATTTCCACCACTCAGGAGCTGGCCAAACCCACCACAGGACATGCACTTGTTTTGTAATCCCAGTATAATGTGACTGGATGACAAAATGGGTCTGTTGCTTTGCATCAGGATTGTTCTTAAACACAGTGAGTGTTTAGCTGACTGAACTGCAGCAGTGGAAGGTCTCTGAAGCGTTTCCTGAGAGGAGTAGGAAACAAAACATGTTCCATGTAAACATGAGAAGAATTAGCATCATACAGATAAGGCTAGGTAACATTGGCACTGGAAGAAATAAGAACAAACTGGCTAGGGAGAAGTTTAGAAAGATGAGTTGAAGAAGATTGCTAGCAACTAGGCTAAACCACTAGAACTTGCTTGGCTTTCAGAAGAAATTCTGTGCTGAGGTTGTCTGCAGCAACCGGAGAGTAAAATGAATGACCTAGGAAGGCCCTTCAGATCTGGTATTAAACTGAAAATATTTTGTTAGCAAGCTCTAAGTAAAAAATGAACAGTGATCCTCAAAAAGGTAGTTGTGAGCAAACCTGATAGGTTTATATGCATTCGAAAGATTAAAGGTAGGTCATATTAAGCTATCTTTCTCTGTTTGCTTTCTGATCAGTATTAGAAAAATCTGATTTGTTGAAATATGTTAACACTATTTTTAACTCTTTTTGTTTGTTTGTTTATTTTTACTGTTTTTTTTTTCCAAAATATCGTTCTTTGGATGCTTTTTAGAGGGAAACCCCAAAGGCTTTTTCCTCATTTTCAGAAGATGATGTCTTTCAGTATATTCAACTTTTTGAGGTTTTGTGAAAGGCCAGTATACAAAGAAGTGTTTTATTTTGTTTTTCTTAGTGTCAAAGACCTTTTGCTAGCCAGTGATTATAGTTTGGCTCTTTTGATCCCTGCCTGATGCTGCACAGATGGGAGGGTGTATGGCTTCATTTGTACTGAAAGATCTTTCCCTTAAAGACGGATCTGCTGGTAGCTGTCCTGCCAGGCTGACAGTGTTGTGGTGTTGTTTTGTTGAAGATCTGGGGATAAGAAAGGAGGTGCGTGCCCTCTCGTGCTAGGAGCTTTTTGTGAAGCACCATGCAGATGCCCCATCCCATGGTGGTGCCCTGGACCTGAGGAGAAATTGGCAGCTCACATCTGCTTTAGGGGAAGGGGGGAATGGTGTGTTCCCTGGGGGTATTGCTGTAGCCCTCACAGTCTCTCTTACTTGACCAAAGTACAAAATGGTTCCCAGTGACTGTAAGCTTTGGGAAGAACTCTGCTGTATTAAAATTAACCTCTTGTTCTTGGTGATGATTGTAACGTCAGTCTAGTGTGTGCTGCTGTCGTGTCGTAGTACTTGTGAAACAGTGACACTAGCCATAGACTTCGTTATTAAATATATACGTACAAAATGCTATGTGCAAAGCTCTCTTTAGGTAGGGGCAAAAGTAAGAAAAATATAAATAATGCACTTTAATCTTTGCATTTCTATTTTATTTTACTAATAAGAGGCTGGTCATCTTTTACACCACAGTTCTGACTGAATATTTAATACAGTATTTGTCGGAATATTTGAGAGAAATACACATGCATAAATGCAAAAAAAATATATACTTCAGAACAGTTTATTTCTCTTCTGATGCTCTTTCCATGGTCTCAAAAGTTCAGACAAGTGCTGGTGTCTGTAGTGTTGAGTGCGTATAACAAGAATGGGCTACAAGTACTAGCCTTGAAAACAATGATGATTTAGCTAATCATCTCCAAAGCACTTCATAGTATTCCAGCAGTTCTATTAGTTATAATTTTTAACCACTGAACCTAGTACTGGATTTGCAACTGTTTGATTTTTTGATACAGAAGGTATTCCCCTGACTTTATGTTGATTTTTTAAATTAGAAGATTTGTACAATTTTTTAATTACTATTTCCAGAAGCCACACACCACCTGTGTGGTTTTACAGAAAACCTTTCACTTATGAAGAACAGCAATACAGCTTCTGAAATGTCATTACTTGATATTTCTTATTTCTTCTTTAATGAGATCAATGGTTGACCAATGTGAAGAAATTCATGTCCTTCTGTCGATTACAGATAATTTTACATGGAGCACAAGCTTTCAAAACCAAGAACACCAGAATTAGAAAAATAAAATCTAGTCTTTAGGCAGTGGAATAAGGTCACTGAAGTCACAGTATCCTTAGTTCTTGCTAAATATCAAGCTTTTGCTCAAATCTTTGAATATTGACTCAGTGAGCTGAGTCAATTTCATTTCAAGCACCTTTGTCTAAGGTTTTCTTCTAGCCTGTTCTGCACATGTCATTTTTGGAAGATTTTGTTTGTTTGTTTTTGTCTTTTGGCAATTGAAATCGTTTCAGTCCTGTGCCTTAAGTAACAGAACTTTATTTCTCACCCTTTGACTCAAAACTTGGAAAACAAAGTTATCAGTAACAAGTAGCACCTACGGCTCTTTGTAGGTAGCACAGTGATGCTGTAAGTAAGCCTAGCCTTGCTTTTGAAACCAGGCAATGTCAAAATAGATCCACAGAGCCTACTGATAAAATATTAGGATTTCAGTAGTGAACATACTGTAATGAGGCCATGCAGTTGTATCTATAAAATGTCTAAAGAGGGGAAAAAGGGTGAGCATATAAATGACATCCAAAGAATACAATGAGCTAGAGAAATCACTGTGGATGGGTCTGGTTGTGGTCTCTGTGGGTCGCGCTGTTGGCAGTAGTGTGCTCCATACAGGCCCGGTGTGAATGCTGTCCCCGTGCTGCTTCCACTCACTGTTGGTGACATCCTGAGGGTCCCATGCAGGTCACTGTTAGCTTTAACATGAGTGGGGTTCACAGCTGTAGAGGCTGTTTTCATCGCCTCTGTGTGTACTTGAGGGGTACCATGTACCTGGGAAATCCTCTTTCCTCAGGTGTGAGGAAGGTGAGGAGACATTGGGTGGCTTTGGGTGCTGGGAGGAAGGCCCAGGGATATGCAGTGCTTCAAGGCCTCGGGATGGAGGGAGCTGGGGAGACAAGAACACGCGTGAGCTTCGTGCTGCCTCATGGTATCACGGCTGGGAGGAAACATAAACCATTGGCACCAGAAGGCAAGTACTGTAGATTCAGAACAGGCTGTAGTCTGCAGACCAAGGCTGAACTCAGCTATCCCCTGGTGAGCAGTGGTGGTACAGCACTGGCCTGAGCCACAGCGACCTAGAGGCCGAAGGGAGGGCTGTTGCATTTTCACTGTGTGTGTAGATACAGCACATGAAAAAAAGAAATTTTCAGAAGGAGATGGAATAACAGAGTCATTCATGCTGGAAAAGGCCTCTAAGATGATCTGGTCCAACCTTTGACCTAGTACTGAATCCACCACTAAACCGTGCTACCAAGTTCTCCACCCATACATTTCTTGAAGACCTCCAGGGACGGTGACTCAACCACTGTCCTGGGCAGCCTGTTCCAGTGCCGCACAACCCTTTCAGTAAAGAAATTTCTCCTAATGTCCGACCTAAAATAAACCAAGATAAAGCATTAGCTAAGTTCTGAAGCTACTAGCTCTTTCAGTCTCTCGGTTAGGTGTCTGACTTGCTTCCCGTGCACTTGCTATTGTGTAGTGCTTACGATACACTGTGGTAGGGATGCTGTATTTTTATAAGCTGATGAGATGTTCAAATAAGTCATAAATCAAAACTACAGTAGACAATTGCAAGATTATGTTGTTTAAACAAGGAAAAAAATGTCCCTTGAGAGCTTCTATCTAAGTATAAGACTGTGATCAGCAACATAAAATCCAAAAAAACCCTTTCCATTTTGGAACTCTGTGTTACCGGCTGTGAACAGTAACGAACGAAAAGGCAAACACGCTCCTGCTAGAAGGGGTCAGGCGTTTGCAAGGGGGTTATAAATACACATATACACCAGCAACCACGCATGTTCATTATTTCACGCTGGCAATGTAAAGTTCAATGAGTAACAAAGCCAAAGTTGTTGTTTCAAAAATCTGTTGCCAAGCAGTCAGTTTTCTCCTAGCAACAAGTGTTCTGCAGCAGGGGAGGCAATTGGATACCGCAGGGGTATGCTGGGGCTGGGCGAAGGGGAGACAGCAGCAGCCTGGGGCTGGGAGCTTCCTTCAGCAGTGCCACAAAACGCCCAGCTGCGCTTCTTTCAGTGTTGGTGACTGAGCAAGGCAAGTGAGGGCAGCAGGAAGGGACACGTAAGCAACTTTTTCCTCAGTTGCTTTGGTTTAGTGAGGGATCAGCTGTATTACTACTAGCTGCCTGTCCTCATATTAAAAACAAATCAATACAGAGCTGCAATAATGTTCTATTTTGTGCATATTTGAAAAAACACACTTAATTCTTCCAAAGGATTTTATTTCTCATCTCATTTCAGTGAGTTTTGTATTTTGCATTTTGGAAACAGAGACTTGTACATTGCATTTTCTTTTTCAATCCAAAAGAATTATGTGTTTAATTTAGAGAAAATGTTCTTTACTTGTAAGCATTAGTGGTCAATCCAGTTGTTTTTAAGCCTTATAATATGGACACCCTTCAAAATCCCTGCATGAGAATACATCCATATCTGTCACAGCAGACACAGAGCTACATTTATTTCCGATGGAACCACTCACTTCAAACTGAGGCACGGTGTCAGATTTTCTTCTGTGCTTGCAGAAAATAGCTACTCACGATGACCAAACAGGTAACACGTATACGCCTTCCAAAGCAGGCATTGGTACTTGATTTCTTGTGTGAAGTCATATTTCCATTAGATGGACATGTTTCAGTACAAATTCATCAGCTAAGAGGAAATAAGAGAGTGTAGCGTACAGATAATGTGCGATTTCACTCTAGGTAAGAGTACAGCACATGGAATCAAAAAGATGCATGGAATCAAAAATGAAGCATTTATATTGGTCATGGAATACATTTACATGTGTATTTTTATCACAGAAGAAGGGAAATATCACCTACAGAATTTTACTTATTTGCACGTATGAAAAACTCTTGGTTTTCTCTCTCCAACACTTCTGTTTCATTATTATAGCATAACACTGTCAAGTCTCTGGTATGCTTTAAATTTGATAGATTTGTTTGAAAATAGCAGCCACCTTAACACATGCAAAATAGGCTGAAAAAGCAGCGTGTAACAAGGGGCAGTTTTGTGATGCTAAAATTACAGTGCATATGGATTTGATGTGCATGCATTGCATATTAAGCTTTCCAACTGATTCTAGTCATAATTCTTCATTTTCAAGTTTTTAAATAAGATTGCATGTTTTTATCGTGCCTTTTTGCATTCCACCGTTGAAAGTTAATTCTCTCTCAGACTGGGACTTCCTATGAAAAATAGTGAACAGGGAAACTTACTATGGATATGGGAAATTCTGTCTTTTGTAGTTTATTTATTTATTTATTTATTTATTTTTCAATTATCATTTCCAACATCTGAATAGCTCTATATCTGATGAGACATTTGCAGCTTTTAGCTTGTTGGGCTTCTACAGGTCATCAGTGAATTGGGCAAGCGGCGTATCACTGTTGTGCTGCTCACTCAGCTCTTCTTACTGAAAGCAAGTTCGGTCCACTTTGGTTTTCATATTCTCATAAGGTTTTGTTATAACTTGTTTTTTTGCCACGGGAAACTTTTAGCTCTGGGAGGTATCTTTAGCTAAACAAGGTCCAAATTTAGAAGCTCTTCAGAGAAGTCTTGTAATAGATGTACCTAGAAGAACAATACAGTATGAAAATATTATCTGGTAGAACTCAAATCTCTATATCTGAAGTCTTTTGCAGCCCAATAGGCTGCCAGATCACCAACACGGTGATTGTTTCTGATGCTTTTTTGCATGTTAGGCTGGCTACATTTCTTCTCCTGGTACTCTGCATTTCCTCCACTTCTCAGTCCTTTCTCTGCAGTTAGGAGAGAGTTCGGTGCCGAGAGTTCAGCATCCTCTCTCAAGAAGGCAAATGGACATAAGGTCAAAGTTCCTGTTGTAATTTTTCTGCTTTGAAATACATTTCATGACATTTGAGAACACCTCCTACCTATAGCCTATGTTTTTCTCAAAGAAAATGAAGTTGTTCCTCTTGGTCTCAAAGGAAGAAACCTCAGGTGGTGCTTCTGTTGGGATTGCCAACTATTTATTTTCGAGGGGTAGTAGAGAAGTAGCAAGATGATTAAACCTTAAGAAAACCTCCAGGTCTCCTGAGCAGATTTTTTAGCCACATAGAGGAAACCACAGTGATCTTTATGTTGTTATCTTTTTTTCTTTAACTTTTTTTGTGTGTCGTGATTTCAGATTGTATGTTTGGCACTTTATGACAAACCTCTGCCTTGCTGAGGCATACAATGGATGACAATTATAGCTTTTATTTTTAAAAAGTTTGTTCCATGGGAAAAAAAATTAATATCACAGATTTTCATTTGCCTAAAAGCAAATTAAGCAGAAGTGACTTTATTGGACTCATCTAACTGGCTAGTTCTAATCATGTTTTCAAAATCAGAAATTAGTTATTTTAGTGGTTTTTCCATTTCTGCTCTTTTTATTTTTCTAGATGCGTGTTTTCCATCGACTGTTTGGTTAATCATGTTGACAGGTTAATTTGCAAAGAGAGAAAGTCCATTTGCAGCAAGGAAGGTTCCCTTGCAGTGACTACACTACATGTTTATTTAAGCTTATTATTGGTTTATACAATTGCTTATTGTATCATATTGTTCAGATTCTGAGTGGTATTTTATTAATTAATAATGGCGCACTTGCTAACTGGAGATTTTACTTGGAGACTGTGTCAAGCTGCATTTGGAAATTAGAATTAATTTGAATGTTTTTCTTTTTAAAAACATTTAGTTGACGAAAATAACTTTACTACTTAGAAAATGCAAGGGGAAAAAGAACTATATAAAAATATAATATTTGCATGTCTGGTTTATTAAAGCACGTATTAAATTTAGTTACTGGTTTTATTGTGTGTGCTATCAGTATAGCCCAGATTTTAAAGGTATCTTATCTAGGATCCAGATGGATATGTACTGGCATACTGAAAGTTAACTAGATGGACTAAAGGTTTAGGTTCTGTTGAGGTGAATGCTAATTAAATAACTTGTCCTACATGCATTTGAAAATTCCATTGTGCATCTTTCTGTGTCCAAAGTACTGTGAATGACTTTTTAAAAAGGCAAGACTTATGGATTTGACAACTAGAATCCATTAATTTTGTCACCTTAAGTTTTCTTTCAGGAATAAGCTGGATGTTTGCCAGAATTTTGCTTTGTAATCTTTGTTTTCATTGATTGGACATCTCCCTGCACCTGCTTCGTCAGTGTAACCCGAGGCATTAAGAGGAAGTTCTTCCTACATCAGAAACATCAAGTAGTAACGTTACACAAACGTGACAATATTACCACTCACTTTCTGCTAATGATTGTAAGGAACTTGGGTATGAAGTTGGAGAACCTGGTACTGGAACAGGAGTCATGGAGGCTCCCTGGCTTATCCTCATAGCCATTAGGGTGTGCAAGCTCCTCCTGTAGGACCCAATCTGTGCCCTGCTGCTGCGAACAGAAAGCTGTTCCAAAAGCTCCCTGCTCCAATTGCCAGGAATGTTTTTAACTTTTTTTGGTAAACTTACTCACAGCCAATTTATATACATTTATTCTTGTGACAACATTATTCTCTAACTAAAATAGTTTTTCTCTACTGTTCTCTATACTGTTTTTACAGCAAGTAACTTCATCTCTCAGTTTTTGATTTGCTAGGTTAAACAAACCAAGCCTGTTAGTCTTTTCTTGTAAATTAAGATTTTGATCGATCATCCTGGTAGGCATTTTCTCTGCCTGTTGCAGTTTGAATGATCTTTGTTGAACAGGGACTACATAAAGTGCCAGAGGAGGTCTTGCTGTCACTGTACAGCCTTCTGCCTAACGGAAACCTCTCCTGATGTCACTTGTGTTTTCCTGTTTTGCGCTGGCACCTTTTCACACTGTCATCCTGGGGCTGCCTGATATATCCAAGTCCTTTTCCCAAGCTACTTACAGCTGACAAGCTTCCACCATGCTGCAGACCTGCTTTGTTGTTGCTGCTGTGTTATTTTCCACTTGCCGTTACTGACTTGTGCTGTGTTTCTGTTACTCTGGTTCTCACGATCAGCCTGTTGTTTCCATATTGTATCCTCTCAACTTTGTTTTCTAATTGTTATCGCTTTTGTAATTCTTGTGATGTCATTTGTTAAAACGTTAAACAAGGTTAGTGCCAAGACAGTATCCAAAACACAGAAGAGACAATCCCTGTTCATAATGTATGCAAGACAAGTATAAATGAAGATTATACAGCCCAGTGCTTTGGATGGAATGTGAAGATATTTGTGTATTCAGACTCAATAGCTGTTTTTATTGACTGTATTCGTGCAGGTACCTAGGAGATATTGGATAACAACAAATGACTTATGTTTTGACAACAGTGCTAAGGGCCCTCAGTCGGGTTGGGCCTGATTTGGCTGAGCATTATAAAAATAATCCTTGGACAGATATTTTTGAGAAATGAATGAAGAATAGCAGGTTTTTATGTGGGGCAATGTGCAGTGAAGTATAAGGATGCTGATAGAGGGAGCACGCACATTTGAAATCATTGAATAAATAGAAGGAGACTTTGAGAGTCCCAGCTGAAGGAAGAAGAAATGTGCAAGACCTGGAAAATAAACTGTGGCAGAGAATTGGAACCACATTTTTTCCCTTTTTATTAACTCCTGGAGGGTTTTGGTCTGTTTTGATGTGAAGCTTGTGCAGAACCTTGTTTTCTAGTGACTAAAGTACCTCCCTGTCATGGGCAGCACACAATAATATTATTTTTTTAATTTTTTTTTTTTTAGAAAGACAGCCCCTGTGTACTCTTGCAAATTGGCCTGTCCCGTTACTCCTGGCTCTGAATTCTGACAAAGGCCTGGCACTGGAAGGGGGTTGTTGACCTTTCCTAATGCAGATAGGATCTGAAATCCACAAATTTATGAGGACAGTTGATTGTTCTTAGTGACAGAGTAAATATCAACACATTACAGGAACAGCCATGAAACACTCTTACTTCTTGTAACGATGGCACTCATGCACAAAGGAATTTTTGAAGTTTGCCTTTGCTCTGTCTGTGCATCATCTGGTCAGAGTTTTCCCTCTGAGTTTTCTGAGTTACAAAATCAACTTCTGCATGTGGAACAGGCCAAAACAGAAATAAGATTTGGTTGAAAAGTTTATAACATGAGGATGTTCTGAACAGACAGAAGCCGGAAGCCTAAACACATGTAGGGAAGGTTGGCAAAAAACAACCACCAAGAACTGCTAGCGGAAAAGTTACAAATAAAATTTGCACAAAGCTGAAAAATGAGGAAGCCCGCATGCATTAGGGGCTTTTATTACAGTGTGCTAAAAGCAAATGTCATAAATTTATCACTTTAATCCTAAAATTTAAATGTATCACCTAGTGAAAGGGCTGCAACAGGCTGCTCTGTCTTAGCAGGATGCCAACAGTTGCATTAACATCTCTGTCAAGTGCTGTAGCGTTTCAAAACATACAGGGAACAAACAGGTTGGGGGGTGTATTTGTGTAATTCTCGAGGAAGTTACAGTTTTCATTATGTTTTGTGGAATGGGTGTTTTTTCTACTAATGTTCCTTGTTATTTACTAGAGTAAATAATGTAGCAGTTTTTCTAGTTGATTCAGGTTCCAGAAACCCTGTAGTATCTCCTTAATGCAAAGTGTGTGTGCCTCTTTATAAAGAGAATATCAGGTGGAGGCTTTCTGTTTGGCTTTTAAACTAACATGCCAGGTGTGAAGGTGTGAGCAGTATGTCACGTAGGTACCCCTCCGAGTTTTGGCAGAGCTGATGTATTGCTCGAGCCTGTCTCCAGTCACAGAGCAAGAGACCTAACATTATTCTCTACGTAAATGCTGTCTGCACATCTACAGCCAGATAGGTAAAGGCCACAACTGGTTAGCTTTGGGCTTGTTTTTCCAGTTAGGAAACACAGGAAAACGAGTTAAGGACTACAATATTTTGTATTGATTTCTGAGAAATCTTAGAGGAGTTGTTTTGTTTTTTTTTTCTGAAGAGTTGGGTACAGAGGGCAAGCATACGCTGCCAGCTGGTACGTTGGAGGTCAGTTTTCTTGGATGGGTGATGGTGCGAGGTAACCGAGGGGTGTTGCTGCGTGGTAGGCATGCCTGCTCCTTCTCCCCAGGGTCTGTCGCTGAGTGCTTAACAGGGCAAAGTCAGGCAAGGACTGCAGACAATTTAAATTAATCTGTGCCTCAGAATTTTAATGAAGCCATTTGGAAAGGCGACCTACAAGCTGGACACTGGCAATATATAACATCTGACCATCATTCTGAGGGAGTTAATGAGTCAGGGGATATTATGCCTTCTTTCTTCTACGTTACTTGTTTAGCTCAGCCCACAGCTATAGTGACTGAATGTCACTGTCCTCTTGATGCTCTACACAAAATGAGTCTGATTTCCTCTCCATTGGTTCTTTGGAAGCAAAGCTCAGCACTGAGGTGCTGCTACCCAAGAGAGGAAGGAGCCCTCCTCTCATCTCAGCCAGCATCATCGCCAGTGAGTGGCTGGGTTTCAGGAGACTCTCCATCTAAACGGCCGTAGCCTCAAATTTATGAGAGAACAGGATGCAACCTGATTGTCCATGCAAGAGCAGTTCCCTCCCAAGTATATGGGAGGGAATGTATTCTTATATTATAGAATACTCTTATGTTATTATTAAAGTATAACGGCAGCCAGACAAGTGGTATTTGCTCTAGTTCTATCACCTGGGTAAGCTCAGCTACACTTTTTTCCATATAGAATAGAGCAGATTTAACATAACTTGTTTCTGTTCCCATCAACAGGCAAATCTGCAAGATTTGTTTGTTTCCTTTTGTCTTTTAAAAGAACAGCCTTTGTGCTTAGCAAGTGGGGAAAGTAGTCTGGCATACTTGGAACAAAAAATTATCAATATTCAAATAACTCGCATGTTTAATTACCATGAAATACACACCAAAATCCTCACAGAGAAAAATAGTTGAAAATGAATTAGAGATTCAGGTCTTGAAAATCAGTAACGCTTTGATGTTTCTAAGATTAGTTGGTTATACTAAACTGACTGCATGCAAGCTACCTTTCTCTGTATATATATTTACATGCAGTCAATAATACGTATATTCCACTTCCTTGCTTCATTTTTTGTAGTTTCACATCTGATGCCTACCAGTCACTATAATTGCTTTCAGGAATGGTGTTTTTCCTGCAGGAAAGTTATCTGATTTTTTCTTTATTGGAAATACTATTAACTCACTCTGGAAATGCTGACTCATTTCACAGCTTAAAAAAATCCGCAACCAGAAAAGCCCTCTAGTACCTTTATGACAGGATATCTGTTAGGCAAATTAGCCTTTGTTGCATTTATTAATTTACTTGCCAAACCTTCATGTTTCTTTGTGTGGTGGTTCTTTGGAGCATGGTCTGTTCTGTTGCTCTCACAATGTAGCCAGCAGGCTGGCCATGCTGAAAGTCTGCCTGCTGAGCCAGAACCTCATGGGGGATAATTCAGGGTTTGCACAATTTCAGTACTTTCTAATCGTTGGTGATTAGGTTGGATTGGAGGGATAGATGTACAGAGAGAAATTCAAAAAAAAAAAAAAAAAAAAAAAGTTGCAAGGAATCTGTAAGCTTGTAGTCAGGACACCTCTGGGGGTAAGAAAAATTTTTGGTTCATGTGCACTTTGAAATACAGTATCACAAAGTACATATGACTATTAGGACTATTATAATCTTAATGTTCTCTTACTGGGTCACTCCAAAACGTTTCCTGCACAGTAACAGATGAATTTGATGGATGGTGATTTCCACTGTTTCACTCAGGCCATATCCCATTGGGCTTGGACATCTTCTTGGATAGCGTGGTGTTGAGTCGGATCCAAGCCCTTATAGAAGGACACAAAATCTGCATCCAGAAAGTTCCTGAGAGTTTTCTGCCTGCTGGATGTCTCTACGATACTGGTGCAGTGTTAGTCCCGGCATGCTTCCCATTCCGCAGGCTGAATCAAAGGCCGTGGCTGTTGCCCATGGAGCTGAACTCGGTTCTGTTACTGCCGTAGCTGAGAGCTAGTGCTGCCAAGTTATGATCTCAGATGTTGCAAGACTTGCTGTGGCTGTTGAGGTATGCCCGCAGGATATGAGCACTTCAGGACATGCACCTTTGAAGAACTTAGGCAATGGAGCTTGCCACAAAAGCTCGGGTACTTACTGATTCTGTGTGGCTGGCTAGAGTTTTTGTTGTTCAGCTTGGTTTTTGCATTCCCGTATCTTTGTTTCTAGTCCAAAGCTACTTGACTTCTTGTTGGTGTTGAATAGCCTGCTTCAGCCTTGCTGCAGGTCAATTATTTTCTTTTAAAAATAAAATAAAAAGGCATATTATCTAGTCTGTAGCACTCTGAACCCATCGCTACCTACACATACGTCACTGCTGCAACATGTCATTTGAGCTTCCAGGAAGTCCCACTGTGACCAATCTCAACCATTTTTTCTGCTGTTTTATTGCAGGCTCTGATTCTTCACCAGCTCGGGCGCTACAGCTTGGCCGAGAAGATTCTCAGAGATGCCGTGCAAGTGAACTCCACAGCCCATGAGGTCTGGAACGGCCTGGGGGAGGTGCTGCAGGCTCAAGGCAATGATGATGCTGCGACCGAATGCTTCCTGACGGCACTGGAGCTTGAAGCTAGCAGTCCCATCGTCCCTTTTACCATCATTCCCAGGGTTCTTTGAAAGGGTATCTTGACCAACTTATCTTGGTCTGACTTGTAGGTGAGGAAACCCAGTGTTTCAGGCTGCCTGGTAACTGGTTGGTTTGAAAAACTTTAGAGCGCCAGTCTTTTGCAGGGAAGTGGCCAAAGCAGTGACATGATGCATTATCTTGGAAGACTGAGAGGACAAAACGGCTAACCGGAGCCAAATCACTCATATCGCCTATGTTTTTGCCCTGGTAGTTTTGAAACTTCGTTCTATTGTTCATGGATGATGTGCCATATTTTGTTAGTGATACTTGAGTGTTACATAAAATTATAATGGAATCAACACCAAACGTAGAATAATATATTCAAGTTAAAATTCAGTGGCAGAGCAGACTATTTTTAACAAGGCTGTTATGAAAACTGTCCTCTTCCTGCCTCTCAACCTCTTTTGGCCCAAAGTCAAAATGTGAATTTTGTGTTTCCATCTCTATTTTAGTCCAGGCCAGAAAATCAGTTGAGTTCTTGTTTTAGTTGTTAATAACTGTGATGTGTGGCTAACTGTTATCTCTATTTAGAGCAAAGGCTGAGTACAAGAATATTTATATTTTACCAATGTATGCCTGTTACAGAAAATATATTAGTTATTTAAGTTTAACTTTTTTATGTGAATTCAGAGTTTATTTATCAATGGAAATATGTAAAAAGAAGCCTCAAATGGAGTATTTACCAACATTCCTTATACATGACCCACACTTGGCTAAATGGGAAGATTATGTT
This sequence comes from Nettapus auritus, assembly GCA_011076525.1. Taxonomy (NCBI): domain Eukaryota; kingdom Metazoa; phylum Chordata; class Aves; order Anseriformes; family Anatidae; genus Nettapus; species Nettapus auritus. The sequence goes on from CM021769.1 coordinate 17,032,376, forward strand.
AATAATAAAATGATTTTTAAATGGAACTTTTTCTGTGTCCTGGTTAAGAACCTGGGGGATCAGATATGTTGTGAACACATTTTAATGATGTGGGGCCTGTGGCTGGCTAGCTTTGATGATGAGCAACACCTGAGTTTTAAATGCCTTGAGGACCATAAAGAAAATAGAAGCTGCTATGCTCTTTGCCAATCGTATAGTTATTTGAGATTTCAGGTTTCCCTAAATACTCACTACTTTTTTTTACTCCTTCCACTCCAGCTCTCACTGAAGCCAGATTATTCTGCTCCTCCATAATACATTGACTTTTACGTATACCTTGTTTGTGCTTGGGAAGAGCACATTAAATATTTATGCACTATTCTCAACATCTCCCACACTTCACTTCCCTTGAAGGGAAAGTTGCCTGGTAACATATTACTGCCATATCAGTATAATAGGGCCAAACATTTAGTAGACACATACCTGCCAGAGTTTTCCTGGGATGCATGGGTAAGCATCATTCCTTGCAATGAATATTCAGGGTGTGCCAGCTGGGACAGTCCAGTGTCTGCTCACTTAAATATTGGGCTCACATAGGAGCTGGGAAGAATTCCAGACTCCCAGTTAGACTGAGTGCTTGTTGGTATTTGCCTGACTGGTCACAAGAAGCAGTTTTAACGTGCTTAGTGCAAGATAGAAGATGATTCACAAAAATAATGGCAAACATTCTTCTTCATAGCTCACCAGAAAGCTTACTTACCTCAAGAGCATAGAGGACCCTCATTGCGACAGACTCTGTGCACTCCAGTGAGAATCTTTCAGTGGCAAAATACTTAAACTAGGGGGAACTCTTCACTTTTATCACTTTTTCCTTGGCATCTCTTGTGTCTTCAAGGCTATGGTACTTTCAAATTATATCTGCTTAATGGTGAGACCATATGTTCTCTGTAAAATGGTTACAAAACACTTATAGGTAGTATTTTCAAATCTATTTAAAAACCAGACCAGCAATTGTGTCATCTTGCTCACTGCAGAAATAGCAGTTTCCCTTCCCCTTTTAAAGTGCCTGTTTTGCATGCTTTCTTCTTCCTGTCCTTGGCATTGTTATTCTCTTTTCTATTTACCAGCCATTTTCCCTTTTCTAGTCCCAGCTCATAATATATGACCCTGACGTCTTTTAGCACCTACTATGTGGTACCTGGTTTACCAAAGATATCGCAAAACCTTTATTTGTTTAATTCAGTTCCCATTGAGCCTTTATGCTCTAAGTTCAGTTACTTGGATTTATCATCCATTTCACAGATCTGCTCCTTCACAAGGTTATTCACCTTTTATTATAATATCAAAGCTTTTCTAACAAGGCACTTTGCACATCGATCTGAGACTGGTGCTCTTTCTCACGGGAGCTTTGAACAAAAGTAGAGTGTAGGAGAATTCTGTGATAGCAGAATTTATCTTTCATTTTCCTCATTAAATTTACAGTCCTGGCCTCTTTTGATAAACTCCCAACGTGGAAAGGTTAGCAGTCTAATTGTGTCACATCTTCCATTCGTGGAGAAGCTGTTGCTGCTGTTGTGTGTATCAGGTGAACCTGAATATCATCTGTTTTATTTTTCTTACACTGGCATTGGTTTCACTGTAAATCCACAAGCCTTCTACCTCTTGGGAACAGCCTTGTCAAAACTCAGCTATCTATTTTTAAAAATGGAATATCATGGTAAGACCTTACATTTAGGAGTTCTCAGGCAGTCCTTGCAGTATATGAATTAAACAACAACACTTGTCTCAACATAGCTTTCAACTTAAAAAAAAAAAAAAAAAGTTACTAGGTATTATGTGTATGATTTTTTTTTCTTCATTGAATACATTGAGAAGGCCAAGAATATTTTTATATCTAATACTCCGTTGATATACAGAAAGGTCTTTCATAGTGTGTTGTCAGACTGCTGTGGTATCTCAATCCCAGAAGCGAAGCACGCAATGCCAGAGTGAACAACCAGTCCTGGGGAAGTATTCCCCTTCAGGCCAGCAGGTCAGCGCCCTCTGCATCAGGGTTTGCTCCTGGATTTTGTGGCTGCCAAAATCTCTGCATGGAAACACAGATCTATCTGTGTGTGCTCTTGCTCCCCCAGCCTGTTTCAGTAATAATAGCTGTTCGGAGAAATTATAAGAGAAACTGGGGGCTGAGCCAGCTTAAAACTAAGCCAGCCCTTTCCTCCTCTGTCCCTCACAGTTTTGCTAGGCTTCCTGTAGAAGCCCAGTAAAGGCTTCAGGTAGCTCTTTGATCCGACCTACTGCATAAGCAGTAATGCTCACAACAGAGGACAGGACTTTCCCCTAAGGAAGCAGCCTTTACTTGTTCCAGCTTAAAATTATTATTAAATTGCCTTGTCAAACACTCTGTGTATGACTATATAAAACTGTATACAACTATAATGACAAGCTGCACAAGCATGAGCTCTCCAGTCTTTCAGCAGGAATCAGCACTTTCATTCAGCAGACCGCAATAGCAGGTTGCTGAGACTGCCCGTGTTCTGCAGCGTGCTCGTGCTGCTCAAACTGATTCACACCGGGATACTAAGCACGTGCTGGGGTGTTATAACAAACTGATGCACATGATAAAATGCTTGAATCTGCATTGCTTAAAATAAAAATTATTCAAGTAATTGGTTAAAGTTCATTTCTAATTTTGGTGCAGATAACCATTTTGCTCCGAGAATTATTTAATTTCATGATTGATCGAGAGCCACAGGAACAAGAGAACCAATCTAAGCAGAACTAATCCAACTGTATCTTTGAAAAAAATTGCCATTAATTATATGCATGTTAAACATCAAAGGCTATTTTTAAAAATGCTAAATTTTTCCTTGAAAGTCTGTTTTTTTCCTGACTGTTCTACTGTGGCATGACAGTGTAAGTCTGGGTATACTGGAGTTCCAGATTTATCTCTCTAATTCTTTGTTTGTTCAGTTGTCAATTAAAATATCATTTTTCTTAGCCATCAAGCTGGCAATCATCCTGTCCCTCCAGCATCAAGTTAAAAACCATGTATGCTAAAATATGCTTTAGGCAAGTATACTTCTCCAGCATTTCATCTGTTTAACCTCATTGTCTCTGAGCTACATTCTCTGATCCCACTGGAAGGCTACACTGGAATGTGTTGCACGTCTGCATGTATCTATATTATCCTAAAAATCTATCTGATAAGAATCCTATTTGTGGACAATAGAGAAGATAATGGATATTCCTATTTTGGCCTGCATCATTGTCACTGCTGATTATGTGAATCTAGATGGCAGTCCCTTAGGCTTGCAAAGCCAGCAAGTGGGCTTGAAGAGGTGTGACAGTGAAGATAAACCTGAAGTGAATCCAAAAGTAATGGAACCCCAAAGTTTTAGGAGGACAAGCGTGTGTGGGGGTGGGATGAGGGGTGGAGGGTGTCGGTGAGGTTTAGTTTTTCACATTTCAGGGGTGCATGCTTCTGATATGCTGGTTTGTCACCAGCTTGGCCACCGGGTCTTTCTAGTTCCCTGTTTAAAGCACCTTTTCCAAATCACCTAAGCTCCCTAATTTCTTTTTCAGAGATAAAACTGTACCTTTAATTTCTAAGTCCTTTGAAAAAACATAACCACTTCAGTCCAGCTCCTCTTACCTACCCAGTCATGGAACAGCCTAGCACTGGGCACCACTGTACTGTTACCTACTCCTGAATGTTTTCAAAGCGCATTAGCTGACGTGATCTTTTGTATGCAGTCCGTAAGGTATGGCAGGAACAGAAACCAAAGCTCCTGAGGGTAGGAGAGAGAAGGCTTTTGGCTTTATTAATTTGGAGGAACTGCGTGTAAAAATCTAATTTGGACATTAAAGGGTTGATGAAATGTGTTGTGCTGAATTATTTTCCATTGTGTCTTTAAATACAGCAGGAATCTCTTTAGGAGAAATTACCCCTTCCTGCTCCATCCAGGTATGAATCTCTGCAGCTTGCTCCCCCAGTCCTCGCTGGACTAGTGTGCTCTCCTGGCTTCCTCTCTGCCTTTAAAATCATCTCTCCAAAAAATTGATACTCTTGGTATGGAATTACCATTCCAAAGGTGCCTGGTCTTTCTGGCCTGAAAAAGTAATCAGTAGGGGATGGGTAATCATAATATTTGTTGGTTATTACCACAGTGATGTAGCTTCAAAAATGTATGAAGTCCGTGCAGTTCAGCTCCTTGCTGTCGCTGAGTGCCCTCCTCTGAGAGGAGGAGGGTTAAAGCTCGGCTCCCGCCCATCGCAGCACTACAGAAAGCAGGGTTACAGGTGCATTTGACACTTAGAGCAGGAAGTTTTGAGAGGACTCAAGGTTCAGCTCTTATAAAGCTGTCTCCTCTATAAACAGGCTGAAGAAAAGTTGTAGATACTGAAAAAGGAAATTCTGACCCCAATTTCACTTCCAATATGTATCAGCTGCATATCAAATAACAAGCCCAAGACACCCTTATTAGTTCAGGCTTTCCCAGGATCATCATTTTCCAAACAGCACCGACTACTAATGTAGGACTGGAGGGGGCAACAGAGGCCATAAAACATGACTACCAAGTTTGATTCCCTTTCATCAGTCTTGCAAAAATAGTCTTTTCCTGTAGTAAAACAGCAAACTTCTGAATGAACAATTTATTTCTTATGGGTCCCTTCCAGACAGTTTTTTTTTTTTTTTGTTTTTGTTTTTCCCCCCCCCCCCCTCTTTATTTTTGCAGCAAGTGTTTAGGGGAGCAGATAAACTGGGTGCTGAAAAATAGGAACCTCATCTGTTACTGCAATTGCAGGGCAGGGCCTGTAAGCAGAGCAGACAGCCACTGCATTCAGTGACTGACAGGGGACACAGGAGCCACTCGCTCTCAAGCGACGATCACTTTTTTCCACACCTGTGCTTCAGGAAGCAGTCCTGCTTGCTGGTTGCTTCACCACACTTGTGGGCAGACCGCAGGAAGCCATGTTTCTAGAGCAACCTTACAGCAGGGCTGGCATGCAGACACAGGTGCTCCTGCCCCTGTGCCCCTGCCTACCTGGAGAGAAGCTGCGCAGCTCAGCCGTCTGTGGCAGACGCTGTGTGAAGCAGTAAATCACAACACACCTGCATGTGAACAATCGCTTCATGATGTGTGCTGAGTCAGCCAGCAGTGGCATCTGAAGGATTAAAAATAAAAAAGGGAGTAGGCACTAGCTGCCTCTGGCCTATCAAAAGCGCTGGAGAGAGCCCACCAGCAGATGCAAACAAACCCTTGCACAAATTTCATCTTCTGCTGTCAGAGAACTGTAACGTTCTTAATTAGCTGGTTTTGGTTAAAGACATCACCAAAGGATTATCTACTGCAAGGATGAACTTCAGTAACACAAAGGGTTAACCAGGACATGGCTTGTATGCCAGGTTATGGTGCGATTTCATCTTGCACCTCACCCAAAATCATAGCAGCTACTGCTGAAAAGGAGCTCTTGTCCCCACATTTGCTTTGCTCCTGTTGTGTTATGTCTGGTGAGTGTGAGGCTACCGCTGAGTCAGACCAGCTCACTGTGCTCATGGTCTTCCCTTTTTTAATTTTTTTTTTTAAATGCAGAGGAGGCAGTGGAAGTGGGGAGGAGGTGTGAGCCCCTTTCAGAAATAGCCTACAATTAGGTAGGTTGGATTCTGCACATTGTGAATCTTCCCTATTGTTTCCCTTACCGTTTTCATTAAAACAGAGGCTGAAGTAGGGTGGTTGAGCACAAGCTGGTCTTGCAGTTCCCAGCTGGGTCTCACCCACATGTGTTTGCAAGGTAGTTTTCCTGTCCTGGCTCCAGAGTACCACACTTGCCCTAAGAAACACAATAGGGTAGAGCATGGTGGGATTCTGTTCCAGCTGAGATGCCTTTGCTGTGAATAGTATCCTGAGGTATTATGCTAGTGATGTCTCCTGTTACATTATAGTTTGAATAAATAGAGACTGGTTGATAATGGAGATGCTCAAGAGAGTTAAAATGCATTCACCACAACTGTGATGTTGATAATCCATAAGATAAAAATATACCACATGATTATGTCAATGTTCTTGTTCAGAAATAATGTGTTCACTGTAACTTACAAAGGCATAATGAGAATTCTTAAGTTGGTGTCTAACAGGAATCTAAACCCATAGCCACCAGCTTCATTACAGGTGCTGGAAGAAAGGGGCTGAGATCAAACAGATCACAACTGAAAGACTCAAAACAACTCTTACGGCCAGCATAGCTCAGTGTGTATCAGCCTCACCCCATGATCCTTATCTCAGACCTTGATTCCCAGTCTGTAGAGAGCCTGAATAGGAGGTGATGCTATTGCACAACTATTTCCTTTCCTGGTCCCAAAATGGATTTAATTTGTGATTCTTGGCCATTACCACCACCAAACATTGTGCTGCATATCATGGGTTCCAGTTTTTTAAGCATTCTCTCGTAGGACCTTGTAGGTCCAAATTAGGCCAATAGCAGCACAGGGCTCTGGCACACGATGGACTGACTGTACTGGCAGTCTAGCCATGTCTGTGAGATAGCTATGTCAGCATTTAGCCTTCACAGACATTTCTAATAGGATTTCCACCATGTGTGATAAATGACAGTATTTGGGAGGCAGTCTTAGCTACAGTTAGAGAGCAAGGTCACCTGCAGACCTTATTCTTGGCTGAAAGACAAGGGGAGCTGTACCAGTACAGAAAGAAGTCTTGCCTACACCAGAGGTGTTCTCTGGGTGATAACCTGGGTGCACAACGAGTCCTCACCTGAAGGATCTATCAGCAACAGGACCTCCTCCTGGTCTGCATATATGAAGGCACAGCAAACGAGTTTTGCCCAAACAGCCTCGCTCTAGCTAGATAAAGGTTATAAACAGGGAAATGGGGCATAGAAGGTACTCCCCCACTCAGCAGCTAAATGCCTAAAAGGATCTAGATAAAGGTGAGAAAATAATAACTTTTCAGAAGTATTCAGTATCAGCTCAAGTCTGTTTTGACTAAGTGAAGAAGACAGATGAGTGCTCCTGAGGGCTGGTACATGCCACAGAAAAGCTGGACTTTCCAGCACCTTGGAGAAAATGTACATTAGCCTTTTTTAAAGCAGTTTAAAAGCAGATGCAGATTTTGCCTCCTTTTTATTCTACTCCCCACTATGCATTTACCATTGCTCTTTTCATGATGTTATGTGTCAAACTCCTTTCTGTGCAAAGGCTAGCATGGATCAGTGACAAATGCAGCCTCCATCCTGCTCTCTGTCTTCAAATTTCCATTTCACTAGAACAATATGCAGCAACGTCTTTTGTGTCCTGATTCCTAGAAGAAAGCATCCTCCAGAGAGCAGCCTACCAGACCTGAGACACTCAGGCACAGCAGCAGCTGCAGCCTACATGGAGTGGGGGTAGTATAAATAGCTTGCTAGAATAGAGGCAGGATAATTACATGGTGTGGACCCACGGCCAGAGCTGCTGCATTCAAGTTCAGCTTGGTTCTGTAATAAGCACTGGGTTAGCCAACGACAGAGTACTATTGAGTGGTCCCAAAATTGCCAGTTTTAGTCATTTGGTACAATCCGGGTTTTCTGAATCTTTTGCAGAAATTCTACTGTGGTATCAGTGACTATGAGTTTTAGTTTTATCATAGTTAGTCACTGACTTTTACAAAAAAAAAAAAAAAAAAAAAAAAAAAAAAAGTATATTTATTCCACAAGTCACTGACCTTGCCCCCTCCAAGCTTTACTCACAGAGTGCTAGTGAGGTCCTTACTCTGTATGCCATACAGCCTTTATGAATCCTGTCTTCCTTGCAGGACAGCTAGCTTCAAAAGGGGAGTGCTTTCTCCGTAACCCTCCTTACCCTGTCAACGGACTGCCTTCCTCTGTGTGGTGGGACTTGTGGGTCAAAATGCTCTCCATCTAGATTAGACAACACCTGGACTGTCCTTTTTAGGGGGCACAGGCTCTAACCTTTGGGCTGATGTAGGCCGGTGAGGGCGCAGCAGCCATGTTGATGTGGTTGGTGTTAGCACTGCATTGGTGTCCTGTGCTGCACAAGGGCTGAGCACATGGGCACACAAGCCCAAGGGGACTGCAGCAAAGCAGTGCTGAATTGTTATGGGTAGGAAGTAGGTGTCTAACGAGCCTAATCTGTGCACCTCTGGCTGTATGCTGAACTGGATTTATATGACGTGAAATTCCCAACTGACCAGGAGGTGCTCAGGGATTTTCACTGTTTTGAGTCTGCTGACCCCAGGAAGCACAGATTGCTCTCTTGAAGGGTCAACCTAAATTTCATTGGTGTTCCTGATCCATTCAGCTGGGTTGTGCCTCTGGTGCCTGGGTTAACTCCAGATTAACCTCCTGGGGGGGAGTGAAGCTTTGTAAACCTTGTGACAAGCTTGGGTGAGAAGTGGTAATGTCCTGAAGGTTCCCAGTCAGCTTGTAGGTTCACAATCTGCCTGGGGCAGACAGATTTGAAAGGTTTCACAAGTGAATGTGGGGTATGGCCAACAATAACCCCCAACCATCAACCCAGTATGGAAATGGCAGCAAATACTTGGCAGAAGCCTCGCTTGTGCCCCCAAAACGAGGTGCCTGCAAAGCCAGCCACTTCTCCCAGCAGCACCAATTCCCTGCTCCAGAGCCAGAGGCGGACAAGCTGCTGGAGTGTTACAACCTGCTGCTAGCCACAGCTGGAGATGACTTGTGACTGTCACTGCTCTGTACAGATCACTGTCAGATAGACACACAGCATTCATAATAAAAACTCATTCTGAATCCATCCCTTACCCACAAAACTCTTACAGTCATTTTGCTGATGCAATGGCTGAAGATTGGACACCTTTTCTACCACCAGAGCTGCAAAGCGGTGCATAGCAAAGCTACACCATAGAGCGAGCCTGCAGTGAGGCACTGTACCAGACATACTGATTAATGTGAGCTCACCCTGCTGTCGTGGAAGATGGAAGATGTTTCTGGAAGATGGAAGATGTTTCTGGGTGTCATTGTGTACATATATTTATCCTTAAATGTTGTTCTACAAAATATATTTATGTCCTGGTTAGCAAGGCTTGGCTGCCAGCTAACCCCTGCCTTGGAAAAGCAAGCCTGGTCATCTTGAAAACACAGTTCTTAGCTGGTATCCTAAAGAAACCAATGTGACACAGTGAAACCCTTCAACATCCTAGACGCGAGGAAGAAAATAACCACAAATTAATATAACCTGAGGCAGGAACAAACAGCTCCTAGGATCATAGGCCTCCCCAGGTTGGAAGGGACCCACAAGGATATTTGAGTCAACCTCCTGGCTCCAAAATCAGAACCTATGTATGGGAGCATTGTCAAAATACTTCTTGAACTCTGTCAGGCTTCAGGCTGTGACCACTGCCCTGGGGATCCTGTCCCAGTGCCCAATCACCCTCTGGGTGAAAAACGTTTCCCTAGCACCCATCCTGACCCTCCCCTGTCCCAGCTCAATGCCGTTCCCTCGGGTCCTGTCGCTGTCCCCAGAGAGCAGAGCTCAGCACCTGCCCCTCCGCTCCCCTAGTGAGGGAGCTGCAGGCCACCATGAGGCGTTCCCTCAGCCTGCTCTGCTCCGGGGTGAACAAACCAAGTACTTCAGCTTCTCCTTGTATGTCTTGCCCTCCAGACCTTTCACCATTTCAGTTGCTCTCCTTTAGACAATCTCTAATAGTTTTATGTCCTTCTTATGGGTGGCATCCAAAATGGCACACAGTGCTCAAGGTGAGGCCGCACCAGTGCAGAATGGATCTGGTCAATCCCTTCCCTCAACTGACTAGCAATGACAGGCTTGATGCACCCCAGGACTTGGTAAAGATGAAATTACAAGACAGGAAGCCTAAGTAAATAAAAACCAATTACAAATATACATAAGTTTTATCAACTCTTTCTTGCACATATGGAAACTCCTATTTCACCAGTATTAGCAGGGCACTCGGTCCCTTACATACAATATATTCACTATTATCTGAGCTCCAACTAGAAGCTTTATCAGATAAGATGGAAGATGCTAACAACCTCCTTTGAAAGTAAGTCAGACCATTACCTAAAATTTTGCATGTCCATAGATAACTACCTGAGGGAGCCAATGCACAGTAACCAGACTACATTCACCATGTCCTCACTGCAGTGTGCTGGCCTTGGGAACAGGCTTACTGGCAATCACTGAGCAAGGAACTTGCAAGAAGTGCATTAAGACACTTTTAAAAGAAAGGCTTACATTTCATTATCCCTGTAGGGTACAAGCGTGCTGTACCTAGTGGACTGTAAATTCACTGTCTAGCTTGCTAGTGAATAGTCTCCCAGAACAGAAATCTGAGTAATCACCCCTTCTAATAAATGGAGTGAGATTCAACAGTCCTACAAGGGAGATCTCCACTTGCACAGCATCGCACCGATAGCCCCACAGCATTTCAAGCTGTTACTGCTGAGTGGCAGGCACTTTCTGCTATGGCTGACACTAAAGGAGACCCTGAATATGCATGTTGCCCTCTCTGCTGACAGCTGAATCTCTGATGTAGCGAAATGCATAACATCTGCCAAAGGAGCAAGCCCTCCTGAATAAATTAGCATCCACCCAGGATATGAGCTTGGACCCCTCAACCGGCTGCAACCAGTTGAGACCAGCAAAGGGGCATGGAGACATCCATTCCTCACTTCCCAAGTCCACAGGAGGCTGATAAAAGTCAAAAACTGTACTCCACACAGGAAGAGAGCAGGAGAGCCCCGTGGGCCTTGCCAATATTTAAGTCCTTTGTGGCAGCACAGGACTTGTTCACAGCAATTCCCAGGTTATCAGAGGAAGTTAAAGAACCGGCGGGGGGCGCGCCCTCCCCCCAAGCTACTGAAAGAAGAAAAAGGAAAGAAAAAAAAATAGCTATATAGTGGTTTCCATGAAGCTAATCTGGAAAAAATATAATTCCTTCTGCACATCATTAAAAGTCCCCAGGTATTAGCAGGCTCCACTGACAGCACTTCTGGAGACACAACCCAGCTTCTCTGTGTGCCATCACTTGCTGATGCCACAGTCTTTTGTGTCACTGCAAGGCAGGAATAACAGTGAGAGAAACAAACATCCCCATATTGAAGGTCTGCATTCATCAGCTGAGCAATTCCTCCTTGACTCTGCAGGTGATCACCAGGAGCCCTGAAGCGCAGATTTAAGTGGGTGCAGACAAGATCAGCAAAGACATATCTGCGTCTTTTGAGCCTATCCTCCCCTGAAGCTGGGTATCTGATGCTGAAAGATACCTCAGGATACCGCATCCCTTTCGTCCATTGTGGGGCAGCACTGCCTTTTCCTTATTCAAGAGATGCCGTGAGGTCCTCCAAGCAGGTCCTCCGTGAGGCTCCTCAGATCTTCTAAGGAAACAGGCAATTCCCAGAGGTTTGTCCTTCTTCCTTCGCAGAATTTATTGTTCAGGCTACAGCTTGGGTCACAGCCCTAGCCAGCGCAGCTGCCTTCATTGACTCAGTGGAAATGCTTACTACCAGGGAGAGGAGGAAACTCACTGAATTTTAATCACATTTTGGCTGCCAGTTCCAAGGCCAAGAAAATACTTGTTTACATGATTAGAAACAAGATGTGTTACATGCACATATATTCATCAGCAATTAGTGTCTGAGCATAGGAGGACAATAACCTCCTGGCTAAATGCAATGCAAATCCCTCAGCTATGATATTTTGGCATGACTTTACCTCCAAGACCCTGATGTTGCTGTACCTGCCTCTCACTGACACACAGCAAAACTACTGCTAGTGCAAGGGAATGGCACCTGGGCCAGTTTCCTGTTTTGAATAGGAAAAAATAAAATATTCTGGAGAGCTAACAATCCCTTAACATTAAATGCAGTTAGAAGAGGGAGCCTGCATACATCAGATGTAGATGCAGTTTAGTTAAGAACAACTTTAGCTATCCAACAGGAGCAACTGAGTAGAAGTCAGTGAGACCAAGTGTTTCTGAGGAAATCAAAACTGAGTTATTCATGTCTGCACAATAAGGCACAGAAGAGAGACTGAAGAACAGCCACAGGCTGTATACAAGCAAACCCTCAGAGACAGCAATCCTGCTGGCAAGGCCCTGCCAGATCTACAGTGATCCTTGTAAATGATAGAGTGCAGCCATGGAGTTTCTTATGGGAGGGACTGGAAATGCAAACCACATAAACAGCTGCAGCCCAATTCCTTAATTTCTGAGCCTTTTTACAGTCTATGACCCCTTGCCACAAAATCAAGTGTGCTCTCTGTCCTTCACTCCATGCATCTCTCTCCTTAACATCAGGGAAACAATTACTTCAGCTTTTATTTGAGAAATCTTTAATGCAACTGTCTAAAAACAATCTCCCTTAATGATGCTGCCTCTATAGGTATCTTTTGCAGCTCATTAACTGTCACAAAAAATGCAGCATAAATATATATATAATGTGTATAAATATATATTCATGCTGCAATAACTGCTAACACCCTCTGCTTCCGAAATCTTCCAAAATAAGTTGCATGCATCTCCAGATAACTCACAGAAAAGCTAAAAATAGGAAAAACCAACCATCCAATTTATTTTTTTTCTCTCTTGGATGTGCTCACTATGTTGAACAGTTGCACTTCCCGTGAGGTCATGCACTAGATAATAGTTTTCCAAGACCCTGGAAACAAGAGAAACCCATAAAACAATTCCACATCCAGCAGCACATAGCTGCAGGCACTCACTGAAAGGTCTGCCTGGGAAGTGGCCTGGGTTGTCTCTCTCCTGTCTGTCTTCTTTATACCAGTATTTCTTTTCCAAATATCTTCCCAAGCTGTCTGCTTTTATCTCCTCCTGCTACTTACTGAGCCTCCCCAGTTTTCTCAGGCTGTGCATTCCTCAATGTCTTGCTCCCACTCACTTCTGAGATTAATGCTGTGTAATATTCCAGAGCTATCACATTCTGTTACTTGGAGCTCATCTCGTTCTTTCTCAAAATCAATTTTTTAAAAAAATTTTTTTTTTTTTTTTAAAAAAGCCTGTATATCATGTAATATCATGTATATCTACGTGGATAAACACATCTAGGATCAAGTAGTGCTGAGGGATAATAAAGGGGTGTCTACATCAAACAAAGTGGATAGTCATTCTGATGTGAAAGAGGTTCTCCATTTTATTTAGGTGTAGGCATATGATCTGTATAATCCAACACCCCCTAGAATATAGTGAAAGGCCTGCCTAATTTGGAGCACCCATACTTTGGATTGTCCTCAGCAGGTTTCTGACTAGGCCAGAAACAAGGCAGGGACTGCACCTGCTCGAAGCCTGAGGGCTGCTAGGAGGTGGAGCGAAGAGGCCGTCCCTCTTCATGGACTTGCTGTTGGTGATGAATGATCAGCTCTGGGCAAGTCTCCCTGCAAGAAGGTGGTGCTGCAATTCACCCCTTTTGGGCTGGGAGTAAGGTAATCACATTCTCACACTTCTCAGGACACAGGCAAGAGGCAGGTAGAAACTGGGCAAATTTTGCTCATGAATAACTGCAGAGTGTCTTGGCAAATGTGCCTCCATCAGCTACAAGGCCATGCTAGAAGATGGGCACCCACACTTGCACTTCCCTACAAAACAGATGTTGCTCATTTGCCTTTTGATGGAAGAAATGCCATGAAGTACTACAATGGTAGTTAAAAATGTACTTGCATGCTATGTCATGGGAGAGTGGGCTAATAAATTAATGATGACTAACTCCAGTGCTTCAAACTGGGGGAAGAGAGTTCCCTGGAAGAGCAAATTAGGCGGCGTGTTATTACTAACAGTTCCTGCAGCAGGCCAGTGGGTACAAGGCACTATGCAGACAGGTCTCTTGACCTGCAGAGCAGAAAGAAGAATTATGTGGTACAGAATGATGTTTTTCCTCCTAGGAAGGGTAGTTTCTGTGGGCTGGAGCTGACGAAATCTGCTATGCTTTGTACCTTTTCTGGTCAACACTTGGCTGGACGATGCCTCTCTTCCGTGCCTTCCTGGAGAAAAAATAAATCACCTTATTCCTGCATGTGTTGAACTTAGCTGCCAGCCATTTTCAGTTTGTTGCAATAAACGGAGAGCTCCTAAACTCTGGCTGGCATAAGAGTCCAACAGCAATGAGGTCAAAAAGGAGAGAAGCATTCTGCGCTTTGCAGAGAGCTGGGATATTTGCCAAGATCAAGCACAGTTTTTTCTCCAGCCAGGCAAGGGACACAGAAGCTTTTCCAGACGTTGTTGTCCAATTCAGAGCAGTTTGGCCAAAAACAATATTCTGGAGGAATCCACTCTGGGATGAATTTGGATTTTATTTTTAGTCAAACTGTCCGTTCTTCATTGCAGGGAAGAAAATACCATACAATCTATGCTCAGGCATCCACAAAAACATTGCTTTGAAACATTCTGCAGGAAGAACAATCCCAGCTACTCATTCTCCTTCACACTAGAGTATAGTCACAGTGTCCATCACCTGTTGGTGTGGTTCCCAAACCATTCCAGTGTACAGAAACCTCAAGGTCCTGTCAGTGGGGCTCAGTCCCCAGCATCCATTGCCCAAGACTGGCTCCTGCAGGTCACATTTCTGCCACCAGGGTTTCAGGTCAGGGTGAGACAGCATCAAACAGCAGGCCTTCCCTCTGCTGCTGTGGTCCTTCCTGATCTTGTCCTTGGCACCAGGCTTCTCTGCAGAAACACTTCTTTCTTGTTGCAGCAAGCATTTTTACAGCATGGACCCACCACTTATTACTCACTGCAGTCATTGTGCTGCATGCCTGTGATGAACTAACTTCTTCATATTGGTGAAAGCAAAGAATGGGCTCGCAGAAGCAACAGGAGGATAAGAGAAACATCTCAGTTTTCTATGGGAAGTCCCTTGGGTCATATTACATGATCCCAAAAGAGTCTATAAACCCAGGGCTTCTTGATAGCCAGAGCTTTGCCACAATGCAACATCACATCTTGTCGCTGATCCCGTTGTTTCCAACTGCACCCACAAATGCCATCCTTCTTCTTCCTCTCTCCTGCCCTAGATCCCTCATACAAGGGTTGCTAGACCCTGGGCTCATTCCTCTGCAAAGCGTGTTAGGAAAATCATCTGCCTGCCTGGCTGCCCCGGGCTGCCCTGGAATACCAGTGCGTTAGGCCAGCTCAGTGTCATTCAGAAATATAATGAGGTCTCCTTAGAAATACAGTTTCAGAATAGATTTCCTGGACTCACAGAGGTGCAGTGCTCTGGTCACAAACTAAACCTGCTTAGGGAAAATCCGGACACAACAACAGCAGGGAGAGATATTTCTACTTACAACTAAAATAAAATCCAGTCTGAGATTTCTAACATCTTTTTCAGGTTGCCAGTTGCTTTCTGCTTATAAAGGGGTCTATCATATGCACACAGCACAGGGAATCCAAACTCCTCATAACCTTCTTGCACGGGCATCTGGCAGATGCAGAGTAGCATTTTCCTATGATCAATGATGCTTAGTGGCAGCTCTCTGTGCCCGTTTCTCTCAGAAAAGTTATGTCTCATTTAACAGATCAGACCACATATAAATGAATGACAGAATTTCAGTAGATGGACTATGAGCTTCCCCTGGACTTTTTGCCCAGAACCGGAACTACATCCAATCTTTCAGCATACAAAATCCATTGGATATAGTTTATCATAATTTTACCTTCTCTTACAAACCTGAATTTGGAGCCTCCTCTTTCATTCCCCACTAATAAATTAATTGCATGTACAGTCATTTGCAGACCATAGCAGTCTTTCTAACTTTTTAATGCACTCCAATAGAATAATATAAAGGTTTAGCTAGGATGAGAGCTTGACTTCTCTGTGTAAATGCTTTCACAGTGAACTAAAAATGAACCCAGCAAACAGAGCAGCTGAACAAGCTCACACTGTCTCAGGTGAGTCGCTGCTCTGTGATGGCACTTGGGCACTGGTGCCTGTGTGCAGGCAAGCTCCCAGGAGCTGCTGTGATGAGCCCAGAGGACATGGTGCTGCTGGGTGCACACAGCAGCAGCAAGGAGCTGCCAGCATTTGCCAGAGCCACTCTGTTTTCCACAGCTGCTTGTTGCCCACTCAGTGCCCAAATGGCTTAAGCACGAGGCCCATCAGCCTGTGCCGTGTCTGGCTCAGCGAGACAGGAGACACAAGGAGAAGTTAGCTTCAGTGAGGTAAGAATGAGTATCTGCGGTCAGATTAGGTGTTACCGAAGCCCTCTGCTAGCCTTAGACAAATGTGTCCTGCAAACACAGCAAGCAAGAATCTAGTTTTGTTCCCACCTCGCATCAATTTAGAGACCCAGCAGTATTAGAGTGTATATAAAAATTGTTGTCATTTTAAATGATTTTTAAAATTATGTAATATGTATAATCATATAAAAATCACTCCTTATTACTACCTACGTACTTCTGGAAGGCACCGGTTTAGTTGAGGACTGCACATAGCTTTGGCACCTCTGGATGAAGGGTAACATATATAGGGAGTTGGATCTGGCAGACAAAAACCTTCAGCGAGGGCACTGACAGAGGTGTACTGACGTGTCCAAGGTGATGGAGACATATATTTCTGAAGTTGAGATCTCTCAGATATGCAGGTGTCCTCTATATCAGCCAGAAAGCTCCTTTTCCCATCTTTCCACCTGTCTTCAGCAGGGCAGCGTGGACATGAGCAGTGTTGTCATTCCCAGGGCAGCCAAGCCCTTCCTCCTTGTTCTAGGCTCTCCTATGCCAGGCGCAGTACCCAGGCTGCAGAGCCACTGCTCCTTGCATGCGCAGTGAGGTTGCTGCTGGAAACTCCCCTTGCACAGCTGCTGGTGCAGCCCCAGTGACAAACTCAGAGTCACATCCTCCCTCCCTGCTGGTGAGCCAGCATTACCTTGCACCTTACGTTATCACCACAAAGCTTCCTTCCTTCCTCAGAGGGCCAAGGGCAGGAAGCACTGCCTCAGGCACTGCTTACAGAGCACGCACGCATCCAGCTATACTGAGATGAAAGTATCCTCAGCCATTTCCTCCTCAGCAGCCCAAGAACTAGCCTACTTCTTCACTCGGCTCTTTGCCACAGCCCTCCGTGACGTCACTTACAGGAACAAGCCTGAACTTTCCCAACTTGCAAAATGGAATTAAATCATATTTACCCAGTATTATGCATCAGCTTACTAAACAGTAAGCATTCGACCTATAGCAGATACCATAATAATTAAAGCTGACAAAGTGCTTTGGCTGAGTGGGCATCGTTCAGGCACGGTGATCTAATAGGAGAAGGTGCTAATGGCAGGGCAGAGCTGTGCCGAGCTTTGCATCAATCTTCAGGCCCTCAGCCCAGCTTCACAGCTGGAGGAATTTTATTTCTCACTTTTCCAGGAGCCATATGATATACAGTAGGGAATGGGAATGAAGCTGGGAGTAGCCAAGGGTTCACAAAAAGTCTTTCCGATAACCCAGAAATATAACCTACAGCTTCACTAGATGAGGCAGTGAATGGGGTTTGGGGGAAACCATTCTGGAGCCGTGCAAAGGCTCCTCATGGAGCCAGGGCAGGTTTCACTCCCCAGGCAGCTCGGTGACAGAAGCACGGGAGGGAGACGACTACCAGAGATCTTCTGGAAAGAGGCAGGAAGGAAGTGGGAGTGCAACTTCCTACTCAGGACAGTGAGATCTGACCCCTGCTCAATTTCCCTATGACTCAAGTGGTATTTTTTAAAGCAGCCCTTCTTTCAATGACTAAAAAATAGCAACTGCCAAAGCAGAGGAGACTGCTGACTAATGCTGCACTAGAAGACACATCCTTCTCCTGAGGATAAGTTGGTACAAACACCAATTTCTGGATGAGGTAGATAGACAGGACTGCCAGTGGTACTCCATTACAGCTGACGTACAGCCCCCATGCAAATTGTTTTCTAAAATGTAGAGAAGATGACTAAACAGGGCAACTTCAATAAGACTTTCTATAACTCTATTCCAATCTACATGAATGACATTTCTAAGGGACCTATATTTTCAATTGCAAAAGTTTTTGGAGTCCTCAGATGAAAAGGGCATGAAAGCTATTAGCAGAGACTGAAATTAACTGAGGCCTTCCCTCAGTTAATTTCCCTCAAACATGAACACATCATTTAGAAAAATATCCCATCCCTACATTGTGTCCAGTGACCACAACCTTCTTAGAACTAATTTTGTCCTAAAATATGTTTAACAAAATCTCCTTGCAGAAAAGTGTTATTTTTCTTTACTTGGCTTATGGTTCAGACTGGTTTAATCTTTTGAATTTACCTATTCTGCTGCAACAGAATGTATGTATTCACCACCACATTTCAGTTGTTGCAGGTGACTGCAGGAGCCATCTACGCACTGGGGAGATGTCCCTTCCCCAAGGAGTGCTCATCCAGCACCTCTGAGAAGGAAAGTGGTCAACAGATATATGGGATGCCCACCCTACTGTCACGCCAGGAAAGGGAGAAGCCCAGGATATGAAAGCATTGTGCAGACAGTATCTCTCCATGGCATTCTTCTTTTAAACACGTGGTTAAAAGAAGCAAATATCCCAGGGGAGAGCAAATTAGTAACCAGTATCTGACACTGTTTGTCTTTCTCCTGACGGATGAGCCATTTCTTCCTCTCTTTCAGACTAATACTTGGCTGTACTTTCCTTTTAATGAGCTTTTGGATCACAGCCCAAAATGGATCAAAGACATTGAGGGTAGGAGGGAGGGGAGGACACATGACCCAAATGTTTGCCTTTTTTCTCTTTTTCTTTACAAACATAAACTGCACTTTCATTATTGAGGTTAATGTCAACAGAGGAGCTCAGTGCTTTGCTTCAGGAATGGAGGGTGACCTGTCTGCCATTTTACCAGTGAGAACAACAGTCAAGCAGCAGGCAGGTGCAGGAGAGCCCTCTGGAGAGGGGCAGCGAAAGGGTGGCTGCTGCTGCTGGGCATCACTCACCTTCCTGAGCAAACGCATCCTTGCCTGAACAAATGCAGCAACCCCTGAGGGGGAAAGAAGGAAGAAGATTAATGGGTGATTTTCTAATTCTTGTGTGACATGAGAACCTGAGTCTCAAGGTGGCAAGAAATTGCAGCTGTCAGGAGAAGCAGGAGCAATGCAGGGCAGGCAGGAGATTGTGTCACCTCTCCATCCTTCCATCCCCGTGTCCCTGAACTGTGATCAGTAAAAGTCCACCACTGTCAGCAGACAGCTTTGAGATCAATGGGTGGGAAGCACCCCCACTGCCTCGAGCTGTTGTTTCTCTGACAGCCTAGTCCAGAGTACAGGCCTGAAAAGGGGAAACAAATAATCCTGCAAGGTTATGGCCATCAGGACTTGGCTGTGCTTTTCGACCCATTTTTTCCCTTTTCCAGTAGAAAGCTTTGCCAGGAGTTTGGAAACTTGCACTTGACTACATGTGCCTACCATGAAAGGGAGCTAAGTGAGAACAATTAGGAAGCTGATGAAGCTGGCAAAGGACAGGAGAAAATTTAAAAAAAAAAAAAAATACAAAACAAAACAAAGCAAAGATTATTCAGCAGAAGGTGAAACAACAATAGATGTAAAGAGACTGCAGAGCCCCCCTCAAAAGACTTGTAGCTGCTTAGGTATGGGGGATGGCTGTGCAGCTGGTGGTGCAGGCCCAGGAGAGAGGCAAGCCCCCAGTTCAGCAGAAATTGCAGGGATGCACAGGAACTCCCTCTGTCACAGCAGCTGGATAGCTTGCCTGCTGCCAAGGACAAGTGGTCCTAGGCACAAGCCCATGTGTGCTCAGGAGCAATGACCACCACAGGCAGCTGCTGGGTAGGTAACAGGACGACAGCCAGCCCCCACTGGCCACAAGGCCTTTGCCTGGCATTCAGACTGGAGAAAGGCCATTTCTAGCACAGCAGGAGCCAAGTATCCTCTTGTCAGGCTTTAGGAGTTTTTGTTTGCTGTCAATATTTCTCCTGCTTGCTGAAATTTCCCCTGATGTGGGGTTCCTGTGGCGCTCTGAGCAGTGTGCTGAAGGCCATCCCGCTCCTGAATTGTAGGGGGGGAAATACCGCTGATATGATGCAGGCTTTTATTTCCAGGAGACCTCCTCACAAGAGGCAGTTGCCCTTCACCAAGTACATTTTGTGTATTAGTCTCCAAGTGTGAATGAGCAAGAACAGCCCATGGTTCCTGGCAGGTCCTCAGCATGCTGCCCTGCTTGTCGTACGCTTGCAACACCTCTGTTACACAGACCTGCTCGTGGCATACTCCAGATGGCAACTCAGGACGATAGGATTAGCTGTACAGAGCACACTCCTACAGAAAACGAAGGCACTGCCAGGCTTATTTGTTGGTGATTGTGTGCAGAGCTCCGGAACATGCACGCTTTGTTCTCTGCATTTCCTACCTTTAAAATGTCTCTTCCCAGTAGTAGACAACTGCCATGCTTTGCTCAGTTTCAATGCTCCTGTTGGAGGGGGCGGGGAGCCACATACACTCGTATATATAATTCTCTTCCTCCTTATTTAGTTTTCTTTTTCTTAGGGTAAAATAGGGCCATTCGAGCCAGAAGCATAGAGCTGCTTCTGATTTGCAAACCTCCTCGCTCTACCCTGAAATAGGGTGATTTAAGAGATTAAAACAAAATGTTAATAACCTTATATCTGCTCTCTTCAAATATTAGCTATGCCAAGCATCTAAACACAGAAGAAACTTAATGAGGTTCTATAAGATGTAGAGTGTGAAACACACCCAGGAGTAACCCAGCACACACTAATGGGCATTCCCCAGAGTTTGTGACTCATGGATGCGTTTGGTACTATTTCTGTAGGGCAAACAGCAAGAGAAGTAAGGCAGCCACTAGCAGAGGTGTCTGCAAGCTGACTGCAGAAGTTGGTAATGCCAGAAGACTAGAGAGTGGCTAATGAAGCATCTCATTTCAGAAACGACAAGGGGAGACTCCAGGGAAGTGCAGTAGTGACCTACATAGAGCAGAAGGATACAACAGAAAGGCCTGGAGAGGTGAGGACAGCCAGGAGGAGAGAGAGAAATTGTCAGGGCAACACAAGAAGACTACATCTGTATATAATAAGATGCAATTAAGCAAAGGAAAGCATCCTTTTCACTGTGAGATAAATAGGCAAAATGCACACTGAGATGTGATAATAGCTGATGTTTTGTTTATTTTCATATTTAAAAAAAATGGATCTATGCTGGGAATTCAGGTCAATCACAATGAAAAAACACAGGCGTTTTTTGCAAACCAAAACATGGGGAATTTTTATATAAATTCAAAGAAACATAAAAACGGTCCAGAAAGTTTTGTTTGAGTCTTCAAAACAGTATAGAAATTTTCTCAATAAAGTGGAAAATAAAAAGGATAAAAAATATATTTGAAAGCATCTCAACAAAATACTGTTACATTTTAAAAGACTTTTGCAGGGTTCCTTCCCACTGAAGAAATTCAGTAAAATTGAGCCTAGTTTACAAAATGTGCTGGTTTACCTCACTTTTCATATCCTAGGAAAAAAAAAAAAAAAAAAAAAAAAAAAAAAAAAAAAAAAGCTGCAGCCAGCAGCTGTTTCTAGAGTTGACATTGCATATTGCAGCACTCAAAGCAAAACTAAAAAAAAAAATGAAAAAAAATCACCTTTTTCTCAGCAGAGACCACATCCGAAGATGTGATACTGTTTCCTAAGGAACACAGAAGTGTTCCCTTCCACAGAAGTGGAGGGGAATCTTGTTGTGGCAGACTAAGAACTCACCCCATGGCAGAGGTGGTAGAAGGAGCCCTGTGTCACTATGACCACTGTCCTGGCTTCCAGAGTAAACCAAATGGAACGTGAAGTAAATTAAGGTGGGAGCAAGTACTGCTTTCTCCTCTTCTGCTATGAAAGAGCAACTTCTAAAAAAGGGGGAGCCACAGACGGTAAAGTCTTAAATTACCATGGTGAGCTTTGCTGGAGAGTGTCTCTAGTCCCCTTAGATGGAGCCCGTCTGCAGCTGATTCACAGAAGGTCACGTCTGCCAGTCCTGTCCGACTCATGAGCCTACTCATCTAGTCAGGGCGGCTGACAGGGATGAAAGAGCATAGCTGGTTGAAAACATTTGATATGGCTCTAGACAGGCAGACTGATTTGCAAACTCAAAGCACAGGAGAGGCTGAGAGCTCTAGCAATGGATTATAAATTAGGTCGGAAACACAGGCACAAGGTGTGGGGAAGGAACGTGGCTGGAGCTGGGTGGGTAAGCAGCCTGAACAGTTTTCTAAACCCCTCTGCCCCTGCAAGTGTCTGTTCCATTAATAATTTGCTCTGTCAATTGATATCGTTTTGCAAACCCAAGTAACTGCACACTCAGCAACGAGGTATTCCTGCAGCTCTGGGGTATGTACACGCACATATCTTTGCAGTGGGACTGTACACCAAGTTTGATTTCAAATGTGAGTGTAGTGCCACGCTGGGACGTGGCCACTCCGTCGGGAATGTCTGCAGGAGCTCGGTGCCAGCCGCTGCTCCCAGGGCTCTCTGCAAGCCCTGTGACTTGCTGGGATTTGTCTCTCACTCCAGCGGTGTCTTGCCAATCAGCTGACTGCCGGTATCTCATGCCACTGACAGACGGCATCCCCTGGATCACAGGTTACCACGTGCAGCTCACTGACAGCAGAGCGGGGTTACAGCAAGTCCAGCTGAGTGCTCAGTGGGATCTTTCATGCTCCTGGGCAAGAGGGCAGGATCTGGCCTCCTTCATCTGACTGCTGGCTCACAGGCAGGTGACTGTCTCACAGCCACAAGCCATTCCCAGCTGGCCACGGCTTCTAAAGTCATCACCTTCTTGGGTCTGGGCTCGAAGGCCCTGGGAGTAAGAAAAGCTTCCCCATGAAGGGCAGCTTGGCCCTTGCCAAGCTCAGGATCTGGCCAGTGCTGGGAGCCAGGTCTTGGAGGCAGCTGCTCCCTTCAGGCCTGCAGCTCCTGCTGAGCTCTGCAAACCCGCCCTTCCACAAGCACACATTGCACAGGAGTGTGCTCATGGTGTAGAAATCTGGAGTACAGATACAGACCCTAAAAAGGACCCTGAGCTGTGAGCTACCAGCCTAGTTCAGCCTTGTATTAATCATGTTCACCTTCCTGCTGCTGCAGGCCCTGTGGCTTCCTGCTTGCTTCTCCCCCTGCAAAAGGACACAGAATTTATCTTAGGCTGGAGCCCAGAAAAGCTCCATGTACCCTTTGCCTACCTCTTTTTGCCTGTCTCCTCATTAGTCATACCTCTCCCTTTCGCAGGCAGTTCTCTCCTTCCTGAAAACAACATTTATTTTGCATAAACAGAAGTAGGGAAGGCAAGGGACTGGCAAGGGACTGCTGAATCAGAGTCCCCAGCTATTACAAAAACTACAAAGGGAAGTGTGATTTTAGGAAAATGGAAACTGGTAGATTCTGCTGGTGAGTAGGTCAGCAGTGACAGGGAACCCAGGAAAAACTATCTTTTCACTATTTAGAAGTCCCTGCAGTATGATTACGAAACACATGGGTGTAAAGAAGAATCCCACTGAAATGGGAAACACGCGGTACAGCTGTGCCACTGCGCAGAAATCACAGCAAGACCTTTGTTACAACAGAAGAGTGCAAACCACAAGCATGTTTCACTGAAGACTTTGTGCTGTTGCTGCTGTGAATTTTTGTCCAAGCTATCAGAACGTTAACATCTATAGACCCATTTAACACAGTGGGTGGTAAGCTGGATAGGTAACTATAGATAGGGTCTGACGATAGGTTGTCATCTAGCCCTTAGATTCTCCAGCAGCTGTCAGGGGAGGATGATCAGGAAAAAACAAAGCAGGGTGTGGACAGATCAATCCCTTTGCAGCAACATCCTCCCTGCTTTAGTGATGAGCAATTTAGGAACTTTCTGAGCTGGAGGCTGCTGCCAGGCTTTGATATCTGATAGGCACTGACAGACCTACCCTTCTTGAATTTGTCTAATCACTTTCTGAACCAATGTGAACTTTTGAACTCTACTACAGTCCATAGCAGTAAGTCTTAATAAGCAGCAGTTTGAATAGACGGAATGTTGTGTGGAGATATAGTGTGAGTTGGGAAAACTGACTTCAATTTGTTTGTTTTGTATCTGTCAATGGAAAATTGTATTAGCTAAGTTGTATTGAAAGGTAAATAAGCATTTCACACTCACTTTCTCCACAACATCTGTGATATCAAATCTATCAACCCCACCCCAGTCATCTCTCTTTTAAAACAAAGAAACAGCGGCTGTTTGATTCTCCATGCAGAGAGCTGTTCCCTACATATTATCATCCCAGATTCCCTTGTTAGCACACTCCTGAGACCAGCGATTCCCCTTGTGGGGTAGTACGACCACCACTGCAAGTAGTGCTCCAGACACTAGCTACCTGTGGATCTCTACAGTGGTAAATCTGTTTTGTTCTTGGGTATTGCTCTATACACATCAATGTGCATTTTTGACAGGTATTGAGCTGGCTGTAGTTTTCAGAGAAATATCCACTATGATCCAAAGATCTCTTTCCTGAGTTGCACCACTTAATTTAAAAGTTATTGCTGTCCATGTATGGCTAAAATTATTGTTAAAGGATACAATCCTCTTAAACTATCTGATGTTAATCTCCTTTAACATGTTCCTATTGATAAGCTGGTGTGAGAAATTGATTCCTAAAGGCCATAGTTAGAAAATTTGGTATGAAATCTCTCTTTGTTATAAGAATGGCATTCTTAAGCAGAACATGGCAAAACTTGGAAGCAAACTCTTTCTTTAGCACTCACTTTTATGGGAATTTCTAATATATCCAGGTCCTTTTTCCTCTATCAGCTCCATATCACAATGCAGCTTAGGCTGAAGGCTGAAAGTCATCACTGATGGTTGTGAAATGAGTTGCTATTGTTAGTTCATTTAAAAATTCCCATTAGTTCATCTCAAACACGTGATGAAGTCCTCAAAGAGACAAGCATTGAATTGGCAGGGAGAAGACTTTTTTCCTGCTACCCTATGGTTAAATCTCTGAATGAAGGAATACTGAGGATAGGAGACTGTGTACCTGCTACATCTGCTGTCTTTGTCTCTGTGGATAAAGGAAGAATATCATCTAGTTGTTACCCCTTACCACAACCAAAAAACATTAAGGGTAGAGCCAAGGTCTCTGAGTGCCTTGCAGATGATCCTATGAACCCAGCAAGCCATCTTTCATCAAAGCCACAGGCTGCTTTAGAAATTATGTTTTTTCTTTGAAAAATCAACCCATCATCTTCCTGGGTATTAATACTAAGCTCATATTTTCCTCTCAGCTTCTGTCCCAGCAGGACTAACATAATCTTCATTGGTTTGCAAATTGCAGACAGCTCCCCTACACCTACTCTACCTTCTCAGCTCTGTTTTTCCTCCTGAAATTGTTTTGGAGAAGGGACTGGGGGGTGGAGGGATGTTCCCCAGTAGAAAAATAAAACTGTTTGCATGATAAAACTGATGCCTGTTGCATGCTAGTTTAAACAAAAGAACCCTACTGTGGACATGTTCTTCTGTAGTGCAGAGCAGCTTGGAAAGCTGTATAATGCATCTTGACAGCAGTACAAATCACTAAAGGTCAAGGGCTTGGGGATTAACCACATCCCCATACAATAGGCTGGTATAGAAAGGGCAGGACCATGAGGGTTCAGCTTTAGAATGAAAGATTTTGAATAGAGCTGATAAAAACGGATTTGTGGAAAGGAGGGACTAGCAGCTTGAACCCTTCTAGTACTCAGGCAGGATAATAAGATCTCAGTGCAGAGGCAAATATGGTGCTCTCCCCATTCTTTTTTAAAGCAATCAGCATCTGGTTATGAGGACCCTACTCCTGGCATATCTTTTCCCTTTCTCCCCAGATTACTTTAGCGGCAGGTGCTCCATACAGCTACAGATTTCCAGAGATCTTTGCTATTTCTAAAGCCTAGATCAGGTTAAAGGACTGGAGGTTCCACGTGAAAACTACTGTGTTCATCCACAGTGACAGGCAAGCTACTTGATTGTTCTCTATCTTAGTCTCCCTGCATAAAATGGAAAAAAATAATCATCTTTCTCAGAAATACTGCTAGGTTTAATTCTTGCAGAATTTCTTGCAGTTATAGTGTACAAAGTACACTATACAAGTACAAAGCATTATAAAACAAACACTTGGGGTTGACAAATCAGGCCTGCTACTAGCATAGTATTGAAAATTACTGCTGACAGGATAATCTTGCCTGTGGAAATCCCCACGGTTTGACTAGACTGAGGTAGATGATTTGGCAAGCGAAATGCTATCAACTTAAATCCTATCACTGATGGACATTTTCAAGTCAATCCCATTAACTTAGTTCTTTAAGTAAAATGATGGACCACAGTTTTGGAAGGTCATGATTAAAAATAATATTTATCTCAGAAGCACAGAATGATTGAAGTTGCAAGGTACCTCTTTAGATCATCTAGTCCAACCTGCCCTGCTCACACAGGGTGAGCTACATCAGGTTGCCCAGGACCACGTCCAGCTGAGTTTTGATTATCTTCACAGATGGAAGATCTGCAATCCACAACTTCTCTGGGCAACTGGTGCTAGTGTTTGACCACCCTCACAGTAAAAAACTGTTTTCTTGTGTTCAGATGGAATCTCGTGTGTCTCCATTTGTACACATTTTCTCCCTTCCTGTCACTGAGCACTACTGAGAAGAGTCTGGCTCCCTTGTCATTATTCCCACTCATTAGGTACTTATAAGCACTAACAAGATTCCCCAGGCTAAACAGTCTCAGCTTTCTCAGCCTCTCCTCGTATGCAAGCTGGTCCAGTTCCTTAATCACCTTTGTGGCCTGTAATAGATTCACTCCAGGATGTCCATATCTTCCTTGTACTGGGGAGTCCAGAAGTGGCACACTACTCCAAATGCAGCCTCATCAGAGCTGAGTAGAAGAGAAGGATCACCTCCCTTGACACACTGGCAATGTTCTTCCTAATGCAGTGTAGGATATTGTTAGCCTTTTTTTTTTCCTTTTTTTTTTTTTTTTCCTGAAGTTCCTTTTTGGAAAAGCTGGTTTCCAGCTGATCAGCCACCCATGTGTACAAGTGTGTTAGGTTAATCCTCCCCATGTGCAGAACTTTGCACTTCCCCTTATTGAACTTCATGAGAATCCTCTCTGCTCAGATCTCCAGCCTGTCCAGGTCCCTCTGAAAAGCAGTGCAACTATCTGGTATACCAGCCATTTCTTCCAGTTTTGTATCACAGAATCATAGAATGGTGTGTGTTGGAAGGGACCTTAAAGATAATCTAATTCCAAGCCCCCGTCTGCAAACTTGTTGAGGGAGCACTCTATTCCACCACTCAGGCCATTAATGAAGATGTTGAACAGTATTGGACCTAGTGTTAAGCCCTGAGGTACCCTCAGTGTCAGCCAGCTCTCCCAGGCCCTTCTTCTCTCTCTGGCCATATCTCACAGGATTCTTCCAAACAGATCTCTGAAGAAGTGGAAGTCTGCTCTCCCAAAATCCAAGGCTGTTGTCTTGCTTTTTGCCCTGCTGCCTCTTCCTGGGAGCCTGAGCTATACCATCTGGTGGTCATTGCAGCCAGGGCTCTGTCCAGACTTCATATCCCTGACCAGTTCTTCCTGGTTTGGAAATAACAGGCCCAGCAGAGCACCTTTCATTGTTGGTGCTTCGGTTGACTGTGACAAGAAGTTGTCATCAATGCACTCAAGAAAACTAGGTTGCTTGAGCCCTGTTGCATTATCATTTAATTAGGTATCAGGGTAGTTAAATCCTACTATGAGGACCAAGGCCTGTGCTGAGGCTTCTTTCTGTTGTTTGAAGAAGGCCTCCCCTACTTCTCACATATAGAAGTCTGAAGTGACTAATTAAGCAGGTACAATCAAGGAAATAAATTGTGGGACTAGAAGAAACCATAAGCAGATATTCAAACAGGTTCAAGAGGTCTGTTACCAAATCAGGAGGTCTATAGAACATACCCACTACAACAGCACCCAGGCCAGTCTGCCCACTAACTTTAGCCCACAAGCTCTTGCCTGGCTCTTGACAGGTCCCAAAGCAGAGTTCAACACATTTCGGCTGTTCTCTCACAAAAAGGGCAAGTCCATCTCCCCACCTTCCCAATCTATCCTTCCTCAAAAGCCTGTATCCCTCTATTGCAGCACTCCAGTCATGTAAGCCATACCACCACATCTCCTGGACTTTAATGAGGTCACACCCCTGTAACTGCGCACAGAATTCTAATTCCTCCTCTAATTGTGGCTTTTGGGGGCTACCACATCCAAGGTTCTAAATGTGCAGCTGTACATATGCTACACTGTGTGTGTTATGAGCAAATGCTCCGTACTTGCTTTGGTAGAAGCCCTGGATTTTAGGAACAAAAATGGAAGTTACTCATGTTTTCCAAAATCTGGCACACATTTTTTTAAACTACTATACTAACCTAGGTGCATATCTGCTTATAGTTTCCTCATTTCACTCATTTGAGCCTGGGTGACTAAGTCATTTCAAAGATCCATCCACAAAATGCAGCTGCTTTACTGTACATATGGTTAACAACTATATTACTCCCGTTGGTTTTGTGAATTTGAATATTTGTACAGCTCTTTCCACTCAATATTCAGGTACAGACTCCTGTAGGAAAAGTGTTTATAAGTTTAATATCTTGTTATAAAAAAAGTAGAATGAGAGAACTGCTCCAGAGAACAATCCTTACAAAGAAACTATGTATCAAAGATGACAAATAAATGAATGTGAGATCACAAGGGAATAATGTGATAAAAAGTCTAAGGCAATCCTTGGATGCACAATCAGGAGCACACTGCAGAAGCTACCTTTGGATACATTTTTTACAAGACTGTTGCAAGACTAATTGCATACAGATCTTATGTCCTCATTTTAAGGAGAACTCTTTAGGATTATACAATAAAGAGCCACAGAGATGATTGTAGGACCACAGAAAAGTATTTTGAGTGGACCCAAAGAGCTCTATCTATGTATCAAGAAAAATAATATTGAGGTTTGATTTGATTCTAGGATAAGAGTACCTAAGGAAACCAGGTACCAAAGGGCTCTTCATATTGCTAAATACAGTACAATCAAAATCAACTATTAGAATCTCAGTCCAATGAATTAAAATGAAGAACAAAGAAAAAGTTTTATGCAAGGAGTAAGGAGTGAACTACTATCGACAGTGGTAGATTTTCCAACATCTAACATTTTCCTAAGAATACTGAACTTCTAGAAGAGGTATTTTGATCGAGTTGAAATTATACTTGATTGTTGCAAGAGTAACTTAGAAATTCAATGCTTGTGACATCCATCAGGGATATCAATGTTATGACCAAATGGTCCCTTAACAGAGTAAAAGAACTTTGTAATTTCAGAGCCCATAGTCAGTCAAGTCTACCTGTTCTGTGAGAATTTGGAGCATGAGTTTAATGAAGTCTTTGCATTTCCAAATCTGATTTAAAAGCATTAAGTTACTCCTGAAAGATGATAAGCTCTGGAACACACACAGCTTCAGATATTTGATCCCTAAGAAGACAGATATACAAAGAATTGCTTACATAGTCATATCAACATTTCAGACGGGAGTTTTTCAAAAGACAGGTTGTTTGGTTCTTATACTTCAACTCTTTGATTCTGGCGTGTGTCAACTGCATTGTCTGAGCTTTCTGTGACATGCATGCACAGTAGATACAAAACACCTCAGCTCAAGCCGTTCCTCTTGTACATGAAGAGAAAACTGTACATCAGAAATTGTTTCCTGTATTAGAGATCAACTGAGAGGACTCTGTACCAGAAAAGCCTATTGAAATTATTTTTCCATTCCCATCAGTGGAAGTATTTTCCCTGAAATCAGTAGCAATGACATTATTGAGTATCAGTGAAGCGTGGCAAGGACAATGAAGCTTTCAGAGAACACTCTTCTTTTAGCTGCACTCACTGGGTAATGAATGTTAGTGTTCTTTGCCAAAGGGCATGGCATTTTTTGCAGCTCTCATTTCAGTAATTCTGCTATGATACTTGTGCTCATTAAAAAAAAAAAAAAAAAAGCAAGACAAGTCAGATTACTATAGGCTATACGAACAGTGCATCCCACATAACAGGATTGACTGAAAAGATGTCACTAAATGCCACTATTTATTAGTAGCATGGCTCCATGAAAGAATTATTATGTAGGATTTTTGTTCACTAATTATGTGCTAAATTACATTAAATTATCACAGTAGTGCCTCGTAATTACAGTTATTATGACAAACACCAAACAAATGAGTAAAGGAGTGACCTCTTTCATTTGAAAATAGGCAACATAAGTCTCTCACCAATGCCAGTTTTCTGAATATGCAGCATTAGTGTCAATTTTCATTTGTGATTTGCAATTGGAAGAGCTTCTTCAATTAGCTTTTTTAAAGCCCACTGCTCAGTGAAGGTCTCCCCTGTTTAGCTTACACAGGAATGGATAACACTGCTCCCACTGGCTGTCAGTCATTTCTTCATCCACCTTCCCAGTGGCCTCCCCTTCCTTACACAGTCTATGGCAAAGCATTCCAAAAGCCTCCTGAAGCCATCTCTCAGAATCTGTTTTTTTAAAACCACATTAGAGTTATCCAATGTTAAATTACTTATCTCCAAAATTTAACTAGGGTGAGGACCCTTGTGGATTTTTGATTAAATACATGTTTTACCTTTTATGCCAATGTCTAACTACTAAAAATCCAGGTTAAGTTTATAAATATTTGCCAACAGTGCAATTCACACATCTTCACCTTTATCCAAAATACCTGATACAAGAGTTTGTCACAAATAGGATGCTAACTTAGACAGCCTATGGATACAATCTATTGTGGTAATTCTTATGTTCCTCTGTCCCTTCAGAACTTGTCAACAAGGTTCCCCCATGCCATATCTAATCCACAGAAAAGTTAACAAGTCACACTTATAAGAAATCAAGGAGGAACCAGTCACCATTCCTACACAACTTCTAACATTGACTTGCCAGACATACACAAAGCACATTACCTTTCAATTCTTTTCCATGACTATTAGTAACATGATAAATAGTTTACTGGCATATTTGTTTCAGGGAATTGTGAAATTCCCATGAATGTGTATTGTTCCTACTGTTCAGATAAGGTTAGGTCACGTGGTAGTTACTAGCACAATAAAAAGAGTGACTGTATGTGCCACACGGCAGCTCCTGAATGAATATTCCTTTAGTGTAGGCACAGCAATGTTGTTACTTGACTGACCAGTCACCATTAACAACCACCCCAGTTTGAACTGCAGCTATACAGACAGTAATTACTGATTGAATAAGAAACTAACCTGGAAGAAACTGACTTAGCACAAGCAAAAAAAAGATAAGCTAAACTCATCAGATGACATTTCTTATTAAAGATTTTGCAGAGAGGATCAACTAGATAAAAATCTAGCCAGGCTGAATAATATGCTCAGAAATAATACATAGTACACATGGCAGGAATATTGTGAATATTAGATTTTTTTTTTTTTTCTGAGAACCAAAGACTGGATGTCATGCTACAACTACTTTGAAATTTTGAAATCTATGAACCAAGTGCTTTCAACAAATACCCAATCCTCATCTAATTCCAGAGACTGTGAGTACTTGTATGCTTTAACAAAATTTTAATACAATAGTAAATTCCAGTTACAGGGCAGGTTTTATTTCAAAGTGCTTTATAATCCATATGCACAAAGGCATGTTTTTGTCCACTCTTTAAACACAGGTCCCTTTTAGCCTCTATTGGCTATTCAGACAGCACTGCATCATGGTTTTAGAGCAGGAAATGTTGAGGCTGTGAAACAAGTCTGGCATTTATCAGTATAAATCAGAATTTGGTGAAGATTCCAAGGCACAGTATAGAGTGCTTAAATAGAAAGCCAGCTGCCTGTACTCTCAGAGAGGAAAGACTTTGCTTTCTTTTTATTTTTCATCTACTTTGTTGTTTGTCTAAATGACAGCAACTCTTGAATGGCAGTACCCCTTAAAAACATGTTGAACTGAATCAAAGGAAAGAGGATCCAATACTGTTTCCCTCAGTGCCTGATTTACCCATTCAAGATTCATTTAGCTACAGATCTGACTAATTTTGCTTAATTCATCAAGATCAGAGCCCCAGTTCAATGGCTCCAATCTATTTTGATCTATTATTTACAGAAAGAAGAAACCTCCTTCCTCCCTGTTGCCCTGCCCTGTACTATACTAAAAATTTATTGTGGTCACATTCTTCAAGTTGTAAACATCTGTGATATTCTATTTGTTTACAGGAAGATCTGTCTGAAGCAGAATAAATACAGAGTTGGCCAGAGCTGAACAAAAGACTAGCTAGGGAATAACTAGCGTTAAGTGGTACTGTTCCTATGAGAATCCCATGTGGTATGTTTAGTATCTATTGATCATCAGTTTCTCTGAGGTGTGTACTTTTTATCATCCTCACAGAATCGCAGTTGGTACACGTTAAAAATGCAGCCCTGTGTCACTAAGGTATTTTGTCTTTTATAGGACTGAAAGGGAATTAGATTTGTGAATAACAGCTAAATCCAACAGCATGCTTCACTGGTATACTGTAAGGTAGTATACAATACTCCTTATGTACATGCATACAGTTTTTCAGCTTGCTTATCTTACGGGTAGTGCCCTACTGCACTGAACTTGGCACACCAAGTCATTTCTCCTTCCAGAGATAATCAATGTAATTTCCCACTCTGCGGAAGCAATGCATTTAAAGATATGTTATTATGCTTGTAATAGAAGACGTTACTGAAAACATACCTGGTATTTCATTATCATGATCAAGATGAGATGACCCAGTCATAACCTCCGTAAACACCATCTGACTCACCACTTTGTTAATTGCTTTCATCTACTCTGGTGCTATCATCAACAAGTTTTTATGAAGCAGGGGTCAGAGTTACCATGTCACTCAACACTGTATTGCTGCATTATCCTCATCCAAACATGAATAGGTTTCATCCTTCATAGCCTCATTGGTCTATTTGTTTATTTGCAGACCATAATCAGATTACTCTAATATGTTGTTCTGCATACCTTCTTCCAGCCTGGACTCCCAGGTAACTATAGAGCTGTCATTTTGAATAGCTATATATAGAGTCTGTTCTCAAGCATTTATAATTTGCAGTTTCTGATTAGTGGAATATTATGAGTTATAGAACCCCCCACCCCCCAATCTATATTTGTTCAGTTTGCTCTGCTGTCTGCATCAATCATGATCTGATTTTTTTTTTTTTTTGGGGGGGGGTGGTCCTTCATTTGGGGACCCAGGAGTTGGACTCGATGATCCTTGTGGGTCCCTTCCAACTTAGATATTCTGTGATTCTATGATTCTAATTTATTTGCTCACTTTAGGAAGCTATGGGTCACTGAAGCTCCAAAAACTTTTACAGAAGATATTTTTCTAATTCCATATTTTATTTACAGATAATCAATCTTAGTCAATTCTGCTTACTATCAGATTTTTTCTAAATACTTCCTTTCAGTATCTGTACTTGGGTAACAGGTAAGGAAGGATAGCACACACTGCCCTTGTCCACGTTGTCAAATAACTGTTTGCAAAGAACAGTCCATCATTGAC
The DNA here is from genome assembly GCA_011076525.1 of Nettapus auritus. Classification (NCBI taxonomy): domain Eukaryota; kingdom Metazoa; phylum Chordata; class Aves; order Anseriformes; family Anatidae; genus Nettapus; species Nettapus auritus. Next base: position 17,065,954 of record CM021769.1, read on the forward strand.
CTCATAAAAAGGTTTATTACTTGAAACATTGCCAGGAACATATTTTTGATACTTAATAATGCAATGTCCCCAAAATACACTACAGCAGCCAAGAGGCAGGTCTGTTAGCACTCAGCTGCAAAGACTAATAAAGGGAAACAAGTTCACTATTGTGCACCTGTAGCAACCCTGTTAATTTACGACCCTCACCTGAGTACTACTCAACAGGCAGTGTGGTGTCAGAGTTTGTGTGATGGTGAAGCAACAGCCTCCAAGGGACTAACCTGTCAGTACTGTGCGGCAGGTTTGTTAACAATGTTGGGGTCCAACTGTGCCGTGATGCTTGAGTTACTGCTCAAGACTGGAGGTGGCAGGGCAGAGTCAAAGCATGCAGCAAAAAGGAAAATGGAAAACTCACAAGTATCTTTCCCACTCAGTACTATTCAGCTGATAAAGGCCCTGGTCCCCTTTCTCCCCTTGCTACCTTTCAGAAAGGTTAAATATTACTGTTTCCTTATCGCTCTCTACAGGTACCTCAAAGGAGGCTGTAGCGAGGTGGGGGTTGGTCTGTTCTCCCACGTGCCTGGTGACAGGACGAGGGGGAATGGGCTTAAGTTGCGCTAGGGGAATTTTAGGTTGGATTTAGGAAGAACTTCTTTACCGAAAGGGTTGTTAGACATTGGAACGCGCTGCCCAGGGAAGTGGTGGAGTCCCCATCCCTGGAGGTCTTTAAAAGACGTTTAGATGTAGAGCTTAGGGATATGTTTTAGTGGGGACTGTTAGTGTTAGGTCAGAGGTTGGACTCGATGATCTTGAGGTCTCTTCCAACCTAGACATTCTGTGATTCTGTGATTCTGTGATTCTGTTTCCCAGCCATTAGCCCAATCAGCAGATATTTCAGGGTACCAGAACTTATTTCAACTGACTGGAGAAATACATACTTCTATGTACCAGGCAACTTCAAAGAATATGATGTCAAATAGGGACAGCCTATTTCCAGTGATTTTGAAAACTTCATAAATAGCAGGGCTGTGCAGTCAAATCCAACTGAAAGCTCAGGAAGCAAAACAGAAGGACACTGTCTGAAAGTAGTGCACTGACAACTCATCAGCTGAAGCATGCTAATGTGTCTGTGTTTGTCAAATGACTGATGTTTTCATAGCAAAAATGACTGACAGAGTGATATTGTCCATCACTTAAGGCCTCACTACCACAGAATCAGTTTCAATAGCTTTAACTGTTGTTGAAAGCACTTTCTCTGTTCCATTGAGAATTACGCTGATATGAATTTAGTTAGCAGGTTTTAGGCCACTATTATACTGCATTCAGGACGGATTTTTTGTTTGTTTTGTGGTCGTTGTTGTTGTTTTCCATCAGTAGTTCAAAAGTTGTGGGCTTAGAAATTTCCTTGTCTTTCTCATAAACAACATCAACACAAGAACTAAGAACTAAGGGCAGAAAAAAAACCTTGAGAACTAAACTCTTTGACAGATTTTACTTTCCAGTTTAATGGTACAGGTCCAAAACAGGTTGAAAGGAACTCCCCTATCCACTAACAAATGATAGGTGAATTACACAGTAATGGATATATTTAAGATTTGAAATCTACCTGTTCTGGAACATCCCTATCTACAGTGAAATGTACTGAGAATTACTATCACACTTTAGGGTAAGAAATCCAAGAAAAGAAATAAAAAACCACTTTTATCCAGTTAAAATTGGTAAGGAGGGTAGTCAGATAAACAAAATAAAAACAGAAAACCACTCTTCAAATTGGCCAGGACACCAAGCCTATTGATTTTGCTGCTGTGAACATGCAAAGCCAGAAAGTCAGAGAGAGAGAGAGAGATTTTAAATACCACATCCCAAAGATAGCAGGCTCCAACTATGCCAGGCCCTACAAACACTATACAGGCATTCAGGACAGACTCAAGTGCATGACTGCTAGGAACTTACACCTTGAACTTCTTTCTTCCAGTACTGTTCTCACACCCCCACCTTTCCCCTTCGAGAGATATTCCTTCACTGCTTAAGTGACAACAAGGGGTGCAGAATGAAGAACTGACAACTCAGATGGCCATGAACAGGACAGCTGACGAATTAGAAGTAGGCTGGCTCTCTGAGGTCTGAGAGACTGGGGAGGGAGAGGTTTGTTTCAACAGGAGGAGAATTAGACTAATTTTGTAAAACCCCAGTTTAATTTCTTACACAGATTCACTTTGATCTTGCATGAAATGTAGGAGAAGCTTTGGGGATGCCAGGGGAGTCACTGAACAGTGTCAAAGAACAAAGAGGAATACCTAACTCTTGAAAATACTGACTAGCTTTGACAACCAGAGAAGTGACTACCCTACTTCTACAGATATGTAGGATTACTCACTCACCAGTTCTTTTCTCTTCATGCTTTAGGTCTTTTTCCTTGTATTCTTGTAGCTTACTCTCCCTCTGTTGGACTGATTCCCAAGGAGTGGCCTTTCTGCAGGTGTACTGTTGTAACAGCTCTGAAATGTTAGTCACTATTTTATCAGTGTTAGAATGTTCTCAAGACTATCCCTCTAAGAGAAGTGTCACTCAACACACTATCTAGTAATTCTCTATGATGCAGCAAGTCAGAAGATTAAGTAAAACATTCCATTCATGTTGTTCACCTCACCTGTTCTGTACCCAAGACTGGAGATCAGTCTGAGGAAATGTGTACCAGCTGTAAGGTGTTCATGTTTACATTGCAACAGGTCAGTAAATCTGTTCAACTTTCAGTAAGAAATGCCTTCGTTTGTGGTTCTCTTACAATACTCTGAACAATGGCCAAAGAACTCTACAGAGATATTTTTAAAGATTCGGTTCTGATTTAACTGATGCCATTGTAAATCAGGAATAACTCCACTAAGATGATTTTATGTAAGATTTATTTCACATTTGCATGCAGTAAAGATATGAGCCTTCTGAGTATTTAGGTAGAGGACGTAAGACACACGACAAATCCTTAGTATGATAATGTACTTACTGGGGATACTGATGCCCATGTTATCTTGTCTACATTGAGTAGTCCAGACTAGTCTCTAAACCCACTGAAATCTCTACAAATATTGCCATCAATACAACTGACTCCGGATTTCACAGAATACATATTTATTAGGGACTGCTGCTAAGAGAATTCTCATGTGTTTTAAATCACTCTGCAGTGGTGAATAATTAATACTCAGAAAAGGTTCAATATTTCTTTCTGCAAGGAGGCCAAGTCAGCAGCCTACTGGATGCTGCTCAAACATGAATAATCTCCTGTTTCAACAGCATTGCCTGTGCTTTCAGCAGATAATTCCACACTCTCTCTTCCTTCCTTGCATCTATAGTTTCTTCTAAGTTTACACTTAATAATGACACTAAAAATGGGAGTTACAGTTACCATATGTGTCTGCACACCAGAGGCAGCTGCTGTCAGTGTGGAAGCAGGAAGAAGGTCAAGAGATCCTGCACTGCCCTGGAAAATGTGGGTGTCAAGAGACAATTTTTATCTAGGAGAGTTTTTCAAAGAGAAGAGCATGGGAAATGGGAAGGGCAATGAAGAGGAACACTTGAGAGAGACAAGGCAAATATTCCCCAAAATTACAGCCAAATCTCCAGTAAATACTTTGCATCTCTAACTGCTGCTTATGACTACCCACTTATTTTGCCATAGAGATACACTGTGTGAGTGGGAGTAAAGCTAACCTCCATGACTGTGAGCAAAGGCAAGCATTAATATTTCAGTTTAGATGCATTTTGTCTTCTGAAACTGATTAGGGAACCCTTCCTTCGATGAGGATTCTTTTATAATTAGCCCTTCTCATTTAGGCCACTGACAGCTAGCTTACTTCCTTCAGATTCAGAATTAATGCCTAAAGTTTTTTGTTTTGTAAGTTAAGCACACTCTGAAAACACAGTAAAAACTCCAGTTAAAGTAAAAAAACATTGACTGACTTTATACAGGATTGGAGAGCACAACTGTGGAGAATCCATGCGTAATCCAAGGAGACCACCATGCTGCCTTATAATTGAAAGGTCATTTGATAGGGTTTTATCCTGTTATGTGGTAGCTTTTAAATGACAGTTGTGTCCTGTTCAAGGCCTTGTCTCTCTGATATGCTGTATTATACACAGCAATGTGATGGTCTCTTTGGAACAGTTAACTGTTTTGAAATATATGTGTTCAAGATAACTGGCCTTTTTACTTCTACTTGTGGCTCAAACAACATACCAATTTGAATATTAAAAAACAAAACAACAACAACAACAACAACAAAAAAACAAATATTATATGTTGTGTTTAAGGGGATGGGAGACTAATTACTTGTGAGAAAACAGAAATGACAACCTGTCATAGAAATCTCATTGTCATTATTAAAAAGCATCACAAAATATTAGTCAGCTTTCAGTGATGGTTCAAATGGTGATGAATGTGCCAGAATTGGCTCACCCTGACAAACTAGACTGTTCTGGTACTGAATCAGAGAAGTGACTGAGGTGTGCATATGTGGGAGGGAGGTGTTCCAGTTGCAGAGAGAAGATAAAACAATTTGAACAGCAACAAGAAAAATAGTGAGTGAGGCTCCCATTTAGTTTAATAGGATATTGTGAATATAAAACTACCAAAATATTTTTGCCCCTCAATACACAAGATATCAGGCCATTAAAATGGAATACACTCTTTTTTTTTTTTTTCTTCTCCACACAGGGGTATCATATAACTTATTGTCCCTTAAATAGCCCAGATCAAGATCACCAGATTTAAACACACAATTTACTTTGAATGCTTTTAGATCATAGATTCCACGGGGCACATTTTTGGGTATGTTTTATAATTACCTTAACAAGTGTAGCTGCATATACTGGCTCCTTGCTTACTTTGTGGTGTTTTTCTGTTGTGTCTAAAAAACAAAACTAGACTGCTCAGTTCCACTTCCTTGTTAACATACAGTCACTGTTCAAGTTGACAATACATCAGACGTTACAAAGTCACTAAACAAGGTTTGATTACTGTGCATCTAGAGGGAAGCTGGAGGCAACCTAAGGTATTTGATACAGCCCATGCCCCTCCTGCCTTGTATGCCATGGTCCTTTCCCATCCCTCTACCTCTGCAGGCCCAAGCCCAGGTCTGTTTGCCTAGACAAAAAGGCTCTATGGGACACAGTGAGCTGCACTTACAGTGCTACAGTCTGGGTGGTAATGAACAGACTTCCAAGCAACTAAATGTGCATTTGGTTTTCAACTTAAAGACTCTTAATAAAACTCTGAATGATTAAAATGTTTCCACCCTCCCCATGGTAAATATTTTACAATTAAAAAAAAAAAAAAAGATTGTATCAAAGCAAAACTGGAAACCCAGAAGAAGCAAAGTGAGTCTATGAAGGAGTTTAGTTTATATGTTCCACAGCATTAAACTAAAATTAAAACTCTGCAGGGAACAGTAACCGACATTACTATATTTTTTAATTATTAGATACATCAACATATTGCCTATATGAGCCTCAAGTGTATTCAGCATGGCCTGACTGTTTGGAGTTCACAGCTACTTAACTTGCAGATTCAATGAGAAAAATGAGGTGTTTCTTTCTGAAGCAGGTGATAAAGCTCCAGTAAATTTAGATCATTCTGTATATAAGGTGAGAGCAAACTCCAGAGAAAAGGAGAGCAAATTATAAAGCTAAACTTGGCCCTGAGTTCTGCAATGGGAATTCAGTACAATGATAGAGAATCATATTTTGCCTCAGGTAAATAATAGTACCTAAAAAATTTAAAAGCCATTATTCAGAGGCAAGTAATTATTGCCTCCAAATTCACTGGAGTTATGCTTGTTTTATGTGGCTGTATTTTGGATCTGTCTTCTGAATTCTTTGTCCAGACCCCTCATGCCCTTACCTATCTGTCAGTCCATTGATTTAGCAGGTATCAACTTCCAGCCTGGCAGATCCCGCAGGTCCCAATTCAGTCCTGCCCAGACCCTGGCTCATGCTCAGTGCTTATCTCTGCTCCTATGGTAGAGAGCCCTGAGGTCTTCCTCACTATGTCATCCAGGCAAGTAAGAGCTCACTCAGCACACACATCTGTGGTGTCCTTTGCTACCGTGGTAAACCTGGAATCACAGAAATACCTGTCAAACAACGCATGCATTCTGGGTGGTCTGTGCTAAAAAGGCAGCACTGTGTTTCAGGCTTGAAAGTAACAGCATGAGGACATAAGGGGAGAAGATGAAAAAGGACACACTGTCCTTTACCTTGGCAATTCTGCTATAAAAGGCAAATCCTTACCTGATCCTACATAGGAAACAGATCAGCCAGTGAAGCGACAAATACTGCTCAGATAGGTGGAAGAAATAACCAATGACTAGTGCAAATGATCACAAGGGCATACAAAATGAATTTTAGTAGTAGTCTAAATATGAACTGACATATTTGCAAGTTATTTCACACACTCCCACAGAAATGACTCTGACTTTAATTATAACACTTAAGAATGCATCCATGCTACAGTGAGACCGAGGATGTTCAAATTTAAGGTGAGAACAGTAGGGTCCCACTGCCCCAAATTCACTTTGCTATAAAGGGAATTCCATGAACAGAATGGAAACTCCTCCTGCAGTCTGGAGACGTCAGCAACATCTGAGAACATAATACGACTTAGTCCCAAAAGCTTCATTTTCCTTAAAATTCATTTTTGTTTTAATTTGCTAATTTTCTCTCTTATTCTGCCACCTGATTTTGCCACAATTCCAGCCAAATTCCAGTTTGAAGAATTCCATTTTGTCTATCTTATTTCTTCCTCTAGAATCTAGAACAGCTGCAGAGTTTTACCTAATAGAAGTCTACATCTCTGAGAAGGTATCTCACAGGTAGGCCGTAAGAAAATTGCATTTATAAAGGAAAAAGCATCAGAAAAAAGATACCTTTTATTTTACAATATATACCATTACTGTTTTTCTAAGCTTAAATTAATCAAGTTTACATGGTATTGATTACTCTTACCATAGGACCTGACAACCTTCTTTCCTATTTTATGGCTTTATTTTAGTGGCTCTCAAAAAGTAGTTCCTAATCCTACGTCCAGTGACTTGCAAGTGGTCTACTGAGACACATTAAACAATGTAAACATGAAAACTTTAGTCAAATGTCTCAGATGAGGTGAATGTTATCCAACAGAAACTGCAAGTGTTGGTACTGATTTGGGGGCCAAAAAGTCTGGAGAGTTTTATATCAGTAAAATTCTGACAGCTTCAACAGGATGCTCTTGATTTGTGCTGGAATAAATGAAAAATTAATCACCTTTCCAATTTATCACCTGTAGAAAGGCAAAATAATTCATCTTGTAATGTGTGGCTCACTATATTCTCAATCACCAAAGTCCTTGGAGTAATCCAGTGTAAAGCAATGCCAAACCTCAACAGAGCATTAGGAAAGAGAAAATATCTGTGCATTGTGGACCAGATGTTATTCCAGTTGCCTCCCCATTGAAGATCAACTTGCTTTGTTATTGCAAGGTCACTCGTGTATGTGACAGGTTTACATACACTTGTGTGTAGCCAATGTGTTGGAGCAGATCACTCCTGGTGCTGTGTCCTCAGTGTGGTGGGATGCATCTCCTTTTGAAAACTGTAAGCTCCCTAGGCTTAAGAATGTTGCAAGGCATGCTGCAGGGATTGCAGGATCACTGGCACACCAGCATGTCCTCCATTTCACCTCAACCCATCCCCGTGGCACAGAAGGCTCCTGCACATAGCTAAGGAGTTTCTGGAAGCGCTGTGAGCTCCATGGGAACCCTTCAGCTATGGGGCTGCCTCCACACCAGCACTGCTCTGCTGGCACCCAGCTTCTGGGCTCCTTGCACAGCCAGCGGCCCAGGAGGAAGCCACACACTGCTTTGGATGTAACAGTGAACATCAGGATGTTGTTTGAAAAAAACTGGATTTCCCCTACCTGAGTTGCCCTCCTGTGCCCTTGGTTCATGTCAATTGTCTAGTTTTTTTTCCTCAATCAGGTTCTGTAAGGGCCTTCTAGCAAAACGAGTAATTATATACATGTATGTACAGGATTATAGTGTGAGTGTGTGGAGCAAGGCTGACTGATGCACCCACGCACTGACCACTCCCTTCAGACACTGTTGCCAAGAAAAGAGCCCAAAATGGGGCCTGTTTCTTCATTGCCATGGCAACACCGGGAGGGGAACTGGCATTTCCTACAAGACAGCAGTGCTGAGCCTCTGCAAGAGGTTTCCAGGCTGCGAGTGTGCTGTGGCCAGGAGCAGGCCCTGCCGCGTGGCACCTGGGGCAGCCATCACCCCTCAGCCTAGTGCCAGCCACCTCCATGACCTCCCCTGTAGGCCCGCAGGCCCTGGTGCTCATGGCTGCCCCAGACATTCTCTGGTGTGGGCCAGAGGAAAGAAAGCACAGCAGCTGCCCAGGAAGGTGACAGGGCTGCAGGGCCACCCTGCAGGGATGGAGGGGCCCCAGGAGGCTTGCCTGGAGTTGCTTTATGAAATGGGGAGCGGTGCACCTGAAAAAAAAACAACCATACCAAATGCAACCAAAAAAAAAAAAAAAAAAAAAAAAAAAATTAAATAACTTTTTTTTTAGGATTTTCTGGAGGTTTAGCAAAACTGGACTTTCTCAGAAATAATTGGTTTCCTCGCTGCAATTCTGGCAGCTAAGACTAACGCATTTTAAACAGCATGTAGGTTCACTTTAGTTTTTTTTTGCTTCCTCCTTTTACTTCTAAGTAGAATCTGACCGCAGTAACAGAAACTTAAAACCTCATATTTGCTGCAAGGCATGTGCACAAATCTAAAACCTGGATAAGTAAGAAATAAAAGCTTATCCACTCTCTATTATATCAACCCATTTCTGTGTCCTTGAGAGTCTTATGATCACTGTAACAGCATAAGACTGAAACTGACAGTGACCAAGTATACAAGTATAAACACCTTTTTTTTTTTTTTTTTTTTTTTTTTTTTAAATTCAACTTTTTCTTCCTTGTGTGAACACATCTGGGTGTGGATGATCTGGTAGTAGTGTGCAAAATGGGTGGTGAATTTAGAAAATACATTCTCACAGCTACCTCAGACACCACTGCAGAGAAAGCCTTCATAATGAGAGGTGTGTCTACAGAAAATGTCCAAGCTATCCAGTGACCAAATATAAATTACCTGCTGAAAGCAAATCAGCTGCCTGTGCCTGTCAATCACTTCTTAGAAATTGTTAACACCCACTGGGGCTCCCTGAAGCTGAAGCTAAAGCTCTGCCCTTGTTCCCTCCAGAGGGAACCCACCCAGGAAAGACAACGGTAAGAGGTTTCACTGGACAACTTGGTACCAGGGAATTCAGATGTACAACATAGATCTAAAGGAAACCAGACTTCATTCTCTCTCTCTTTGCAGTGTTTTTTTGTTTGTTTGTTTGATTGATTTTTTTTTTTTTTGCTTTGTTTTGTTTGTTTCTCTTCCTAGGCATCTATTTTATTTCTTATTTCATTAAGGTTATTAACTCATTTTCTTGCCTCTCTTTCTCCATGCTTTACCATCCCTCCTTGGCAAGGTCCTTCAGCATGGTCCTGACCCTCTACTGCCTGGACTTTCACCTCCCATGGGGCTTTTGCCCAGGTGCTTCTCCAGTTATGCTAGCAGCTACTGTCTCCTCAAATACAACTGTGCAAAGCTGGAACAACTCCTTTGTTAGAGAATGAAAACACAACTGTAATCTGTGTTTTACTGCTCAAAAATAATAAACTAGTTCTATAACACAGAAACTACAAAAAGCACAAATTTCTAGGGATTTGTTCCTTGAAGTCGGTATACCTCATATCTAATAGGCACAAGCTCTGAGCAAAGTTGGCTCTAGTTGCAGGAAATGCATGTTTGCTTTTTCCTGTTTGAATTCTCTGCTGTATAAAATTGAGGGGTTCACAGTGCAATCCTTCTTCTCAATGGAGACTGTAACAGTGTCTCTCCCCTCTATATACATGAGAAATCATGTTGGGAATTCATAATATTTAAATTCCATGTCAGCCATGGCGCACTGGTTGCATAGATTGGACATGGTTTAAAAAGCTAGTCAAGTTGAATCAAAAGACAGACACCTACCCACCTCAACTTTATTTTCCTTAGGAAATCCAGCTGACATCCAAAGCTGTTGGCTTGCCTAATGTGTCCTATAATAACAAAAGCAAAACTTTCCAGAGTTTGATGAAGGGACTGGACTAATGGCACTCTTGTGCTGAGATTCACTGATGGGTTGTAACCCTCCCCTCAAAATGTAAGCTATATTGTTCCCAAATATTATGTATATTCTTCAGAAAAGGATACAAAAGTGTGGATTGTAATAGCACAAAGGGCATAAAAAGCACTAGAATTGTCTTCTGGTTAAAATGGACAGCACTCAGTTCATAGCATTATATTTTATCCTGAACTTGAAAGGGGGAGAGAGAATCATGAAAGGCACCAACAGTGAATTCCTATCAACTTTATGCAAGGCTTTGCCTAGTACATTTGAAAAAGTCATCCTCTTAGATGTCTAAATATAGCAGAAGGGTCAGGAATTACAAAGTGATTTTCTGATTAAAGATGCTTTAGATGTTTCTAAAAATAGATTTCCTATAAACACTATCCTTTGGCAAACAAATTAATGTACAACTTCTTTCTCAAAATGGGCATACAACTAAGAACTGATTATTTAGTCTTTTTCAGAAACCTGTTTTAAAATTTTCATCTTTGGCTTTCCATCAGAAAAGATTTAGTCTCACAAATCAGTTGATTCTGGCTTCACTGAATCCTAATCATGCCCTGCCTCTGATACTTTACAGCTGTATTTTTGCTGCAGTGCTCCTGTTCAGGAGGACTGTTTTTCCTCATATGTTTAAGTTCACTCCACATCCTTGCCAAATAGTGTAGTTCAAGAAACACAGTCAGAGGAATTCTTTCATTGCAAGGAGTTTACACACCTTGTGATTTGAAACAAAAGATCAAAGACCGCTGACAAATGTATTTCACCAAGGTGTCTTGTGGCATAAATGTCAAATCTATATAGATAGATAGATTTTTTTTCTGTAATATAAGGATTTCTTGCATGTATTTTTAAAACTGGTAGAACACTGAAATGCTTGACCCCAATTCCTTGGCATTAGACAAAAGTTTAATATAGTTAATTTTCAGCCATTTCTTAATGGCAGCCAAACCACAGTTTCTTCAATGAATAGTGACTGTTTTCTGATTTCTTCCATTGTCTTTCAATTATTTTTGTGAGAGAACAAAATAATCAAATTATTTAAAGGCAGTGTACTGTCTGGTAATAACTGCTGGCTGCTCCTCAGACTGATGAACAACTCAGTGTGCAGTTAGGCACACAGTTGCCTGTCATGACTTACAAAAGGCTTATCATAGAACCATACTTACCAGGAATCACAAAATTTGTAGAGACCAGTGGGATTATTATAGCTGTTTAATGGTATCTCTTAACTAAGACAGCTGATGTAATTCCATCCAGTTACCCTTGCATTCAGGTTAGTATCCTGTGGTTGCATGAGGTCAAAAAACACATCCAGTTTATCACTGGGTATCTCTTGATCAAGTGTATTTACCATGCCTACTGCTTCATAGTTTTTCCCCAAATCACAGATCCCAGACAATGTTCTTGTTTGGTGCCATACTAAGAACAAATTGCCTTGCTATTCAGACTCCTCTCTTTATATAGCAGGGTTAGGATTTTGCTTTATCATCTTTATAGGAAACCACATTTAGGCTATCAGTGAAGATTCCCAAGGGCCTTTTAATAATCAGAGCTCAGGTTTCAGTCCTTCATTTTCTAATCATGGCCTTGCACTCAATATCAAAGGCAAAAGATACTAGTGTAGGTGTGGATTATATCACTTCTGCTCACACCTTCTTTGGATGCTTAGGAATTATGATTAAACACATTAAACTTCTTTTTTATAAAAAGGCTTCTTATCCTTCTCAATGCATTATTGAGAAGCACTAGTAACAATACTGTGTTTAGAATAATATACACTGATGCAATGTGGAAGAGACTATCGGAAGTCTATGAAATTCTGTTGCTTGAGTGCAGGATAGACCCTTAAGTAGGTTTCACTGTGTGGCACCAAGCTGTCACTCCAGCTTCAAGCAGTGTTCATTATATCCTTTCAGATGGATACACAATGAACAAGTATTTACTACATTTGAGGGGGGAATTGTAACAGAAATTTGCTGCAAAAGGAATCGTGCAAGCAGGTTAGTCCAGCAGGTCTCGCAAAGGGAACAACACACTTATTTCTGTATCAAATAAGGCCACCTTGTAGAGGTGACTAAAGATGACTTAAAGATGTCACTGGTAAAAGGAGAGCTCCCACTACAGCATTACACTGCTCCCACATCCATGGTTCATGTGGCAACACCTGGTAACAGCTGGACTGGTGCAGTGAGTAGCTTCCCAGTCTTTCTTGGGTACTGGGCACAGGCAAGCAAAGCTAATAATATTAGTTTTGCTCCCCTCCCCTCCTCCTTCCTTTCTTCTACTACAGAATCCAGATAACCAGGACTCAGGCCAAGGGAAAGACATTCAGCAACAACATTGACAAACCTTTTCGCCTTTTGCTGACAGTGTGACCAAGAACAGCAGCGAGTTTAAGAAAAATCCCCATGAAAATTGCATAGATGCAAGCAGAAAAATGAAGAGCATTTTCTATCTAGCATGCATTCAGCTCCTCAAGGAGCATAACACCACACTGATTTGTTGTCAGATGTGGCAACTCCTCTGCAGAGATACTTGGGTAAGCTGAGTCAGTAAGTTTTATTTAACTGTCAGCCCTTCCTACTGCACTGTATCAAAGTCAAGAAACAAAGCTTTAACCTCATCTGACTCTCAACAGACGCTGGCTTATGGGGCACTTCCGGCAGGTAGAATTTGAGAGGGTTTAGAGAGGAACACTAACGAAATTAGTAGCATATTAACAATGCCTGGTTTTCAGAATAAGCTGAGCCCATCCTAAGAAAGTGAAGTCCCTTTGTGGAGTTGGGCAGGAACAATCAATTATGTTTGGTTTTGGAGTTTTTCTCTCTGCAGGTCTATGTGCTTGCAGCTGAATTGTGAATGCCTGAATTTGGTTTTTGATGCCAAAATATAAGCTCACTTCAGTTTACTTTGTTTACATTTGCTTTCCAGGCAACCTGTTGAAACTCTCTGCCTCAAACAAAATAGATGACAGTGAAGTCACGTAGCCAGGTTTACCTGCTGAGAGGCAGAAAAATAGACTGTCCCACCAGTATTTGAATCCATTTCTAGTGATGTATTTATAGGTGAAAAGGCAGAAAAATTGTCTCCACTCAAAAATACCAATTGTCTATAAAAGTTTCCAGCTTTCAATCCAGGAATTTTCCCCCTTCTTCCAACTACACTGCAGTTAGCATTATCTTGTACTGTCTCTCTCTACATGTACCCATTACAAGGGATGTTGCCAACAACTAAGAAATCAAACAGTCTGACAGACTGTTCTCCACCCCTTTTCTCTATTAGGAGAGGAATGCTGGTTATAGATGGGTTAATTATACATTCAACATTATCCTCTGGGGAAGCAATGACAGGGCACTCTCAAGACTGTTATTGCAGATAGACCCTTACAGCTCTTCCACTTACCCTACAGCTAGAAGCCCTTGAGTGGCTCCCTCCTGATAAGCCTTTCTGAAGAATTTTTCAAGTGTAACTTTCTTCATTTTGGTGAAATCCTTTTCTTTCTGGCCAGGAAAGTTTTGAATTCCATTTAGTTTGTTTCTGTGTTCAGCTGTCTTAGGCTTCTAAACTGATAGCCGGCTACTGCAGGTCCCATTTTGGAGACCAGATTCACATGCAGAAGACAAACTGTTTTCTCCTGAAAATTGTTCTTGCTCACTTGTTATTTCTCTTCAGGCAAAAAATAAAGTAATTCATACCACAAATCTGCAATTTTTTATATACATGAAAGACACAACATTAATCTTACCGTGTTTCAACATCTAGATATGGATAACTTACCTGCCTCAAAGGATTTTTGAGACGTAGTGTAATGAAATGCATTACCAACATTAAAATACATTTTAACTTAAGCTGTCTCCAGCCCCTCTGAGTAGGATTGTATCGTAACTAAACCATTCAGACACAGTCATTTCTTGCTTCAGAAATGATCTCTGGGTGATGGTTTAAGAGAAAGGAGAAAAACTAATACTCTAAAGCAATTTTATGTGGCTGCCCATTGATCTAGTATAAGCTCAGTGGTGTTTTCCTTCAGATTGATCCAAAGCTACATAACTATGGATATAATAAATGATTATTAATGATAAAATGTTTTGCATACCTTATCTTTAAACAGGTATTGGGCACACATACCTGCTTTGTTTTACGTTACAATGTGGAAGACAGCAGAAAAAGAGGTCCTCCTCCTTAAATTACTGGATTGCCATTAATATTGAATGCATGGGGGTTACAAATTGTGTGCACTCTGTTCACCAGCTGTTGTCAGTGCCCCCACAGCCCTGTGGCTATGGATGTCTCGGAGCTGGTCCCCTGGCAGAGACCCGACTCTACCTGGGTCTCGCACTGCCGAGGCTGTGCCGGTGTGTCAGCCATGCCAGGGTCAGCAGGCTGCTCAGACCAGCTCCTGCCACACAAACACTTGGTATGTCTGCTGGTAAAGCACCTAGTGCAACCAGCCCCACTGTAGCAAAACACAGGCATTAAGCCACCAGTGCACCCATCTCCTCCACATGTTTCAGCAACTCAGGAGCAAGCTGCGCCCTATATAATAATGCTAAAGTGACTCCGTTGCAAACCTTGCATCAATTCACAACTGTAAATCTGAATTTCTCCCAGTGAAAGAAGTCTTTCTTCACATCCACGTTCCTCACACCCTCTGCAGGCAGCTACAGTGTGTCTGTGGTGGGCTCCCTTGGTAGCCAGGGGGCAGAGGGGCAATGTGCAGCCCCCTGCCCCTCACTGGATCCCAGCAGCTCCCTGGAGGTGCCTGTTAGGAAGGCAGAGGGTGGCAGGAGGGAGAGCGGCTATGTGGGGAGGCCAAGCCGGGGTGTATTAGTGGGGGACAGAGGCTGTGGCGTGTTCCCTCCACTGCCGCTGCCGCTGCCTGCGCTGAGTCACTGCGCTCCCACCCCTGCACAGACACGTTTCTGAAATAGATGACGGAGAGTATGTGATTTCCATACCGATGAGCCTGCCTAACAGCACTCTCCAGCTCCTCTTTCCCCTCATGTTAGCAGGAATCTAACATGAATTGGATTATTAAAACCTGTGTAAAAAAGCACCTCAGGAAGGGCTGCCACCTCTGCCTTAAGCAGACGTGGAGGGCAGTGAGGTATGGATGTGGCTGCCAGCTCTGTGGCCTCCTCACACAGGTCCCCTGCCTCTGCAGTGCAGAAGGGCTGACAGAAGCATGGCACTGCTTCCTGGCTGGCAGTTTTTTTTAAGTAGGTTGGAAATGTTTTTTTTTGCCTTCCTCCATTTCCTTTTCCAGCCCAGCACCTCCAAGGGTACCTCAGCCCATGGGGCCAACAGCCCTACAGAGTCCTACAGAGAAACCCTACTGCCATGGCCACTAGCCTCCCACACCAGCCCCTCTGACTCTTCTGCCTTGGTTTAACCTCCCTTTCTTATTCTACTTTTCTTTTTTCTTTTTCTTTCTTTCTTTCTTTCTTTCTTTCTTTCTTTCTTTCTTTCTTT
>CM021769.1:17081661-17131329 GCA_011076525.1 Nettapus auritus
TTTCTTTCTTTCTTTCTTTCTTTCTTTCTTTCTTTCTTTCTTTCTTTCTTTCTTTCTTTCTTTCTTTCTTTTTGGGGGGAGGAATGACACCAGCTAAATATTAGTTTTTTAACACCTATTTTTGATCTTTTTGACAGCAAAAGAATTATTGTATCCTCTGTGGTAAGTTTTACAGATCCTTGTTTTGTTACAAAGGACATCCACAAAAAAAAAAAAAACAATTGCAGTAAGATTTCATAAAAAGGCAGTTTTCTTAGTTTTCTTGCACAAAAGAAGCTTCTACATGCTTTTGGCTTCCTGCCATACATAACCATTAATCTGAGTTTTTTCCACTGCTTACGGTACAAGTTCTTGCTCACAGAAATCAGATCATTGGTTATGTTTTCCTTTTGGCCACTGCTTTGTGCAATTGCTTCAGTTCCTTAAATCATCTTGCTCAAAATAAGGGGCCTTGATGCTAAATGTCAAACAAATAATGAGGCAGAGGACAGTATTTTAAAAATTCTCAGATGCTTGTGAATATGAAGTAGCATCAAGGAGAATTTTCAGAGAGAAAGTGCTTAGAGAGAAGCCTTGCTCCTGGCACGTAGAAAGCTCAAATGCTTTGGTGGGACACAGAGGTCAGGTGGAAGGTCTCCATGTTCTGCTAGAGCAGGCAAAATTATTAAAGAAAGCTTTCTGGTGTAGTTTTGACAGTTATGAATAGGAAATGCACTTCTGTGAATATTTTGTATCGCTTAATTAAAACGAGCTATTTTTGTGAACGCTTTTGACCATGAACCCTTTCCTTGAATATTCATTGATGATGTGAGGAAAGGCATGAGCAGAATTTATGGAAATTCATTTAAAATCTGAATGACTATGCTTGAGATTTTTTTATTACATTCATTAAATATTTGTTACGTATTTTTTATTTTTAATGTTGGTTTGATTATCTAAAGATAAAAACAGATGCATAGACACTCACATCACATAATAATTGTTCAGTTATGACTATAACTAATTATTCACATTATATGAGAGATCCCTCTAGATGTTTTCTTAAGTGAGTTTGCATCAGTCACAATTTGAAAACCATTGGCAATCCATTTGAACGGTAACAGTTTCTGCCCTAGGTCTGATCCCAGTGTACATTTCTAAAGGCACAGAAGGATCAGGGGTGAGTCATCACTAGGAGACAAAGAACAATCCCTGCTACATACTCCAAGACTCATGCTTTATGATGCCTAGCAAAGATGGCAGGAATTAAAGGAAAAGCACTGCAACGAGGAAAAAAACAAACAAACAAACAAACAAACAAAAAAACTGGAGCATATGTTGCTCTGGAGACTGTGGGGTGATCTCGGCTGTGGAAACTACTCTAATGCATGCCTCTTCTGGTCCCTGATACAGCCTGAAATCCTCAGGCACAGTGATGTCTTAAACTTTCCCCAGATCCCTAGGCAATGAAATGATTACCCTAAAGCTTCTTTGCCTCTGGAGATGAAGCATGGCCCCAGCCCAAGAGTCTTCTCTTAGAGCACTGGAATAGCACTTAGAAGAACTAAGCAGAAATCCCAGGACATTTTAACAGATCCTGGAGGACTCAGACATAGAGTTAGGACAAAGACAAAGCTTTCTGATCTTCTCACTCTATTAAACTACGCTCTTTCAGAGCCTGAAATAGCAGAGCAATGCCTGAGGATACAATGGTGAGGCCTCTACTGGGATTACAATGCATCAGTTATTTCATTATTTCTAAAAATATTTAAAAGAAGACCAATCTCAACACAGTTTGGTATAAAATAATAATAATAATAATAATAATAATAATAATAATAATAATAATGAAAAGGGAAAGGCTTATATTTGTGCTTTTATCTTATATTACTATATTAAATGTGTTGGTATACGTACATATTGTCTATTTTTCTCCCAATTAATCATACAGAGATTATTAATCTCTTTAGGTGTCAATATAGTACTTGGGACTTCACAGGATTATTTAGGCCCACGAGCATCAGGTCTGGGTTTGTAGGAAGCATAGCCCAAAGATGCTTCTTTGAGCAGGGCCATAGGATGCTAGCATTGCATTTGGCAGTAGCCAAAGGGAGGACATTTTGGACGTTGCTCATTTACCTAATTTCCAGAAAATATTTTTAATGCAGAACATGAATTAAACACAAAACTAAAGGAATATAGTAATATCTGTTCCTCTCAGTGCCTGCTGAGGTGGCCAAAGCCATTAGTGACAGTGAAGGGTGTCCAAGGGAGGTGCCATGGGAGAGCAAAATATGATGTAGACCATTCTAGTCCCAGTAACTTGCCAGCATCTAGGTCAGGAATGGGACTGAAGTCTGTGCCTGTGATGTTAGCACTGCTTCAGTTCCCTTTTAGATTTTGGGCCACACCTCATTCCCATATGATGAGTAGGAGTCCTTACCTGCAAAAAGCAGTCATGGAGACAGACTTTGTGCTTTGGTTTCTCTTCATGGAAAGAAAAGAATATGGCATAGGAGGAATCATAGAATCATAGAATATCCTGAGTTGGAAGGGACATACAAGGACTGTCAAGTCCAAGTCCTAACTCCACATAGGACCACCCAAAAATCAGACTATATGTCTGACAGTGTTGTTCAAATTCTGCTTGAACTCCATCAGGCTCAGTGCTATGACCACTTTCCTGGGGAGCCTGTCCCAGTGACTGACCACCATCTGGGTGAAGAACCTAGCACCCTAGCACCCAGCCTGACCCTCCCCTGTCCCAGCTCAATGCCATTCCCTCGGGTCCTGTCACTGTCCCCAGAGAGCAGAGCTCAGTGCCTGCCCTGCCACTCCCCTCATGAGGAAGCTGCAGGTCACCATGAGGCCTCCTCTCAGCCTCCTCTGCTCTGGGCTGAGCAGCCAGAAGAATGAGATGTTGAACTCTGTGCATTGCCTCATGTTTCTTGGAGGGCAGGTACATGGCATTAACTGTCATGGAGGAGGTGGATCCTGAAAGGCAGAGAAGACAAATTACATTCTGACATGAATGACAAAAATATCCATAATTGTATTAGACAGAATTAAAAATATATAAAAGGGTAATTAATTCCCATGTTTTAAATACTAAGTAAGAGTAGAAGAATCCTTTCTTATTGGCAGATTATTCTATAGTGAATCAATGCATTATCCTGTGACTTCCACTGAGGAAACTGATCTTTGGATGGGGATATTCTCAGAAGCAGGGTACTGGCTAGTACCAGCTCTGCTGAAGGGTGCAATTCTTGTTCCTAAAACGGAACGGGGTGTCACTATTTATCTATGATTTCTGTCTATATTGTACTGTTCAAAAGTCAAACCACAGACTTTTTCAGGCTGATGAGCATGTGTTCAGACAGGCATGCTACTGAAAGCCTTTCAATACCCAGGGATGAACTGAACATATTTACCAAGGTTAAACAGGTCTGAATGCAATCAGTCTGTCTCTAATATGCTATAGGATTGCAAAAGAACACAGGATGTGAATTCTTATGTATTCTAGCACCCCAGCTATATATATATATTCTGAGGCTCAGTAAAGCTTCTCACAGATGGAATCAGACAGGGAGAAACACACAAAAATGTAGAGCAGCTTCAGTTCCTGCCTTGCACATCTGCAGCTCTAGGTGGTGAAGAGACTGAACTCTGAGCCCATTGTCCAGCTCTCCTGCATCTGCTGCCTGTCAGAGGAGCTTTTGGCACTGCACCAGCACTTCAGAGCTTTCTTGAAAGTGAGACACGCAAGATGTGAAGTCACTTTGGAAAATCTTGGCACTGGAGGAACCAGAAATATACCAACATATAAATGTGGAAAGGTAAAAGACCTGGCTGTGCAGTACAGAAAGCTTCTGCTTTGAACTAGAAGGTCCTTTTCTATGAAGATCCTCTCCAAAACAAGTATAGTTAGGATGAGCTGTTACATCCCTAGTATGGTTATACAGAACATTTTTAATCAGCTCCCTGGTAAAATCAGTGTTTGTCTGATTGAGGATACCAAATAACCTCATCTAAGATCCATGCTTTATCATTACAAAAATGTCTATCATCTAAATTGTGTATCGTCCACTGCATCAAATAAGTACTTTACTATTTTTTAAATTCTTATTCTCACAAAAAAAGGGAAAGCTGTATTTTACTAATTTTTACTGTATTTTA
This sequence comes from Nettapus auritus, assembly GCA_011076525.1. NCBI lineage: Eukaryota > Metazoa > Chordata > Aves > Anseriformes > Anatidae > Nettapus > Nettapus auritus. The sequence continues at coordinate 17,085,817 of CM021769.1, forward strand.
CTGTATTTTTAAGGGAAAGCTGTAGTTTACTAATGTGTAGACGTTAAGTATGATATCCAAGGTTGCCCAATTCTGTAGCTGGCTGGCAGCATTTTGATGATCTAAGTTAGTACTCTAAACAGTGAACAGCTTTTCCAGAAAAGCATATAGCCTCCTAAGTTGTGCAGAAAAATAGGTGTTAAAATGTAGTAATCTGCAAATAGCTCCAGCTGTTGTTCTCCTTCACCAGTAATCAAAGCAGGTAAAACAAAGGTAAGTTCCCTACAGCCAGCTTTCAATGAAATCTGGTTTAGGAAAAAGAAGAGCTGTCAAAGGAAAATGAGACCTATGCAACTTCTAGGAGCTTCTGGAAGCTGTGGTTTTATGCTTGCATTGTACGTTGCTATAGTAATGCCCCTTTCCCTTTCAAAATATGTCCTGTGCTAAGATCCCCAGCACAATAATGGGCTTTGTGAATGCTAACCCTTTGTCTTTCCATTGTACAAATAATCAGGTAGGCCAATGCCAGATGTGATATACCTAGCATCCTACTAACAACATACCGAAGACAGAGAAGTTATTTCCTTCACAAACATGGTCTTTGAAAACTAGGATATTTTAGGAAGAGAGGGCAATACCCAAAGATCAGTGGCTGCTTAGTGGCTCACTTACTCAGCCAGCCCTTTGGGACAGTTTCCATTTCCAGACAATGAAAGCTGCAGCCTGTGACAGGCGATGATGGACACTCCAGATCGCTATAGCTACCTGGCACTGCCAGCATGTTCTTACTCATCATTGCTTGTTTGCATAATGCATTTCCGTAGCACTGCCAGTGAGCACTGCAATAAATGGCAGAAAGAAGACTTCACTGAGCTGCTCTGCCAGTGGGGAAGGTGTCTCCCCAGACCAGCATGGAATCATCTATAGCCAGACCCTCTGGCCACAGAACCTCCGCGATGACTTTGGTCCTGTTGCACACACTTATTATAGTCTGTTTGCTATTGGTCCCTTTTGTAATATTTAGGCCCTACCTGGGGACTGTTGTTGTCTCTGATGCCTTTTGACTGATGAGGATCCCCGCTGAGGGATATTGTGCAGGCGCTGTGTGCTTTCCCTCATGGTGTGCACTTCTGAATGTGTCATAGGGCTGGGCTTGGTGTTAGTGTGTGTGCTGTCCTTGCATAGCAGAGCTGAGGATAAGGCACAAGAGGATCTTACCAAGTTTTGTTCTGTTCTGGTGAGGATGGACTGCGATTCCTAAAGTAAGCTCTCCCTGGTGAGCAAATATGCAGAATACAGTACAGAGATTAGCTCACAACTGAAAATGGTACTTCGGAGAAGTACTGGATAATTAGTAACTTGGAGGTTGTAGACCTCATATACTTTCCAGATAAAAAACTCTAACTTTTTGGGTTCCTTCTCTCTATGGATAGGTTTAGCCTGAATCTCTTGTGAACAGCTTGTGCCAGCAGGGAGCCTGGTGTGGAGTGCTAAGACAAGTATCTGTATCACTTAGTGGCACTGTGTGTATGCTGTCCATGCAGTTTGAAGTTGCCATGTTAGCTGCAGAATGTATCATGTCTCTTCTATTGCTTCTAAAAGGCTCTGTCCAATGCTTGAGTTTATTCCTGTGGAGACAGGGATTACAGTACTAATGTTATTCTTAAATTGTCCCCAGTGCAATACCCACTGTTCCCACTAATCCCATCATTGGTAAAAGCTCTAGATAAAAATTAATTCTTTCATGGAGGTGCCAGGAAGAAATGTCCATGAAGGCCATGGACAAACTTGTCAGTCCAGAAGGCTGAGGCCTACCACCAAGAGGGAAAGAACTGGTTGCAATGGTCAGTGAAAGAAGAATTTGCATTTACATGTTTCTCTTCACCAAAAGGATTTCCTTGTCACCTGGACTGCAGCAAAACATTGGTGTCACTGTCCTTCTCTGTTGAAGAGATTGTCACTTCTCCACTGAAGAGCAGGAGCTTTTTATTAGTGGAAAGCATGCCATGCTGTGCCTTGGGACAGGCTGCAATACTGGTGGTGGGTAAAACTGCCACAGGGAGACTGTTACCATTTTAAATGTGACCTGTCCACTAAAACCAGCTGTTAGAAAACCACATGTAATATTTGTGGGTGGTCAAGACCACAACTGTGCATTTCATAGGGCGTAATGCTTTACTGCTGCCCAAATATTCTGTACAACTTTAGGTATTTGACAATAATTGTACACTCAGACTCTACTAATTATCTACACCTCATTCTTTCAAAGGGCTGTTCGCTGTGAATGCCATGCAACAAAGAACATCTTCAAGGAAGTGAATAAAAATTAAAAGATGTAGTATTATATTGTTTTCCTTAAACTCAATGGTATTGTGCATGTACTGAATGCAAGAACCTGTCTCTGCTCTATCTTGTTTCTGTTATTAGTTTTGCTTCTCTTCATTGTAGCTTTTTTGCTACAAACTGTTTGCCTTGTACTTCTGCCTGTTGTTGAGAAGAAAGTCCTGATAATGCAGCCTAATATTTCAGGATCTTTCTAGGTTTATAAATCCCAGTTTATGACAAGGGCACTTTACTAAATAATATAAAAAAGAAAAATGCTGTCAAATGCCCTTTATAATTGAGTATGTCCCTTTCAACATATTTCTTTCTACTTGTCAGCTGGAAAGGATAAAATATGGCAGATTTTTTTTTTTATTATTATTTGACACACAATAGGCTCTGAGTGACTTGTTATGTAAATTACATTTTGTTTAAGTTCAGCTTTAGAATAAAGAAAGACTAAGTAACTATTTAAATGAAGAAGGAAATGTAAAGGCTTTGGGGAAATACTATTGAATGAACAAGACCCCCTGGCAAAGAAAGTATAGTATGGTGCGGGGGAGTATTAAAAATCTGACCAGAAAGCCTATCTGGGTCATGTGTTTTTAATTGAAAAATAAAAATTTGGAATGTAACAGAGAAAAACGTCTCCTCTCTCAAAAAAAAAAAATAATAATAATAATAATAAAAAAATCCTCACATCACGCAGTCAAACCACAATAAATTAAGCTAACAGCTTTAGAAATATCCCTGAATCTGTCATGAGGCTGTGTTACTAATAGGTTGTTGAGACAGGCTTTTTCTGAAAAAATCTTTCATGAACCTGCTGCACAAGCCCTTTTCAAAATAAGAAAGTCTACTTCCCTGAGGACATAGGCATTAGACAGCACTGCAAAACTGCACATTGAGCTCAGCATTATCCACAGCCCACTGACCCCCCCACCCCCCTGCTTGCTTCTTTGTGCCTGCTTAATGCTCTCCCCGGGATGTCTGTGCTGATGATGGGGGATGAGGGGAGGCATGAGGGGCACGGTGCAGGTTTTGTCCCAAATTTGCCATTGTTTCTGCCAGTGGTTCATCTGATGTTTACTGCAAAGGTAGCACTGTGTATGTGAGGCTGTACTGTGTAGAATAGACAAGGCTCCTGGTACAAGCAATTGGCAGAGTTTTAGCTTCATTAATCATAACCCATTCGTGTCAGTAGTAAAACTCTTCCTGACCTCAGTGGAGCCAAGATTTCAATCCAGACAGCCCAAGCCTGATCAAAGCAAGTCTACATGAGACAATGCTTAAATCATCAGCAGAAACTAGCTGACCATGAATCCTTCTTGACCAGATGAAAGAAATAGTGACAAATTTTGAGTTAACGCCTATAAAGGCAAGGGTTCAGTCTTGTGCTTTGTTGCACTGGGAATTCATGAATTTCCACTCAGTCCAGCAAAATGAATCATTGTGTGGCATTAGGCAGATCATCTAACTGCCATCTATTACAAGTTTTCCACCCATAAAGTGGGAACAGTTAAATCTGAGCATGTCATTTATTGCTCTGAGAATCAACAACATGGCTTGAGCCTTGTCTGGTGCAGATGAAAGACTATGCAAGATCTCTTCAAGCTGAGCCTTTGGTCAGTACCCTGCTATTGAGGTTCAAGTTCTGCAGAAGATACAGCTAAATAATACCTGTGGATTTCAATTTGTAGAGAAGGCAGCTGTGCACATACACAATATCGAAACAGAATTCAGGCCACATTATGTTAGTATCCTTAGCTAATCTGGTCTTCACTTAGCAGTTAATAAGAAATAATTCTGGAAATGTGCACATTCACTGCTATTGGCATTCAGATTCTTTTCTTTCTGGTTCGTTTTGCCAGAATAGCCTAAATGTTTGAGACTATGCATGCAGGAAGGAACTGCAGTTGAAGAAAAATATTAAAAATACCTTGGCAAGCCCTGACTCATTATTTCCCCCCCCTTTTTTTTTTTTTTTTTTTTTTACAGAATTATCAACAGTGAAAGATTATGAGGTTAAATTTCTATCTTTATTAACACACCAGTTACAGATTTTTCAGATTTTTGCACTCCAGCGGTCCATGGTCCACTGAAGTGAAAGCTCTAATGGTGTTCAGCTGAAGCCCAACATTACATATAACACACCACTCTAAAGCAGGCAACATTCTCATCTTCCCATATGTATCTGTTTATGAATAACATCCTTCCCTTTGATAGCTTAAGAATGAGTGTGAAATCCCCAGTCATTTTCATTGTTTTTTTGTTTGGTTGGTTGGATTTATTTATTTATTTATTTATTTATTTTGGTCTGAATGAGGTATTTAATCTGGCATTAAATATACAGACTCAGTTGCTCTCAGTTACCTATTAGTATAAATTCTTCATATCTCACTGGATCCCAGGGACTGTTTTTCCTGCATCACAGCGGTGTAATTTCACTGATGTCAGTGCTGCAGCAGCAGGGCCATCAGGAGCTCTGCTGGCTCAGGTACCACATGTGAACAAGGGTTTCTCTCTGATCTAAATCGAACACAGACCACAGTTAACACCACTGACAGCAGCTAGATTATACATATACAACACCACCTCGGTCAGTCACTCCAATCTACACTGTGCACATAACAAAACGGCTCCATCAGTTGTGTTTCAGCAATGTATTATTAAAATACATTCTATAGTATATAAAGCAAACATGAAAACAGAGCAGGAAGTGCAGGGAAAGATTTACAATAGCTGAATATTATCATTGATAATCCTGGTCCTAGAAAATGATGGAAAGATCTCTTTCCTTTACAGAGCTTTAAGCCCTCCATCTTACCCCTCCTTTGTCAACAGCACTAAAAAAGTGAGTGAATAACCAGAAGTAGGTCATGATTGCTAATATCCAAGGATACCAGGTTTCTGTGGTTACCTTAGTGCTCCCTCCCTTCCTCCCTCTCTATCCATCCCTCCAAGCAAAGTGCAGCCCCCGTACCGCTGTTCCACACCAATGCTGCATCAAGAACTGCAAAACCACTGCTCCTGATTTACACCTGCACCTCAAAGACTCTGCACCTGTGGTGCCTGTGCAAAGAGAGCCGGGAGCTGTGGAGCACCGGAGCCAGGTGCCACGCTGTGTCTGTCAGGCTGTCTGTCCCCTGCCGTGCTGCATCAGCACCTTGCCTGGGTGACGGACAGGACGTGATGGCAGAGACCAGCACCCCAGGACCTACAGCACCTGGTGGGGTGGCAGGTGGGAATAGGTGGCGTGATGAGTAAGAGGGCAACCCCTCGTCCCAGAACATCACTGAGAGTCAAACTGAGAAATGAGGTGCCATGCTACAGCATCGCTGCAGCCCTGATGCCCTCATGCGTGGCTGAAGGGGATGTTTCTCTTGCGTGTCTGCCAGCTAGAATGACACAGAATAGGCTCAGGCTGCGGCCACAGAAACAGAGAGGCAAAGCTCGAGGCATAAACACAAAGCAAATCACACCGTGGCAGCGGTGTACAAAACAGGCTGGCTGTGCATTTGAAAGCGTGAGAAAGGAGCAGGCTGTGCACAGAAAGGCAGGCTTCTGAGATGTGACAATTTTAGCACTGATTCATCATGGGGTAAATTTGCCACAAGTGGGGCTGGGCCATGGCATTTAAAGGGCTTTGCACTGGCTCACATTCGGGCAGGCTTTGTACCAGGCTTTTGCTCAAATGGGATATTCTTCCCCCCCCACACACCCCTTTTTTTTTTTTTTTTTTTTTTTTTTTTTTTTTTTTTGACAGATCTCATGGGGTGCTAGAAATTGCTAAGACAGACAGCCTGGCAGCTGCAGTTCATTTTCAGAAGTATGAAGCACAGCAACTATTAAACAGTCTGACTCTAGATTTGGGACTTATTTGCCCTTATTTTTTGTTGACATCCAGGTTCTTGCCCACCAGCTCCCTTGTTAAAGTACTCAGGGAGTGCCCAGAGCGATGGAAGACGTACTGGTCAAAACAAATGTGTTTGCAGCATTAGGAGCAGAGCTTCTGCTGGTACATACCACTGCAGCCTGGGGGTGGATATTTTAGCAGCATAGCACCAGAAGCAACTGAATTACTGAATTCAGTCATGATTTGCTAGTATTCATGTAATACTTGTTTAATCCAGAAGAGTCCAGACATCATCTACTCTACACCAAGCAGTTCCCATCACCCTATCAGCCACCCTCTGACTGTACTTGGAAAGAACTCTCTCAATATTAACCATTTTACATACCCACTGAGTGCCACATTTAAGCAACTTTCCACTTTGTCAAATTAACACTTCTCTTCTGCCCAGTTCACATGAAACTCGTGTAACTTTCATAGCTGCCTGTTGCTGTAAGCCCCCAAATTACCCTTGGAAGTCAGTCTTGGTTGAAACTGAAGTTGTAAGTGTTTTAACTTTTAATTACACTCATTCAACATATGCATTGGCGGACCTCCAGGATTTGGGCCCCATGTGCTAACTGCTCTGCAAAAGAGAAGCTGGTAAAGAAGGAAGTCATCAGATAAAGTGGCTATAGTAAAAATATCGAACTCTTGTGGATACATAGGCTATTCATTGAATTCTAGACTAAAAAAAAAAAAAAAAAAAAGACCACCAGATTATATTACAAATGGTATAATCTGCACTCAAACATAATATATAAATATATTACAAATATAAACATAAATATAAATATATATATAATCTATATAGTATAATCTGTATCACAAACAATATAATCTGCACTGAATCACAAAATAAAATAAAATAAAATAAAATTATTTAACTGAATTTTGGAAAGGAGTTTAGCCGTGATCTGACATATCCATTGATGGAGAATTTGGCATGAAAATTAAAGTTTGTTCCAGTCATAAATCATTCCTACTGTAAAAATACAAATTATGCCTGATTTTTCATTTAAATTTGTCTGGTCAGCTTCAGTTTGCAACTATTGTTTCTTATTATGCCTTTCTCCAATAAATTAAAGAGTTCTTTAATACGTGGTATTTTCTCACCGTGGAGGTACTCACACTGTAATCAAGCCACTTCTCAATCTTCTTTTTGATAATCTTAACAGGTTAAGCACTCTGAGTCTCTTACTATAAAGTATTATCTCAAACTGTAATTCTAATTTTCTCAAAGCATTTTTGGAAATCTTTTCTGCAACCTCATCGTTTCTTCAATATTCTGCTGATAATGTGGACATTAGGGCATTGTCCAGTAGCCCACTAGAGGTGTCACCAAAGCCATTTGCAAAAATCACTTTACTGCAAATTGTTATTCTTCTCTCTACTCATCCAAGAATCACATTCAGCCCTCTTTTTGAAATTAACATGTCAGCCAATGAGTCTCCAATCCAATTCTTTATGGAGTTTTATTTGTCCAGGTATACTGATTTAAAATGTTAGCTAAGTCATACACACAGCTTGACATCTCCAGCTTCTGGAAGTCAAGTAGCCACTTCAAGGACACATTTTTCCATCCATATTTCCATCCACATACAAGAATGCAATTGTATGTTCTTGTCCGTCTATCCCTTCTCAGCTCATATCTTCCACCTTCCCCCAATGCCTCAGAGTATCCCAGATCTGCACTTCCAAACCTCAACTTGCAGTCTTCAGTGATAATGCAGCTTTTCAGTTTGCATGGTTCTGGCACAACAACGAGTCTCTGTGTCTCAACCAAGACTTCCAGAGAGGAGGCCATGGGCTCCTCTTTCGCAGAGCACAGAATGATGTTGTGAGTGTGGAGGGAGCCACCTTCCAGACAGACATGGTGAGGAGCTGGACAGAGGGCCACAATGCGCAGCAGTTGCAGAAGATGATGAAACCAGAGCTGGCAGCCATGCAGGCAGGGAGGAGCTGCTGAGCTGGCTGCCTTTTTGAGCAAACCCTCCCTTTTTCACCAACATCAAGCTTTGTTTTTCAGCTTGTCACTTACTGCCATACCTTTTCCTCCACCCTACTTTCACATACAAAATCCTTTCTCCTACTGCTTTTTATTCGCAGTCAACTCATTCCCACTTAAGCTCACTCTCCCCTGCCAAAGCTTTTTAAACTCTTCCTGGAAACAACATTTCTCCCGCTGTTTTTCCACCTTGGCTCCTGTGTGTCACCTCCTTGCCCTATGACCTCCGCCTCCAGGATATTTGAACATCTCTGGGGCAGGGACCACTTGGAGCTGTGTTCACCCAACCTTGTGCAATGCGGCTCTGGTTCTTGTTTTTAGAGGTGACTAATTGTGGCAGCGCTGTGATGTCTAGTAGGAGAGACTGATGAAATAATTGTGTAGCGGGGATGAAACAGCCGGGCTGATGGTGAAGCAGAGCAGGCATTAGCTGTGCCAGGCTTACATAACATTGCAGGCTGAGTGAGAAGCACCCAGAAGGAATTCACTCCTTATCTCACCCCTTCCTCCCCCTTTATTATAAATAAAAATAAAAATAAAAAAATAAAAGATTTCATTTACTGCTGCATGGCTGGGTGCAGGTCCCTGGGCTCTTGGTGGGGCAGGAGGTACAGCCCAGCTGCCACTCCACACCGGCGCAGGACTCACTTCAGCTCTGATCCCACACCGTTTGCTGGGCACGGAGTCAGGTGTCACTGCTAAAAAATGGTTCCCTGCCTTCTGATTCATGATGGCTTTTTTTCATGTCTTGCAGTGGATGAGAAATATAATTTGAGTTTCAATATATGGCTGGGGGTGCCTTTCTTCTCTCGTTAATTAGTTATAACCCTCGCCTGGTACTGACGCTTATGTCGCTTTAGATGGCTGATATCTGCTAACCACCTTTCTGAAAGATTACAAAAGAGCCATGAAAATGAGAACGGGGGGATGGATAGATGGATGGACGGATGAGGGATGCCTCTATTACAAGGAGCGAGCACAGAAAGCTTGGATTAGGGTGAACAGCTGGTGCGTATTCAATAATCAACTGCTCTGAAAGAAAAGCCTATTTTTTCTCATCCCATGGCATTAGAGAACAGGATACCAGAGCTGCCAACCTTACAATCGAAATCTGCCCACACAGAATAGCAAATTCCCCTTGGCTTGCATTTAAATGCTCCTGGCTCATTATAACTCCATACAGCCTTTAATACATACATGTGGTCGGCATATTATCCTGCAAACAGAACGCTGCACTGCTTCTCTCAGCATGTCTCTGCCTTCATTTCAACACCAAAGGGAGGGATGGGGCGGGGGGAGAGAAAGGAGGACAGGCAGCTTATCGAGTTTACAGCTGCTGCCGAGAATATTGGTTTGATCCTCACTGCTGGTTAGGATTCGTTTCCACAACAGGCATCAGGTCAGGGCGCTGAGCATCATTTGAATGGGCTCAGGAGGTCGTTCTTTGGGAAGGCCCCTTGGGAATAACAGAGCCTGCAGAGGAGCTGGCAGGTTGCAGGGAGTCATGCCGGCCAGCACCCTTGGGTGTCAGCAACCAGAGGGGAGGAGCAGACTTGGTACATAAGTCTCTGTCTGAAAAGCAGGGAGGGCTGTTGTTGGCTGTTTATCCCCAGGTACTTTGGTGATGCTAAACATGGCAGGGTTAGCAAGGCTTCCTTCAACCCTACCTTTGTTGGCAGCAGCAGCCAACAAAGAGTTCACTCTTCTTCCACTTCCTGACCGCATGCCTCCATCTGAGCCCAGGGAGCAAGCCCTGGGGGCAGAGACAAACCCCGGCACTGTGCCTGTGTGGTGTCTGAGCCCCTTTTCCAGCTGCAAACCTGCCCAGGTGCCTGGGGACGGGACGTGGTCCAGAGAGCAGAAGTCCACCTGCATGTGACGGTGACAAATGGGATACCAGACAGCTGTCAAGCAGGAACATTTTTCACTTCACCCTACCAGATGTGAACGAGAGGTGAGAGGCTCTATACATCATGCTTGATCCCAGGGGCCAGCCAGTCTCTTGGCTTCTCGGTAAAAGTAGAAGAAATGTTATGTTCTAAATGCCCTTGTTATTTTGGATCATCAGGATAACAACACTGACCAGAAATATTGTTACCCAGCAATTCTGATCTGTAACAGGGTACTGAATATTCAGAGAGAGAGCCCAAAAGCTTGGACCACAGTTTCCCATTCGAACACCCTATTAATAATCATGTCATATTCCTGTTCATTCAGTGGCCTGGTTTTTGAGGGAGAACGCTGCTCGTCCCTGCTGCCCGAAATGCAAGGAGAATGGAAGGGGCTGCATTAAAATGTGTCAGCCTGAGTCCCTCCTGTGCTTCTTGCAGAAAGGAAAGGAAGATATTAATGCAGATGATTTTGTTACATAAATACATGTTGTATCAGGGCCATTTTTAGCATTTGTGGGGGTGTGAAGAACTTCTCCAAGCTGCGTATCTATTTCATAGGATTCAGCTGAACTGAGGAAAAGGACAGAGAGTTTTAAGGTAAACTATCAAGATACATTTTATTTACACCCACGCAATTCTGTACAGGGCTCCACATGACAGAAAAAAGATTTCTCTAGCACCTTTCTGGCCTTAGTAGTGCTTTTTAATGCTTTGTAACAGAAAGACCTCTTAATATAATTGGATGAAATTAAGGACAAATTTGTCATCAAATTTCAAATAATAAGTCTGCCATTTGGCTTCAGAGATTTTCAGTTTCTTTAAAGTCCACATGGCTACAGCATTCAATTAAAATGTAATTTTAAAATCCAGAAACCTAATTTGCAGTTTAATCTCAAAGTAATTTAGACTTCAAATGGATGTATTTCTAGTCAGGAAGGAGCCCATTTTTGTATGAAGAATAAAATCTGGGGGCATTTTTAGCAAACCAGTTTCACAAAATACAAAACTTCTCCTTATTTATGAGCAGTTTTCTGTCATCCCTTCCACCTCAGCCTCGTGCTCCTCCCGTCCCTGGGCTGAGCGTGGCTCACGCTGTCCCTGGTGTGGCCATCAGTGCAGCAGGCAGACAGCTACCTGCAGCCCCCGGTATGGCCGTGCCAGCTGGGGACATGTTACACCCACCCCAAAATGGGCCCAAGTTCTGCTGTGGGCATAAGCTGAGGGTGGTTGGGATTGGCTTGGGCAAAAGTGGATTTTGCAGTCCTTCCACGTTGGAAGTGTCCAGCAACTGGAGCAGCAAGCCTCAGAGGCTTGCCTGTTCTGAAAGAAATATAAATCATTTTATCTCCATGGTTATTTGAGAACATATTCCTTCTGGACAGGGAAGCAGCTTTCAGGGAGTGTTTTACTTAGAGGGAGACACTGTCAAAGTGAAGATTTCATGGGATTAACTAGTACCACAGTTTTTGTTTCTCAGGCTCCAAAAGGATCAGGTTGTTTTGAAAGGAAAAGTAAAGCAAAGGACACAAAAAGCTAGCTTTATAAATCATCTGAGCTTGGTGATATCGCTAATTTCTGAATAGAGTCTACACTCTGTATTTCTTAGATCTCACTATGAAATCCACATGGTAGATCCCTGCTGGGACACTGATAGCTTCAAGGTGCTTGAAACTAGAGGGAAGAGAAGGGGTTACCTAAAAATAAATCTAACTTAGCACTTGGCATATTCACAGCAGTCTTGACCCAGAGTATTTTACAAACATGGTAAAGAATGTTAGTCTCATTTCATAAAATCAAAGATAAGAGTCCATTTTGGACACTTCACATTTTGGACACTTCACATTTTGGACACTTCACATTTTAGGAACTCAAGTTTTCTATAACAAAAGTCAAGTTTTTCAAACTACTCTAAATTCACCCTGAATCTGCTGCCCCCTTTAAATTACTCCTCTAAGAGGTTCGTTCAAAGCCTCCCTCTGAATTGGTGGTTTAAGTGGAAAAAAAAAATCAAGAATTAATTTTGCTAGTTAAAATAATGCTTTTTGGTGCCATAATGACAAGGGAAATTCAGACCCCCCCCCCATATGCTCCCAATTTGCGACTCCATACTCCACCCACTCATTCCATTGATCAGTTTACCTTGTATTTACTTTGGAGGGACTCAACTCCAGCTCCTGTCCTGCTGCTAAAGGGAGAAAGATTTATAATTATTGCTCAGCATTCATCAAAGAAGGAGACAAGATAAATGCAATACATCATAGATAAGGATTCTTGTGTGACCCTGTAGACTCTAGGGCCCAACTTCAGTGGTGGTATTAACAGCAGGAGGCGATTCAGGAATTCACAGAGATTTCAGAGAGGTCATAATCTGTGGGGAGCAATAAAACTGCTAAAACTATCCTTTGCAGAGGCTGACTGCCCCAGATCATGTTTTCTCTTTTTGGAGAAAGAAATAAATGAAGATCTTTGGGATATGCATCTTGAGACAAAGAGTAACATCCATTTACAGTAATAATGCAATCAACATGAGAGAAAACCAAAGTAAAATAAGGAAGGTGTCATCATTAGGAACACTCGAACCTGGTACAAAATAAGATATACATTGGAAAGACACTTCCATTACCAACTGTGAGGGCAGCTGAATGGATGGGATAATACACTGAGGCAGGTCTTTTCTACCTTTTGTTTCCATTAGAAACCTAGTATGTCTATAAGACATCGCTTTTCTCTAAGTGCTTGCCATCTATCTTTTGCATTTTTCCAGTATCAACACAACAACATTACAAAATTTCTTTTCAGCTGAGATTAAAGAGAAGTTTGCAAAATCCAGACCTCACCAAGCAAGTCATAGTGGCAAGCAGGTTAAAAATTAACTGGAGCTGCAAACAATAAAGCCATTCTCTCCAAGTGCTGCTCTACATTACAAAAGAGAAAGTAAGCAAAATACAGAAAGGAGGGAGAATGCAGTTCAGTGCCTTCAGCATGTGGCTGGGAAGCAGAAACAGATCAACACTGGCCTTGGTGAAAGTTTCACTGAATTCAGTATGTGTAACTAAAGTCCCGATCAGATCCAATGATCCCGGACCTGCCAGGAGCCAGCACTGTGGACATGACAGTACCCCCAGCACCAGGCACCTCACCAGTGTTCTTCTGTAGTCATGGCAGTAAGGGAGGCATCTCTGATAGGCAAATCAACATGGCTACAATTCATATTTAACTGTGGAAATACTTATTTCCTTCCCACCTGAGGAGTTTAAGTTAGGGCTTAAGTCTTTGAAGCTCTCTGGTCCCTCTCTAAGTAGGAGAAAGAAATTGGGTACTTCAGGAGGCGCTTTTGGCTTTGTTCCTACAGTCATTTTTCTTAGCAACAACATAAGAAGAAATCTCCGCCTTCTCTTTCCCCAGTCCTGTACCCTTGCAGGGGGAGCAATGGGGTGAACTGGATTGCTGTCCCTATCTGGGTTAAAAGAAGCCCTGCCAAAAACAAACAAACAAACAAACAAAACCCACAGATATTGGATAAACCTAATCAGCTTAGTGGAGAGAACAAGAAATGCCCTGACAGTGGGATCATTTGTTTTCCAGAGACATAAATCATCTTTGTGGGTTTACATTAAGAATACAGAGGTGAACTGAACCCATTCTGGAGAGCCTTGAAAGATTTCTCAGGGGCCAAGAAAGTAAGAAGAGCAGCATGAACAGACACCAAAGGGAAAAAGAAACAGGTAAGTCAAAAATTCATAGCAGAACTATAAGAAGAGGAATGACCTCCACTCTTCTTCCCTCATCTCTCATCCTGAGAAGGAGAAGGTAAAAAAAAAAAAAAAAAAAAAAAGTTTACAGTGTTACCTTAGCTCTTTTTCAACAGACACAAGGGACTGTATTTTGTTGCTGTAAACCTACTGCCACCAATGGTCCTATTTGTTCTAATGCATTGCTTTGCTCACAGCACTGTACAAAAATCATATGATAAAGACAAAGGCACAGACACAATATTTATTTAATCATTTTAATACATTGCTTACCTACTGAGTGATGTTTCAGTGTACACACACAAGAGTTCAGAACTGAAACTTTCCTTAGATAAATGTCCTTCTCTTTATTCTCATATATACATTAGACTCTTAACCTAGACATTGATATATACATACAAACATACATCATGTTGTTTTGCTAGTGCCATACATGGCTGTATACACGCATCTTTGCCTGCTCAAACAGGAACTGCAGCCTAGCTGTATTTGATAAATATTGCCTAATTCTGTTTGATAAATGCTCCCTCTAAGATCTTTCCTCTATAACATGAAAAGTCAATGCCCTAATTTTAAGGTACCCTTTGAAAGCGAGCCAATATTCAGATGGATATTGACTCCAGGCCTGCTGGTTGTTCTGCAGCAGTGTTTGGAAGGCTGCTGTTTTAATGAATGTGCTAACATTTGATACACACACTAACAAAATCAATAGCACTATTTTTAAAAAGCGTGTGGCTTTACTAAGTACACTGTCACTACCCCGTTGTGCAGAAGTTTACTAGAAACCTCCCTATATGACTAAATTGATGCATCTGTCTCATTTCTCTGCTTGCTTGCCAGGATGTATAACACCAGACTTCAAGGACATTCAAAGTCAGCCTCTGCAGCAGAAAAAAGAAATAAAAAATCTGTGCTTACTTAAGTTTGAAGTAGATGTGGTAACCAGTACCTGAAACTCCCATGCAAGTGTCAAATTTTCCTCATTTCTTCCCTGCTGTTGTCACAGAAGAGACCTAGGGGACCTAACACAGGTTTTCACATCAGAAAATCCTGGTTTTGTGGTTTCTGAAAGAACTGGGTGACTATGGGTAAAGAATAAAATGTATTTCTAGCTACTGTTGAACAAAGTCATCCCTGCTCTTTTGTCTTCAGTAGGCAAACAGACTGAGGTCCTTGAATCTAAACCTTGAATTTGCTGTAGCCCATCTACAGTCACCTTGTTTTCCTAGCAGCTACTGAAAATACCCAATCTAGGGGCATGAACAGGCTAGAAACCTCTGAGGGAGAGTGTGTGAGAAGCAAACCCAGATGAAAGCCAGATGCTGTATATATTCAAGCACTTCGAGTCACATTGACTTAACTCCAGCTCTGAAAATGTGTCTTCTCTTTAAGGAACTGATTCAATGCCATAGTATGTGAGCATATATTTGAACTGGAGACTAAATATAGCACTAAAAAAGTGAGCACTTAGGGCAAGATAAAAAAACAAACAGGTTAGACTAATAATACTCTCAAAATGTCTTCCTTCTCTGAAAAGTTTCATACTGTAGGATTATAGAACTATGTGAATCAATCAAAATTAGTTATTTCCATCATTTGAATCTTCACTGCTAGTTAGTTGCCAAAACATGGTATCACCCCCATCAAAAGGAATAGCAATTGCTTCGTATGCATTTGTATGTGCCTGTACCAGGCACAGGTTGGCTGGAGAAGAAGCAAAGAAGCTACACTAGAGGAAAAAATGAAATTTTAAGTTAAAAAGGTTTCATTTTTCTTCCATTTAGAGCAAGCATTCGCCATGAGAGGGAAAATATGATTTTTTTTAATATATATAAATGTTACCATAGTACATTTCAACAGTGAGGCTCCAGAAGAAAACATAATACTGGGAAATTCCTACAGCACACAGGTCAAACTGGTAAAAGAACTGTAGAAAAGATAAAGCATTCTTATCAGAGATTCAGGGGATATTCATTAAATGAAAAGGTTAGTAATACAAAACTTTCCAAATTAAAACAAAGACAGCAGAAGTCATCGCTACAGCCCGTTATCCAAGTGAAGAGTTAAATCAAAGTGTAGATTCAAAGGCAGACTGGGTGTTTTAATGCATTAAAAGTATAGAATAAGCACAAAACTGAAGAGTTCTGGGGGGACATAAATCATGTCCCATGTAATATCTCCCCACAGGGCATCAGGAACGGGCTTTTCTTGGTGGCAGATTACCTCCTTCAGATAAAAACCTTCTGTGTTGCTGCTTCTTGCCTTGCCCTCCTAAATGTCTGGT
Organism: Nettapus auritus; assembly: GCA_011076525.1. NCBI lineage: Eukaryota > Metazoa > Chordata > Aves > Anseriformes > Anatidae > Nettapus > Nettapus auritus. Next base: position 17,101,946 of record CM021769.1, read on the forward strand.
GGGGGGACTGGCCAGAGGAAACACTGGGTGACAGTCACCAGTTCTTTGCAGCACCTCCTACCTCCTCTCTCTTCGGAGAAGGGGATAACTCAGACTACACAGACAATTTTTACAAGGGATTTCACAGCCCTCTGGCGAGGAGCACCCGGAGGCTCAGGGCCGTGCTGCTCTCCAGGCTGCCCACACCCCACAGAAACAGTGGGGGCACGCCAATGAGCCCCTGCCACAGACACACTGCTGCTGTGTTCGTGCAGCCTGCCAACAGCTGGCACAGCTAGCAGGGCAAACCACCAGCTTCTTGAGCTCTCATGAGCTGCTTGGACTGTACTTGGGTGAAAGCCTGCGCTGAAATCTACTGCCTTGCTAGGGAGCTGAAAGACATGATGGTGATGCCATTGCTGCAGCAGTCAGCCTGGGCCTGCCATGATCCTACGTATATAAACGTCATTACCCCCAGGAGTCACTTGAGATAAAGAGAAATAAAATGAATTATCCAATGTATCTGTATTGAGGGAGGAAATGATGCCAGCATTTTTGAGCCCCAGTGAACTGCTGTTACCCTACCTTCCCTCCTTCAGAGGCATTGCAAAATTAGACCGAAGTAGTCTTTCTGCATCTATAAGTATCTGATACTGGGAATGCAGACTAAAAATCTATTCTCCCCTGCATGCACAAGTAATATCATGTAAACAGGGAAGAGTGGGAAGGCAATCTCCACCGCAGGCCTTTCTAATAAAACTGTGCTTGTGAAACTACAACCCAACAAGGCAGGAGACTACAGAAAACCATCTATAGATCCACAGTTCATTTGGACCCCACGTGATTCAAACTGAAACACTAGCCCCATACAAAAAGCCCCCAGGCTGGAAGCTGGAAAGGCGCTATGCCATGATGCTGCGTGAACAGCAGAGCAGTGGGATGGTCAGGTTTCGAGGCAGCATTGACCACATCTGGGGAAAAGACCCCAGCAGATGAGAAGAAGCCTGTGGAGGCACAGTGTCTGTCAGTGTGGTGGCAGGGTGCAGCAGCAGCAAGGACTGCAAGGACTGCACCTGGATCGGCTCACTGAGTTGCAAACATTTGCTGAATTCTTCCCCACACTCTTCTGTCTCATATTATTTAATCTGCCTCAGAAAATGCAGCCTTTAAAAAAAAGTTCAACTATTACAGACTGTTCTGTGGCCTGGGCATCACGTCAGGGTGTCTAGCACACATGTATTAGGTTAGCTTCTTGGCAGGGATTCATCAAATCTAAACTGATTGAGTAGCAGCTAATTTTTTTCTTAAGCTGACATGCCTTTCCACATGTAGGTAATATAAACATGCACATTTCTGTGCAGATCAGTAGACAATATCACCCAGAACAGGGGCCCTGCTGACTTTTCGAGCTCCTTCCACTCCTCAGGCGGTTTGTTCAACCATGATTCATTTTAAGCAGATGATTTCCACCATGCTGGACATTTTCTTCCTCTTTTATTACATGATCTTTCCAACTATTGAGGATGTTTTAGCAACATGCAAAATTTTTTGTGTGTGTATGGATACATCCTGCAGTTTGTAATGATACCCCTGGATTATTATAATCAGAGAGGTTCCAGAAATGAAAGAACTTCATTATTTATAGGCTCGGGTTTTTATGAGAAGTACATCAGAGCTGATAAGCGTTTCTCTAAGATCTGATACTTTACCATTGCTACAGGAGAACTAATAATACCAGAAGGCATTAATGCATCTTACCCAAAATCATAGATCTGATTAAAGCACTAAGAACATTTCCTTCAGGATCACTTAAGACACTTTGTAGAGTGAAACACCTGATAACAGCAGTAACAGCCATCCAATGCAGCAAGCCAAGCCTCCAGGCCTGATGACGGGAAGAGCTGAGGCATCCTCTGGCCCAAACTAATGCAGATTCAACATGTACATCTATGTGTGTGTGTATGCATGTCTGAGTGAAAGGGGGAAAACAGCAAAGTCTGACCAAACAGCAATGAGCAATGCTGCAGGAGCAACCCCAAGAAGAAGTCAGCAGGAAGCTTTATGGGCACAGAATACAAGCAGATCTAGGGTGTGTGAAAGTGTCCTGGGTGTTGTGCATTTCTATAATAATCAGACAAACAAAATTCTGTGTGCATTTAATGCGCTTTTTCTTTTTTTTTTTTTTTTTTTTTTTTTTAAGGGGGTGTTGGGAAGAAACAACCTGTAAGGGCTCTGAATACTCACTAGCCATTCAGAGCAGAGGGACCATGGTTCCCAAAGGATGTCTGGTCACAACCTCCTGCCTGTGCTGCACTTCCAGCTGGCAGCCATTTCATCTGGTACTTGATGGTGAAAGAGTACCCAAACTGTTGTTAGGTTCTGTGGGATGGCTGGGGCATGCACTGCCTTAGAGTGGGCAGGACAGCAGCACATACACCATGCCGCAGTGCTGGTTGTTGAATCTAAAATCTACAGGGAAGAAAGAAAGGCCCTGGGCTTCTGCTAGACAAGACATTTTAATTTGCACAAACACAAGTGACAGATGCTTTGGAAGTTTCCAGTTTGTATTCTGCTTTTATCTTAAAGTCTTAATAACTTATTTTTCCAAAAAGAGAAAACCCAGAGAATACTGATCAAGAAGGGGAATCATAAATGTTTCTAATATCCCCTTCACTCAGCTATTTATACTGTTTTTACACGGGCATGTCTGCAGATACATGCCATGTCTAATGGACAGGTTTCACCAGAAGGAGCTAAACTTCATCACTGTGGCAATTAAGGAAAGCTCCAGCAGGATCATCCCAAAGCTGAAGTAAGCCACAGGACTCCTTAAATATGTTCCACACAACCTGTGAGCAGTGCATGGATGCTGTTGCTCCTCAAAAGCCTGAATCCATCTAATGGCTGGCTCCTTGGGCATAGCTGCTCTCTGGACAGCTTTGGACATGCTCCTCTTTGGCCTGGCCAAAAATAAAAATAAAAATAAAATAAAATAAATAAACAACAACAACAACAAATCCAACAGTGAATAGTTTTGTGGCAGTTCAGCATGCTGAGAAAGCTGGGCACCACAGCTGGTTAGCACTGGAGTGGTCTGAGGAAGGAGGCAGGGCCCCATGGCAAGGGTGGGAGGGAGAATATGACCATGGCAACTGGCCGAGATAATGTCAGAGGTTGTTGTGGAATCACAGGCTGAGCTGTGAAAAGCAATACTTTTCTTTCTGTGAAACAAAGGCACTAATGCCAACTAATAGAACTGTAGCAACTTTTCCGGTGTTTGCCAATGACCTAAACATCTACTGCTATACTGCAATAGAAGAAAAAATGATTTGGTCTGTCTAGCATCTAAAATTACTTGTTTTCTTGTTAACTGACCAACTTCTTGGATGATATGCTTTCTTTTCACAGCATATTGTGAAACCCTAGCATTTCTTCTGCAAGCTGTAAAATACAGTCACTGCAAGTGGGCACAAGTGCAAATGAAGCAGCCAGTGCCAGGAAACATTATACCCCCTACCAAATAGCCCCTCTTTGTATTACCTATACATTCAAGCCTGTTCTCTACAAGCTGCATGTCTGGTATAGGTTCGAATCAGACACTGACAGTGCTGGTGGTACTGCAGAGGAAACCTGCCACTGTGCAGTACCGCCTCAGACCAGCCCTGCTGAGCACCAGAGGACTGGACTCCAAAAGCGATGGGTACTCCCAGCTGGCACTAACACCAGGGAATTACACAGACATTTGGACATCCCATGGCACTGCAGGACATCCCATGGCACCTCCTTATCTTTGTGGATTTAACCTCACAACACCCTTCTCTATTGCATCATAGGTTACCCTGAGCAGAAGCCAGGATCATTGCCGGCAAGCAGCCTGCTAAGGCAGGAGTGTGTGAGTGGCACAGCAGCGAGGGGAAAAGCTGTGTCCTCCTGCAGACCCTGCTCCTCTGCCCTGAGGGGTCAGCCCCACTGCTGCTGCCTGCACACTTCAATAGCCCAATTCAGACGTACCAGAGCAGGATTTGCCCTTGCCCTGTTCTGCCAAATGGATGTAATGGCAACAGAGAAAATGCACAGAGAGGATTTTACTTGAGAGCCTGTCTTCAGAGCAAAAAAAAAAGAAACAGAAAAAAAAAAAAAAAAAAAAAGAGAGAGAGAGAGAAAGGGAAAGAAGTGTAAAAGAGAAAGTCAAAATGAAAGCAAACAGGGGAGGTTGAATGGAAATACATCTCCTAGGTCTTCAGCTCAGGTTCCTCCCTATTGCAGCAACTGTCTCATGTAAATCTCCTTAAGCTCAATCTCACACTTATTTGACTTCTTTTGAACCCCCCTACTCCCATTGGAAAGCTATTTTGGAAACCCACTCCTCTCATGGCTAGAAGCCTTTTAATTTCCAGCCTAATTTTATTCATAGCCATATGTCCATCTGTTCTTGTGCCAGCCTTGTACCGTAGCTTAAATAGTTCTTCTCCCCTGATGATGTTAACCTCTCAGTTCTGGTTTCCTGCTTAGCTTAAGTTCATCATATGTGCAAGCTGCTGCCAAGTAGGCATTCCCTCACCTGCCTCCAGCCGGTGGCATGGGCCCATCCTGCATCTCTGCCCATGATATCATGATCACGCTGCCTCCTCCATGCTGGCACCAGTACTGCTGCTGACCAGTGCTACCGCTAGTGCTTGTGCTGCTGTTGTCCTGATGGTCAGCCAGTCTGGAAAGCTCACTTCTAATCTGTTCTTGTCAGGTCGTTTGTCCGTCCCCACAGAAGGCCTCTGCATTTGCTCTTTTTGGAGTCAATACCTCTGTAGCATGGGGTGAACAGACCTCACGCTATTCTGGAGAAGACCTCACCGGTGCCCCTTTTCATTGGCGTTCATACTCGCCGTTCTGGGTTAGAGAAAACTAAGCTCATTTGGTCTCAGATTGCAAGTTGCTTTTTTGTTGTTGTGGTGGTGGTGTTTTTTGTTTGTTTGTTTGTTGTTTGTTTGTTTTTTCCATTGAGAAGAAGAACAAAAATATAGGAGAGATCCAATGAGGAGGACAGAGAAAGAGGACAGTGCCATTATCTGGGATAAAAGGAGAGCCTGAAGGTCTTTGTCAGTCCTGGGGCTTCATGGTGCTGAGCCCTGCTAAAACATGCTCTCTGGACCTTTACCATCCCCAGAGAAGTCCCTATGTAATTAAAAACCTTTCCTTGGGCTGTGGTGTGAACATCACAGGGCCAGGGAGAGGAGAGCAGGTGATGCTGACAAACTGGGCAATCTCAGTGCCTTGGCTAGTGGCTCCCTCATGCCAGACAGATGCTTCTGTTCTGAAGCACAAGAACCGTCTGGCCTTTTACACTTGCAGTCAGGTGTATGTTTATGCATGTTGTTGACATGGAGCCTCCAAGTCCCTTCAGATGATATTTTGTAAAATGCAAGAGGTAAACGAATGAAACAGATCTCTGAAGAGTAATAGGAGGAAATAGAGAGAAAACTTTCTCTCTAGAGAAACAAGAGAAAAGCAGACCAAGCATTCTTTAAATGATTTTCCATTTGACCTGTGACAGGCTCTCTGGTCCTTGCTGCCTGGTCCATCATCACCCTCTCCCACACCTGCAGTGGTGCAGCACAAGCGACATTTCTCCCTGGGCCCTTTGTTTTCAAGAAGGATGTAGAGTTCCCAGAGCACCTCTGAGAATTCAGCACTGAATCACTTCACACCTGATGGCAAGAAATATGCACAGACAGGATGTTCCTCAGCCCAAAGGGCGTCCCTCTGCTTAGCAGCTGAACTGTGTAAATCCCATAGCTACTTTGACGCAGCAACCTTGTCCCAGGAGCTATAATACCAGGCTTGCCTGAGGCCGCAGACTGGCAGCACAATGAATCTGCAGCTTCCATGTGCAGAAGCTTCCTCTGGATCACGTCAATCACATGCGAAAAACACAACCACTTCCTTCCTTCCCCCTCACAACACAGCCTAGCCCAGGGCTGTGAGCCCAGCGGTATCTGTCAGAAAGGGGCATGCAAGTGTTGGACAGGATTCCTGCAAAGCAACCCAAACTTTGTGGTTTTGCCATGACATCTGGGCTAGGTAGATGTATACAGAAAATTTACTGCACATCCACAGACCACCTGGGCCTCATGCATATCTGTCTCACATGAAGGACACCTCAGCTATCTGCATGTGCTCAGTGAAGCTGCTCCATGTCTGTCTGCAAACAGCTATTAGACATCTGGGATTTCTGGACATCTTAATCGAGGTGGAAAAAGAGGGCATGTCAAGGGAAACCTGGGTACGGGGTGGCCCTGGACAGCCAAATGTCTGCATTTTCTTGTTCGACTGAGGTTTTGTCCCTTGGAATATGAGAGATCTTCCCCTTAGATTACCTTTGCCTGATTACAGAAATAAACATTATTTCATAAATAAAATAAATAAATAAATAAATCCAGAAATCTGATAGGAAATAAATAGAATTTACCACTAATTCTGTTTTAGAACACCCTACAAATATGAAAATGACCTAATCCTTAGATTAAAGCCATATTAGCAGAGCAGAGGGATATATAGTTGCTGTGCTGTCTGGATTATCTGATGGAGTAACACTCAGAAGTACTGCTTGCCAACCACACACATAAACCTGGTTTATCGTATCCTCAACAAAGTAGATTATGTTTTTGTGGTGCCCTCATCCACATGTTCAATCACTGGGACCGTGTTACCTTCCCGGTGACCTTCAAATTGCTCTTCCAAATTAAACAACCAGGCGTTAGTCCCCAGCTTCAGCTAAGGTAATTGGCTGTGGTGCGAGAGGTGTGACCCGGGGCAGAGCTTCATGGTGGCAACAAGGTCAGTTATCTCAGAAAGGCCCCAGCAGAGAAGACCTTCACCTTGAACCTGCCATGGGTCGCCACGAAGGTTCAGTGGCTCTGAGAGCTTTGTGATGAACTGAAGTCCTTCCTAGAGCACTGTCAGGCACCTGAGGGAAAGGGAAACCAAACAGCAGAGTTTCCCCACTGCTGCTATAATTAAGCAGGTCATTAGGTGTGAGCGGAGGTGGATGAGTTGCTGCAGACTGTGAGTTTGAGGTCCTGGTCCTAGTCAGAACAAGGGCAGTAGTACAGAGTTAGGTTTAGTTTGAATGAAGCTGGAAACTTATGATTTTACATAGTAGGTTTTTCTCCTGTGCTGAAGGACTTTACCAGTTTTACAGGTCATATGCACTCTTGTTACAGCAGCCAGTCACTTTGCTCTCATTTGGCATTTCAGATTGTCAAATCTGAGGGACACGTGTCTTCTGTGTTTTGAACCAACTTCCTTTGGCAACCTGTGCTCCCAAGGCAAACTTCGAATCCAAGAGAAACCCTCTCAGAGACTTTTCCTGCTCTGCTGAGTCCTGAAAAAATGACAACTAAAAATGCTCACTATTTTACAACATTTTATAATGCATTCTTTAATATTTAATAAAGAAGAGGCATGTTTTAACTGAAGTAAAAAATGTTTAATATTAATATTCACAATAATTGATAACTATCTTATAACAGGAATTCCTAGATATTTTAAAGCTCTAGCCATATTGTCCCAGCTGTGTTATCTGTAGAGAATGTGATACAGCTATGTAGTAAAGCTTCTGTGATGGCTAAGTATATTCAGTTATCTCTGCTAGTTTTGTACCCCCTGCCCATACTCTCCATTCGTCTCAGCATTTGCTAAATATTTTAAGCTCGTTAAGTTAGTTCATGCATGCATTACAAATAAGCACTTAGGGGGAAAATATGGCTATTTTATCCACCTTGATGTATGGGCATAAACATACCACTAATCTGAGTACAGCTGTGAGACATCGTCCGTTTTCCTCTTATTCCCCCCCTTCAGAAAACATACTTTGGAAAATGGGTCATGCGAATGCAGGGATTTCTACAGGGAGCCCACAGAACAATGAACACATTTGCCAGCACGTAGTGGGCTCCCATTGTCTTGTCCTCACACACATAATAGGAGCTACGCCAGTGGGAAGGCTAAACGGGGAACAAGTGGATGGATGGTAGAGAGGACTTTGGTAGAAAGTGCAAGAACCTCCTTCTGCTTCTGTTTCTTTCAGAGGCTTGTGCATAGTAATTCCTATCTGCTGTGATACGTTTAGCGTATATATTCATGATATGCTTGCTAAAGAAAACCTGTCTGTTGTCAGCAGGCTGGGTAAGTGCCTTTATTCCAAGAGCCCCTTGGAGTTCAGACAGTATGGCATCCATGAGTGAGGAGCATCAACTCTTATGGTAATGAAGATTACAGTGAAGAATGGATGGGATGAAAGCTCAGTGGCTCACCCACTGACAGCAATTCAGAGGATTTTCCCTTACAACACCAGAGTACTCAGCTATAGCTAGGTTTCACCAGAGCTTTCTGTACAAGCCGCTTCAGACGTTTCACAACCAGGCTGGAAAAATTAACATGTAGATAAAACCTTCATATCAGGCCTCTGAGCAAATGTAAAAATGGGCCCTTGTTTTTGTGTGAAAGACCTGGAGATAAGACAAGTAAAGCCCTGCAAATACACATACAAAAAGATACACAGTTAGAGTCTGAGTTGAAGACTCTAACACATTTGAAGAGCTGCACACAAGTCAAGTAGATTAAGTTAGTTTACCCCAGCTGATAAGTAGGCTTGTGAAAGTTAACACATCTTTTTTTCTTCCTTCAATTTTTATCCAGTTTATAACAATCTGCAGCAAAAGAATTATTTTCTGTTAAGTTCTGTGGGATGACTCTAGAAGATGATGGAGAAGTGATCAGTTCCCATTCACTTCCAGAAGACTTCTTCCCCAAGAATTCAAAGTGGCAATCAGCAAAAGCAGTAGTTCTTCCATCCCTTCTCCATTCAGTCTCCTCCACAAGCTGTGAGATTTTGAACACTCATCTTGTTACAAGTGGAGAAATAAAAGACATTGCTGAAGTGCCACTTTTCATATTGTTCATCAGTCTTCAGTATATTTTTGGTCAGGAAATATATATATATATTCTTTTTCTCCTGATCTTTTGTTTTCCTAATGCTTGATAACAAGATCCATTCCGCGTTCTTGTACCAAGAATTCCTTGAAAACTATAAGAGGCATCTTCCTATTTATAAAGTTGTTTGGAAAGTATGGATATTAGTAGCATTAGTAGTGTTTTTAACCTGCTTGTCCTCACCAGCTCCTCCCTGAGCACATAGTGATGAAGCATCTTTACCACCCTGCTCCCAGCCTTTGCCTCCAAAGGCAAGGATCTGAAAGCTGGTTTCACCATGGAGAAACCAAAGATCCCAGAAGGGCTATGATGCCTTTCTTCCTGCAAGCTGGCCCCTCCGAGGAAGAGGGGAGATCATGGGGAAGCTAACAGCACTGCCAACATGCTACCTACTGTGAGCATTAAGCCTGTCTTAAACAGAGAAAATTAATACCAAGCACCTCATTTAAATGGCATCTCATCTGGGACAAAAGCCAGGAAATATAAACGTTGGTTTGGTCTGCTCATCTCTCACATGACTGTGCCTTTTTATTTTTATTTTTTCCTGTGATGAGCGGTAAGGATAGAAAATCAGCCCCAGCTCTGCATTTCCTGGCTTTTGTCGGTTTATGTCACACCCATAACATTATTCAAACGGGAGGGGGGGGGGGGGGGGGGGGTTTGTATGTAACAGATATATGTCGACAGAGCCCTGTCTAATGCCTTTTAGGTTGCTAGGAAACCTGGCTCTGTAGCCACCACAGAGATATCTCCGGCTAGGGGCTTAGATAAGCTCTGACTTGTTTTGATTAGGTGAGCTTTATTACAGAAAAGACAGCAGCATGCTTGACATCGTGAAAATATGACCTGCTACAAAAACGATGGTGCAGAGATCATATATTGCTCACAGTTGCGTCCCGGGGAGGACACTAAGAATACATTTCTGGCCCCACCAAATCACTTCCACCCAGAAAAATCCACACCTCCTAATCAAGGTTTCCCACAGTCCCCTAGGACCTGGGGCGGCCACCACTAACACCTCTGTGTCAAAAAGCGCTGCGGTGAGAAGTCATTATTAGTCTGGCTTTAATTTAATGTTTTGGGAGAACGGTGGTATTTGTGGTCAGGTGGGTAGAGCAGATAACTAAGAATTAAATTATCTACGTTCTTCCCTTAGCTCTGCAATGTAAGATTGTGCTTAAAGAATGAATCTGAGTGAATTATACCCATGTAAGATATTTATGCAGCCCCATTAATGGAGGGGGCAAAGAGATATGAGCCTCTCCAGTGTTGTTTGTGGCAACCTGGGGTCTGCTCTGCGGCACTGAGGCTGAACACATTTCTGCCTGCTCTTCTGTGCTGATGCCCTGCCCCTGCCTACAACATGTCCAACAGTCATTTGGCCATGTGGTGGAAACGCTGTGCCTTCCTGATAACTGTTTTTCAAACTTCACCTCCTTACTGATGGAAAGGTTTCCCCTTGATCTACCCTACAGCAATTCCAGCACCTTACTACTTGTCCTGCCCATTGTGCACAGGTAAATAATAGGTTATTCCTTCCTCTCTGCAGCAACCTTTTATATGTTTGGAAACAGTTATGCTTTCTCCCTCAGCAGACTTTAAGCAAAACAACCTAAACTTTCTCAGTCTTTCCTCATAGACCATATTTTCCTGAACCTCTTTAACTCCATGCTGTGTACCCTCTGAAGGCAGGGCAGGTATTCTACAAGCTACAGATAAAAACAACAATATCTAGGTGAAAGCACCAGCCTGAGCACAGGCTTAGTCATGCTGCACCTGTGAGCTATGCAATTTCTGTCCATGTTGCTGGCAATAGCTTGGGATCACATAAGCTACCCTTTAATTAGGAAGGGATCAAGCAGACATATCTGATGATATACAGGCTTGCCATTGGGTGGTTGTGCTGAGCTCATGAGCAGCTGAAACCGTATGACAGAGACCTTGGGTCCATGCTGGGCTGTAAGCACTCTCAGGGCTTTCAGCAGTCTAAGTTTACATATACATATTTACATTTAATAAGGTACACATTTCCATCAAGTACCCTCATGTGACAGATGCAAGTTGTAGCAGTCAGCAGAGGCAATCTAGCTGAATTGCTCATGGGGTCTATAAAGGCTCTCCCTAAATTTATGTCCAATTACATGAAAAGTTTCATTCACTCAGGAAGTATAATCAGCCCATAATTGTGGCATTGTTAAAGAAATCTCTACGCATCAATCTGTCTCAGATAAAGCTATTACAGGAGTTAAAAAGTGATCCAAAGGGTGAAAACAATCAGGCTCTTTCCAGCTAATTGGGAAAGCAAGTTTCAGAATAATAAGTTCTGTGCCAAGAACTGTGCAGCTGAAGTGTTTCAGTTGGGAGAGCTCAGTACAAACAGGTACTTTCCAAACCATTCAGTATATAGGTTAATATTAACATTAGGCATTGCACATTTAACTCAACAGCCTAGGAAGTAATGATCTGGTATGCTTCCTTGCTCCTGTGCCTAAGCCTTGGATCTGCATACAGTACTTGAACATAACCTTATGCACTGCAGTCCTGTTAGAGAGGATACAGAAAGCCTGTTGACACTGTCATTGCAGCTGACACCTGGAGCAAATCCTGGTGTCCTAGCTGACTTGGACAATTTGGCCTGTGTCCCTCAGGAGTGTGTGAGCTGTGACCACACTGCAGCAGAGCAAACCTGGCATCCTAACAGTCTCCACTGCTGCTGTGATTGGGGCTGAGCGTCCCTGTGCCCCACCAGCACTGCGGTCAGCATAGACTTGCCCCGTGCACAGCAGAGAACCACACTGGCCTCTTCCACAGAAGGTGACTAAGCCCAGTAAATGAGTGCAGAGGCTGTTCAGCAGTTGTTCCAAAATACATTGCCAGCTTCTACTGCCATCACTTCCTCAGCACACAGCCTCAGAGCCCCACCACAGAAAACCTCACCCTCTGGGCTGCAGACAAGGCCAGCTCAAACTAGGGCTATGGATGGCTACACACAGTTAGAGCCAATTTTGGCCAGATGGTGTTTGTGCACTACTGTTGCCCCAGTTATGTGCCTGGCTCTTAGCTGCCAGCCAAGCTGTGACATAACATGTTGCTACATGGAAGTGCTCTTGGGGCCTGGGTGTTGCTGTTGGCAAACAAGGATGGGAGGCTGCTGGTGGAAGAGGCTGCTCCCATGTTTGTGTGTGTGTGTGTAACACATGACATGGGGTGAGATGAGTCTCTATTGTCCCTGTCCCTGAGCTGCCCATCTCTGCTGAAGAATTCCCAAATAATGCAGTGTATCTTTCCTAAACACTGTTGTACCTAAATATGACTGTTTACTCTCAGCTTTTAAGTAAACATGACTTAGGCAGGACACCTACCAGAACCAGGGGCAATACCAGTCTTGCTCTTGGGGGCCCTCTACTTGTCCTGAGCATGGCAGTGAAGCTGGAAAAGGAGAATGTATGGCTCAAGAGAGTCTCTCAAAGCTTGTTAAGGTCCTGAACCTCTCAGACTCAGCATGACGCTTCATCCCAGGTGACAGTGCAACACAAAACACAGGTATGGCACTGAAGTCCCATACTGGCATAGTTTGTGATAGAGGCATGCATGTCAAGCTGCATGGCATGGTAGTTGACATGTGCAGCCTTTGTTTTGATGAATCTGAAGTCAAACAACACAGAGCTGCAGGCCAAGCCTAGCACACCAAGATGGCATCCTACCTCCTCCTCTCTGCCTCCTGCAACACTCCCTGCATCACAGGCCTGGGCCTCAGCCAGTTCAAGGCATGTGTGCGCACTGGGAGTCCTGAATTCCTTTTTGCACCTGATGAACTTTTAGGAGAGTATGGCTTTAGAGTTCCTAAGACTTGCAATTTCCATGCCAGCTAGGAGACTTGTGAGCACAGCCAAGTGACATTTGTGCCCATGTAGCAGCATGCATGAGTATAAGCCCATGGGCACTGGAGAATGCTCTTGAGGACCTATGTGGGTAGTGTCTGTGGAGTGCAGGCCTTGAGAGAGCAGCTCTCCCAGACACATCCAGGTTTCTTCAGGGAAGAAACTATGCAGCTTGCTTCAGATAGGAGCTGGGCTGACATGGCTGCAGTGTAGGTGACCAGGAGATCAGGGCCAAGGAGCAGATCTGACTACATATGGATTGTTTGGATGCACTCAGAGTCCTGGATGATGTTTGTGAGGTCTGAGAGGAACAAGGACAATTTTTCCAACTGTGCTCTGTATGTAAGCAGTTTTGGCAACTGCTCCTACAACTCTACAAATAGGTGCTCAGAAACACCCCAGGTTCACTTCTCTACTTCATGAAATGAGAGAGGAGCCAATTGGGCATGTCACAGCCAAGGCTGCTGCTTTGATGGACTAATGACACATTGTCCAGATTTAAGCCTCCTTGGTTTGCATATCTTGTTACAGGAAAATTGGGACTCTGTACTCACTGGAAGCAATGGAAATGAGTTATTGGTCTGTGTATTATCTGTATACACATGGCATTTCAGCCTCACATCCTCTGGTTCCACAAACATGTGAGCTAGCCGAGCTATACATTGCTGACAAGGGGTGGTCTCGCAGCACAGCTACCTCCTCACATCTCTTTCTTTATTCCATTCCCATTCCTCACCACTTACTTACCCCTCTTTCCTGTGCAAGTTTGGACATACATTAATTGGTCCCATCTGAGCTCATGCAGCTCCTTAAGACAGGAGAAAACCATCAATTTTATTTTTTGCTGTGTTAGGTTTCCTTTGGCTTAGCAAATGGATGTAGATCACAGGTGGATCTGACAAGTGCCAGAGCGGACACGTGGTAAATGGCAGACATGCACAGCTGGAAAGGCAAGAAGGCAGGGGAGAGTGGTACCTCCCCCTCCAGTGGCAGTTAGCCATTAAATCAGCTCATCCCATCCTGCAGCATTGCATCTCTCTGTGACTTGGCCACACACTGAACAGATGTACTGATGAGAAATAGGCTGAGGGACATTGAGCAATTTCCTTGCCAAAAATGTAGCACAAAAGACCCCTCACAACTCATGTTTTTTATACCAAAATCTCTCTTCAAGACAACAAAACCCTAAACTCAGTAATAAGATAGGCTCTGCTACAGTTAAAATACAAACATGAACAACTGACTTTCTTTGCTGTTTGTCCTCCAAAACAATACACTCTTCCTCAGGACTCGCTGAAACACAGAAAACCAGGTTTGGCTGTGTACTCCCAGCTGCCAGCTGTGTTTCCCAGCCTCTTTACCCATCACCTCACCTAAAGAGCTCAGACAGCAGAGAGGTCTGTTGTCAGAAAGATCACAACATTAGGAGGTGATTTATTGTGCCCATTGATTCAGCTCTTCCTTCCCTGAGTATTATACGCATGGCTCAATTAGAGGACAGATTCCTTCTGGATAGTTTTCCTGGGCCTAAAAGACAGTATCTGAAGCAGAGTAAATGACTGAAATTCAGCTAGAGTCAGCAGAGAGTTTGCCCAATTGAGAAATGGAGTTCTCCTTAGGGGTGTCAGCCAGACCTGTTAAAATTTGTGAAAGCATATCTGATTTACACACTTTCAGTGTGCTATTACTTCTGTCATGAGGCTGAACTTTTTAATGAGATTAATGATCCATGGGTCACAGTGATTGGAGATTGATGAGGTTCCCACAAAAATCAATTTACTGTTTCTTCCTACCAGGGGTTGCTGCCACTCTGCTGCATCCCAAACTGGGTCACAATTAAGATGATGTAGTTCCATCTGGCTTTCCCTGACCAGTTTGTTACATATAGTTTTCTGATAACCTCAAGGGAGCCTAATAGTAGCAGTGCATTAACCCACTGATGCTAATCTGCAGGATTGGGTATCAGGATATGCAAATGAATTAAACTAGATCTTCTTTTCAAAAAGTATCATAAGATGTCCCTTGAGCTTTATGTACTTTTGGACATGATTGGATGCATTAACATTTAATTTCTGCCAGGTGGTGTTCACCTTCCTCTGAGGTAAAGAGCTTACAGAGTGACACAGATCTTGTGCCTGCCTTCTTGTTCTTCTAACAAGAAACACAAGATCCAGTTTCTCCTCATCCTTCCCCCACTGCTTTCCTCCCACAATGTTTTAAAAACCTAACAGTAATGTGAAAAAAAGTTGTTGTGCTCCCATTAGGGCTCTGTTCTCACTCAGTGACTCCCCAATCACATTTGCTACCTTCATGTGTCAGTGTGGTTGGAATCTAAACAGCAAACCTTTCTTCTTCTTCTTTTTAAACTACTTTACTTCATCCTGGTTGTGCCCTGAAACAGCTACTTTAGCTTCTTGACCTGAACTTCAGAACAACTAAGTGGAGATTTGCACCAGAGTCCCAATCCAAGGCTTGTGCAGATCTCGTTGACTGATGGGGAGGGATTTGGGGTTGTTGGTCCATCCAAAGTGAATATTTGCCCTGTGCAGGCCCTCAGGACAGTCTGTAGCTCTGCAGCACTCCACACTATTTGATTTATGGAGTTCCAAGTGACCTGGGACATAACCATTGCCAATAGTTAAGATCATAAATTTTAAATGTCTGTAGGGACCACTAGCCTTCATTATACCGGAAGCCAAATAATTTAATCCAGTAAATCCTGCCTCAAATCCATATCTTGTGGTTGAGCTGGAACATATATTTTCAGAAGCTGTTCCAAACTCAATTTAGAGATTTCATTTTAATGAGGTATCCCACTGAGCTTTCTGCATCCCTGTACCTCTCCCTGTGTGCAGCACTGTGTATGATGTGCTCACATCTCTCTTCTTATAGTAGTTTTGCTTAAAACATTGCTTATTTTGGTTAGATCAGAATTATTTACTGAGTGCTACCAATGTGTTCTCCCTTGCTTAAGTAATGGTTTTATGATGTAAATTAGACAGATAATGCTATTCATAAACCATACTGCATGATCAGATGGCAGACTAAGCTTAGCGAGATAGAGATTTCCTTTTTAATTAAAACTGCGACACTTCTGTGTAGCAGATTAACACTGAAAGGGTCACTGGAGGAAGTGAATTAAAGTAGGATTTGAATGATGAGAAAGTGGCCATTTTTTAGCAATTTAACAGCATAACAACTGTGTCACTTCCCAACATCTTCCTTGAAGGGCTCTTAAGACTATATTACCTTGAATTAACCCTTAAAGTTCCTTAAAGATAGTAAAATATTTTATTATGAAAACTGGGACATGGAAGGTTAAAGTGAAAATGAAATAATCTGGCTTCTCTTTTGCAACATTCATCTTGGCAGTGAGAATTTGTTTTTGGAAGTACCTGGTACCCAGGCTCCCACCAATGTCTGTTGGATTTGGGAGATCTTCAGCTGCTTCAGAAATTGAGACCCAATCACTCATTTTAGGTAAATTGTGTTTTTCCCTCAGACAATGTGTGCACTCGACAATTAAGCTGCAATAGGAACACTGAGCTTTAATTCCCACAATACCCAACCCTGCTGGCTGGCTGGTCCCAGGAGGCTGTCAGTAACCAGTGCATCCGCAGATGTCACCCTTGCACTGAAACATCCTGGCTTTTTGATGAAAGGAAGCCTGGAATATTTTATCTTGCTTAAACACTCTCAAACTGAAGATCTTGAATCATCTTGATGTGAGCCCACCTTCATACAGTACTCAACATGAATTTCTCCCAGTTAGAATTAGCTGCTGTTCAGCTGGCATCTGTTAACAAAGCTGAGTATAATAGGTGGCTAACTTCAGATCTAAAACTTGCACATGAATCCTTTTGCTAAATATTCTGCAATTAGACATAAGCTGAGTAAGGCAGAGGCTGCAGTATTGTATCAGTAGGAAACAACTAGGGAGAAGAAATCCAAGCCGTCCTTGTTCCATTAGGGAAAAAAAAAAAAAAAAAAAAAAAAAAAAAAAAAAAAAAAAAAAAAAAAGCTGAAATATTTCCCCATATATTCCTCAGGTATGTAAGAAGTTCTGAATCAGCTACTCACAAAGAATAAAATTGTTGTCATTAAATTTCCACATGCCTATTTACAGTTGATTAGAAGTGTCTAAAAATTCTTATAGCAAATATCAGCTTTCTTCCAGAAAAACTGTCTGTTGAAAACAACAAATCCAGTGTGGTAACAGACATTACAAAACAGACCAGCTATTTGGTATTAAACTTCAGTAAACGATCTGTATAATCAAATATTTCTGTGCTGGCACACATACACATACACACACACACACACACACACACACACACAAAATGAACTCAATTTATCTTCACCTTACATTCGTGACAAGAAAGTGACTTCATCCTGGTGAAGCTTCTATAAGAGACAAACTATAGGAAAACCAGAAAGCCCCTAATACTCAGACTGCAGGCTCCTTGGAAGGGGAGTGAATTTACTTTGAATACTGCCACGGCACAACAGCATCCTCCTCCTTATAGAGGATCTCTTGATAGAAGTGAAGTACATTTATAACAATAAGAAATAAAATTATGCTTACCCCATTGAGAATCTCAAAGGAAATTAAATTTTAGTTTTAGAGAATAACTGAATAAAAAACCACACTGAGCATCAGCATAGACCCTTCTCCATACTAGTTACAAATGGTGCTGGATATCCAGACATAGAGGAGCTGGAAAGAGAGTCCAAAATGGGCATGTTTTGTCCCCAGCCCCCTTTGAATCCCATGTTAAAAAAATCACCGAGCTTGCAGCTGCAGGCAGGCAGCAGGACCCATGCCTCTACCTGTGATCACCTACCCCCATTGCTTTGTGCCAACAAACCCTGCAATGCAGCAGCAGTACTCTGCACTCGGGTAAGTGTTTGCTTGTCTCCCGATGCCTGTGCCAGTGAACGTGTGCAGGCAGCGGGGAGCTTTAATAAAGCAAACTCTGCAGTAGACTGCAGAGCGGGCTGAACAGTTTCAGTGGTGCTGGGGTGTGCCAAAGCTCTCTGCCTCCCCTCCTCCATGCAGCCCTTAAGCCTGATAGATTAAAGCCCTGGCCAGCATCAGGTGGTTAAAACACAGTTCATTAGCTCACGTTGCTTGCTGCCTGCCTGCCGTGGAAAGGCTGCAGGAGCCGCTCATGATGATCACACACTGAATGTGTTTACTGGAGTTCAAAACAGCTTGTCTCCCTCATGCCAAGACCGCCCTTTAAAATGATATTAATTAAGCAAGCAGCTTTAATACAACAGGCAAATGGCATGTAATCAGTGATTATAGCAGCAGGGAAGGGCATGGTTTCACAGAGATCAGCAAGAAGATGATGGAGGCAAGATCAGGTCTGCTTCACCAGGGGCTTGGACAGCAATGCTCCTTCTCCCTTTTCTCCCAGGTCCTGCTGGTGGCCTCGTGCCTCAAGCCAAGGTCTCAAGAGGGACATCTAAGCTGTACAGAAAAGCAGTTTCCCTTCTGTACCAAACTGCTGGGGAGGGAGATGTGTTTCCTGAACCCCTTTTTGGGACTGAGGGAAGGCAGGGGTGATGCAGCTGCAGCAGGACATGGAGGCATGGTCACCCCAGACACTGGGTTGGGGGGTATAGCAAGGTGGTGGCAGGGGCCAGGGCAGCCCTCATCAGACAGGGACTGATCACACAGAGAGCTTACCCAGCTGTAAGTTGTTTACCAGAACAAGATGGAAACCAAATTAATAAATTGTCCCAACTCGTGTCCCCACACTCCCACTCAGTGTATTTGCTTCTTTCCTTTCTGTCTTTGCTCCTGCCCTCCCACATGAAAAAAGCAAAGTTATTTGTTTATCTTCCTTGCAGTTTTTTATAATCCTTATAAAACCATTACCCAAGCTTTTGGGCCAAAACCCCGTTTTACAGCTGTAGAAAATGCAGCTCAGAGAGGCAGGGTGACTCAGTCCAGATTTTATAGCCAGCCCACATCAGAACCAGTTTTCAGGGCACATTTTGTTTGGCTCTCAAAATGAACCTTGTTCCACCAGCACCAGAAATTTCGGTGGAGCCCCAGCTACCCATTGCGCTGAACTTTCTATCTTTATCCCCTCCAACAACTATTTATTCTTTGTTCTTCGGAGTCCTGGATGTTGCGAGATGTAAAGCAGAGCATATAGCATTGTTCACTTCAGCTTTGTGCTGGTGAAAGAACAAGCACAAAGGAAGGAGAGGAGAAAAGGGGGCACCTTCTTGTATAAAAGGCCCTGAAATCCCATATGGAAAAACTCTATAGAAGTGAATAAATGTGATTCTAAAAGCCTATTGAATTTGAGAGAGAATGATCTCCTTCCCACATGGTTTTCAAACATCATATAGACTGGTGTAGCATTCGAGCACCTAGAGAAAAGAGATCAGTCTCTTTTCAATTCTATGGGTTTATCTATATAAGACTATTGCTTTCATTTCCACTAAGTACCTTATGGAAAAGGCCT
Organism: Nettapus auritus; assembly: GCA_011076525.1. Classification (NCBI taxonomy): domain Eukaryota; kingdom Metazoa; phylum Chordata; class Aves; order Anseriformes; family Anatidae; genus Nettapus; species Nettapus auritus. The sequence goes on from CM021769.1 coordinate 17,121,279, forward strand.
AGGGAAAAGGATGAAAAGATAACTAGGACAACAATTTTGGTTGGTTTGTTTTGGATTTTGAAGCAGTTGCAGAATAGCAAGCAGCAATATTGCTTTCTTCTCCCAATTCTCCATGGTATTACATTTGTTTATTTTGTTTATAGGCTTTTCTGTGGCAATTGCCACAACAGTGTCAGGCAGGGAGTTTTTAAAATAATGTGAATGCTTGCCTAGATGTTTTTTGAGATGACTGACTTGCCTGAATATTTATCTTAACTATACTTGGATGAGGCTGTGCTCAGAGGAAGGCAAAGTGAGTCTTCATGATCATTTATCTTGCTGGATGAAAAAGCAGTAACAAGTGAAACTGTGGTAAGTATTGTATCATCCAAAGCCTCTCAGGGGAGGAGAGGGCTGCAGAATGCAGCACTGCCAGCAGAAAGGCTTTTTTTTTTTTTTTTTCTTTTTTTTTTTTCCACAAAACTGCTGCAACAGGCACATGCAGTCAGTCTGCCAGGGAGGTCACAGCTGTGCCAGATGAGCAGCAACATGACTGCAAAGAAATTCAACACAGCATTCAGGTAGGCTGATTTCCCACACAGAATTAAGCAAAACTGTTCCCAAACCCTCCTGCACATATGTGCATGTGCGTAGGTGTGTTACGTAAAGGCCGTGCTTACCCTGGAAGCCCAGAGGGAACATTAAATGACTGCGCGCGCTGTTGACGATGGACACTGGAGTGCCCAAAGGCAGCTTTTCTATGGCAAATTTGTGTCATATTTTATCTGCTACAACATCTGGGCCAAAAATTGGAGCTAATGATCTAATAAGACAGCTCAGCTATGAACAGTCACTCCAATGTCTTGACCCTGATCATCTCCCATTTTTTTTCAGACGATAACAAGCTTGGCCTACTCACTTAAGGACTGTTCGTTTCAGTTATCCCCAAGCCTTGTGGTCTCTCTGGGCACCAGTCCTCATCCAGAAACAGTTCTGAACAACGTGCCTGCAGGTCACCTGTGGCTTTTCAAAGAGCTACCAGCCAGGGGCAGGGTGGGAGTGCAGGCAGGAGTGCTTGGAAATACTGCTTAAAATAGGTTGTCCTTTATTTCACCATTTTCCCAGCTATATGTGCTGCTTTCTCTGTCCCAGTGAGTGTTCCCTTTGCTGCTGCTGGTAGGAGGCATGGTTCTGTCCCTCCAGGGTGACAGGCAGGCATCCTAGAGCTGCCAGGCTCATTCCTGGAAGAACACCTGGGCCAGGAGACGCCACACAGGTGAGCAGAAGCTAGAGGAAAGGGAATGTTTCCCTGCCTCTGCCTCTCCTCTGGCCCACTCATGCAAGGCTGGGAACAGTCAGCCTTTCATCTCCACAGGCCTTTGCTTATCCAGCCATACAATGGGGAAAGTCATCACTCTTACCTCACAGAGGGGTCAGGAGGCTTTACTCATTTGTACTCATAATGAATGAATGGCATGGTAGAAGGGCAATGTCTTCATTAATTACTATTAGTCCCCTCACTGTGTGGAGGGTAAGGATGGTTGCAGGGAACATGGCCAACCCTCAGTGGGTTACAAGACCTGTGTCCACCACAGAGCTGCTCCCATGCATGTCATGGCAGAGCAGCCTGGACTTGATGCAAAACTGTAGTCAAAATAAAACAGCATACTGCACTGTTTGCAGCTACTTGCCCTTCAGATGGCATTTTTTTCATGTGCTTCTACATGGTTTCCAGTCAGTCCTGGGTTTTGTCAAAGGTTTCCCCAACGGACACAGCCATGATGCAGAGAAGGGTTGGTAACACTGTAAGACCAAGTTAGAGCATGCTCCATAAGTGGGGCTGTTGCCCCATACTTCACAGGGTTTCCTTTCTCCCTCATCCAGGCAAGGGAGGTGAGCACAGCACGTGCGGCCTTCCCCACCCCAGGCCCTTTTGGTGCTGCCTGCAGTGCCCAGGCTGGCAGCTGGCTCAGGTGGCTGAGATTGGGGCTCTTCATCCAACCAAGTGCCCAACATACCTGGGCTTCAGTGAGTTGGCGCTGTTTTGTAATTAACGATGCATTTTCAGGGCTATTAATTAACCCTCTTAACTTAATCACTCTGGTTATTAAAGAGAAAATTTGAGTGAAAGTTTCTGGAGTCTCTCCTGCGCCATGTTTCCTGTTGGCAGCGGCAAGCAGCTGCACTGTCCCCTGAGGGCAGGTGGATGGCTTTGGGTGCTGGCTTCAGCCCAGGCTGGCACCCTGGTGTCGGTCACTTTCCTGCTCCATTCCTCTTACCTGGATGGGTTTTGTGGAAGGCACCAACAATGCATTTGCCAGCTCCTTCCATATGCTCTGACAGAGCCACTGCCCATCACAACATGAGCTTCTCTCTCCACCTCTTTGTCCCTCTGGTGCTTTGCTATCTGCTTGCAAAGGCAGGGCTTTTATTATAAGCATGTGTATTATTGTCTCACCCTTGGCACCCTCCAAAGGATGTCTGTATATCTCATCATACAACCTGACACAATATCCTTCCCAGATGGTCCAGATACTGCTGTTTCATTAACATGTTTCTCGCTGCTGCCAAAGCCCAATAGAGTTGTAGAAATGGTGGCTAGAGAGTGCAAGAGGCAGTAATGAGATTTTTTTATGTGTGCCTTTATGGTATTGAAGAGCTTTATGTATCATCTCTCTGAGCATCGCTCTCGTTCAGGCTGCTGCTGCTGAACATGGTCTGTCTGGCTCCCACATCAGGCACAGCACATCTTGATTTCCACTTAAATCAGTCTCCTACCATTTTAACCCCAGCAGCCTTTGAAATCAGGAGGCCACTGGAACAATAGGCAGAATTTATATGGCAGTTTTCATCTTCACAGCAATTTTCAAACAAGAATGGATCGATCTTTAATGCTCTCCTATGCAGGACATGACAAAAGCCTGCGAGGCTGATTTTGCAGACTGAGAACCTGATGCTCAGAAAACCTGAGAGACCTGCTGGAAGCCATGAAAAAAAAAAAAAAAAAAAAAAAGTAAGAAAGAAAAAAAAAGTGTGAACTGCACAAAGAACAGATGAGCTTGTGATACCCTGTACCACTGAATTTTTACATCCATGTCATGTTCCCAGATGATATATTTAACCTACTAGGCAGCTTATTCTCCATGTCCTACACTTCACCACGAACACCAGAACCAGGACGTTCACTGCCACCTGAGTGTGTCAATGATGCTCACTGATGTGACGTGCTCTTGCAGTGGAAAAAGAAGTTAATTATTGGCAGTTACTGGGTGTATGCTAAACCAGTGCCTGGCAATGCTGAGTGCTGTGGCTGAGTTCAGGACATACTCAAGGCTGTACACAGGGAAGGGTCTTTGTGTTGGAAGTGATTCCCCAGGCAATGGGAGCACTCCCCCATTGTTATAAAATGCTACCCAGTGGTTTCCCCAGGCTGCCAGACATGCTGCTTCATGCTCCCGGCCCTTGGTCTCTCTCCTTCTGTTCATGTAGCCTAACAATTTGCAGCTTCATCACTGAACCATAGCACATCCTGAGTCAGCCTAATATTAACAGGTAGCTCTCTCATCTTACAGACCAGGGTACATCTGCACCCTAGAGATTACTCTAGGGTTTAGGTTATCCTTATCAACAGGATGCCTTTCTTTCAGCCAAACCATCCACTTTGTTCTTTAGGATTAAAGACAGACTGGGAATAAGTGATTTATATTGTATATTACTGACCTGAATCTGCTCTGCTATGATAGTGGGTCTGAAAGTTTGGCTGAGCTAGTAATGTGATTACACAAGAAATCAGACTGATAAAGCATGGCTACCAAATGTGAAGGATGGCTAGCAGTTCTGGAAGGTAAATATGGCTTAAAACATGGCAGGACCCTATTGACTATAACCCCAGCTCTGACACTACTCGGAACTTGGACAAAAGTTATTATGCTTCACTGTAATAGTTGCTGAAAATTTACTTAATTTTTCTACAGTTCAGAGGTAGGCTATGAGATGAAAAAATGAGTGTTTTTAAAGTATTCTCACCATATGAAATTAAGAGCAGACAACAGAAAAAAAAAATAGCTTTCAGGTCAGTCATTTCAAATTCCAATAAAAACAAGGACATAAACCCAAAGGAACATCATTGGGCAGAGGTCTGTAACACTTCTGCCTTTACCTAACAGTAAGTAAATAGAACCCATTTTAACAAATGCTACTCCCTTTCCCTAACCCCCCACGTATTTCCTCTGTATTCCCAAAAGGTAGGGGTCAGGAAGAGCTGACAATGTTAAGTAACTGCAGGTGCATCTTACATTCAGGCACAAGTGGAAATTGTCTGTGAAGGGCTCTGTCAACAAGGTTTTTCTTCAACAGATGTGACCCCATATTTTGATTTGGGCAAACTGAATCATTCTAGAAAAGAAAGGGAATTTAACAAATGCTCCAGGACAAAAACATATAATTTGTTAGAAACTAATGAATCACATACAGTCATGCTTCCCTTTCATTCTTTTTATTAGTGCCTACACTTGTGGTCCACCTCACTTCAGTTTATTAAAGATCAGAGACCCTGTTTTAACTTCAAAGTCAGCGATATTAAAAAGACCAAAAGCCGTCAGCAAATCCTGAAAGAATGGTATTGCTTCTCTCCATTTAAATTTTCACTTGCTTTTATTATTTTTCCTGTTTCCCATCAAACCCGTGGGAGGCAGTTATGCCTTTGGACTATTGCCCTATATCTTTTCATTCTGCCTTTTTCGTTCCTTTCTGGCCCATTCTGGAACAGGAAAACAATGTGGGTGGCAGAAGGGCAGCTTCCACCACTTCATTAATTCAGCATTTTATTTTATTTTTTTTAATTGAAATGTCTTGCAGAGACTCTCATTATACCTATTAATATACAATTTCACACCATTCTTAGCGGCATTCAGATATTATTATTTTATATTCAAATCCATGCACTTTTGATTTAATGCATTAAACCTAAGTCCCCATACATATATATTGTTGCTAGCCAGTCAGTAGCTGAGTAATATATATCTACATCAATGATGTTTTAATGATGCATTGTTCTAATACATCACCAAAAATATAGTGCTCTCATGATAGATTGGTGCCATACATCAATGTAGCAAGGCTTTTTTTTGATGTATTGCCCAAACAATGTCATTGTAAAGGAAGAAAAGGCACATAAGAATTTGCAAGTTTTAATTTACTACATTTAAAAAACCACTTCTACTATTCTTAACAAAATAATAGCTGACTTAGTCTGAAGTGGAAGAGACATATTAAAAGAGAGGTCTGAAGCAGCTATCTCAAGTGCAATCCAGTGGGTCAGAAGGCATCATGCAGACTCTTAAGACATATCCTACATCTATTTATATCAGCAGACAGAAAGGAAGGAAAATTGAATGAAGAGGGAACCTATTTTTTTGTTTTCAAAATGTACATAAGTCTGATTAGAGAGGTGGGGCCTCTTCAGCCGCAGGCAGGATGCCTTTGCGCTACAGTTCCAGCTGATCCCAGCTGCATGGACCCATGAAACCCTTGCTGGCAGTGGAGAAAGCTGATCCACCAGAAAACAACTAACCACCACCACCAAACAAAATTAACAGAATTATGTCTATGTTGATGAGTAGTAATTTCAGGAAAAACTTTGGCAGATTGGAGAGATTAGCAGTCAGGAGTAAGGTTCTTGCCAAAAGCCAGCTGTTTTGATCCAACTCTTCTGCTGTTTGGCTTGGTGTGACTGTCAGTGCCCCCAAACACTTTTGTAGAGCTTCCAGCTATTCACGCTCCTTAACTCACCAACAGTTGTGAGGCAAGAGTCAAAGCTACAGCTTTACAGTCATGGACTGTTGGTTGAATCCCTGCTGGAGCAGAGGGACATTTGATTGCAGAATCAATTATATTATGAGCTGTGTACAATTAATGCATACAGCTCCTTGGTGAGACCAGCAAGCAGCTACCTGCAAGAGTAGGGTCACAGCACACAGCAGCAGCCTCTGCAAATTCTGTGTCTCAAGAGATTTGCTGAGGGCTCTGATAACTGGTCATGCAGAACAGCAGTGCACAAAAGGCAGCAAGAAAACCAAGGGGGGAAGAAAAGGAATGCAGGTGAGCTGAGAAAGGGGCCAGGGAGCACAGCGAGCTGTCCCTGCCTTCCCCACCCAGCGCTGCAGGAGCTGCCCATGCTGGTGGGGCCACACACCTGTCCATGCAGATGCAGTCACAAAAGTGAAGCCCGAAGAGGAAATTCCTCCTACACCCCTCTTCCCAGCTGAAGCTTTTCCTGGCTAAGCAGAACTTCCAAAAACTGCTTTATCCCATGGTTGCTTCTACCCTAGTGCCCCAAATGAAGATGCTACAGGACAAGAAATCACATAAGCCACCCAAATGCTAAAACTAGCATGCAAAAAGCATTTGTTTATTCAAGAAAAAACGCTGCTGCACAAGAAATATGAAGTACATTGAGCTGCCTGATAGTGCTTTTCCTATATATGTCCTTCCACTGACATCAGCTGGAATAGTGAGTGAATAATAAAGAATGGAGTTATTGGTATTAAAGATGGAAATCTCTGTTCACTGTTAATATCCAGTTCTGTAGTTAACTTGTATCTAATGCAGGGGAAAAAAAAGCACTGAGTCGATATTGTATTCCAGGCAGAAAATGTTAGACTTTAATTAAATGAAGTAAACATCTCATTAAATGTCTATTTTTACAGACACTAATGAATCTTATTGCTGAAGGGGCAAAGGAAACATGGCAATGAATAAGATGAAATGTGTTCCTTAAGAATTTTGAGTAGTAAATATTTCCTATGATCTAAAAAGGTATAATAAGAAATCCTACTATATTAAAATACCTTTAAGGATGTAAGAAAACTGATCTCTGATCAAGTAATCTATAAATTAGACCACACATTTCCGCTTGGCTTTTAAAAACCTCCTACTCTGATTATAATGCACCACTGCAGAAGATAGTGTTATTTATTTTAGGATATTTCACACTAGGAGAGCAGAAGCTCTCAGCTGCAAGGCAACCTTGAAAAAGGTATAGAAAAATTTCAGCAATAAAGACTCCGTTTTAGAAGTTTTCTTTAGCTTTTGCTTACACCTTTTGGACAGAGCAGCTTACCTTTTATCCTGCCTCTTCCCACTGGTTACATAGTGAGATTTGTACTCATCGTGTTCCCCTTTACCTTCAAAATTCAGGGCACACAGCAATTTTGCCCAAAGCTTGCCTGCCACAGTCCTGGACCTTGTGGGATGCTGCTTTTTCTCCATCCATAGGGGGCTGACCTGCTGGTACCTGATGCCTCCAACCCATCTCTGAGATGGGCTGTCCTCACCCCCCAGCCCAGCACAGTCTCTAACCTGTCTCGTCCTCCTTTCCCAGTTTACTTTTCCCACCCTCCCAGACAATTTCGTGTATCTCTTGGCATCTCTGCCCAACCATATGCCCACCCCTTTCCCTCTCTGCAGTCCCTTGCCCCGGGTTGAAGCCACTCTCCATACCCGGGGTGGTGCCACCACTACCTGCTGCCTTGTGCACCAGGCTTTGGCATGGATTTTGCTCTCTGCATGATTTTCCTGCACCACACGTAGCCCTGCTCTCTGCTCTGCCTATGGTGTTAGAGCTTGCAAGACATCGGTGTGCTGTCTGCAAACACGGAGAGACACAGGAGCTGTACGTATCTCCATCCCCTGCTTTCCTCTCCCCGACCAGCTCCTGGTCGGGTTTTCAATCAGCCATAAGACTTGTGTGCATCTTTGTGCGTGCATCTCACATTACTCATTCATCAGTGCTCGCCTGTGTGGTTGTTGGTTATTTACAGGAGACCCTGTCTTTCTGTCATGCCCAATGTTGTTTTTCTCTGAAGCATCATCAGGCATTGCTGGAGGCACGATGCCCGGTGGGGGTGATCAAACTCTCTTCTCGTCTGCCCTGGAAATCAAGATCAGTCATGGCTTACGGTCCTGTGAGCCAGATGGTTAGCAGGGCTGCTGAATTCATTTCTCGGTCTTTCTGTGCATAAATCCAACAAAATGCTTTTGCCTTCCTACAGCTGGCACATGTGCCTAACAATTTGATCTTTTGCATTTTAAATATTTATTCAGTATTTAATTTAAACCCCTGAGACTAATCCTGGTGCTTTAACTTAGCCCTCAACTAGTTTCTGTGAATCATCTCTGTCACTATTTGGTGATCTTCGACAAATTGGCTTCACATACTAGTGGGGCACAGTCCTTGGTCATTTTTCTGTTTGTATTTTTGGGATATTTTGGAAAGAGCTACTGGTGATTTTTAAAGTATTACAAGGCATTAAACTGTTGTTTCTGTCTTTTAAATTATAGATGGTCTCCATAGAGACACTGAAGTTCTACATTGCTCTCTTGAATTGCCTGAAGAAGTGACACTTAGAATTACATTCGGAACAATGCTAATTAGCAAATGCTGAATTTTAAATAAGCTTCATGGCAAGGTTTTTGTCTGATAGGAGCAGCAACCAGCAATTGACTGACCAAACCAACAGAGCTGAATTACAGACAACATGCTATTTAATTATTCATTAGACATTTTACAGGGTTAACTACAATAGGCACCATTCCCTTTCTGAGGAATCACCAAGCCAAGCATAAGTGCCTTAGAAATCCAGTATAATAAACAGTCAGACAGAATCAGCAAAATGAAATCTGCTTCCCAAATTACAGTTTTTGTGAGGAGGGGAGAGGCAGAAACAAACCTTTGCAGCCAGTGGATGAGAATGTCCTGGTGCATGTACAGAATAGAAATAACCTGTCACGAGCCCAGTCCTGAGCATGCAGACACAGCTACTGTATGAGGATTTTGATGAAGGAAACTATTGCTGAACTGGGAGGAGGGCAAAACACTTGTCCCCTAACCTAGAATCAGACCTGGATGATGCAACTGGGCTATGTCCAGCAATTGTTAAGTGAGGCAAGACCCAGGAGAGCCTGCCTGCCATCATCTCCCATATCAAATGGACACCACCAGTTATGGTGCCATGGTGCCAAGGTGTCATGGTGTCATGGTGCCATGGTGCCAAGGTGTCATGGTGCCATGGTGTCATGGTGTCACGATGTCACAGTGTTATGGTGCCATGCTGTCATAGTGCCATGCTGTCATGGTGTCATAATGCCAAGATGTCATGCTGTCATAATGCCAAGATGTCATGCTGTCATGGTGCCATGCAGTCATGGTGTCATGGTGCTGTGCTGTCATGGTGGGGCTCCTCAGAGCTGGCCAGGAGGTGAGGTGGAGCAGCTGTAGTGGCCATGGCAGAAATCAGAAAATGCCAACAGTTGGAAACAGATGGTAGATGTGGATGCTGGAAGTCATTAGCCTGGCAAACTGTGAGTATGGAGAAAAATAATCTTTGGGGAAGGCTTTTGTATCAGCTGAGACCTTTTCACTTCCAGAATAAGCCATGGTCAAAGGAAATGATTGCAAGAAAGTATAAGATTTGTGGATCTGTGTGGAAGCCACAAAGTGGCTGGAAAGTCCTTGAACAGACACTGACCTAAGCTCAGATAACTCTTAGGAATCATAGGCTGGGAAATACATCCGTTTATACCACTGTTTTGTTTTGATCTATGTATTTCTTGTGCTAGCTGAAGCAAAGGCCAATCTTACTCCAGCAAAACCAAGGAATAAGGACAAAGTTCTGCCTCTCCCAAGCCAAAGGAAGCTGAAGAGGAGACACCTAGACACAAGAGCTGCACACAGGGCCCTGAGATCAGCACTGCCAGGAGCACTGCAGGTGGTATCCAGGTCACTGTAGTTATTCCTGGTTGGACCATAAGACTAGATGTTAACCATCAGATTTAATATCAAGGTGCATCACAAATCAGGTTAGTAATTCAGGGCCACACTTTGTGCCAAGATTTATAGTTGGCTGAGGGCAGGCGGCCTGTTTGTGTGCTATGTCCTTTCTCTGTAAGGTAGGGGCAACACAGATTGCTGGTACTGCAGGCAGGGAGCTCAGCCAGTGTGGCTATAAGTGTGTGCTGGTGTAACTGATGTTTGTAGAGAGCACTGATCCATAGAAGGAAAAGTGTTTTAAAA
>CM021769.1:17131339-17167867 GCA_011076525.1 Nettapus auritus
TTGGGAATTTGTTACTTCTATGGATGACAATGAGTGGTCCTGGGATGATCTCTGCAAGCCTTGATTTGTGGGGCTAAACCTTCTTTCCTTAATGCTTTTAATGTTTTTGTAACTGCCTCAGATGCTTCCTGTACATTAAACAAGGCACTGATGTTGATGATGGGTCCAGACATGAAGAAATGAGCAATAGACCAGACTCTGGAAGCCCTCTAGGATGGATGTGATGCCTTGGGACATGGCTCAGTGGTGTAATGGGCATGTTCCTGCCATCTGCTCTGTCTCAGGAAAAACACAAGTGCAAAATGGGACAACTTTAAAACACTGCTCTCTCTCTCAGCCAGGGTGATGCATTGCATATCAGATGTTGGCGTAAGGGGATTGTTTTTTGAGATGAGACAAATGAGTGAGTAGGATGAAACCTATCTAATCAAAGGGAATCAAATGTAACTGGTAATGCCATCCACAGCTATGGTAGTACTTCACTGTCCTTATTCTGCTATAACTACCTACATACAGGTTAAAACTTATTTTAGGATAATAAACTCTGTCTGTCTAAAGTGGTTCACAATCTGGAGTCATTTTTCTGCTATTGCTTTTTCATAGCAGCATTCACCATACTTACCATAAGTATTTGAATGGTCTGTTGCATTAGATTTGCCCTTACAACAGTCTCTGTACATTGCAGTTCTGGTAAATAATATTTGTGCTGAATCTGAATACAAGAATGTTCTCATCTCGTATTATTTTCTGCACAGTGTCCACCATTATTATGACTGCATGTCCCAAAATGCAAAGAAGGGCTCCCATAAGTATACAATTATTTCCCCTTTTCTTTCAGCCTGCATATATTATCCTTGCTAGTTTTCTCAGTGGCATGAAAAAGCTGGGTGTTGAAGCCTGCAGACTTCCGGTTCTACCCTGGAACTGAATCCCACACACTTCTCAGAAAGCAAAAAGTCTCCTTGCATGTGTCCACTGAGCATGGCAATATAGGAGTATACATAAGGGAGAGCCTAGAATAGGACCTTTTAGTTTGATAAATGAGAAGCACAAAGATGCTGGCTTGCTGATGTTGGTTAAGACAGCTAGTCTCAGCAACAACCAGGAGAATCTGCTGGTATCAGCACACTTGTATATGTTTGAGTGAGAGTACAGTGTTGTTTGGTCACCAAAGGGTTCGTAAATGATCACAGAAAAACACACACACACAAAAGGGAGCCTGATGTTTACCAGTAACCTTCTCTCTCCATTTGCCCATTTGCATGGTGCCAGCCATACGAGTATCTACTTCTCCCTTATGTGATTACTTTCTAATCTAGGTAAGATCCTGCCCCAGGGATGGCATCCACAAGTGGATTTGCCTTGCTTGCATGAAAAGATAGCCAGACACTTTGTCATTGCCCCAAGTCCCTAGACTCCCAATGCTATTTCATGGTCTGAGATGATGGTGAAGGCTCTCTTTAAAGCATCTTTGTTTGGGGGTGTGTAACCTTAGGAAAGACATCAGCAAAGCAGTCCTGCTCCATATGCAGCTGGGAACAGGCAGTAGATTTGAAGGAGAGAGACACAGGAGGCTGAGGGTCAGTCACAGGAGGCCCCAAAGCCAGAGTCACTGGATCTCTCCAGCTCTGAAGATTTTAAGGGTGCAAGGTCCCAGTGAGTGTCAGATCCCTCCTTTCAGTCCTTCTCGGGCTAGGAAAGGAGGGATCTGGGCTGAATCACATGGCTGAATGAGATGAACAGAAATTAGAAGGAAATGTTTGTTTAATAGTTTTATTCAATTTAATGTGTTTTCCTGTTACCTAGGAACAAATTAGCAATTACTTCAAATCTGATATCCAAAGAATGCACCTCTGGAGCTGACCTGACTGCATGAGTTTTGGCTGCACCTCAGTCCACATGTGTTTTTGAGCAGTTTGGTCTGAGTCCAAAAGTAATTTAAATCCAAACAGTGCTTGTTGTTTTATGAGAGTGGCTCTGACTGCTGAATTAAACACAAATGTGAAAAATAAAATGAAAGCGAGCAGAGGAATTATTAACTGCTATAAAGCCCATTTGAATTTTCCATGTTTATTATTACAGTGACCAATCACTTGAACCAGTCATTTCAATCTACATTGCTTGAAGAACTGTGAAGCAACTGTACTTTCTACCAAACGCTGTATTAAAACACATTATCCAGAGCTCCCTCTCTCAGAGCTGAAGATGTCTCCTTAGACTAATGTTCAGCTTCTGTATTTTCTGGCATTTGGTTGATTTATCCATGCAGCCATAATATTACAATGCTGCAGGCTTTTATGTTTCATTTCCTAGCTTTCTAAAGGAAGCAAGAAAAATAAAAAGGTAATTTAAAGCACTCTACAATTACTATTTAAGCATTACATCATCAGAAAGGCTGTCACTAACTAGTAAGTGGTCCCAATGACAAGACAGCATTACCTAGCAACTGCAGATAAGCCATTAACTCTATTTTGAATATCATATCCACCACTGAGGCTGGAAAATAAATTGTAGAGAACAAATGAATATGCCCAAGTGCCTGAAAAAAACCCAGCTTCTTCCATCTTGTGATTATGGTGTGAACATTTTGCTCTGTAATTCTGAAAAGATGCCCAATTCAGTTCTCTGAAAGAACATATGAGGACCGAATGGCTGTGAAGGCAGCTTCTGAGAAAGAAGGGAAGCATGATGAATCACACCAGTGCTATGTGTGCAGTCGTAGAGTGAGACAGGATTTTTCTTTATCCTGAAGAAGGACTGCTGGTTAAAATATTACTAAGTCTCAGAAGGTTTACAGTTATTATTTACACATCTCATGGGTCTTTGTAACCCTTCAGAAACGCATCTGGTATTTCAGGGAGCATGCTATGTTTACCCCATGCTCTGTATGGCAGAAAAACATAGATTTAGGTCTCAGCTTCAAATTTAAGTAAGCTTTATGTGAAGAAAACCATATTACATCTGAACTGCCATGACTTTCATGGAAACCAGCAGATCTTAAGGGGTGAAAAAACTTTGGACACCTCCTAGGCCCAGCTCCCCTCCTGACAAATGCTAGCAGCCCCTGAGTTTGTGCAGTCCCCAGGAAACTTCTGGGATTGCTCTTGCCACAGCTTGGACATCTGCAGTCCACACTGAGAAACCGAGTAAGGACCTCCACTGCAGCTGCGACTCACAGAGCAACGTGCCAGGAAAACAGCAGCAGAAGCTACAAGAAGGAGGAATTTGGGAGAGGCACCGAGAACTGGGTCTGTATGCACAGTACTGGACTTGCTGCCAGCAGGGCAGCATCTCCATAGACTCTCATCTTCTTAAATAATTGTCTTGAGTTTCAGCAACAAGCGGACTTCTTCTGTCATCTAGCACACAAGGAACATATCCAGAAGAAGACTGTCAGATACAGACAAAGCTCAAACCCTGATGCTTTCCATGTGACTAAAGAATGGAGGAAAAATGTATGCATCCTCCCATTCCTACCCTCAGCCTAGACAGGTTTCCAGGCTTTCACAAAGACCTCCAACAGGTCTAATCAAGAGTCAGCAGGCTCCATCTATCCTCAAACACTGCCTTTCATTTTGTTTGAATATAGGTCTGTAGTAAAATATATAGCAGTCCAATCTGTAGGTCTTTCCTTAAATTGCATGGCTTGTGGTAGCCATGAAATGAAGCCAGCAGATCAGGAAAATGTGAGGAGAGGAAGAAAGCTCCAGGAACGAGCAGCAAGGAAAACACTCTATTTTATTCTCAAGTCCAAAAAAAAAAAGGTGTTATGGACAAACATCACTCTAATGGGACCAATTCCTCTATAGTTTATTCCAAATAAATAAACTGTCCAATGGTTATATATGACATGGCATATTTCAGCCTTTAAATGGGTGCGGGACTGTACCTCTTACTATGTTTTCGTTCCAGATAACTAAAGCTTTTTAAAATCCTTTCCCTCTTCCCCCCTCTCCCCCCCCCGTCCAAAAAATAAGATGTCATACTAAATCACTACACTGATATGATTATAAAAACACCGTCTTTGATTAATATGTTACTTTGTCACAAGCAATAATAAAGAACAACAACAACTAGCCAGCACAAAAGAACAGGCATTTTCAGGAGAAGTGCAGAGAAGAAGATAAGTCCTAATCTGTGCTCTGCAATGGCTCAGGCCAGCCAGGAGCTGACACTCTGCCTCTTGCTGACTCCAGTAGAAATCTCTCAGCATCTTGTAGGCTCCCTGAGCATCTCGTAATATCAACTCCATCAGTGCAGTTGCAAGTACTCAATGTCCACATCACCTGTTAACATAAATTATGGTTAAGGGGATACAGCATCTTTAAGAGTTAATCCAAACTCTGGTGAACACCATTACTATTTCACCAGCGTAAGAAAGCTGCATGCTCTCAAGCCATCAATATAACTATCACCATCAGTGCCATGGTGATCAAAACATGTACACTGATTTTGCAGTATTTTCATATTGTAAAATACATAGAGACATTAAAGCCCCCAGTCTTGTTGTCTATGAATACTGCTGGCAACTTGGAATTTGTTAAACTATACACACAGCTTTGTGAACTATAGGACCTGAACCAATATCTGAGCCTGATCCTTCTATGACGTTATGACTCCATTTACTGTGCCCATTTCTAATTGTTTTCCTTACTTTAATTAATTAGTTTCTCAACAGGAACAATATGCTCTATGCATTTCAATGTGAGGAGATTACTACACCTCTAAGTTTGCTCAATTGATTTGGTCAGTGATCTTGCATCCTCTAACTCCAGGAGAGCACTGGATTTACAGAATAGCACTGCATCTCCTGCAGCATCCAGACACCTGAGCCCTTGACCTCACACAGAGAAACTCATTAGAAAACCAGCTAGAAGAGGCAGAAATAAAATTAAAACAAAACATGGAAACTGTTGTTGCAAAATAAAAAATGGCCCATAAGAGGGTAATGCCATTAATATATTTGCTAGCGTAAGGCAAAATGGCAACTCTAATGGAGACTTTCAGCAGAAATCATAAATGAGCAATGAAGATGCTGGTCTATTCAAGTGCCACATGGTTCAGTAGAGAACTCACAACCATTTAATGAACAATTTGTTAAGGGAAAGAGAAGAAGCAAATTTTGCCCTCAATTACAGTCAATGGGATTGCTTGTGTATGTCAATTGTAACTCAAAGTGACATTCTTGTTATATTAAATATTCACTTAAATTCACATTAATACATGTATTGTTTTAATGGATCATTTTATTCTCTGAGTGCACAGTTCCTGCCCTTTTCTTTTCTCAGCATAGCATTGCATATTACCTAATCATAATGAGAAAATGTACACAACTTCAAAATGCTGCAATGTAGAAAATGTTTAAAGCTCAAGATGCAGCAAGACCATCTCAGCAACTTTATTCTGAGGGGCAAGCTGTTGAGAGAGTGATACTTCTTCTATTCAACAAGGTAAGCCTTGACTACCTAAGAAAGAGGCCATATTATTCAAAAATATTCGTCACTCTGCATTTCCTTTCCTCTTTTCAACTGAGTTACTGTTGACTTTGAAAACCTCGCCTCCTGGATAGTCTGCAAGGTATGAGTTAAATTGCAGATATTATTTTATTTAACTTCATATTAAACCTAACAGAGAGAAATACAAAATGCAGCGTCAGAAAATAAGGCCATTAGAAACTTCCCTTTTGCATATCCTGGCATTTGTTGACTTGACCAGTTTGCATTTAATTTATTTGTTTGTTTTCTTTCTAAAGGGGGAAAAAAAACACTTCTGGGTGAAGGCAAAAAATGACAGTCTTTTCCTAAATATAAAAGTTCCCCCAAATATTATCCTTGGGGAGCAACCAAATCAAATATATGTGCTTCAAAGTTGTTGTTTCTATTTTTATTTTATTTTCTAAGTTAGGAATGCGTGAGAAAAAGAAATTATAATGGAGACTGTTTTTCATTCTTGACCATAGCAGGTACTGGCAAGATCTTGCTATGATTTATGTGCATACATTTTATATTTCATTCCCTTATCTTTTTAAATGAGTTGTGAATAATTCACAGAGAATGGCTGGGTAGATAACAGAGTTTATGCACCCCTGAAGATTGAAATCTTCTAATTAGCCAGCCACAAATATAGCTTGGAAGTAGTAACACCAAGTTTCCTTACCCCACATATCCATGGCCCAGAGCCCATCCTTATGTATGAGCCCTTCAGTATCCAGCTTCCAATTAGTTCTCAGCTTGTCCTTCAAGACATCCAACAAGGCTGACAGTGAAGACAATGTTCTTAAGAGGCCACTTGCCCTCTGGGAAGTCAACTGTCACTATCAAATTTGTTGCAGTAAAAAATTAAATGTTTGGCATATGGTAATGACTTACCTGTCACTATTGCCTCAGACCAGGCTTGAGCCTCACCAAAAAGAGGCTAATAAATCCCTATTAAGCCCTTCTTCTTACTTCCCAATAAGTCCTCCTCCTTGACCATTAGCTCTTGAGCCCACTGACCTGAGTACACACTTAAGAGACTTTGGTAGTTATCTGAAATAAGATAAAAAGAAGGCAGTCAGAAGCTGAGATGATAATGGCATATGGAAATAATGTGGTAATGTTGTTTTTATGCAGGCAGGCAGTCTACTAATAACATCATCACAAAGCACTTGGAGGTTTTTAACAGGAAAAAAACAATGGAGCTGCACAAGATATCAAGAATTCAGTGGCTTTGATTAAAAGCTCCTCTTCTGATTAGTTTGCTGTGAGCACAATGAGCAGGACCTGTAATTGCTAAGGAATAATAAAAAACTACAGCACAATGCAAACCAAAAAAGATGAGGGACACTTTCCCTCAGGAAAGGAGATGTACAGGTCAGGGAGATTGACTAAACAGTGGGAAGCCACCAATTTTTGCTCTAAGATTCCTGAAAAACACTGTAATAGACAGTCCTGGCTATGTAACTCCACTGTAAGCACCATTATAAAGACAGCAGATAGGCTTGGGGTCAACTGTTGTGATATTTGGGCAATACCACCATCTATTCTTCTCCTTAAGACTTGAGCAAAAATTAGCCAACACTTCTTCCATGGCTACTTGCAGAAAGGTGGCTCCACAGCTACACTTGTCCAGTGCCAGGAAATCTTTCATTCCTAATGTAAGTTTATCCTGGGCCTATTCCTACCTGTTGGTTCTTCTGCTGGCATTGTCCTTTGGCTTAACTTCTTTTCTGGTATTTTTTCATGATGATATTTATAGAAGGGAATCATAAAAGCATTAAAGATGTTCATATTGATCCAGAAAAAAAAAAAAAAAAAAAAAAAAAAAAAAAATAAAAAAAGAGAGAGAGAGAGAGAAAGAGAAAAAGGACAGCATACATGTCATGCTATAATGAGTTAGAGGGCAGGAGATTTAAAGAAATTTCTATCTGCATCTGAATTTTGAATGTGCTGTGTTGGGAGGTGAGGAGGGGAAAAAAGGTGTTTCATTTAAAAGAAGGAGGCCCCTTACAAAGTTTAAATTTGAATTTTCCTAAAGTGTTGGGTTCTTGGGATGCAAATGCTTAAATGCTGGTTGCTGTGGATGGCCCACATCCATCTGTGAGATGTTTCCACCCATGTGTTTGCATGCAACGCTGCAACGACAGGGGCTACTGAGCTGGGACCAGCTCCCTCCAGCCCTTCCAGCCTGCCGGCATCCCGTTACACTTCCCCAGGCCATAAAAACAAGCCATAAGTGCTTGGCTGGGGCCAGTTCCGGGCTGATCGACATGACCCGGCCTGACAGCTGGTCCACTCTGGTAGGCATGGGAAGGTTTGGCTGGGCTGCCAGCCCCGGTTCCATGGCTGCCTTCCTTGTGGCTGGCAATAAAAGCAGCAAACAGGGAGCTCATACCAGCCTGCTCTCTCCTGTAGTAATACCAACAATACCACAAATCCCTCTCCCTGATGTGGAAAGGAAAGGGGAAGGCTTAGAGGATGCAGTCCCCAGCGTCTGAAGCATTGTGTAGGCTTCTCCAAGCCGGTTTAGGCCTGGTCTGTCAGGCACTGGTGCTGGCTGAAGCAGCAAAATGCATGGCACAGGCTGCCAGAGCTGCCAGGGAAGGCAGCGAGTGCCCAGGTGCCCAACCCAGGGCCTCACAGCCAGGTGGGGATGTGGGCAACATGGTGTCCCCACAAAGGGCCTCTGGGGACAGGAGGGAGGATGTGTGTCACTACTGCAACACGGAGACATGCTGGGCCTCAGCCTCCATGTCCAGGCTGTTCTCAGAGGAAGGGGTTCAAGCTTCAGGCCCTCAGCCCACTGCAACTGAGGACATCTACTGAGCAGCTGGCGGACCAAGTGAGGAGGCTGAGTATTGACCGCATGACAGCACGGCCTGTGAATGGAAGTCAGCAGCCATGAGTACTTATGTGGGATGAAGTTATAAACAAGGCTCCTCTGCAGGCTGCCAAGTGGGCATTTGCCAGCACTAATTTTTGTTAACTTCTTGCAGGTTGCATCTGAATCAACAAGCTCATGTTGAATGGCTCTCTACCATGCTCTATTTTCTAGACCATTTGCTGAACTACTTAAAATGAGGAAAGTGTTCACATTTGATTTCACTACTAAGTGTTAATTTGGAGCCTGTTATACCCTAGTCTTTTACTAGTTTCAGAACTGATGTGATGAAATAAAGAATTAGGGCCACAGGCTAAAGAGAGGGGCTAGAAAATATTCTGCTGTATTTTGAACCTTCACTGTTGTTCCAGGAATGTGTTAAACCCCTAACCCCCTCCTCAGCTGCTACCTGAAGAGTATTGGCATCTCTGTTTTTTACAGTGGAGGTTTCTGAGTTCTTGGATGTGCCCGTAATCTCCTTGGTGTCAACATTTACAATCAGCATAGCCCCTGTTCCCTGGGATCTCTGCAATAGGGTCCCAAGTGTTAATTCAGCAGACATACTTGGACTGAGCCTACCAGGCTCAGTTGAAAAAGTTCTCATTTCTTCATACACAAATTTGCAGGAAATAAGAGAATGGACTCTACCATCTCCTCCCAACCAGGAATACACCCACAGCATAAGGCTATGAGCCACCAGGAAACCGCTACACTCAGCACCGAACAAAACAGGAACAAAAATTCCAACAGGGACAAAGCCACTGATGGGAGTACATGTTGCTTAATGGCAGGGTGTGTGGGCCTGCACACCAGCCTTAGGTCCACTGACAACTTTAGTACTGTGAACCCAGAGTCGCTGGCACAAAGATTTGAGATGTAGATTTCCCCTCTACAGGGAGAATACATGCTCATGTGTGGTCTTTTTCTCTGTCACGTAGTGTTTACTCTGTACAAGGTGGGTAGCTGTGTGGGGATGGAGAGAAGCTGTCCCCTGTATCACAAAGGACTGCTTGGCCACCATGGCCTTGCCTGCAGGGCAGGCTCAGAGCACTGACTTCCCTCGCCATGCAGGTGTCTTTCAGCACCCCAGAGTGAAGTAGTTGCATCCTGGAGACTGGCAGGGTGTAAGGCATGATCACTGAACACGGCAGCAGTCTGGTGACCGCATGGACTTAACTGCTCACCTCACAGACAAGCAGGAACAGACATGGCACTGGGCAATGCTTGCACAGGGGAAAAGCTTTCCTAGCAGCGATGCTGTCAGCTCTTCATAGCCTTTTCCCAGTGTCCACAATGAACAGGTCCCTGCTGAGCACTCCTTGAAGCTTCTTGTCTGCATCAGTTCTTTCCCCTCTAACCCAAGCAAAGAGTCTGGGAGATTAACAGAGACTTGTCTTGGCAGTTCTGTTTCTGTGGCAGGGCCACTGTTATATGCAGTGGGTTGCATTCACAAGGCCATTTGCATGTTTCACCTTTTTTTAAAAAAAAATCTATTTTAGATCTTCCTTCAAACACTTCTGCCCCTGCTTTGCCTCTCTTCTCTGCAGGGATTCTCCCAGAGCTGGCACCACAGAAATCTCTCATCATCCCTTAAAGAGCTCTTCTGTGTGAGTGCTTTGCCAAACAAACTCATCTTTTATGCCTCCCTGAGTCCATCAGTCCAGCTTTCCTGCCTTTACTTATACCAGTAACACTTTTTTCCTTTTATTTTTTTTTCTTTTCATTTCTTCTTTTTCCCCCCCTTTTTTATTTTTTATTAGAGGGTATAATAAAAAATTAAATGAAACCACAGAACCTCATTTTGTAAAATTTGGTCTGACCTACATCTCCAGAATCAAAGAAATTCTGAGCTAATGATGAATCTGCCTTGTTCAGCTAATCCTGTTTAATTGCCACGGTTCATGGGCACCAAGCTGGTAGTGCAGGAACAGAAGATTGTAGGGTGAGGCCTTTGCTGATTTTCACTGAAAAGAGTGATGGATATTTTCATATTTGGAAATATAAAACCGGGATAAATTTTTCTGTAAGGTGATAAACTGCAAAGTGGATCAAGTCCCAGACTGAAATATTTAACACCTATTCATTCAAAACAAAGTGTACTCAGTTCATTAGAAAATCCGTATTTTTGTCTTGGAAAGCTTACAAACATGTCCAAGAACTTGGAAAACTTCACTGCAAAAAACAGAGATGCCAGTGGTCTTTAGGGTGAGCAGAGGCTTTTATCAGGGGTTCAGGGGACTGTGACTTGGGAGTAGTGGGACATCAAATCCTTTTGTGTTTCCAGTTCTGGAAAAAATATATATATATATATATATATATATATATTACAATAGAGTTAGCATGTTTTTACTGCAAAACTAGCAGTCAACTTTATGCACTCAAACAATAGCCCTAAAAAAGTGGTTCCATTTTCTCAGCAATTCAGCCAATATGACCAATTGATGCCTGCTCCAGTTATTGTTGTCTTAACTGATCAAATTAATTTAATCTGGAATTTGGTCTAGACTATCTTGGTCTGTAAATCACTAAAAAATACCTTCATTGCCACACAAGTAGATTTAATAACCTTTGGGTAGTATCCTAAGAACTAAAGCGACATGAGAGATTAGGATACATGTGAAACAGATAATAAAAAATCTGCAAACAGATTAGTTCAGTACTTCATCCTTAAAGTAATAGCATCATTTGACTGGCAGTTTGAAGTCATTTACATATGAAGGATATTAATCATGAATAAGAATCTGAATTCTTCTCTATCTTGTTAAAAGTAGAAGCACTAAAGTATGTTCCATTATTTCATAGTAAGCAATGTAATCTACCCAGCTATATATATTATTAGATTTCACTTTTTCACTTATACATGTTCACTAATGGCAATAGCTTTTATATGAAGAAGTTTTTTGCCACATCGATGAAGAAAGGTTATTTTTCCCCATACAGTAACTACCTACTGTACTGAAGCAGGTCTAATGTGTCTAAGTACAGAGTACTAAAATGGCATTATTAGAACTATTGCTTCATAAAACTTCAAACTACCATAATTTAATAGTGTAATCAGACATTATGTGACTTTTTCTGCAGGTATATGTCTACAGCTGAGAGCTTCCTACTTGCAGTTTTTGCATGGACGTACTGCTGCATCAGTTTAGTAAATAGTAACTGATCTCCTGCTCTAAAGCTATCTTTTGGCAGAGTTAAGTTCAGTTAGGTGCTCTTTGCAGAACAGGCAACTTGCGGCTCTAAGGAGTAGAGATGGAGACGTTCACCAGCCTAGATATCCCCAGACCAGGTATCCCCAGCCTGAAGCTTGGAGGAAATTGCTCTGTATGGGGGAAATTGCTCTGGTCTCAGCTGCTGCAAGCTAAGTGGTGCTCAGGTCTATGTGTATAACGCAGGCTGAGCTGACTGTGGAGGGACTTTCTTCTACACTCTGACATGAGTGCTTGCCCCATCTCAGGCAGCACAGAGGTGAAAGTTGGTGAGAAACCAGGAGGTTAGGATGAAAATTTGGGTGGCTGCTTGTGGGAACAGAGATCTGGAAGACGTGTCATTGGCAGCCCTGGTTAAAGAAATAGATTGGCAGATAGGTTGAAAAAGTGGCAAGGACCATGGGACAAGGAAATGAAGAAAAGAGGCACAAGCTGGCCCTGATGAAGTTAGAGAATAAATCTGAGATGAGGGAGGGGGCAGGAGAGGCACAGGATAGCTGGTGTGGGGTCAGGGTGTCAGTGGATGAGTGGAGGAGCCTATGGCCACCAACACCCAGTCTCCTGCAGCCCTGAGTAGCTCTCACAGCCCCTGAAGCCACCCTTGCTCTGCAGTCAGCGACTGCCCACAAAAGCCATGGGCTGGGTCACCTCAGGCCTGTGCTGAACCTACAGGATGAGGCTCAGGGTGACACAGGGGGTGTCACCGGGATGCTGCATGGCGGAGTTTCCTGTGCTGGGAGCGCAGTTCTGCTTTCATGCTGCTGTGAGCGAGTAGTAAATTACAGGATTGAAACAGCAGGGAAAGGGCAAAGCTAAGCCTCAGAGTTAGGGAGTGCCAGAACTGAGTTTCTGTACCACTTTTCTTTGCCTATTTCCCTTCCAACACTCTTACAATGTGGTTTTAACATGAAATCCTGTAATTTATTTCAGCTCCTTCCTCTTTCCTGGCACAAGGGGAGCTGCTCTGAGCATGAATCGGGGTGGTGCTGTGAAAAAAACTCTGTGCAGCTGATCTGTGTTCTTGTGAACTTAGCTCTGTATGGGTGGGTGCTTCCTCTACGTACATCATTCGACAACTGCCTGACCAGGAGGCTTAGACAGATTTTCAGCTCACTGAAGGAAGCTCACTGATACTGATGGGATTGTGCCATGCATAGCTTGAGATAGTAACTGAAAAATTTGTCTCTAACTGGGCTCTCTGATAATGCCACCTTGGACTTCAGTGACCGTACCTCGGTTTTTTCTGTTAGAGGAGGGCGCCCTTACTTCACCGTGTGCCATAAAAAGCCATGAGAAATGAAAGCAGTATGTGTCATAAAAATGAAAGCGGCATTTGTGAAGCACTCGGCTACTTCAGTGCCATCGGAAAAAATGAAGAAACTACTAATTCTGTCCTCAGAACAAGAGCTGTGCAGTGGGAAGTGACTTGAGTATGGAATAATGCATTCAGAAAGAAAGTTGAAAAGAAGTATTTAATAAACTTCATGCAAAAATCCTGTGGGAAGCATAGTAGGAACGTCTTTAGGCCAAGATGGTTTCTTAATCTTTTGCAATTACATCTGCAACAGCCCAAACTGGCATTTCACAGATAACCTTAATTGGGTATTTTCTAAATTTTGAGTGCTTAGTTCTGTAGCCTTAAGACCATTCTTTTGTCATAGTATTTTCAGTGTACAAACGTGTAATATACAAAAGAATAATAACTTAAGCTAGTGAACAAGTTGTATATCTTCCTCTCTATATGTTAATTTGATAGAAAATACACTGGAAAGGCAGTTTTCACATTTTAGGTATGCTTATGTTAGCTGTGCTGTAGAATGTGGCATCCTCATTGGTGGCGTAAAGATGTTTTACTTGTTGACTGGATGTGCTGATGGAATTAACCTGTCTGTAATCCAGGTGGGGAGGGTAGACAAGCATCACGCTCACTGCAAATCTGATTGTCAGGGCACCTGGTGGACACGTACAGGATTTTTTTGTCTATTAACGTCTAATGAAACAAATAGGCTATTTGAAGATATTGCTAACATTTTATGCCAAAATCCCTGATAATTTTGATGTCACACAGATAACTGTGGAGCTAAATATTCTTTCTTATAGTATTTTACCTAATAAAAGAGATTCAGTAAAAAGCCATCTGAAGTCCTGGGTATGTTTTGTCTCCTACCATGATGTCTGGAAGAAATTTTTCCTTTTAATGTGTTTGTAAAGAAAGCTCAGAATAAGCAGAGCACATTTGACAAGTTCTGAACTGCAAAAGGCTTACAGCTGGCTTTTCCAGGCTGCATTCTCAGGTATACATAGTACACAGACCTACGTGTGGTGGTAGAGTTTTTGTCCATTTGTTGTTTTTGTTTGTTTGTTTGAGAGTGGACACTACAGAAAGTGGACAAACTGAGTGACACTACCACTGCTAGGAAAACGTAATGCTCAAGAGATCTCACAGTTGAGTATAGCTTTGTGGGCAACAAACACTCCATGAGACAAGGCCACAAAGCAGGCCCATGCTTAGGTATGCTCTTTTTTTTCTCTCATCTTAGCCATTTATTTCACCATATCGATTTATCAGAATAACCACGGCACTGGCGTGCTGTCAGCATCGCTATTGCCAATCCCACTTCAGCCTAGCAAAAAGGGGAATGATATCCCATGTCTTATTACGGCTTGCTCAGTTGATTGAATTGGTTCCTACTGGAATATTGTGTTCATTATAAAGGCTGCAACTCATAGGGCAAGCAGGACTTTTGTTTAAGAATCTTTTTTTTTTTCAAACTTCATATTTAGAGATGTAGGAATAAAACGACCTATTCAGAACATATTTGGATTCATTTTCAGGTGATTAGCTCAGTTTTCAAATTGTACTTGAACCCCTAATTATCTTAAGAGATACATCATTGCCAGAAAAAGGCTGTTCTGTGAGTAATTCTTTCAGTATTTCTCCACATGTTGACATCTGAGGCAACTGAGATGAAAGTGACTTTTCTGAGATTTGTACAAGATTTCACAGTCAATGATATTTCTGTGAAAGACTAGAGCAAGACATTACTGTGTACGAGGCTGCAGTCCTCATTGCCAGCTACAGCCAGCTTTGCCCAACACCTCTAGTGATGCTGGACAGAGTAACTTGCAACCTCTTTATTAGTCTCTGGTGGAAATAGTGGGGGACTTTTTTTTTGTTTCAACATCACTGTACATTGCTGGTGTCACTCAGCTTCTGTCTCCACAGGGATCTGGGTGAAATTTAACCTCCTGCTGCAGTGCGCTCCCTTTCTGTAGCAAATAGCTTTTTTTCCCCTTTGGACAGGAGTAGTTTGATGCCAGGAAGGGACATGCTGCTTTCTGAAGTGCGTTCTTGCCTCTGCAGAGCAAAGCAATGCTAGGGGAAGCAAGAAGAGGCTCCTGGTCGGCGCTGCAGGGATGGGAGCAGGGCAGGCTGGCCGGCTCTGTGCTGGTCCTGCCTGTCAGCAGCAGGAAGGACAGCAACGCGGGCACTCGTTTAGTACTAGGTACTGGCTGTGCTTAATCATCCAGGGGCTTTAAGAGATTCTTTTAGCCTCTACCTAATCAGCAGCTCTGTCATTTATAGGAGATATTTGGCCACTTCATCCAGAGCTGGATTTATTAATATCAAACTTTAAATCAATTACCAGCTATTACAGATATCCTCTGAATGCTTTCCTGACAGGGGAAACTTGCTGATAGGGGTGCTTAGAAGCATGTAACATCAATCCTTTAAGTGCTTGGGCCTTCGTACAAATTTGTTATAGCAAATAACATCAGGACTCTTTGGAGCTCATGCACAACTCATTATCTACTTAATTACT
The DNA here is from genome assembly GCA_011076525.1 of Nettapus auritus. NCBI lineage: Eukaryota > Metazoa > Chordata > Aves > Anseriformes > Anatidae > Nettapus > Nettapus auritus. The sequence goes on from CM021769.1 coordinate 17,146,731, forward strand.
TCAGAATCTGGTGTTTGGATTTTTAAAAATATATAAATATATATTCAAATTGCAATCCTGTTGTGTAAAAATCCACAAATATCACACACATTTGTCTTACTGATTGTAAGGGTGCACCTGTTCTATGTAAATGTTTATCGCTTGCTCTCCTAAATGTCAGTCAAGAGATACATGGCAGCAGCCTTTATCACCTATCTTCACTTGACTACTAGATGTTTATGGTTAGAAGACACACCGTGGTCTTGCCACAGTACTTCATCCAATTTCAGTTAGTCACAACCTTAAAAAACAAAACACAACAAAACAAACCCCCCACCCTAATGGGATTGCAGTAAGGCAGGTGTTCCAGTTAGTTTCAGGGGATGGAAAAAGCAAGCTGTACAACTGTTAGTTCTAAACCCCGAGACTGTCTTTTCAGTTTAATTTGGTGCCACCTGGGAACAGGGTCCTGCATTCATTTCACATGCTTACTGCCATGCAGGGACCAAGATACAGCCTCTCCCCCTCCCACCGAGCTGGGCAGGGCACGGGGACTGTCAGCGGCACTGTGCAGTACCCACGGATCACACATGCACCCACACGCACATTTAATGCATCGATAGGGTGTGGGCTAACTTCTTCATCGGTTCTTGATAGCATCAGTGTTTCTGAAGCTGCAGAAGTGGGAAAAATGGTTGGGGGGATTGAGTGTCTTCCATCATCACATCCGTAACCCCCCCCCCCCTTCATCCCACCCCAGCAAACAAAACAAATGCCCCATACCTGGAGACACTTCAGGATGTGTGTGCCTGAGTTGTTAATAAAATAAGCATGATAATGAATAATCTATGTTAAGCATTTTCTTACCCTTTATTTTTCATTATGATCAGAAGAGGAATATGATTAACAGCAGTTTAAACTTTAGCAGTACAATTTCAGTATTAAATATAAAACTACACTGCAAGTTGATGTATTTTAAAAATGGTTATGTATAATCTAGTCTTAAATTTATGTATCAAATACAACTCAATTGTTTCTTGCCTTGACAATTAACATATCTAACAAGTTTCAACAAGCCAGACATCCATCTTTTCCATTAAAAAAAATAAGCAAGCACACCAACTCTTATTCATAACAAGGGGGTGTAAATATTCAACACTTTCCTGAGTGTTGTGCAAAGAAAAACATGGTTGAGAAATTCAGTTAAATAAGTGTAATGATAAACCTGAAGCTAAGCTGGAGGACCTTTTGATTAACTTCATATTTCATATATTACTTGCATCAGTTGAGAGCAACATGAGTTACAGAACTTCCATGAAAACAAGCCACTTACAAGCAGGTGGTTAAGCTTGATCAGTTTATTAAAAGGATTATATGACACGGTTGCCTGCAATAGCAGGGGACTGGATCTGATGACCCAGGAAGTTCTTTCCAGTCCCATGTTTCTAAGCCATGCACCAAGTGTATCCAGCCCACACTTTCACATTTGGAAAAAGCCAAAGCCACACGCACACACCCAAAAAAAAAAAAAAAAAAAAAAAAAAAAAAGTCCTTGATGACACCGTTTCATTTCTCTAGATATTCACTACGCGGAAAGGAACAGAGCTAAAGTCCTGTACAGAGGATACATTTACTCGAGGTTGATGTGGTACTGAAGTCAGTTAATAATTAGATACCTCCAGGCAGATTCAGTTACAGGGCATACCAACACTGCACACTGCCAGACAATTTCTAATCAAGCCAAGAACCTCTTGCAGGAATGAGGTCTCTTTGCTAGCAAGCACAGAGCACACTGAATAAGCTAAAAGCAGCTGTTCTTAAATGAACTACCCTACCAACCGTGAGTGAATGACAGATAGATGGTAAGAAGCATTTACCTACTAGACAAGATCTCTGCACACTCAGGCAGAAGTAATTAGTTCAGAGCAGCAACCCTTGCTCCTATGTTGCCTGTCTCTCAAGTACATTCTCGTTCAAAGCTGGTCTACAGACTCCGGGCAGCCACTCTCGGGCACTGCCAAAGAAGCAGTCTGCAGCTGCCATGCAAGGCTCTACTTTCAAGTGGCAGTCAGGCATTCTCATCGCAGCAGCTGGTTTGTTATGACAGCATACGCAGCCATAGCAAAAGCCTTTACAACTAGAGATCTAAACAACTGCCTAGATTCAGCCCATCTAACTTTCAGGCACTTGGTTAAGGTGTCTGGGTACCTAGTCACCCAGAGCTCCCCCCTAGCAACAACCAAGGATAAAAAATAAAAAATAGATAGGCAGATAGTCTCAATTGCCTTCTGGAGGCATCTCTTTTACCCCACAGAGTGAGGCTGCATTTCAAGCAACCAAGTTCTTAACACAGGCACCTCAGTTAGACAGGATGAATGGAGACTTGCATCTCTCTCAAGAGATAGTATCAATACTCTCCAAAACCAAAGGCAATTAAGCAATTAAGGTTTGCAGCTCCAGTTATATTTGGAAACAGACTTACAGTCAAATAACAAAGCTGTAGTCCCTCCCTCCCAAGCATAAAAGCCTTCCACATGAGGCTCAGCTATTAAAAAAAAAAAATTCTTCCAAAACAAAGAAGAACGAACACAGCTGCTTTGCTACTCATTCATGGGGAAGCTGAAGGATCAGAGAACACTTACTCAAAGACCTGGAATGACTAAGCATTGCTAGTGCATGCAAAGCAGAAGTAACAAGACTGTTTTTAAATTAACCCTAGTCCTCTTCTCCACCCCATAAAATTCATGCAAGTGTTTGAGAAGATAGTCAAGACATAATAGCCCCAGTTTCCAAAAAGGCTTTTGCTTTTTTAAACATTGTAAGAGAAATGTCCATTTCTTTCTGTGGGTAGAGAAATGCATTTTTGGCATGTTTGAGAATCATAGATATCTATGAAGTCCATGCTGTTTAAGTGCTCCAACTGGTTTCTATAACCTGTCAAAAAAAACATAGCAATCTATCCATGTTCCCCCAGTATCGACATGCATGCTGAGAGCTCTCCACTTTAGTGAAATGAGGTGTTACTTCTCTGCTGATAGTTGACGAGTCAGCATTACACGACTTTGAGACCAACTAAATTAACATTGTCGTAATATGAAAGGCAAGCACAAGTTCATTTATTTATAGCAAAGGTCTTGGGTTACAGGAGGTCAGTTCTTGCCATCTCGAAAAGATAGGGGATAACTTATTGCATACATGTGCATTATAATTTAGCAGCAAGTCATTCATAGAAACGTTTCCCTCCTACTGCTTTTTTGGTTTATTATCTCAATTATATATTTTAGCTTTACAAAGCATTTAACACCACCTTTAAGTTAATGGTCTTTTATTGGAAAAAAAAGACTAGCATTTACAACTTGGAATGGACATAAATTGTAATGTCTTGAACAGCAATGTTGATAGTTGTGCTGAAGTCCACAGGCTACTCCGCCAGCTCCAAGTCACGGTACAGAAGGTTTTAAAAATATGAGAGTCCAAAGATGCTCCCTTGGTGAAGGTTTCTTTTAAAAATTTTGTGAACGGTAACAGCCCGACACCCGTTTCACTATAGTGCAATGCAGACAATGTTAAACCAATATTTTAACACAGACATGCCATCCATAGTTAAGATCATCATATTTTTTTGGAGCACACTGCTACGTACAGGAGAACCATTCAACCTTTAGGGCATTTTCTCTAAGTTTTGCATCCTTCAACCATTTTTGCTGCATACCATCCTGAGGTATAAACCAATTTTAGAGTAAACCAGCTATGACAATTTATACTACAAATTGATCTAGAATCCACTGTTGAACAAAAGAGTGGATCTTCTAGGTTGTTTTTTTTTTTCCTTTTTATACAAATGTCTGACTGTGCTCAATTGTCAAGCTGCATGCATGAAAAACTGGCCAGCCCAAACAGTGTAATAGTCATTAGCAAATGGAACTTTTGAGTTCACTAAGTGCTTCCTTTTTTTTTTTTTTTTTATTTTCAAGGTAGTACAATTATTTATATTGTAAAACTGATGTTTAACTTGATCTTTTGGGGACAGGACCACCAACCATTACATGCAGTTTGTGGACAGAAGGTATTTTGACATTCAGTTTTGCTATACAGAAACAGAATGAATAAATGAACATATTTTTTTTTTTGCAAGAGGTAAGTAAAAGATTCAATTTGATTCTTCTAGAGGAAAAAAGGTGTAAAGGAGGTCTCTTCACTTTGCAGTCATCATCTGTACGAATTCTGAAAAGACAAAAGGTCACTGATTTATTGTCTCCAGAGTACCTTCAACTATCATAAATCTGAAACATACTTGGTATAAAAAAAATAAATGCAGTGGAAGTTAGTTTTTCCTCCACAAAAGTGGACAACTGAATAAACTGTGCATCTTTAAATACTAGAAAATAACAGCCTATTCAGTACACCTTCACTAAACCTGAGTAATGAGTCAAGATAAGCTGTTTTACCTTCATAGTTGACTTGCCCATCCCCATCAATGTCTGCTTCTCTGATCATTTCATCTACTTCTTCATCTGTTAGCTTTTCTCCTAAGTTTGTCATGACATGACGTAGCTCTGCCGCACTGATATAGCCATTGCCATCCTGTGGGGAAAGTTTCACAAGATTATGATGAACAATCCTGACACTGATCTACTCTGAAACTACACCTAGGTTTCTAGGGACTGCTTTTAAACTAGCTTTATAGCACATAGGACAGACATACAGATCCAGTACACTGCATACCCCTACAGTGTGTATCAGTCCCATCACCTTATGAAGCATGCTTCCCACCAGAACCATCTCTAATTATTGTACTGTAAGAGTAACCACATGCTGGATTTGCAGCTGTCATAAGGTGTTTTAATGCTTCTAACAATCTTTCAAAAAATAAAATCAAGAAAAGAAGTGTTTTAGTTTCTCTGCTGCCTAAGCAACCAAAAGGCCAGTATCCCCACCAGCAAGTATAACGTATAAAATAAGCTCTCTATTCTGTGAAAACACTGCTTCTATAATCAGGCTGTGGGCAGCTAAGTTAGGCTTCTTATATAAGAACTAGAACAAATCACACCTTCAAAGAAAACATTTTAATTTCACTCATAAGCAGTTGTGACAAGAATAGTGGCAAAAAGAACAACAATCTTAAGTCAGCTTTCCCTTAGTTATATCAGAACTTAGAGCATATATCTAGCCTTTTCAGGAATTGTCTTCTGCCTACATGAAAAACACACTCAGAGCAGGAACTTAGATGGTGTCACATCTGCCACCACTCACCAAACTAGTCTGCAGAAATAAACCTGGGGGAAGTAAGCACTAAGTAAACAAACATCTGCTCTAGAACACCTTCCAAAGGATCAGGGACTAGCTCTTTTTCCACAGAAATGGGAAAGAGACCCTCCACAAATGCATATGCATTAGCTTAGCAGCTGCACCAGCCACTACAGCACAATTCTCCTGTAGTAACTGTCATACCCAAACAATCCAAAGAGGGGAACCCCTGTTCTAAGAATAGCTTGTCAGAACTTTTATCACATACACCCAGGTTACCTTCAATGAAGGTGGGAGTTGAGCTTAAGTTTTCCTGAAAGTAGCTTCAAAGCCTGCATCTTTAAGACAACACGCTGCCTTGTCTATTACAGGCACTCCTTGTGCCTGTAAATACTGGTGACAGCTTCACGTCAGAAGCTTTCATAGTATCTTGCACATCCAGGCAAGTATTTCTGCAGTTCCCCAAAATCAAAAGGTACAGAAGATTACAAAGATACTAGACCTTTTCATCCCCTAAGCATCAACTTCTGCTCATCTCTGCTCTTAAAAGGCCAGAAAGTTTTCTTCCTGGAAAAGCCTTCAGTTTAGCACTGCTGTGTAAGCAGATACAACCAGCCTGCTCTGCAACAGAACAGGGCCTGCTCTGCAACAAGTTCTCCCGCCTCTACTATGCAGTTTTTCCTTTCAAACAAGATGAGAGAACACTGAGGAAAAGGTAATAATCATTACTGCTTCTAAAGAATATTTGAATATCTAGGAATACCTTGTCAAAGACTCGAAATGCCTCACGGATTTCTTCCTCGCTGTCTGTGTCCTTCATTTTTCTGGCCATCATGGTTAAGAATTCAGGAAAGTCGATAGTGCCATTGCCTTAATGAAAACAAACTTCCAAAAATTAAACTCCTGTGCTTGTTTTTAATGCAAGAAGTCTGGCATTTAATTTCACCAGTGACAAGAATCAGACTGACAGGTACTCTGAACTATTCCCATAGAAGAACCTGATGTTTTCCTTAAATTGTTACCATTGTAAAAGCAAAAAGGCAATGTGCAACAGCCATTTCCACCCCAGTGTTCCAGCACAAAGTCAACTTTCAGCACAAAGTTGCTTTCTTTCCATATCAAGCCATACCACTGCCCACCCAAGTTGCACATAAAGTATCAGTCTGATACTCCAAGGTTAACAGATAAGATTCAATAAGGTTCACCTTTACTTACAACTAGCCTCCAATATTAATCATTTAGCTTGTTTACAGTCTCCAAAATACGGTGGGAGATTCCAGAAGCAAAGATATTAAAGCTGGCACTACAACTCCATGACATCTAAAATTTAAGTTCTTCATTACACTGTTTATAAATACTTGTTTCTTTGTTCAGAATCAACTTTATCAGCCTACATTGTATCATTGTATAACAGAAGTAATACACAATTTTAAGGTCCAACAAGTGTCTGCAAACAAGTGACATTTAAAAAAAACTTATTTGTTACTTCTGATAACCATAGCAAGTACTTTGCACTGCAGAACTGGAAATCCCCACCAGCGTTCAGGGCTCATCCCTAAGACCAAGTTCCAGTTCAAAGTAAAGACTCAAACTTGAGGCTGCTCAAGGCTGATAAATAAACAGATGAGTATGGTAAAGAAAGTTCTTTCAAGCTACACAAACGAGGTTAGCATAGTCATGATCCACCCCTACATGCCAAAACAAAGCTTTAAGCAGTTCACAGTGTAACTAATACCTACCTGTTGCCCAAGAGAAACACGCAAACTCATTGGGTAAACTTAAACTGCATTCATTTAACTGCTTTGTTAAGAAAGCCTTTGCAGTTTAGGGATTCCAGATTAAGACATATGGAGTTACTTATCATGGTCAACTTCATCTACCAGCTAAGTCAGAACACGGGTCTTACAGCTTCAGAAAACTTTCAATGAACAAGCGGAATATTAGCAAAGCATTCTGCTGTGAAGCAAATTTAAACATATGGGCAGGGCATACTCATCTCAAGTCCTCACTCTACTTTCAATTTTATTCTACCAGGGCAACATGGCTTTAAACTGAATGAAAGTAGATTTGTATTAGATATAAAAGAAGAAATTCTTCACTCTGAGGGTGGTGAGGCACTGGAAGAGGTTGCCCAGAGAAGCTGTGGATGCATCCATTCAGAATGTCCTTGAGGTGCTCAAGGCCAGGCTGGATGGGGCTTTGGGCAACCTGGTCTGATGGGTGGTGTCCCTGCCCACAGCAGGGGGTTGGAACAACATCATCTTTAAGGTCCCTTCCAACCCAAACCGTTCTGTGATTCTATGAACACTTCGGAACCGCCTGGAGAAGCCATTATACACAACCTCTACATATCACTGCAAACTCTGAAAATCAAGAAGGCTCGGTACCTGCATCCAAAAGAGTTGGCAATTAAATTTAACTTACACTTTCAGGAAAGTAGTTTTGATTAACATAAATTGATAATCCACAGCCTTGCCAATATACTTTTCATTCTTCAGAGTATCGCAGAAAAGTCACTATCCACCAATGTTAAGACATCAAAACCTTGACACCGCCAAGCAGAGTAAGCTTTTCCTTTCTGTAACTGCTAGCCTGAGCAGAGTCCCAGAGAAAAACTGCATACATCCTTTCTGGCATCCACATGAACCATTCTGGTCAATTTTGATGCAAGGCTTTCCTGCTTTTCCAAGTGACAGCATCCAACTGCTCCCCCTATCTATCAGTGATCTAATACACTACATTAGACTACACATGCTCTCCATGTCGCATTTCCAGCTCCTGAGTTTAGCATTATTCCATTGTAATCACGTCTTCAACCTTGAACAGAACCAGACATTAATACAGCTATTAATAACAGCAAGGGCTGACAAAACATGCATGGAAAAGCTAGGTAGAAACAGGTTAAATGCAGGTCAGGGTAAGTTGAATAGCAATAGGAAGCCTGGAACCCATAAAATATTAAAGACGAACAGCATAACTTTGTCTCTGGCCATCCTTTTATTTTAAGATTCTCACTCAGACAGCTAGTCTTTGCTGTGCAGAGAACAAGCAAAATAACAGATGCCCCCAAGTACAGTTTTGATCCAGCATTTCTAAACTTTGCTTTGAGCAAATCATCATAACATCTTCTTTATATAGTGTGGAGGGCATATACAGAATGATTTACAACACTAAGAACTATCTAACACTTACCATCAGCATCTACCTCGTTGATCATATCCTGCAATTCTGCTTCTGTTGGATTTTGACCCAACGACCTCATGACAGTTCCCAGTTCTTTTGTTGTGATAGTACCATCACCATCCTTGTCAAATAGGGAAAAGGCTTCCTTGAACTCTAGAGGCAGAAACAGTGCCATTGTTTAGTGACATCACCAGCTAAGAAAACCACATACAAAAATGCATTCCAGTGAAAAATGCCTGGTAAGATTTTGGGAAACATTTAACTTGGCTATGTATTGGCAGAATTTGTGTTTCCAAATATTAATAAAAATTGTTACAGTACCAACAAAATCTGCACAGCCACATGACCTAAGTCACTAATGTACTGACATCATATTACAATGCGAACTCATTTCAATATCTTGTTGCTTGAATTACTGTTGCAGCACAAATTGCAGCTCTTTGGGATAAGCCAGGGGAACCCAGCAGTTTACCCATGCACCATCAAAAAACTTACAGGAATAAAAATAAGTGGTAAATGACAACACAAGGCAACAGACAGCAAGAACTGGTGTCAACCTCAAGTGGGCGTGACTGGTGTCCACAAGGTCAAATACTACTCTCTCCACCAGTTTGAGTTAGACACTGTTAGAAGTTATTTAAAAAACTCTTGCTTGTGTTAACAGGTAATAGATCTGTTGTAGGTTTATTTTTTCACTTATTTCACTTCAGATTTATTTTCACCTGAAGAAAAGAATACTTAGTTCTGCCTCGACTCCAAGAACTTCACTGAAAATTCTAGCAATTACTTGTTTGCAAGAAATTTGCTCAAGTAATCTGCACTCCAGTGCAGTCTACACTGAACTGGAACATACGAGTAACCTTCCAGAACTTCTAAAAAGGGAGTGCTTTTGGGTTTTGTTGTTCGTTTATTTTTAAAATAAGAGTTAGTATAAATTTAAAATCATAGAAAAACAATCCCATTGTGTTTGAGATATTTTCTTTGTCACAAGGAACTAGCCAAAAAGTATGTATCATTAAGACACTTACCAGCAATCTGTTCTTCAGTCAGCTGATCAGCCTACACGAAGAATAGAATATTTTAGAATGTTTACCTCTAGCTGTGTCAAGCCACAAGGCCCTTCCCTCAAACTTCAGTAGAGATTTATTGTTACCATTACGAAGACACTTGCAACCCCTGGAATTCTCCCTGGGCAAGAAGGGATTCCACTCACCTACACAATGCAGCCGTTCCCAAAAGCATAGAACCAGCATGTTCCAGAACTGCCCGTTCAGAACTATATCCCATCCCTTGGCTCGAAGAACCCGATTTGGTCGAGCAAAGGACACATCCTTGTAATTGATCAGAAGGGTATGAAATCCTTGATGACATGCTTAGAGTCTCGCATCACATCAGATGTCACTTCCAGAAGTACAGTGACCCTAATCGAGCGTGGGGGTATTTGCACATCAGTGGGCTAACGACAAGCGTGCCACCTAGTGATCTAACACCACAGCAGTCCAACCAGCAGCCTACAGCAAGCTTAACAGACAGGACTGTGCTCTGATAGGAGGAAATGCTGCTCAGTATCAGAGATCTCCACCATCTGACGAGAAGAAAGCACCAGTTTAAGTGTCACATTATTCCTCCATTCAGCCAAGCACCCTAAGATGCCTCCCAGTGAGGCACAAGCCACGGTGCACATCCTTCTAACGCCAAGGCTTCAAGCGCTCGCCTGCAGCCTTCTGCACACCATGAGACCAGTGCTGCACCCAGAGGTGCACTGCGCAGTGGGCAACCAAACGCGCTCCTCCAGAACTCAGCTGTGCCGACAGCATCCTTCCAGAAGTCTCCCTGTTCTGTACGGATAGGGCACGGCAAAAACCTCCTCTGATCGGACTAAGACAGCTGGTTATTCACAGAAATCATGCATTTCTCTCATCATTAAAAACAAAACAAGCCTAAAATTCAATTTTAGTTGCCTAGACATGGATATTTGAGAACATAAAGAACCAACTCCTATAAGGCTCCCTGTATTGAAAAGCTTTTACCAATACAAAAAAAAAATAATGTTGTTGGTCAAAGAAAGCAGGCATCTTGCAACCCTTTTATCCTAAAATATCATTAATCTCGGGCATAAAAGCCAGGTAACTACAGCAAAGGGCAACAAATGCAATGGAGAATTAACAGGCTACATGATCTGTCAAGCCCTGCACAGGTGAACAACAGGGTTGGAAGCTTGTTGGATGTGTTAACTGACATACAGACATCAGCAGTATTTAGGTGCCAACTTTAGGTTTACAGTTTTAATGTCTGTAAGTGGTGATTAAACAGCTCTCCACATGTATGGGGGGTAAGAAAATAGTGGAAACATGCCTGCAGTTAAAAACCAAATTCGCATTTCTTATGTCATGCTAAACGCCTGGAGAAAACGTCTTCGAAAAATCCAGCTTGACCTCCCACTCTTTTCGCGATTTTCCAGCAAAGACGAGGCTTCCCTTAAGGATCACCTAAGCAATTTACATAACAGACCAAATGCCCCGCAGAAAAGGAAGCGGAGCCACACCTCGGCCAAGCCCTCCGCGCCCCCCGTGTCCCGAGGCTCCGGATGCCTCCAGACAGCGGCGTCACGGAGCGGCAGCGCCGGGGCTGGCTGCAGGCGGCCGCAGCGCCGCGCCGGGGGCCGGAGGGGGCTGGGGCTGGGGCTGCCACCAGCCGTGCCCCGGGGGTGTCCGCAGGGGGGAGACCGACAGGCAGCACGGAGCGACGCCCAGGCGGCCAGGAAGCGATTAAAGGGCAGCCCGCTTCCCCCCCCCCAAAAAAATCGTAATAATAAAAAATAGAAATCCCAACTCTTCCTTCCTCGGCGGGGGCTGCCCCCGAAGCCCCCCAGCCCCTCGCTGCCATCCCCGGGGCCGGGCGGGCGGCGGCGGGCGCAACAGGCGCCCTGCCCGGCGATCAGTGCTGCACTGCGGCCCCGCTTCCCCTCCCCTTCCCCTCCCTCCCCCGGGTAGGAAAAGCCGCGGCTCGATCCCCCGCCACAATCCCCCGTCCCCTTCTCCTATCGCCCCCATCCCCAACCCCCGGGGCTGTGGAGGTGGGGGTAGGCTGGGCTGCCCCCCCAAGCCCCGCGGCCGGGGGCCAGGCGGCGGGAGGCAGGGAGGAAGAGGAGGAGACATGATGTAATGCGGGCAGCCCGGCTGCGTTTTTGGGGACGGCACCGGGGAGGGATGGGGGGGGGGGGGGGGGGTGAGGGCGCAGCAGCCGCAGCGCGGTTCCCCCCCCCCGGTGCGCACTGCGGCCGGGGCGCAGCGGGGCAGAGCCGCGGCCCCGGGGAGCGGCTCCCGGCCCTTTCCGGAGGGCGAGGCGGGGCGGGCGGCGCCGCGGGGAGAAGGAAGCGGCGGCAGGGAGACGGGGAGGAGGGAGGGGGGGGAAGAAGGGAAGGAAGGGGTGCCCGGCACGGCCGCTAGCTCCGCGGCCTCCCGCCGCCCCCGCGCCGCAGCCCTCCCCGGGGAGAGCCCGGCTCGGCCGCCCCTCTCCTCAGCCAGCCCCCGCTGCTGCGGGAGGCCGCGCTACCTACCATGGCGCGGCGGCGGCACGAACTGCACGAGCGGCGGCGGCGGCTGCCTGCGCTGCCTCCTGCTGCTGCTGCTGCTGCTCCTGCGGCTACTGCTGCCTGGCGCGGCGGCGGTGAGGAGTGCTGGGGATGCGAGGCTGCGCCGCGCCGCTATATATGGAGCGCTGTATCCCTCCGCCGGAGCGGGGCCTTTTTCTCCCCTCCCCGGCGCGCTCTGGCTGAGGGTGACTGCGGCGAGCGGCCCTGCCCCCTCCGCCGCCCGCCCCTCCCCGCCCCGCCCGCTGCGGGACACGGGGCACGGAGGGGGCGCCCCGGACCCCCGCCCCGTGCTCCCCCCTCAGCCCCTGAGGTAAGAGCGGAGGGAGCGGCCCCGCTCAGGGGCCCTGCCCGCGCCGCCCCGGGGCCATTTTGCGGGCAGCCCGCGGACCCCCGGCCCCGTTCCCCACCCGTCGCCCCGCGGCGGCTCGGGGCCGTTTTTCCCCGTTTTCCCCATCCCCGGGGGCAGCGGCTGAGTGTCGGGGGTGCGTTGCCCCAGCGTATTTTTTGGGGAAACCTGGGCACGAAGTAGGCTGGAGAGGTGGCGTGCGGCTCTGAAGTGAACACCATTGCCTTTAATCTTTAATCTTTAGGGCTTTTGTCAAGCGCCACAATCTAGCCCACGGCACAGTTCAGTCCAGAACCAGAAGGTCTACGACTGACGTGTCACTTCGGCCCCTTCTCGGCACAGCCGCTGTAGTCCCCAGGTGAGGGGCAGCAGGCCCGATGTGCCTCCGTCGTTCCTCCTCTGCCGCCCAGGGCTTGGGGATTTGGGCCACCAAGCGATGATGAGCCAGGTAAATACCGCGGCGTCCACGTCGCACCTTCTGTAACAGGTACAGAAGCGTACAAACATGGACCTATGCTAGAACCAAGAATTTTGCTTCCGTTTGTGACAGGAACCCTTGGATGCTGAGCTTCCTTGCAGCTCATGGTATTTTTAGTTAAGGTTGTAATTTGGGCCTCTCCGGATTGGAAGGTTAGCGGAATTTCCGTTGTGGTTGTAATTCTGATGATCTTACTGCAGTGTAGCACTAAATCTTCTAAAATGCATTTTCCTATTCTTCCATTTTTGAAAAATTTTGCATTCTTTCAGCCTTTGACATAAAGGCCAAATGGGTTAGGTTCCGTTTATTTAACCATTTCAATAGCTCTACCAGCAAAATTACAATTCATTTGCTTGCCTTTCTGGAACACAAGGATAGGTTGGCAAACACAACTGCCATCTATTTCCAATCTAGAAATACTTATAGCGAGCTATCACATATTCCACGTGTCGTAGTTGGGTCCCAAAACTGTTGTAACATTTGTGTACTAAATGGTGTCAGAAAACCAATTTGCAGCTGGCTGGTCTGCAAGTGATAGGTTTATGGACAGCTTCCATTTTAGCTGCAGAACGCCTCACCTCCTATATGAAACGTATATATATTTAAATACAAAGCAGTGAGGTTGGATTTATTTTTTGCATAGAAGAACATGCAAATCGATCTTTTGTTTTCAAACCAGACCAACAATTTTAAGCTCTTATTCTCCCAGCCTAATTTCTTTCCAGAAAACATGACACAATGCTTGATTGATGTGGGCTACAAGAGCTTTTGCTTGGATAAGTGAATCTTGGAACTCCCCGAGTCTCACGGGGATGTCTGAAGAATGTTCATGTGCAAATCATTCACTTCATTGCGCTGGCCTCACGCAAGTGAAGATCTCATTATTGAAATGAGAGCTCTATACAAATACTGGGCTAACAAATTTATACAGTTATCTCACAAAGATAAATAGCTAGTGCAACCTCATGGTCTTTGGCCAAAATGTTTCTAATGTGGAAGGCTGAAGGTATTACCAGGAGAATAATCTCACCAGCACTTCAATGCGACAATTTAGAATGTGGGTGCTTATTTTCCAGTACATGTAATACATTCTTCCATTGATACTAAGCCTCCACTCGTTAAAAAGTGAAGGGATTAGATTATATCTGTTGAGGAGAGACTATGAAACACGTAATTAAGCTTCATGGAGATTCTTTTACAAAGTAACAACATTACAATGTTTGTACATATGTAAAGAAACTTGGAAATGTGAGGTAAAAAGCGTCATGGTCACACTCAATGAAGGTTGTCAAAGATTAACGGGACCTTTGAGTAGAAGGTTTGCTATATGCTTTTTCCTTTTTCTTTCTTTTAGTTGTTGTTTTGGTGGGTGTGTGTGACTACTATTATAATTCTTACTGGTTTACACTAATAAAACGTTTTTCTATATAAATGGAATTTTAAAATAAAATTACTTTTTGAGTATCTTGCAATATAGTCTCACTTTACTTCAGAAAAATTTCAAGATGGCCAAATTCGATACCACAGACAGGTTCTGCAGTAGTTTCTGTTGAATTGCATCATTCTGGATTTGAAAGTATTTCACAGCTACTACTCCAAAATAACATTCTGACTAAGGGGATTTTTTTTCCTGATTTGACATATGGTAATGATAAATGTAAACAAAATGGAACACTAAAGTTTTTCTGCTTATTTAATATGGAAAACCTCATCTAAACTGGCATCTGCCTACTCCTCGTAAGCTTGCTTTCACTCAGTTGTACAGCTCGAGTTTGATCGGTATTCTTTGTTCACTTAAAATTTACATTCAGTTGTGGGCAGTCAAGAAATGCCCCTGTCATTCCAATGACATACAGTGTCAAATGATTTGCCAGGCACTTATACAGTGTCTCATTCAAAATCTCCTGGATCTCAGTGGGAGCTGGACTCGGACATGGAATTACTCAGTCGTTGTGCCTAAAACTGTACAAGCTGGCCATCCCATGGCTACTGAGTTTTTCTATGAACGAAGGGCTATGCAATAGCTATTGAGATGAATTTCTAACTGAGTGTTTCTGACTGGTTAAGGTTTACTGTTCTAAAATAATTTACTCTGTATCACTAAGCACGTTTTTGTCAACTTGTGTTTAAGCTGTAATATTAACAAAAGATTAGTTTACAAATTTATTAGGCCCAGTCAAAGACTTGCATCCATTCTACCAAGTATTACACCTCAGAAATTTGTCTTAATACGATCTTAAGGTCTCTATTGGTCTCTGTTTCTGTAGAGATGTATTTGTCCGCTCTTTGGGAGTAAGATTAGGAGTTTTCTCCTAAGATAGGAGAAAGAATTCTAGTAGCAACTCGTAAATACAATAAACCTTACCACTTACATGTAAGGTGTGTTTTTCAGCCTTGGTTAGTTAACATATGTACTGAAGAAAGTGGGTTCACACATATAATTTGTTTTCTCATACATACATAATTTAACAAAAATTAAAATAAAAACAATTCATAGGCATCTGCCCTTGGAAAAAGGATGTGAGAACAGACACAAGTTTGAGATAGGATGTAATGCTCAGCTGGGAAGCTGTTATTATGGCGATACGGATAGATAACCAGGATATCATCATTTTGAAGTATAAGAACTCAAAATCAAGTGTATAAGAGCCTGTGCATATACCTGTGTATGCGGAACAAATTCAAAATTAGTTTTTACTGATATAACATTACCAGTTATATGTTTAAGCTACCTAAACCAATGTTGAATTTGTTGTATTCCTTTTCAGGTCAATTGGAATTCTGTTGGTGTATCAGAAAAGAGTTTTGTACCCTCTCTAAAATTCTGCTCATATAGTCGACGTTTCTTTGGGAGACCATTTTCCACAAAATTAATGTTTCTAAATGCCATTGGCAGCTGCGAAACACTGAGCCAGTATCCTTATAAAAATACTCCATGAGCTTCACTAAGATTGCAAATAAGTGGGTGGAACTCCATTGAAATAAAAAGCTAGAACAGAGTTGAATTTGACCACATTTATGCAAGATGTAAAAATAAAAATTGCTTTAATCTTAACATTTAAGTTTCCAGGCCTGGTAGCTCTTTTCAGTGGGAACATATGGGAACATACATATTCCTGTAGGTTACTGTTTCTTTTCTGAAAGGGGGGGGACTCCCCAATATTTTATATGTTCATAATTTCTTTATATTTGCCTCATTCCCACTGGCATATATTAAAATCACATTGAATATGGATCTCCTCTGAGCATTAAGTCGAAAGGCCATCTGTGTAATTGAATACTAGTAGTTGTTCCTTGCGTTGAGAGTCCATTGTTTTGTAAAGTTTTAGATGGTGATATAAAACTGATTTAGCCGTTGGTTAGAACTAAATTATTTACACATTGTAATTAAATTAGTGAGTACTTTTCTACGTAGCTATGTAAATTGGCACCCTCGGGGCCCAATAATTTGAGGAGTTTCATGTTCTAAACTCAGGGCAGTTTGAGTGGGGAACCATAAAGATCCTATCTTAAAAAGATTTGCACAGATGGGAATTATAGAGCTGCTCCCATCCATAAACTCAGCCATGTATTTTGCAGATTAAACGTTATAAAATAATTATTTTAAAGCAAAGTACTTTTCCCTGCTTCTTACATTTGACATGTAAAAGGAATTTAAAAAAACAAACAAACACTTTTTCACGCAGTCTTAAAAAACAACCTTTCTTCGTAGCCCCATGAAGAGTTTGCTAGAAGCAGTATCTGAAAACAGGATTTTCCTTCTCAGGTTTTGTAATTGCCAGTTTCATAGAAAGGTAAACATTTGGATGATTCATGATATAAACAGAAATTGCTCGTTCCATTTGTTCTATTGTTTATGTTTTGTTATTGTTTGCATTTTTATGGATAAAAGCCAAACTGTATTTGCTATTTTTCAAGAATCAAACGCAGAAGAGGACAGAATATTTATATATGCATGATTGATAAGAATTTTGTATTTTTACGTAACGCTGTCAAACATATTATAACATATTTCCTAGGTAATGTTTCTTCTATGTTGGTTACATTTATATTAACTAGAGTCCCTGACAACGATTGTAGTTGATATATCTGCCAAAGAAATGTGATTTTTTTTTTTTTTTTTTTAAACCGCAAATATATTTAGAAATATCCTGTATGGAAAGATATGTATGGGAACAGTCATTCTAATGACAGGAAAAGTTCTGTTTCTAATTTCAGAAGACACAAATTACTCAAAATTTTAAATGAAAATATAACAAACAGTAAAACAATTCTTAGTCAAACCTTACTAGGAATGGCCTGAGCTTGCATTTGGTTCCTGAAGAACACACTGAAAAACTGAGTGAGCCAAAACCTGGTTTACGTTGTAAGTTCAGATTTCTGTTAAAACGAATAGATAAAAGCCAAACAGTTGTTGCTGTTAGCTACAGAATTTTAACCAATATATAGGTTAACATGGCATGATAAACAGTGATAAGCAAGTACATTTCAAAACTTAAGGCCTGAAGAAAGGTTGGAAATCAGTCTGTTCAACCCCAGTACCTACCTTTCTCACTTCAGTTTGTTCTATTTAACACATGACAACAAAACAAAACAAAAAACCTTCAAAGTTACTTGAGATGGCTTTTTTACATAACGGAAATGATCAGATGCTCTGTTTGTATGATCTTTACACCTCTCTTTTGTTCATGAATAATTTATTGTCATCTGAATATTCCCATGGGGCAAGCTGGGACATTAATTTTGCAATAAAAATCCCAACTAAATTTAGCAAACAATTTTGCTTAAATATAGGATTATTTCAGAAAACTTTCAGAAAACATTTAGCATAGATATATAACTAAACAGTTGCAGATTCAGGCCCTGGTATTGTGAAGCAGTAAGCAAAAGTGTTCTTTTAAATTTTGGTTGTTTCTGATCTTTGCTGGTGAACAAGTACAAAGATATATGGCCCAGGCAAACATGTGTAAAATCCACAGATACTTCTGATGGCCACATCTCCTTTACTTAATCCCAAATCATATTTCTGTAGTAGCTCTATGTCAATACATTTTCCTTGGGTTAGATGGGACACGCCTTTCTGGCATACAGGTGGTTACACACCTTCGTGGCCACAGCTGGAGTAAAAAAAATCAATAACTGCAAATACAGAGTTCAAGGGCGATCAGAATCGTAGTTTCCAGTACAGCTTTTCAGCAACTGCAAACACGCCCTATTAACCTGAGGTTAATAAATCTGTGTTAATTCACATCACTTAGGGATTTATTCCTGCTTTCCTTTCTCTCATGCATCTGAAACGCAGTTTGTCAGACTCCTTGTGATAAACATCTATGAGATCAAACCCACCTGCCTTAAGGATGTCAGACACTGCCATCCAGGAGATACCCAGTGTTGTCATCCACCATAGCACGGAGCTGGCCTGAGGTGAGAAGCATTATACATACCTCCGCAAAGGCACATGCTGGCAGCCAGCATCCTTGACAAGTGTACTCTTCATTTAAGTACATGGAAAAAGCTGTGGAAGCATTGCACTTCTTTGGATAACTATTTTATGTTGTTTGTGCCTGCATCACTAATAAACCCACCTGATAATGAAAGGACTTCTCCAACTGATCAGTTGTTATTTTTAGGGGGAAGAAAGAACAACGTTTTCAAGAACCTTGAAGAGAAAATGTATTTCTACTGTTAGTTCTGAGAAACTGTAAAAATAAATTCTAATCTCCGCAACCTATTGCTGGAGAGCCAACAGACTGCCTCTCCCCTGGGAACCTGGCATGGCCTAGGAAATCCTCTGCTGCAGGCTCATTTTCTTTAAAGTCTTTTAATGAAGAGGATTTTTTAAATGGCAGGAATATGTGATGTGTCCAGAATGCGGGCTCTTTCTTCCATGTTAAGGTTTTTCTTTAATACTTCCCCTTAATTCAGTTCTTTTTCTAGAACTTGGGGTTCTACATGTGGGGGATTAGCACGTGAAGTCCAGCCTCCTAAAATGTCTGATCCTCGAAGTATGCATCTCCATCCTAAAGGACCCCATCTCGTCACTGAAATCCCAGATAATGGTACCAAAAGAGAAGGCCTGTTTTTCTTTGTAAGCCAGCAAAATTGAGCTGTGTCATGGGGCCTGCTGTTCTTCCCAACGTTTTTGTGAGGGCACAGTTCATATCAGCTGCCTAATTAAATCTCTGTTCTGCCTGCCTTATTCTGAGGCCGTCAGCTTCTGTGAAATAAGAATATGCCTAACACTCTGGTCTGTCCCAGGTCTGCACCGTGTGCACACCTTTCCTGGCAAGCAGCATTGGCCTTCCCCCAGCATGGCTATTTGTTATTATTTCTGTGGTAGCAGAAGTATGCTAGATGCTAATGAAGTACTTATATTTAGTAAGTGCACTGTTATGTGCTGGCTGTGAAGCTGTCAGCAGTGTTGTTACAGAGCACAAGCCTAACACAAAGGTGCATTGCACCGAGAATGGGATTTTTATGCTATATAGAAGGGAAGTACATTTAATGAGTTTATTTTGGTTAGCCTTCAGTTTAGTTTTGGGTCTGCCAATACTGACATCATTTTTCCAAGCAGGGAGCACCATCTAAGACTTCTCTGCATCACTATCCTTGGGGTGGGCCTGTGTGTGGGCTGATGCAGCGCTCAGCACTCCAGATCATTTCACTTTGGCATCCACTCTGCTTCTGCTGTTTCTATCTCCATATTCTATTTTAGGTGCTTACAGAGCACCAATCTCCTTAACTAATATGCAACTGAAACAGATATTCAGCATCAAATAAGCAAAAAAGCAAAAGCCTCAAAATAGACTATTTTGTTATTATTACTATGGGGTTAAATCACTTAAACATAGATATCTTCCTACTCCTCCTCCCACTTCTTTCTTTAGTTTGTCTCATCTTGTTCTCTCCTCAGGGACGTACTGCTGGCCCGCAGGCTTCTGCAAAAAAATGAACTCTGTTCGCACTGGGTCCATGGGTGCCAAGCATTCATCTAGCTTAATTCTCGCAAAAACGTCATCGTTAGAATTTGGGCTGTCCCGAGATCCTCGCATTGCTCCCTCAGCCTCCAGCGTGGCCAGGAGGGTCCTGCAGGGAGAGGGCCCCTTTAGACACCCTCGCTAGGCCCTTGTGCGGGTTATTACACGAATTGTGCAGGTTCTGAGGGGCCTGGCACCGCCATCCAGGCCACAGCTGCAGCGCTGCGCTGGCACAGAGGCTCAGCTGCATCTGAACGTGTGCATCAAAACACAGCCGTTTTAATATCTGAGCCGTGGGTACAGGGAACGGGCTGCATTTTTAACCAGAAACCCCAAAAGAAGGCTACAGAGGAGAAACGGTGGATGTACGGCGGGCTTCCACACGCCGCGGGTGATCGAAGCTAGTCATTGGAGGGCCTCAGCACCTGCCCGGTGTGAGGGGACCACGGCAGGCCCTGCCCAGAGGTGCTGTGCCCGCTGTGTGGTTAGCCCAGGGCTCCCAGCTGCCTCCCCACAACATGCCCTTTGCCGGCTGGGCACCGGCAGCCCCGCAGCGTCTCGGAAGGCACTCCAGAACCTGCCTGAGGGGAAGCTCGGCTCGACGCCGTGCTGGGGGCTCCCTGAGCTCCCGTCTCCACGCGGGGACTGCCCGTGGCCGTCAGCAATTCAGCCCGCAGCAGGGGCCTGCACAGCGCAGCACCCTTTGCTTCTTCCAAACGGCCCTGCAACCTCCGGAGTGGACTTGTGAGGAAAATTTTTTTTTTTTTTTTTTTCTCCCTGCAGACAGCGGGAAGGGCTCTGTGCCGGGGCACAGGGCGTTAGCTGCCCGGGGGAAACGAGGGCAGCCGGCCCGGCGGCAGCACCCCACGCCCTGCCGGCTCCCACAGCGCCAGGCAGGGAGAGGCAGCGGCCGCGGCACCGGGAGCAACGCCAGGGCCGCCGGGGCTGGCTCCGGGGGCAGCGGGCAGCCGGCCACGGGCAGCCACTCCCCGCGCCCTCCCCGGCGGCAGGGCCTATATCCCTCCGCGGAAGGTTACCAGCCTCGGGCACGGCGGCTCCCGACGGAAGCGGTGCTGAGGCTCCTGAGGCAGCAGTTTGTCAGGGGATGCCCGATTGGCTAGCGGGGCTCTGCAATGGTTAGCTGGGAAGAGTCGAGCCATCCGATTGGCCGCGCTGTACCTGCAATGCGTCAAGGGGAGATGCTGGAGTGCGTGGACTGGCGGGCTTCGGGGGGAGCGGCGGCGGCGGGAATGGCGGCGGCCGCCCGCAGTCTGCCTGTCAGTGCCCCAGCCCCACTCCCAGCCCCACTCCCAGCCCCACTCCCAGCCCCAC
>CM021769.1:17167877-17254573 GCA_011076525.1 Nettapus auritus
TCCCAGCCCCACTCCCAGCCCCACTCCCAGCCCCACTCCCAGCCCCATAGCCTTGCGAGGCCCGTGGCGCTTTCCACCCCCCCCTTGCAGCATCAGCAGCCCTAGCACTACGTTTCCCGCCTGTTCCTGCCGCTGCTACCCGCAGCAATAGCCCTTGCTTGGCTCGGCTGAGCCAGAGCTGGCAGGAAGGCGCTTTTCCTCAGTCGGTTATCTCTTCAGGGCCGGGTTTCTGTATCAAGAGGCAGCAGAAAGACAAAGCCTCTTTTCTCGTTGCTTCTCTGGCACACGGGGTACCGGAGGTACAAAACGTGGCAGAACAAATTTGCTTATTCTGCCCTTCCACTATCAGTACGAGAAGTGTTTCTTGGACTGCTGCTCAAAGCGGCAGTTTGAGTGACAGTTGGAGGAGGATATGCACGATAAAGTGATGAGTGATTTCTTAAATATCTTGCTGAAACGCTGCGAAATCTTTCAACACGAGATGCTTCTGTAAAATTAGACCCGAAGTGAAGAGCTGTGCAGGGGCATGTGGTGTTGCCCTGCCTCCGCCTGAGACTTCTGGATGCTGCTGGGTGCTTTGGGCTCCTAGGCCTTGGCCAGGAGCCCCTCAGTTGTGGCCAGGAGCCCCTCAGCCCTTGGCAGGAGCCCCTCAGCCCTGGCCTGGAGCCCCTCAGCCTGCTCGCCTCACAAGCTGCAGTCTGTGGCGGACAAGCTGTCACCACTCCGGTGGGATTTATGTTCGTGTCTAATAGAAATAAGCATCAATACACCAAACCCAAGCGAATGAACAGCAAAGCCTTCTCTGCATGAATAGGAGGCTTACAAGACCGCTTTAAAAATGATGGGTGTTTCAAACTAAGCAAAAGATTCCTGGCACATCTGCAGGGCTACATACAATAATCATCTAAACGTGGAAGTAGGTTACAGACGCTCATAATACTATCTAAATTCTTCATTTTTTGTTACTGGAGTGTTTCGTTCCTCTCTTTCAAAATCCCATTCTTGAAGATTGAGTCAGCAAGAAGTCTGTGAATGTGTCAGGGAACAGTATTTTAAATAAGGTTTCATTGCTAAGCAATTATTAAAGAACATGTTTACATATGAAAATTTGCAGATTTGAATATGAACATAATGGCCCAATTTCTTGACTCTAGCAAAAGTTTTCTTCCTAACTACAGTTTTCAGGATAACATTCCTGATGTGCTATTGGAAGAATTTTGAGTTGAAGTCCGTGTTAATTTGTTTCCTTTATTCCATTTGCTCACTAGGAAGTAGAACACTTTTTATTTTAAAATTATCATGATTTCCTTTTCACAGCCTTGCTGAGTACAAACTGCTTTCCTGCTGGCATGAACACTTCTTACTGTCTTTTTCCAAAATAATTCTTTCAAAATATTAAAAACAATCTAGGCACTTTCACTTGTAGTCCCAGCCAAGTGGAACAAGTGGAATGAAACCTTTATGGGAAAATTATATGCCTATGTAATTATAATTATAACATTTATGAGTGAGGGTTTGCTAAAGTGAAACATAAAAGTGAGATTGCAAGCTCATTCCATTTCTTACCTGGTCATTTAAAGTATGCTAGCATTTTTGAAAATAATAATAATAATAATATTTTGAAAATCTTAGGTCTAAAACAGTTTGAGGTCTTAACAAATGGAAAGGAAATGGGTAGAAAGCACTGGTAAAGTGTGATGACACTTTATGCTCTAGAACAACCTTAAACATTGTATATTAGTCATAAAACAAATTAGTAGTATTAATTTATTATAATGACTGTACAAATAATAGAACTACATTAATGTCAGAGAACCTGAAAAAAGTTTTAAAAGTGACATGATCATTTAATGGGGAATAAATATACCAACTTCAGGGTTGACATGTAAATCATTGTTGTCCCAGTCTCTTGTGAAGGTAACTATTCAGAAGATAAGCTTTAGTGTGTTCAGGACAGTAATTATATTCCAAGAATTAGTTTACTTTGAGCACAGGTTGCTAGAATGAATCATTGGAATAAATAGCAATTACATGTTTATTAGGAAGAGTTACAGTGAGCAAGTTCAGGTAATTTCAAATAAACCAACTCTGGGTGATGGTGGTACCTTTCTTTTGTGTGTGTGGGTCATGTCCAAAGCCATCAATAATTATGGGAAAGGTAATACAGCATAACCAACGCTCAGTTGTAATTCTAAATATATCACAGTCAAGACAGTTTGAATAAAAGCATGCACCATCCATTTAGAGCAACCATTTTAAATCAATGTATTTACAACAATGTCATTACACTAACATCTATTAAATATATGCAGGTCTGCCATCTTATGGAGCCTGAATGGTACTGCCAAATAACAGAATATGGAACTACATGTTCATATTAGGAAAATAGTTTGAATTTTTTCCTTTTCAAGTAATGTGTTATTTCTTCTAAAACTTGCACCATTTTGACTTACTGTTTCTTTTTGATATGTGTATTTACTGAGTTTATGTGTGTATGAAGGTGTACACGTATAAACGCACAGTGAAATAAAGGCATTGCAGTTGCAAGTGCAAGCCTGGAAAAGTTGAGAAACACTCAAGTTGAGGCTGGCTGTTTACATTATATGACAGCCTTGGACAACATCATCATATGCTATTTTTTCCCTCAGACCCTTGCCTGATTCAGTGTTCAGGTTAGAAGATGCTGTCTGGTAAATAGCTATTCAGAATTTTGCTTTAGCCTCATTGTTCGGAGTGTGACTCTGCTGTATGTGCTGCAATCTAGTCAAGCCCTATTCTGAAGGCAAAATTATCTGCTATATGGACTTTTCTGTGTCTGTTATTATTAGAGTATTATTATGAACAATTTTGATTGAACTTTATACAGGCCAAGGCAGACAATCATCATGGAAATTTTCAGCCCGAGTGATTAAAGTTTGGCAAAACTATTAAAGCTGCTAAAATGATCTGTTTTTATTTTCTGTTTCTATAAAAGCTGATGTCATAAATTTGATAAGTGACTTTTGGGACAGCCAAGAACAAATGCTTCTCGTGTTATAATTAGTACATCAAGTGTGTATTATTATACATTATTTTCTCTTTAACTGGCACAAATTTATTTTTAGTTTGAAAAGGATTCCTCAGGAAGACCTCATTACTTTGCTTTCGAAAAGTTTGAGGTGAGTTTGGAAGGTGGTTGTTCTAAGTTAGAGTGATACCGGCGGATATTGTAGTTGAGCACTTAATGTAATCAAACTGTCCAGCACTCAATAAAGTTTCACAGAGTTTTTCTGGAAAAAAAATGGTAGAACCTGGAAACTAAGGAAGATGTCTGACTTTACTTTGATGTACCTGTGATAGGAAGAACTCTATTGTTTTTTCTGCATTCTGTCTCGTTTGCAAACATTCACATTGATCCTAATACTTTTGCTAGGAAAGGACACTGAGCATAAACTTCTATTTAGATTGCTGTCAACTGAATGTGATAATGTGAAATACTACCTACCACCACAATAAAAATCTTAGCATAATCAATTTTGTGTAAGAACAAAGTGAGTCTTCACCTTTTCAGTTATATCCCACTTATAAACAAACCCCTCTCCTCTCCTCTCCTCTCCTCTCCTCTCCTCTCCTCTCCTCTCCTCTCCTCTCCTCTCCTCTCCTCTCCTCTCCTCTCCTCTCCTCTCCTCTGCTCTACTCTCCTCTCCTCTCCTCTCCTCTCCTCTCCTCTCCTCTCCTCTCCTCATTTTCTCCAAAGTTTCTCCTTTGTTTTCTCCAAAGTTCATTATGTTGATTGAGTGTTTATATTCTATGTTTGGCTGAGCCACATATGCACTTCCCCTGTGCCATGTTTGCTTGGCTAGCTCAGGAAGACATTACTCTCTTCCCTGAGTTATCTCAGGGAAGGCTGTTTATACAACCTGATGACCCACTGGTACAGTTGTGTCTCTAAAACAAAGGTTACCCTCCAGTCCCCTTTGTCGTGAGATAAGTTTGGCTTTCTTTATGATAATTGGTGGTCATACTTTATGTTCTGCCCTGAGGTAATTATTTTTTTTCCTCATCTCCTCTGAGCCTTGTTCCATCGTGGGGGTGTGTTGGTCGGTCACATTCCAGCCCTTGGCTCTGACCACCATTCAACAATTGCTGACGTTACAAGTGAGTATAATGCATACATTATATAACAACTAGCCCTCTGCCTGTGCAAGGTCAGAGTGAGAGCATATATGTATATGGGAAAATCATTATTTATAAGCTTAGTATGTGATTTGAGTTCATGTTTCATTCATGTGTGCTATTCAATTTTTAGGGTAACAGGTCAATATCAAGGTTACAACTAGTAACAGTACAGTGGTTGTTAAGAATACAAGCATAGGATGTTCTTTATGTGATTTGCTCTGTGCTCTCTGATAGACTCAGAGACTCACAGCATCATATGGGCCGTCTCGTGTCACCCAGTGATGTATATACAAAATCCATTACTGCACAGCCGTTTCCTGTGCTACCACTAAGGGTAGTTAGAATTGGTTTTAAAATAGGAGTGGGTGCAAGTAACTTGATTTCCTTTTCTTGAGTTAAGAGCTTGGCAGTTAGCAGCCCTTCATATTCAGCCAACAGTGCTTTCTCAAATTCAGTGTAGTTAGGAGCCTTGCCACAATTTAGAGCCCAAAGTAATAGGAATCTTTTTTACCTTGCACATCTCGTTGCCATAACCCCCATTGATATCCCTCATCCCTCATCACCTATGCCTTTATGAAGTGTAAAGGAGCATGTGGGGTGAATGGGTCCCATTGGCTGGTAAGTATATTTCATGCTTTCAATGCTTTAAATATTTCATTATTTAAAGCATTTCATGTTTCATGATGATTTTGTTCCCAATCCCACACTGTGTTTTTCTTCAGCAAATTGTGCAGAGGTCTCTCTAAAATATGGAATCCAGGAGTGTGTGTCCTCCAAGCACCCAAAGTTCCTAGTAAAGCTCATAACTCCTTTTTATCAGGAGGTGCCTGAATGCTTTGCATCTCAATTAATACAGATTCTGGAACAGTTTTCTGTCCTCCTATCCACTGTGTACCTGAAAATGTAGATCCTGACTTGGTCCTTGCCATTTAAAGTCAGGAAAGCTAATATTCAATTCTAGCAGATGCTGGATGATAGCATTCATACTTTGGTGAACCATTTTCTCCTCTGGTCCTCCAACTGGAATAACATCTATATATTGTAAAATTGTTACTTCAGATGGGAGAATGATTGATTTTAGCTCTTTAGCTAGCATGACACAGGCAGTAGTGGGGCCATGTTTAAACCCTTGGTGTAAGTGTTTAAGGATGTATTGTCTTCCACTCCAAGTAAATGCAAGCTCTGTTTTTTCCTGCTCTTGTATCAGGACCATAAAGAACATGCCTTTTATAAGTAACACTCCCATCCATGGAAAATCATGTTCCTAACTACCATGCTGGAAACAGGGGCTGCTAAAAGGCCGGTTGCTTTATTTAATGCCCTATGGTCAGTAGTCATGTGCCAGGTCCTGCCTGGTTTCAAGAAGACCAGGCTGCTAGGTGGTGGGTGGCTTTTTTTCTGTTACACCCCATTGCTCTAATGGCTTGACTAATTCTGTCACAAGTTTTATGGCAGGAGCTGATGGCTCTAAGCCTTCTCCCATTGTGGGGGTGTGTTGGTTGGCCACAACAAATGACTAACTTCCTGGGTATAAATTACAACTTGTTTGTTATCAATCCTGGCACAAATTCCATGACAACAACACAGACTGTGACACAGAGCAGGCTTAACCCATTGGACTGGGGCAAGCCTTTGGTGTAAAGAGTAGCATCAAATTTCTGTCCCCATGCCAGTCTACGTGGACGTACAGGAAGATACATGCTGCCCTACCAGCCCACTTATGCCACTCCTGGGCCTATGTCCATCACGTATTGAAGCCCCATCCCTGAACTTTAAAGTTGCTTCTCTTATCTCTGCAATAAGAGGCCTGTTCCATTCCCTCACCCATCTCCACTCCACCCACATCACATTTCCTACCTTATCTTTCTCCCAGAGTCTAGGAAAAGGTGGCCCTCACTAGGTTCCTGCAGCAGGAGCAGTGATGCTGTAGAGGCAAGAGCTGCTGGCCTGGACAGCAGCAAGTCTCTGCCCATCTTGGCCAGTGTAAGCTGCTATTGTTATGCTGCTCTGGGTGTAAAGTAGCTTACCCCTGGGTTACACTTGTTGGTTCAGAATAACTGCGCTATGCCAGACCATCCTGGAGACTCAGGGAGGCTTTGCAGTAGGAGTGGTTAGAAACTGCTTGGAACTGCTTTTGTGGTGGGGATTGCTCCACCGCTCCAGTGAGTATGTCTCTGCCACTTCTGTCATTCCTCTCAAGTTAAAGAGTGTTAAAAAAGCAAAAATAATGGTTAAGTATATTTAATGCTAGTCAACAGCATTATTGATCATGTCTGAATCTGAGCGCACTCACTGCTTAAACACTCACCGTGTTCCCCTGCTTAAATTGATCAGAATCTGGTCCCACATAGGAGTGAGAGCAGAGTGTGGATCAAGTTTGTGTACAAAGTGGTATTTAAAAAACCCCTCTGACTGCAGAGATTTAAACAGTAAGTGATTTTCTTAAACTCGAAGCATGAAATGTAATAATGCTTCCAGAATTACTGTTAACAACTGCAGCTCGGAGTAGTTTGTTATTCGTGTACATTTTTAGAATTTATTTTGTTCTTGACCTCAGTGGGTTTCTGTAGCAGTATGCTTCACCATGTAATTACTCATTGATTTGGCAAACAGTAATCAAGTACATTACTTCTAAAAAAATGTACAAGATTTTATGTACCATTACAAAGGGACCATGTTTCAGCTTTTTAATGTTTTGTCCAAAAGACCAACACACAATAAACTGCCTTCAGCTGACTGTGTCTTTTAGCTTAAGAAATCATATTGGGATTCCACTGTTAATTTGCAGTGTCAGTGTGTCTTAAGCTGTGTGCTTGGTGTTTTACTCAAGCATATTGTTATAATTCAAAACAGCTTTTTCTTGTTATTTTCATCTTTTTTAATTCCTTTTTTTTTTTTTTTTTTTTTTTTTTTTACCTAAATGCATGTATAAATGAGTGTCATTTAGTCCAGAATTTGTTTTACTCCTGTTTAACAATAGAAGCCTGCACAGATGGCTGCAAAACAGAACCTTCAAACACAGCCAGATTTGTACATTTGTGCTGATTTCTTGCTTAAGGGAACTCAGTTCAAAATGCTATACTGCCAAATCCATCCCTGCAGTAATTCTCTTGGCTTCAGTGGATGGCCACATGGGATTGCCTGTGATATCTGGCTAAGCCAAGAGATTCTGTGCAATTCTAAGGGGATTTGTTTGACAATACAAAAAAAATTAAGTCTGAAGAACATACCACTGTGTTGGGCGTTGGACAATTCAACCATTTTGTTCCATCCAGAATGCACAAGGAAAAAATAAAATTTATTTCAATTTAGAGAGAGGCAAAATAAAGTGTTGTACTAACACTGGGTAACATGTAGGTGCAGAGGGTCAGACAGTTGAAGTGGTTTTCTGAGGATTTAGTATTAACTTCAGAACTGGAGCAGTGGTCTGAAAGCAGCTATAAGTCTGTCTGTGTGGCATCAGAAACGCTGGAAGGAAGATTTTTTGAATACAGCTGCCTACAGAGAGTCTGGGAATTACAGGTAGATAAACTGCTCCTACTCATCTGAATTCCTTTGTGCTCGATAAAAAAGGATGCTGTGCCCATTCTTCGGGAGTAAAGGTGATTGTACCGAATTGCATTATTTTCCTAGTGGAAACAACCTTAAAGATGTGGAAAATTGGGCAACTGGGCAAAAAGAATTGGCATTATTAAACAATATAATATGACACAAGATTGCAGTATAGGAACAGACCAGAATACTGTTTGGCTTCATGGATATTGCTTACATGAGGCAGACAAAATACACACAAAATTGAAGGTCCCAAAGCTAATAGTTTAATAAGAATTGTGCACCTTTTCTGAGTATTTGTGAAGACTTAAAATCATTTGTTTTGAATTTCTGATGAGGTATTAAAGGCAATGTGATAGCTATTACATTAGATTAAAAATACTTCTGTTCACCTGGAAGTTGGCTAGCTTTTCTATGACAGTTTATATTCTTTTAAAATGATCCCGAA
Organism: Nettapus auritus; assembly: GCA_011076525.1. NCBI lineage: Eukaryota > Metazoa > Chordata > Aves > Anseriformes > Anatidae > Nettapus > Nettapus auritus. The sequence goes on from CM021769.1 coordinate 17,176,036, forward strand.
AGGTAAGCACATTTATGGAACAATATAAATAATACAGAATAATCAGCTGCAAAGCTACTATTTGGCGGAAAAATGTACTTCCACAACAAGGATTGATTGTTTCATCATATTTTGCAGAAAGTTGCTGTACCTGTAGGCTTTGTGTAAGCACTAGAACAGACAACAAAAAAATAGCTTCAGCCGGACCCTTTGTGTCATTGAGCTCAGTAGGGTTGGAGCTGAGCCACAGAGGGAATGCTTCTGAACATCCTACTCGTAATTGCCATGTTTCCTGTTTTCTTTTGCAAGTAATACTTTGCAGTGTAAATGCCTCACTAATGGTGTCACCTATGACATTTTGGCCTTTTCATTCTGCTCCCATACTTTGCTCCACAAACTGGCCGGGCTTCTCATTGCTGATGTTTCAGTGCTATCTCCTTCCTTCCCTGTAGGAGAGTTTGTAGGGTCAGATATCCAAACTGGATCCGTGCGCATGTATCATATTCACCTGACCTCCAAGGCCTCCCACAGTCCCGTGTGCTGGGGCTCATTCCAGCTGTCTCCTCATGAAGCCGGCTGCAGCTGGCCTGAAGCCCGGCTGGATTTGAGCTGTTTGTGAGGGGAAGCAGCGAAGTGTGCCTGCAGCATGCTGTCTGTCAGTCCTCAGTCTGGGGACATGCTGGGGAGAAGCCCCAGCTGTTTCTTCACAGAGGCAACTTTGGTTCAGCTGGATTTATCCTCCCTGGCTTTGTCCTGCATGGAGGTGTCTGTATTGTTTCCACACTAGGGACAAATGCAAGCAGCATTTGTGTCATGCTGGGCCTCAGCTAATAACTGCTGGATGCGAGGTGCTTTCACGTCTGTGGCATGGATAATGTGCAACGCAGATAATCTAATCATAGAGAATTGAGTATTGGCTCCATGGGTATTACAAGCCTACTCTTGCTTTTGATCTCTCTTGGCCTGTGATTTTACTGCTCTTCAAGCAGCAGTGTCATCTTGAGGTAGTCCTGCTCTGTTTTTTTTTGTTTTGTTTTGTTTGTTTGTTTTGTTTTTGTTGTTGTTGTTGTTGTTGTTTGTTTGTTTGTTTGTTTGTTTTTGCTCCCTCTTCAGTCTGTGGCATGCCACCCATTCAGTTGTGCTAGCATACCTTGTCAAAAGCAATAATTTTTAAAAATACAGTTAGTTGCCTGGCTTAGTGCTGACAACTTTTTAATGAGCCTTATTTAAGAAGCCCAAAACCCATTATGTTGCCACAGCTGAAGAGCAGAGGGAGTGTTAGGAGGCTTTAAGCCACTATTGCAATTTTTTATTGTGAAACAACAGCCACAGGGCAGTTATACTCCTCTAATTTCACTAACAGCTATGCCATTGTAAATTAGGAGTAATCTCAAGTAAAAGCAATGCCTCCAAGACCACCAAACGTCTTTGCTATGAGAATGTGAAATGTTAAAAAACAGAAAATGGTGGTAGGTTAAGTGGAGATTTGAGGGAAGGCTTTTTCTCCCCTGCAAATAAAATATTTTAGGAATAGCATTAACAAATAGAATGATTTCATTTTAGCACGTGAAAACTATAATCTTTTTGTTTTAGTACTTAATCACCACTTAGAATACTTCAGGGTTGCAGAATTACAAACCACACAGCACTCTGTGAAAACGAAGTGGCTTCACTAAGCCACATGAGTCCATACACTTGATGGCTCATTTGGAATGGGAAACAATAGAGCCTTGGGGGTCCCAGGGACCTTTGTCAGTGCCTTCAATGAGGAAAAGCCTACAAACAAAATGGCCTCAGGGGCCTCTCTGTCCCATAGCCACAGCGTCAGAAGGCTAGAAATTGCAGAGAAAGCCCTGCTTTGTCCTTGCTGGTGCCTCCTCTTGATCTAGTACCCTTGTGGGGGGAAAAATGGTATTTGGGGGTGGGAGGGAGAAAGGTCATTTCCAAAGTCAGTTCTAGGAGTGGCATATGATTTATATATATATATGCTTTAACTGTGATTTTGCTTTAGAGGGTGAGAATGCTTGTGTGCAGAAAACTTCATTGAAAAAAAAATGAAAGAAATCCAAACAAAGGGAATAAATAGAGAGCAGGCACTTTGCCAAGGACCAAAGAAATTCCCTTGACAAGCAGAGGAACTGATGGCCGTCGAGCTGTTTCCTCAACAGGGGAAAAAAAAAAAAAAAAAAAAAAAAGATGTCAGAAAGATATCTCTGCCACTGGAGACATCTCCCAGCCAATCTGGCTATCAAAACACAGCTGGCAACCCCAGGGAAAGAGATCCCTGAGCAACAGAGATCACCTGAAAAGATCGTATTTCTCCTGACCTGAGAAGAACAAATTCTGTTACCAGGAAACTCTCTGCTGGGCCACAGCTATTAATTTACAAATGGCATTCAGCAGCTCTCATTTTCTAACTCTAGCCCTTCCTATTTCTTTCCTCCCTCCTGTTCCTCCTCTTTAGTTTTTCTCTGTTCCCCCCAACTTGTCTGTGCTCCCGACAACTCACTGAGCATATTGTGCAGATTATCTGCATGTGCTTATCTCCAGGCTTGTCTGCAACTGCTAATCCTATTAATTTACCTTTCTCAAATAGTTATTTACTGAGTAGCAATAAAAAGTAATTACTTCTAGCTGCTGAAGAAAAACCCTGATCTTAGCATTTTAAAATAGAGTGTTTTCTGGTCTAGGTTTTAAACTCTTCAGGGCTCATATTTGAGTGGTGTTACTCTAGTACAGTGTAGCCTCTGTTAATGATTATGGCTGTTCAAGCACGTCTGTAATGAAAACATTGGAGTTTTTTCCTCTCCAGTATATTACTACTGATTTGTTTGCTAAGAAATTTGGGATACCAACTCAAAACCCCAAGGTGTAATTTTTCTATAAACTAACTAGGATGAACCTCACAGAACCTGCTTTGCAGCTCTTCCCAAATGAGGGCTGCTTTGACAGTGTTTAGAGATTCCTCAGTTCATACGAGACTACACAGCTCACTGTGCATCTGCCAAGGGCCCTAACATAGTTTGGGGTGGAGTGCAGCTTCCCTGTTTCACTGTGCAGGTGCCAGAAAGCTTTTGATTTAAGCATGCACTGTACTTTCTTCGTTAGAATGGCATTGCGCTTAGCTCAAAAGGAGTTACTTCATTCTAAAACTCACTGTCACTCTTTGGATAGCAAAGGTGGTACAATACTGTTTCAGTGTTATTTGGATATAAGGACTTTGAGCAGTCCTAAATACTAGGAATTAAAGGTTTTGAGTCCTGGGAGATACATTGACTCAAGTGCAAAGTTTGTCTGCCATGGCTGGCTATGGTTTAAAGGTTAATGAAGTTGTTCTGGATATACTGATAAACAGTAATAATAATTTCTTAGTCATTAATAAATTGCTTAAATATGATCATCTAAGTATTTCAGTGTTAGCTGAATTTCTACTTAGTTTTGTATGGATTTTTTGGTTTTCTTTAATATATCAGATTTCTATTTTGGAATAACAAACTAATGTAATTGCTAGGCTAAATTATACAGAGAACAGCTCCTACTTAGTACAGATCATAATGAAAAGAGCAGATAGAAATTAATGGAATATGGCTGTTTATCAAAGTAAAATAAGTAGAATAATAAACTGTCATAGAAACATTTTAGAGGTTTTCTGTATTTAAATGATATTCTTCCAATGGTACAAGATATTTTGGACAAATAATACTAAATTATACAGTATAAATAATGTAGTTGATTTTTACATTTTTCTGACTCTTTTACTCTTTTCTGTGCTGTAATTATTTTTCACATAGTCTCACTTTCTCACAATTTCTACATACCCCTCACAACTCAATTCTTTCTCTGGTGACTTATGATCAAGAGGAATAATATACTTGGGGTACTGTGAATTTACTGGGTAATTTTCCAAATACTTCCTCAGAAAAGCAAAGCTTTTCATTTGTTTAAAAAAGAAAATAGAGCCAATACTAAAAGTACCTTTACATTATTTTTCTGGTCTGGTAGTCTAAAACATGAAAAACTTCAGTCCTACAACAATCTGGGATCAAGCTTCATAGGTTTTCAGAGCTTTTTGACCTTTAATAGAGTAAATTTTAATGTTTTCTTCCTTTTGTATTTTAACTTATCCCCACAAAGACATCTCAAATAGCAAAATGACCTATTTTTCTTCAAATCTTTAGTCAGGAGCAAAATAACCTATGAAAACAACATCAACAATGAAAATCAGCAGTGAAGGAAAACAAAATGGACTGTGTGCCTAAGCTTTGCTATCTAAGTACTGTTCTCCGGTGGCAACTAATATACTAGGGGTAACACTTGTTCTGTTCTCTATCAGCCTGAGCCATAGTTAAGGCAGTAGTTTTTTAAGGCCTTGAGCGATGTCAGTCTTGCAGGGATTGTGCTGCCTGCAAGCTACGTGATTAGAAAAAGCTACACCAAAACACACTATACATGGGATTGTGTATTACAGAAGAATGGTATTTTGTTTGTTTGTTTGTTTGCTTAGTTTTTGTTTTGTTTTTAATATTTAGTTTGTTAATATGATCTGTAAATCATACAGTCAAAGAACGATTTGGGTTAGGAGGGACCTTTACAGACAATCTAGAAGATAGTTGGGGCTTTCTCCTTATGTTCTTTTCCACCTAAGTGAATAATAAATGCTGTAGGTTGGATCTACCACTGTGTATATTAAAGTTGTTAACAAACGAGACCAGCACAGTAAATCGAAGAGGAAAGATTGATAGTGTTTTAATCTATACTGGGAAAAGAAATGCTAGAACCACTCCAGTCACCTCAAAACACAACTGAGACTGTTATTAGAGATGGGTCAGCAGTATTCTTGACGTATTTAAGACACATTGACTTAGCAGAATTTGAGTAAGAATGATCCACGTTATTTGAAGTATAGCTTAAAGCCATTTTTAAGTAAACAACACTAGTATAGACATCAATCATCTGGCTTCTTCATTCATGGAGTCACTCATTGCAAGCTCTGCTACACTTATTTGTTGGCTATGGGCTTTAGGTTTCCACTGCTTGACCTCTCAGGAATGATTAGATACTTAGAGAGGTCTTATCTCTCAAGGCCAATTTGAATGTCTCCCACCTTGCTCCTTTTGCAGAGAGGCACACAGTATTTGGGAAGCAGAGTAACCACAGCCGGACTGATAGACAGATACAAATGAAGAAGAAGATACCCTTTCAGATTTTGTGCATTTATCACATTTCCTCACCCATCTGATGTACACGTAATGCTTCTTTTGTAAGGTCTAGCCTGTACTGCTCAAGTGGTTTCCTTTGTCTTAGTAATCCCTTAGTTCCATCCCAGTGATAAGTCCAACCTTGTATTTCTGGGGGTGGATTTCATATCCTGTCAAAAGTGAAGTCATAAAAATAGGTGAGAAGTCCTCTGACCAAAAAGGACTTACTTATGGCCAAAACGGTAGAGTATTTCAGATAATGAGTGCACTTCTGAATACAGGCTCAGAGTTCATGGAAGCCCAGCAGCTTTGAACAAAATAGATGAGCTGAGAGAAAGTGATGATGAATGCAAGGGGAGGAAAAAAAGAAAGTAACATTTATTGAGGGGGAAGAGAGTATATGGGATGGAAAGTGAGGTAAATGAGCATTGTACAATGCTGAGTGAGTGGAAAAAAAAAAGAGAACCCATGTGACTGGGCATCTGTAAGCAACTGGTCATGTGTGGTGATGGTCATCCTGAGTTTGTGTACCAAAAAGGACATATGTATATATGGGAGACAGATTTATACTGCAAGCTATTTGACAAAGGATTATCTTCCGTTTTTGTGGATGTTTGTATATGAAATAGTGTGTGAGAGAGAAAATTCTGGAGGGAGAGAGAATACATACTGGATTGTAACACAAGTCAGATGGGAAGCAGCTTCAGAAACTGCTCCGGTCTCCTGCTCATGCAGGGAAGAAGACTGTGGCAAACATTATGCTGAAGTTGTGTACATACATGTTTGCGGTACAGACTGAGTAGTAGATTTTTTATATCATTAATTTTCTTGTAAATCTGCAAAATTCAAACTGCTGTACTCATGTATGTGTGTATAAAATAAGCTATCAAATACAAAATTGTATAGACATACATTTCCACTCATACCCTGATGAAGATACATGCATATTCATATTATTCCATCCTAGGTTATTTTATTGCCCTAAGAACTAGGCTTGAATTACCATCACTGTTACTTCTCCTCTTAGTACATTTAATGCATGTACAGCTGTTTGTTTTTGTGTGTATGTTTTTTGTTTTTTGTTTTTTTTTTTTCCTAGCCTTCTAAGCCAAAAGAAGCTTTTATGTAATTTAATGGGTGTAGAAAAACACTGAAGGACAGGTAAGGTGAAAAAGAATTGTATGGAAGCAGCACGGTTGTACCTTTGAAGGAGGACCATAAAAATAAAAATTAATGTCCTTTCTTCTCTACATGAAAATTAGATTTCCTAATGCTGTTATAGTGCTTACTGGATGTACTTGCCTATGCATTCTCCTCTCAAGGTTGTGCAGCATGTTGCTGTTTTTCAGGCCAAAAGTAACAACACTTCAGTAGAATAATTACAGTTTGTATGAAAATACTTTCACTGCTTATAAAATAGTTTTTCATTTTAATAAATATGTAGTTGATTAGTCCGAGTTAATATATTATTGTGACTTAGCGATGATATCCATAACGTAGGTATGTAAAGCTGCTGTTTTTGTAGGCATAATAATCCTCCGTGTGCTGAAAGAGCACTGTAATAGTTCGGGACAGTAGGATTTCAGTTCATTATATTGTAGATTGTTTTTACTGTGTGTATATCAACCAGATTCAATTCTGTTCGTATTGATTTTCTAGTGACAGCAGTCAGCATTCTGTCAGAGAGATGGCGTTGCATACAACTCAAGCATTATACATACTGTCTGGTGATAAAACTTCTCAATACCAATAATGGACACCTATGTGAAATTATTTAGAAATTGAAGTTTTCTAGAAAAGTCTGGAGAAAAGTTTTTAATCTTGCTGGCAGGTAAATTAGTTGGATTTTGCAGCACAAATGAAAACTGGAGAAAGGAAAATCTCCTGCCAATATCACAGTTCAGTGGCTGGTGAAACATGGGTGTGAGGGATATTTCTGATGAGGTTGAAAAGAGGTACAAAAATGAAGATGTACAATAGAAAACATGAACTACTAATACCAGTACAGACCAGATGTTTGTGTAAGTGCCAACCAATCATTTTTTTACTGTGCACAAACTGGTGCTATTGCAGACTAATTTTAGGTAGGTAGTAATGTTGCAGAGAGAGCTCGTTGCATTTGAAGTAAAAACAGAGCATTCTCCTCTCCATCCCCGCTTGAAAAGTCCAAATAGAATGGAAGAATAAACAAAGCTGTTTCAGTTATTACAGTTTTTGAGGGCTTTTTTAATACCAGAACAACAATTTTTGGTAGGTACTTGTATGGACTGAATAAATCAGTGGCTTAAATATGACAGAGATCTGGAATCTATCTAACTCAGAGATGCAAAAATTGTCTGGAATTTACATTCCATGTATGGAGGCTGGAGGAGCAACCACCTCATCAGTGAGGGTAAAAACAAGGGAAGGGTCTATATGGGGTGGAGAAGGGAAATGAATGAATGTAAAAAAAAGCTATGACTGGGAGGCTTGGAGGTACAGGAATAAAGGATTCACCAAACCTAACCCAAGGCTAGATCTTTTCAAAGAGTAAAACAAAAACCAAAGGACTATTTAGCAATGCAGATAACACATCATAACTAGCACAGGAAGAAGGGAGATCTCCGAAGCACTGAGGTTACATATAGTCTAGCTACATTCCCCAGACTAAGGAGTATGCTTTGCAGTTTTCAGGAGGGACAAAGATGTAGAAAGTAAGGTCAAAGGTAGGTTTGCTTTAGATGAGCATATACACACATGAAAAGAACCATGAGATAGAAACTAAACTATGAGCTGAATTTGCTCAGCTGGGGAAGTATCACTGACAAATGAAATTCATTATGAAATTTTATGGTTTGTGGCAGAAATTTCAATCCATCTGTTTCAATGTGGTGGTCTTATACAGCGAGCTTCACTTTCCATGATACATTTGATGTATTGGCAGTTATTTTGTTAGTCCACAATAACACCAAAGGCTTTAAAACTAAATTTGAAAAAGTGAGCAATATGAATATAAAGGGAAGACAGGATAAGATGTAGTCCAAGTTTACTAAAGGTAGATCAGGAGTGTACTTTAATAACAGCAGAATTTTTATGAACAGAAACCTCATAGATCCAATTGATTTCATTCTCAGTAAAGCACTTGAAAATGCAGTACTTGTTACATTCTTAGCTGAAATGGGAAATAGCACAAGAAATGTAACTTAGATAAAGATCTGCTAAAAGAGGTATGACAATAGGTCTGTGCTGAAAAGGGCACTATGAAACCAGAGAGAAATTTCAAGTGTGGATCTTTATACCAGCATTTGGCTCAAACTTATTTAATAAAGGCAAAAATAAGAATGTGCTAATTAAACTTGCTGATGACAAAAACTGAGAGGCCTTGCTCAAAAAGAGCTGTAAGCCATTCCTAGAAAACAGGTGACCTAGCAGGCTGGAGTAATAGAGGTAAAATTAAGTTTAATATAAAATACAAGGCCATGTCCTTAGGGATTAATAATAAGATTTTCTGGTATAATAGAGGATTTATCCAGAGGAAGTGATAGGTTTGAAATGCCCAAGTGTAGTAATTGGTCATGGTGTGCAAAAAGTAGACTGAACAACCAACCTTATGAAGATAGATTTAAAAAATGCTTAAAGGAAGAAAGGCTGAGTGGCATATGATTACTGTCTGTGCATAAATTACACCCAGGTTAGCACCCTGGTGAAGGAAGAGATATTTTAAGTCATAGCACAATGCTGGCCCAGAAGCAGATGGATATAAACAGAGCATGAATGAGACTGCGGAGGAAATCAGGATGTGTCTAAGCATCAGAAAATCAAGGTTCTGGAATGGTCTTGCAACAGGAGTAATGGGTAGAAAAAGCCCAAATTTCAAGGTGGAATCCAAGAACAGACTTAAATGGTAGGGATTTCTGCAGGGGTTGAACTCAGTGACTTAGATGATGGCTTCCACACATATGTTCACAAAAGCTTAAGAGACCAGGGATAAATGGCCAGATCAATTTTGTCTGGGGGGACAGGCTAATGACAAATTAGCAAGGAATTTACCTGAGAAATCATGAAACCCATGAGTAATCTAAAAGAATTGCAAACTGCTTCTGAAGCAATGGATAACAGAACATGGAAATCCCTTTATGTAGACAGTGTAGCTTCTTTATTTTTAAAATATTGATTATTTAAGCATGCTAATTGTTTTGTAGGCTGCATTTTGAATAGTCTGTCAGGGATATGACCACTCTCTCAAATTAAAAAATCTGATCCTGTGATTCCAAGACACCACAAAGAAATAAACAACAACAAATAAAAACAACTAACCAACCAACCAACCAAATAATTTCAATAACTGGAAGCTTCATCTCCGAAAGCCACAAAGCCACCTCAAATACTGCAATAAGTTGGATGTTTTCTGTCTGCATGGCATGTGACACTTATTTGTTTTGATTTGAGAATAAAAGAAATATGTGAAATGCATTTTTCTTACAGGAAGATCTATACCTCTGTTGTTTTAGAAAGAAGGATAGTAGGCCTCCTGGATACAATGTAGAAAAATACCCAACCACCCCCAATGGATTTTTTTTTCAGGAATCAAACTCCTTGCCTCTGTTCCTCTATAAAAGGAAAATGGATAAAACTGCCTGTCTTTGACTTTACAGGAAAAATTGAACCCAGTCCTCCAGTCTTTGCCTTGAGAAAGCTTGTATAAAATGCTCACAAGTAGAATGCTCTGCTTGTGTGTGCAAAATACCTCCATCTTCTTGTGTGCATAGTTTTTTTCACAACAACATTATCAGTAAATGTAGAGGGAATTATACAAAGACCCTAATCTTTTGTAATCTATTTAGAAATACAGATTTATATTCACATATGCATATGTGCACTTACAACTTGACAAGTCTGACGTTTATGCCTAAAAACCTAGTGGGCCTTTTTGGAGTATGGCTTTGAAAGAAAAGTTTTTCAGTTTAATTTGGTTGCTATTTTTGTTTTGTATGATGTAACACTGTATACGTGTTTCATATATGCATACAGGGTCAGTCTGACCATGGCATTAGTTCAAAGCTCAGTGCCAGAACAGCTTTGCAACTTGAATAATCATGCGCAAAAGCGCATTTAGATTTTTAAAATCTCATTTAGATTTTAAGAGTAGAATCAGAATGTATTGCTGCACTGAACCAATTATTACAAATATACCTTTTAAAGCTGATCTACCCAAGCAGGCATTTGATAACAATGCTTATCATTTTACAGATAGAAAAATCTGTAACAGTAGAATAGAAACATAGAAAAATGTGGAACAATAAATATATAAATCACCAGATTTGTTAAAAAAAGGCATTAGAAAGATGGCCTGACAGCCTTTGTATAAATATTAGCAATAATGTGTGTATGAATAAGATCAACTTATACGTGCCTATTTTCTATTTAATTTTCTCTGTTGAAGGAAAAATGTTTGCACCACTTCAATGTAATTTTATATCTCTGCTTTATTAATAATGGAAACTGCTAAGATTTTATTCATGTATTATTGAATTCATTGTAAGAGGAAAAGGTGGTAGAACTGTATATTTTTAAAGAGAAATAGCTCATTTTTAAAATCTGTGTATAAAAAAAAGCATATACATACTGACCTGCAAAATAGGTATTTTGTGGTTAAAATTTGATACATCAAATTTAATAACAGTAATATAAAGTATTCTCACCTAGGATACTAACTGCACACATAACACACTATATAATTAAAATCTGAAGAGAAAGTTAGTAATTGGTATCTGTTGCTAAACATGAGTCAGCTCTTTTCCTTGTAAAAATACAGCAAAAGTGTTTTTGAAAGATGTGAAATTATTATGCCTTTGCATCAAACTACATTCAGTTTTGATGTGTCAGTTTTGGGGACTGGAAGAATAATATCAAAACATTTAAGAAGAATTACTTCCTAGAAGATGTCTTCTGGAGCTGTCATCATTAAAAACCAGTGTGAGATGTGAGAGCTGCAGGATGCTCACGGCAGGAGTTGGGTTACCTGGGAAAGAAATGGGTGGGGAGGAGAGCTGGCTGCTGCAAGGCTGCATCCAAGCTCATGGAAGTCCAGTTCTCACCCCCTTCACGTGAGCAGCCAGGAGAGGCAGCAAGAAGGTGGGAAGTATGACAGCAGCTTTGAAGGGGAATGGGGTGGGGTGAAAGTGTCAGGGGCCTGAGGGCACCGCCAAGCCACACTACTCCTGCTTATCCCCAGTGGGGCTTTCCCACCTGCCCCTGACCCCACATCACTCCAGGTCTGGCAGCCCCTGCCCCAGCAAGGCCCCAGCAGGGCCAAGCTCCAGCTCCCCACAGCCCAGCACTGCCCTGCCATGGACATGGCTGAGCCAGGACCACCCTTGGGCCCACATCCCAGCCTGGCCTCAGCCCAGGCTGGCCCCAGGGAGATGTCTCGTTCCCAGTGCCCCCAGCTGCCCCGCTCCTGGCTGGGGCAGTGGGACAGGCCCTGGCTGCCAGACCCTGCCCTGCACCCCGGGGGGCCCCCATGGCTCCCAGCCCACACAGCACCCAGAGAGAAGGGCAGACAGAGTGCTCTTCCTGAGGACATAAAATAGCTGCGGGGACCTTATCAGGACATCATTCAAGTCCCAAACACGTGATGCTCCTGCAGGCGGTGATCTCTTCCATCTTGTTCTCCTGGCAAGACCCACCATGGGATGGTGCTGGGTCATAGCCTGGAGGCCGTGCACAGCACCTGGTGGAGCTGAAACGGGAGCTGTCGCATTCCTGCATGCTGGGTGGGTCTCAATAAAAAATCAGCCCTTGGTAAAAATACACAGTGCATCTCCATACATCTGAGTAGTGTTGGCATAGACAAAAGGATTTCTCAGTGAAAGAAACCTGAGAAGAGATTGGGAAAATGTAGAGGAAGGCTGGAAACTTGGCACACCATCAGAAAAGGAACTTGTGTTATTAGAAACCTCACTGTGTTCCATAGGTCTCCCTGCAGGGAGAAACGATTAAAACACCCTTGTTTTACATTCGCCCTGTTTCGCTCACTGTTGGAAAATTGTGAAAGTGTCATTAAAAACAGGCATTTTCTTACTGGAGTAAACTGCATGAGCATCCTTAAAATGATAGAAGTGCACGATCACACAATGATAGCGGAACTCAGTGCTGTGTAAATGAGGTTTGGGAAGGCTGCTGGAGCACAGAGCTGGAAGCTGCTATACTATCAGTGCAGGAGTCATTCAGGGAAGGTGAAGAGACTGCATGTAAATAAATCCACTTATCCCTCTCACTCTGGTCAGAATTCATTTTGTGTCCTCCCTAATTTGACCTCTGCTCTTACAGTCTTAGAACATTTTACAGTATTTTAGGGATGTTTATTTCTTTAAATCAGTGCAGTGCGGCCTTTATTCCAAATGGTTGGCTTTATTTCTAACGCTTTTATTCAAGATACCCACTGGGTGTGCTTTAAATTACACTGTTTATAGTGCTGTACTCTAAGGCTTGTTCTTTAAGTTTTTACATACGGGAACAAACCCGCCTCTGTAAAGAGAACGGTCTCTGTGTGTTGTCTAGAGAGATTAAATTAATCCTTACAGGGATTCCTCAGTCATCAGGGTGGAAGGAAGAACTAACCACAGGGTTTACTACAGAGGAAGCAGAAAGTGTAGAGAAAACAACAGAAAATATGAAAGATATAAGAGAAATTATGTCACAGACTATAGAGTATGGAGAGTGTGACAGAGCAAACTGTGAATACGTGAAGGCAAGAACCAAACCGGCCTGCTGTGGCCTTCCAGGCCCTGGTGAGGGGCCCTGAATTACTGCTTCACATGGCAACCATTTCCCAGAAGTTGGATTTACAAATATCTGATACAATCTTACTGGAACAATGAAAATACTATGGAGATGATGAGAGGTGTTTCCCTTAAATGTTATGATTTTTGTCAAAATATACAAAAGAACTCAAATCTGCTGAAAAGTGTCACATCTCTTCGGCATCTCAGTACATTACCCACCATAAGGCTTTTCAAATAATTATAACAAAAATCCTTAAAAAGTATTATTAATAAAACATTAACTATACCTCACTTCAATATGTTAAATAGGTGGGCACAATGTAAAAAGCAGACTGAAACTACAAAGAGGAACTTACTAGTTCCTCTAGTTAGTTATTATAAACAAGGAACTCTTGTTGAGGACAGCTGCTGTGTTTTTGTCCATGTTGTAAAAAGTTTGCTGTTATGCTGTTACTTGGTTAGAACTGAAATAACAATCCTGAGTGGCTCAAGTAACTTTTTATTTTAGGTGTTCAATATCAAGAGGTGTTTTGGTTGGTTTCTCCACAAAATCCTAAGAAAAGACTTGGCTCAACTTAGTTGAGGAAAACAACATTTTCATTAATGTATTTATAATTGTACTTTTTGCCTATAACAACTTAGTAAAGTATTTGTATAATGCTATTAAAATGCATTTTTTCAGGGTTTTTAGGACAAAAGCTGCAAAAACTTGTCAAATGCAGGGCTAATTATGTTGAAAAAGACTGCATTTTATCAAGATTGGCATTGCTTACTCAGTAGGTCAAGGAAAAGTCAAGATAAAAGATTTTACTACAGAACCAATTGTTACCAATAGTAAATAGGAACTACATATATAAATAAATAGGATAATCTAAAAGCAAAGTTCACACAAGTTTAATTTGCACTTGTGACAATGGGAAATGTTGCCCACAATTATGTGGTAGTGTTAAATATGTTTGTAGTAGTGTTAAATGAGTCTTTGATTCTTGATGTCATAGAAATATATCTACAATAACAACCCCCTTAGTTAATTTACCCCTCTCTTTATCCATAATTATGGCTAATTTCTATGGAATCAGTTCATAAATTCGTATTTAGGATTTTTATTCTCTGGGCATTTAATTCACCCACAGGAAAAAAAAAATAAATAAATCTGTATTTGCTTTGCTGAGAAGTTATAAATTACAACCATTATGAACATCTGAGAGACAACATGAATAAAAACATTTCGGCAAATAAACTGAATGCTTTTATTGTGAAATCAGTTTAGTTTATTCTGCATCTAGAACATCAGTATCTTGAATGGGCTTTGAGTCTGGTCCTTAAGAGAACAGGTAAGTAATCAATTTTTTATAGATAAGTGGTAGTTTTCCTAGTACTGAATCTTACAGAGTGAATTTTTACATATTTCATTACCTATCCAAACAAGATTATAACAAACATTTCCATGAGCAGGAGAGTTCTGACTGAACTTTCCCAGTAGTTTAGATTCACATTAAGAACTGTGCACATTGGAGTTTTCCTGCCACTGAAAACCGTGCTCTAGATTGCCACCTGTTGTCATGCAATTTGCAGTAATGTAATAATCTGTAACATCCTGTTAAATTTGGTTGAAATTGGTCATGAGTTCTAAAACTACCTGGAGAAATTGTGCCAGGCAGACAGAAAGACAAATGCTTGTTCGAGTAGCGTAATTACATAGGCTTTATTTTCTCAGGAAAAAGGCTAGAAATTGCACGTGACAAGATAATTCTTTTTGAAACTGTCTATTCAGAGTTTAGTCACAAATAGGTAATGTGATTATTTTAGATTTTTCCTTCTATCTTCTGTATTGGTTTTAGGCAGATATATATTTCTATTTATTGCTCACTGCATTTGCACATTCTAATGTTTTACTTCAAAACGTGACAGATGTTAACACACTTGAACAAAAGCATTGCTAAACATCATTATGTGAACATAAATTTTAAAGTCAGTTCTTTCCAAGTTGGCAGTCAGGCCCTGCTCCTCTTAACCACACACGTTTGATGACTTCCAGACTATCAGTGATGATGACTACTATTTTGTTCTGAATCCTCTTCTCCCTCTGTCTCACAGTCTTTTCTTCTTTTGTTAAAAAATGAATAATACTTTATAGATTAAAAATAAATTAATGGTAGAAAACAATGATTAAGAAAGAGTTTTCTAGTTTTCCAAAAGGAAAAAGTCACTCAGAGAGTTCTGTGTAATCTGACAGTTCAGCGTTACAAAAAGGCTGCAAAAGGCAGTGAATGTAGAGCTGACGAAGTCTGCAGATGGCAGAAAGTATTCAGGATAATCACCTGGAAAGCTGACTGAGGAAGGTTGCTCAAGTATTGCACAAATAAATTATAAAATGGCAGAAAAAAAAATAGCTTAGTTAGTGCAAAGTGCTCGTGTCTAGTGTTTGTAGTAAACTAATCCTAATAGCGATACATATGGTAACGGAGAATCTTCTGCCACTGAGGAATAGGCTCTTAAAAGACACTGCAGCTCAGAAGAGTCAAAAGGAAAAACAACTGGTATAAGGTATTGGGTAAGGAGCCAAAACCAAACCAGTCATTATAATTTCAAGTAATACAATACTTGCATTGTTTGTACACTACAATGTTTTCAAACTACAATGTACAAGTGTGCATCGTTTGTACACTTGATTACTACAGGAGATTCTGGTCATGCAGTGGTACTATTGTATCACTTAGAAAAAACAGAAAAATTCAACGAGGGCATTGTGGAATGGTTTTAGTATGCAAAGAAAAAAGCAAACGTGTCTCCTCAGATGACTGAAGTATGAAAACTGAAGTGAGTTATCATAATGGTGTATAAGACTGCAGTTTTTTTTGTTGTCGTTGTTTGATTTTTTTGTTGTTCGTTTGTTTTCCTTACAATGCAAGAATTAAGCCTGAGGAAGAAGAAAAAAACTATTTATACAATACATAACTTAAGTGTAACATCCTGCCCAAGTAGTCAAAACCATAAGACTGTTCATTATTTTCCCAGTTCCTTTACAGAGGGCATATTCAATGATGCTATTAAATGTGAATGGTGTCCCTACTGGTCAGGGGACTTAAAACATACTGATTGCGGGAGTTTATTTCTTCCTTAAGCTTGCGCTACCACCATTTGAGGCAGGCTCTCTGGCCAGATGGACCTTCAGTTGGGGAAGGCCCAGCGTTCTCCATGAGGGAAAATGGGGTGGCGAGCAAGGAAAGGCTGCTTCTGGCTACGGAAACCCCATCTCCATCTTTTCCCCGCGGGCTGAACAGTAGTCCCCTCTTTCAGTCCCGCCTGCGGAGGCCCAGAGAATACACGACGCCCCCACCACACTTTGCTCGCTCAGCACCCACAGCGGTCCAGCCGCCATTTTGGGAGCCGGGGCAGGCGAACTACACCTCCCAGCAGGCCCGGCGCCGCGGCGCCATCTTGCCCCTTCACGCCTCGGGGCAGCTCGGGCAGCCAGCGCGGGCGGTGAGCGGGGCAATGGCGCTGTTCCCGGCCTTTGCCGGTGCCGCCGAGCCCGGGGAGACCCCAGCCGGCAGCAGCGAGGGCTCCAGGAAAGGTAAAGCCCTCGGGGTACCCTTCCTCCCGGTAGCGCTCCGCGGGGAAGCCCTTCCGCTTCCAGTGGCCGCCGCACGGAGCTTCCTGCCCCGGCCGTGAGCGGCACCGCGGCGGGGCCGGGCTGCGTGTGGGGTCCCCGAGGAGCCGGGAGTTCGGCAGCGGAGGTCCCCGCCTGCCAGACCCGCCTCTGGGCGCGCTGCTGCACGGGGCGGGCTGCCCTCGCCGCCGGCTCCTCCCTCCCCTGAGCGGGGCTGCGCGGTCCGAGGGGAGGCTGAAGGAAACTTAGTGCGCTGCCGCTTCCAATAAAGTTACCGTACTGCTGAACAAAGTGCCTGTTTGCGGTGTAAACTGGGAGAGAACCTGAAGCAGGGACACCTGAGGTGTGGGCGGGATGTTGCGCGGGGTTATTTCCAGGTGTCTGCTGGAGGTCGACTGGGGAAACGCTCGTCCTGGGGAAGGGTGTGCACGGCCACGGGTGTGGTGGGGAAGGGGGGGTTATTTAATGCAGGAAATTATTATTGTTTTTCCCCCGGAGCCTTAGAGAACTTAGAATAGAGTTTCCTCAACTTCCTTATTAAGTCAAATTTTAGTTGTAAAGGATCATTTTGGAAACTTTATGACTGAAAATATTCTGCTTGATCTTTTGAGCGCCGTGGTTGCTATCTAATGAGTTACACTTTTATTAAATGAGCAAAGAATGCCATGTGGTGTATTGCGAACCTCTATAAAATATTTAGTCATTCACAACGTGCATTAGTTCTACTGGGAGGTGTTTTGGACTATGCTTATTGCTTGCCGTCTTCTGCTGCCCTTGCCTGTCCTCTAGACACCAAGAGAAAACTCTTAACATAATTCCTGGCGTAAATTTCTTGTATGTTTGGTCCAGTCATTATCGTGAGTTTTAGAAACCTTTAGAAAGGAATACACACTGGGGTATATTCTTCCCACCTCCTAACAAGTTCTGCATTTTGCCCTGATGGTATTGCACCTGTTGATACTCAGCCTTCCCGTACAGAGATGCTTTAGCCATGCTGGGGAGCCTTTCTGGTAACGGCACTTGGTGCAGGGAACAGTGGACAAAATAATATCCCAAATTATAGCTTCTAGGAATAGAGGAGCTGCTGTGCCAAGCAGATGTACAGTAATATTGCTCTAGTGGTGAGGCCTTTGCTTACATTTTAAAACCCTGGGTGTAGAGCCTTCAGGTTTGTTACGCACTCTGTGTCACTGCAGGCCACCTGTCTGGAAGATCAGGTTACACAGAAAAAGATGTTAAGATGTACTTTCAGATCTATGTTTCAGTTATAGCATTGTTTATGAGATATGTTTTGGTCTACTAGAAGCCTTTTATATCAGAATTGTTAACAAAGCGTTAAGGACCATCATCTGTTCACTTTATGTTTTATGCAATTTTGTACTTTATCGCATTTCATAATAAGTTATAAAAATTAACTCAGAACCACATTAATGGTGGCATATATCAAATTTCACATGTTCAGCTTGTGAGAACTTGAGAACTTGATGGACAACTTTGGTATCTGTCTGATAGATGACTCTTCCCTCAGAGCTGAGGTGAAGCCAAAGTCCGTCATGATACAGAGATCACTGAATATGTGTTTTTTAACAGGATATGCAAGACGGGTGTCTTCAGCAGTCATGCAGGACAGCTTTGTAGCTTTATCATTTAAAAAAAATAGGTAATAATGTAAACACTCTCATCATATTTCATTCTTCTGACCTCTGTCTGATATTCTTACAAACTTTCATAAATCATTTATAAATATATGTGCTGTCTGAAACAGAAGTATTGCTGTACACTCATCCTATCCTGCTAGAATGCTGAGCTGCAGCCATCTCTAGAGCGCAAAGTAATTTTGTATATAGTTTTTTACAATTATATTATCAGGTTTAATTACTTTTTCGTAAAAAATAATTTGTAATTAGCCATACTGAACAGAGCAATGGTAATAATTAACCCCCCTGACAGTAGTAAGCATTATGCACACCATTGCTTATAGTCTAAAGTATTCTGTAGTTAATGTGATACAGTGATTTTTGCTGAAAGCACATTTCCAGCATTTGGAAAGGCGACTGAAGGTCTTCATAAAATGCCCCTTAGACATGCACTATGTATATATATATACATATTACTTGGGAAGGTTTAAAAAAGTGCCATTGGTTTTCTTCTCGTCTTGTGCTCATAAATACAGATGGAGGAATGGAAGAATGTGTGCATGCATATTATCGCCAAAAAAATGTCTTTTATTTTATTTTCTGTAAGAAACATAGATCTGGTCTGTAAAAGTACTAAACTTTTTAGATGTCTGACAAGAAAAAAGAATGAAATGGTAGAATTTTAAAGTTTGGAATCCATTTTGATGTTTGAAATATTTGTATCCACCTGACTGATTCACTGGAGATTTACAAGGAGGTTTGGACTTGCATATTGCGTAATGGAAAAATTTGTTCAGTTCTTTCCAGAGTATCAGGTCAGTTTGATTAAATTGTTCAGAAGACACTGTAGTTGGAGAATTCTAATCATTTCACTGGTGTGTCCACAGAGGCATACTGACTGTGCTACGGGGGTTTGTTCTTGCAGTGTGATTCTTCAAAATTTTAAAAACAATTTGATCTCATCTGTTCAGGTAGAACCAAGCTTAGGCCATCAGGGGATTAATGTTTATGACTCCAGTTCTCAAGGTGAGATTTCCTGT
Source organism: Nettapus auritus (assembly GCA_011076525.1). Classification (NCBI taxonomy): domain Eukaryota; kingdom Metazoa; phylum Chordata; class Aves; order Anseriformes; family Anatidae; genus Nettapus; species Nettapus auritus. The sequence continues at coordinate 17,195,269 of CM021769.1, forward strand.
GAGGCACTAAAACGATAATTTGAACTACTAAAAATAAATTTTACTCTGCTTGTGCTTACTGCCATAAGCATATTGTAGCAAGTGACTTCACGTCTGTAGGGGAATAACATACTTGCAGGTAAAGTTAAGTCAAAATAACATCTTGGAAGTTTGTTAATAAAAGTTGATGGTGATTAGTAAATGTTATTTTACTATATTTAATGCAAATTTCCTATGGAAATCATTCTCATAAATGCTTGCTGTGCACCTGTCTGCCAGCCTGCTTCCTCAATATCTCTCTTGCCCCTCAGGAGTTTTAACCCTTTCAATAAAATTCATTGTGAATGGGAGAGAAAAGTCACAAAAATTGGGGTCTGTGAAAATCTGCACTTGCTTAGAAAACATAAATCTAGCCAAGTGGCACTGTTGAGAGGCTGTAACATGAATTGAACTACTTGGCACTGAGCATATGCACGTTAGCCAACTAATAAACATCTTCAGAGGTCACACTGATACAGCACAGGCTGCCTCTTGCCCAGCTGATAGTGAGGGGATGTGGGGAAGCAGAAGGGTCTGGAGAACTCCGATAGTTCCTGAAGGTGTGGCAGTAGGGGAGAGTGTAAGGGATTTAGGGGACAGCTCAGAAACCCAGGCTTCACTCTTTTGTAAGCTGTGAGATTAATTTATTGACTTTTGAGGGAGGAAAGTGAAAATGTTGCCACCTCCCTCTTTATTGAAAAATGTGGTTCCTGTCTTAGAACAGCCTTTTAAGCAGAGAAATATAAAGATAACCGCTTTCCACTCTTCTGCCATATCAGGTATAAGCTCTGTTTGAACTGATTTGCAGACTCCAAGTGTGTTTTGTGCCTCAGGGAAATTTGTATGCTTGATCAGCCCCTGGTTTTATTGTGTCTTCTAAAGCAGCTGAAGCTTTATTACTTTCTTTGTTTAATTTCTTCTCTGTTCATTTTGTCAGTGTAATCAATAATGCCACTTTAAAAAGTAATGTATCAGTGGGTTTTTATTTTTCAGTTTTTAAGCCCGAAGCTTCTAGTCCTGCTAAAGATCCGTATCTCCATTTGGAAATTGTTTGGAACGTAGCGCCTTAATGCTCGAGGTTATAAAATTTAGCATACTTGTTGTATGCAGACATTTTTTTCCTATTTTGGGCTGCTCTGTATCTAAAGTGTTTACATGGTCAAGTAATATTGTAAAATGCATTATCTGGGTTAATCTTTGGAGGAACCAGATATTATGCTCTTGAAATTGACGAAAAGCCTATTTTGAGATGTACAGCATGTTAGGAGATGTTAGGTCAAGATCTTAAACATGTCTTAGACTTAGACTAATGGTCTGGATCTCATAAGTCTTGAAATGTGAATTTCATCACCAACAACTCTGTATGCTCAAAAATTTATTTAACCATTCTGCCTTAGCTTAATTCTTTTTTTCTGAAACGCTTAAGCCACTGTTTTATTAAGAATTGTCATGAGTATTGGTATTAGTGTATTTCAAGTGGTTTTGAAGCATAGTTCTTCATTCAAATCAATGCAGAGCTACCTTAAATAAATTAATTTCTGCCAAAATAAGTAACACTAGTAAATGACTTATTACACATTGCAAAGAGAAACAGTAATTTATCAAAAAGAAGCTCAAAGGCTTCAAAGCAAATCAAAGCAAAGATGAATTTTTTAAAGGGCAATGAATTTCTCCTTTATTTCTGTAAATGAATAAAAAACCTTATGCACAAATTGGTTGTATTTACCTAAATCTGAAGTGCTCGGGACTGATTAATCTCTGAATTTGGCTGTGGATAAGGAAGACGGAGCACGACCACTGGAAAGATGTGATGGGGTTGCAGTTTGTTCCTGCATTCCCTTACATCGCTTCTTCAAAACCAAAATGAGCAGAAATAATTGAATATATGGAAGATACCCATTTTTAAATCAGCATCATATTTAATAAATACACTTGAGGAATCTCGGGCATAAGGCAGCGCCCTACCATGTGACATTTATTGAGTTAACTGAATTTGGTTATGCACTTATCAGGTGTAGGAAGTTACATACGACTTGTATGTTTTGCACATGGTAGAGTTACAGAATTATCCCTGAGCAACATTGTGGGATTTCATGAAAAATGCTAAATAAAATTATTCTAAGAAGCAATTCTGATTCTAGGTTGTTTCTTAATACATATCTTACAGGATTGAAAAGAGAATTTATTATTGCAGAACACTTTATTCCCCAGCAGGGGGAATAATTAGTTTGATAGGCAAGTCTCATGTTGCTTGGATATTAGCCAGCATAAGTCTTTCCCCTTTAAGCTCACCAAAAGTTTTGGTTGAATGCTTTGTGGTAGATTTAGAGGTTTAGAATCAGAAACACATACTTAAGATGAAGGGGCTTGTGCCGCAGTGGATTAATTTAAATTCAATTGAATTAAATAATAGGTTTTTATCATGTTTTAAATAAGTAATAATGGTTTTAAGGTCTTGATTGTTATTGTAACTTTGCATTCATGTATTTTAAGTATTTCCCTGGAAGGAAAAAAAAAAAGAATTTTGGTGTGGATTTGCAACAAAGTGTGGTAGCATTCGCCATAGGTATGGCGATTCCATTGCCAGGCAGACGGATACAATCACATGCATACAGGATCTTTCTGTCTTTCACTCTACGTCGTGAGTTTTGGTGATGGAAGGGTGGTGCATGGCAGTGCTCTGCAGTGTGCTGCCTGGGGCTCTTCTCTTCGCACAGATGGAGGTTCGGCATGGCCCAGGGAGGGCAGCCCTCCCCAGGGGTGCTTGTTCTTTGCTGGCTCGGGCCAGCTCTCGGGAAGTGACAACTGGAGCTTTGCTTGATTATATGTACTTGATGAGTTTATCTTAGGTTAGCAAACTGTTCTGCAGCCTGCTCCATTTTAAATCCTTTTGTGGACAACAGAGACACGAGACAGAAGAAAGAATTTTGGTATGAAGAGATATTTCTGAAAGAAATACTTTTGAAGGAGGAGAGATGTATGGCTTGGCAGACAATGAGTTCATGCTATTTAAGGATTAGAGGTCAGCGTGGTCAAAAGCACAAAGACAAGAATGTGACAGGAAGAACACTGAGGCAAAAACGGTTGTGAAGAGCATGGAGAACAGGCAGGGAGACAAAATTTGTTCCTTTTGTTATCTCCCATGGAATGGCACCAGAGAGGCTGCTGATAAATTCTGTGCTTCTGCTAAGTAACAATTTCTGTTTAATGTTAGAAAAGTTCACACACTTAAGAGTTTTTATAGAGATTTCATTTCTAGAATTCTTTCATAGAAGTTTTAATGTCGGTAAAATTAGGTCCAAAAGTCCACTTTCTACAGCCTGTCAACATCTGACCTTATCTGATAGCTGAAATGGTTGTGGTCTCGATGCTAAATGCTGATCAATGCATCAACATGAGCGTCAATTAGCCTTTTCTCACGCTGTATCCAAGGGTGATGGTGTCTCAGTGGTTAGAACTGAGAATCCAGTGCTGCGTTTTGACCTTGTGTAAAGCACTTGAGTATTCTTATCAGTAATGGGTGTCCCTACCAATAAACTTGTGTTTAAAATATTGTCCATACAGCAAGTAAAATACATTTTGTAATTTTCTAAATTTGCCTAAGTTGCACTTCATTCATTACCTACGTTTCTTAAGTAATTATGTCCTTCTGTATTTTTTTCAGTTATACTGTCTGAGTTAGAGTCCTTATACGTTAAAAATTTAATATTGGAAAGAGACTTTTTTTTTAAAAAAAAAAGTACATAGCAGTATATGAAACATTACCTGCTTGCAGAATGAACTTTTAAGTATTACTACACAATGTCTTTTTAAAAGGCTTCAATTGATGTCACAAGGAAATCCCAGCTCTTAAATATTTTACCCAGTTGAAACCTATTGTTCTGCTAAATGGAAATTTCATGGACTTCTCTCCGGTGTGCTCAACTATTACACATGACTTAGTGACATTTGCTGCAAATTTAATGGTCTGCTGACTAGATTAACTGTTAACTTTAAAAAACACAGCAAACTTATTTGTACTGATCTCACACTTCTCTTCACCTGCAGACCTGGACTGGCTGAGTAACCCAAGCTTCTCTACAGAAGATGCACTGTTAGTGCATCAACGCACTACAGAAGTTGCAAATTCTACCCCTGAAAAATCACCACTAATAAGGTAGAATATACTTCAATATCTCTTTAGCCTCTTTTTAATGTCCTGCTTATCTTTTGTTATGTGAGACCAAAATCAGGAGCTTTTAGTGCTGCTTTTCAATCTGCTGTTCACTATTTATAAAGGCCTGAACTGAGTCATATATAAAAGTATGAATAATGCTTCCATGTCCTTTAACTTAAAATAATGAGAAATTATACTTATATAATTACATTCCAATTTTCTTTTTCTCACAGCTACATTTAAATCATTGTTATTTTGGCATGGAAATGGAGCTGAGTGATGATGATTCTTCATTAGCTTTTGAATGTCCTTAGTGACCCTTGAAATAATGTAAAGATTAAGCATCATCTTTGTGATTTCTCTGTGAAAACCATTTAAATCAACCATTTTGCAGTCAAGTACAGGATATTTTTTATTTTTTTTATTTTTTTTTACTTTTTAAAAACCAGTTGAAGATGTGAATTAATGAGATAATACCTGTATCAGGTTTTGCAGCAGTGTAGAATGTGCTGATCACTAAAGAGGCTGATTATATTCTTTTTACAAATATGTGTTCTGAGCACCACATTTGCTGAAGAACTGGTTGATTTTAATACCTTCACTAGAACAGTTGCTGTGCTTGACGTATCTAGACTATAACTAAAACTGAATAATTAATAGAATCCAGTTGCAGTTGCCAAGTTTGAAAACTTGGTCATGTTTAATTTGAAACAAGCTCCAGTGTTTATGTTGACTGTTGGTGACAGTGAGACAGAATGTCTTTATAATAAAAGTCATAGTTGAATTCATCCTTTCATAGACTTATGTTTACATTTACCCATATTGTTTAAATGAAATGCCATCACCGTTCTATTTATCAGTCCTATATTCTACTTTCATTGTCACTATGGAATTTACAAATTACCCTTCAGATAGAAAGATCTAAACCCACTGTATTTAATTAACTTTTGAAAAAGAATGTCAAAAAGTCTTTCCTATTACTGGGGTACACTCTCATTTCAGTAAAAAATAATATAGTTAAGATCGTTGATTATGTTTCTTTTTCACTTTAATACATTTTAATGGGTTCTCCCAAGGATTCTTTTTTCTTCATACTTTTATATAAAGGCACTGGTTTGTGTTCGTTTTGGAGGTGCTTTGCTTCTGAAACAATGCATTTCCTTTTATTGACCCTTTAAGAACACTGAGCCTCGGTGCTCCTCTTTCAGTGTGATCTCTGAGTAAGTCAGTTGTCTGTCACATGTAGTGTTTGTTATTACATTTTATTATATGATATTTATATGATGTTATTACATTTTATTATACGATAGCATTAATTCAGTAGTCACCAAAAATTGTTCCTTAAGAAGTACGATTTGAATTTCTAAGCTGGAAGTGATTTTGAAAATACTTTTTAAATTTTTTGATGCAAATCATAATGAAACAAGGAAAAGGTACAGACTTTTTTTCTTTGGAGGTCATCATGAAAGGTGACCATCTTTTTAGCTTGACATAGGTTGTCTCCACAAAGTTGTTACAAACTTTTATCAGCTCACTTATTTTCTTTAATTTGGTGGTGATAACAAATGGATACTTATATAAATCCCACATCAAAATGTCTTTGACAATTAAAAATTTAAGACTGTCTTATCAGCAATTCCAGAAACTGAGAAAAATATAGTTGTTATTTACTGCAGTTCTACTATATATTACATTTGATGGGTTGCTGTTAACTCTCTTGTCCAGAAGGACAGGCAGGGTAAAGGGTAAAATGTTTATGAGCTTTCTTACAGTGATATCTTTTTACAGTTCTACTACTCATATATCTAAGTATATATAGATCGATATACTTGTTTCCAAGCAGGACTACTTCAAGATCAGAGCTATCAGGGGAGAGTGATTCAGATGAGAATCTGAAAAAGTCAAGTAAGAAAAGGAAAAAGAAAAAGAAAAAGCATCACCACTATAAGACAAAAAAGAAAGCCAAAGGGGACTCCAGTAGCAGCGAATCAGACTTGGATACTAAGCACATCAAGGACAAAGCTACAGCAAGTGGCAGAAATCGTGAAAAGGAAGCAGCAGCAGCAAAGTATGTATTTATTAATACTATGCAAAATGTCTTTTTTTTTTTTAACTTGTCTCTTCAACTTTATGAATGAGATTCTTGCCCCTGGTGTGTGGTTTTTTTCCTAAGCTTTAGATGATCAAACCTGTGTTCAAAACAATGAAAAATATTAGCATTAGAAACACCTGTTTGATCATTTCTGAAAAACTGTGACTAAAATATGCTGCAAAATACTGTTCTTCAGAACAAAACATGGTATGGGTGTAATGATATATTTTAAAAGATGTTTAAAGGCTCATTTTGTGTATCTATAAGCATCTTGTTTCCTGTCATGGATGTCTTGTTTGCTTTACTTGGAGAGGGCTTGCATTTAACGTTATTCTTAATTAGTGTATTTGCTGTATTTGTCTTGTAATGTAACTTCTTCCTCAGAGTTCACATTTCCTTTTTCCTTCATATTAAGACAAAGCTTATGTTAATTGAATATTTCTTTAATGTCCATCCGTTTATTGCTATATGCCATGTGCTTCATACTTCTTACTCATAGTATATCTGGGTGAGTATTTGAACAATTGAAATTGTTTTACCAGATTGTTTTTGTTAATTCTAGGAGCTCTAAAGTGCTGTGTAATTAGTGGAGGTGTCATTTTTGCATGAAATAGTAGGTGTCTATTAATTAGCATGATCCTTGAGCAGTAAAAGAGGTTCTACAAACACATTGTGAATTCCGCTTTGGCAAACCACATACATAGTCGTGTTTTTTCTCAGTCTCTTGGTTTTTGATCTTTTCAATCAAAGTGGCTCAATCTAACCGGCTGTGTAAGTCGCCTTTCTGTTTCTCATCATGTTTGTCAGCTTGAGCAGCCATTTTGCCTCTCTGATTCCACAGCTGCTCCTGGGGAAGGAGTGAGGATGTGGTGACACTGAGGAACTATTGTTAAAGCTGGGTGTACTCCAGGCTATCTTTGACTTTTCCTGTATTTTCTACTTTTTCAAGGCAGATATTGCAAGAGCTGAGAGCACAGGTTCATAAGCACCTGTATATGCTATGGGCTCATAACACTTGTTCCCCATGGAAAAGCTGTGCTGGTACCTTAGGAATTTCTGATGCCTCTCACCACAATTATCTCCACCCGTACGAAGATTGTTGTTGGCTTTTGGGAGCTAAAGTTTACATAACTATAAGGAAGCACAGTAAAAATCATTGGCGTGCTAGGACAATTTTGCTCTGCCCAAACAACCACTCTTGACCTTGCTCCAAGGTTTGTAGGCTGTATGGGATGGACTCATGTTCTGAACCTCGTCCGTTGGCTGTTTCTTAGACTAGGTCAACTTTCCAGTGCTTTGCACAAACAAAAGGGCTGATGTTCTTTCAGAATGTCTGTTGTCACTTCTCTCCATAAATTGTTGATCCTTAGGTAATATCAAGTGTTTGGGAAACTGTTTATGATAACTGAACCACAAAATTGCCAAGTGCAATAGGTCTTGTGAAACCTTGGAAAGCTTCTCAAGGCTTCTCAACCACTAAGTTACAGATTGGAAGTTCATAGTTACCCACAGTTCTCCTAAAGGTGGCAATTTCTACTTAAAATCATTTATGTAGCTACAGTGCACGTAGTTTTATCAAATGCATGGTGATAATTACAACAAATCAACATAATCCTCTTACAGATTATCTTCTTTCTTAGATATAGCGTCTTACGAAGATGAGTAAATAAATTTTAAAAAAAGTTGTAATATTTTGTTTTTAAATTATAGTTTATCAAGAAGTTAATTGGTTAAATCTGGTTATTGCCTTTCAGTTCAATTCTTTAAAATGCAAGGAGTGTATGTATTCTGTTTTGATGGCCCTTTTAGGGTATTTCCAGTTGTTTCTTTCCTAGTGTTTGGCTAACTTTGCAATAATGGATCGTGTACCATGACTTTGGGTAAATTGAATTATTATGAACTACAGAAACACGATGCTTCCTGATTTTGTAAATGCGGAATATGTGCACAAGTAATTAGAATATGCTTCTCGTTCTCTTCAGTCTAGGTGATAAAACATCAAATCTTACCAACAACCGCTTTGTTTGGCTTGATGATATCCAGGCTTTCACAGCAGAAACCTTCAGAATAGACAAGAAATCAGACCCTGCAAACTGGGCCTACAAATCCTTGTATCGAGGGGATATTGCAAGGTACAATAAGTTGGTTTGTATTGGTTTTCAAGCTATCATGGAATCACTAAAGATTCATTAAATTGAGACTGGTTGTGAAATGGTTGACATTTCATATTTTCATGAAGAAGATGAGAAAATATCTGAATAGCTTATTTCAAAATTTAACTTTGCACTGGATGGAAATACCATTGAAGACAGAAGATGCGAAGAAATAATGGGATTAATGCTTTTTAAAATCATTCTTTATGTAGTAGACCACAGGTATGTGAACTTGTAGAACTGCCATCTGGAGGTGGCGTCATGCAAAAGGGGCGGATGCAAAAGCATGGTTTCAAGATCAGAAACCCCAGGTTCTGTCCTAGATGATCTCTGGGTCATTGTACATTTTGATCTCTTTATGGATCTTTTTCTGTGTCTAAAAGGGAAATGAAGGTGCTGCGTTTCTCTTATTAGAAATGTCTAAGGGTTTACTTACTTGATTAGTTTGAGATCTTTGTAAAAAGTGCAAATACTTTCTTAGCAAATGCACAGACATTATATCAAAGGTTATCTGTTTGATGCATTGCTACATTTCAAATGCCTGTAGATGAAATTGCATATTCAACATCCTTAGTGGGTTACTGGTATTATGCTAACCCTTCAGCTTTTCCTTGCATTAACAGAGAAGTCCATCCAAGGGAGCTCACACTGGGCTTATGTATTATGCATGCACACTTTTTTCTTCATGTTCTCGAGGAAAAGTGTTTACTGTGTATAATGTAGTTATTTGTGGAGGAAGAGGGATTTATGGGTTTTATTTTGTAGTATGTATACCTGTGCAGTAAAATTGCCTGCTTACAATCCATTCTGCTTTTCTGCGGGCTTTGGGTTGTCAGCTATTGTTTGAGATGAAAAATATTATTTCAGCATTGCACATCACTGCATCTGCAACTGAAATGACATTCTTGGTAATATTTTAAAATGGCATTTTTCTTTGTTAGTCCGTAGGATTATTGTGGTCTTCATAAACCTGTTTTTTCCCCTTCTTGTTGGCATATAAGATGGAGAAAGGCTTAGGGATGCAAAAGAAAAATTACCAGATGAACTGCTGTTGTCTAATTATTTACTTTAAAATAATCTAATCTAAATACCATTAAATAATGTTGTCTGTTAATCTTTGTCCAGGTATGTCTGCATGGTTTAAAGTGATAGGAGGAAAAAATAATTTTTCTTTTGGAAGTAGGATGGCCATCATTGAACTTAGAGAAAGCTTAAAATGATAGAAGTTCTGATGGCAAAAATAAATGACTACAAAAATAAAGACTTAAAGAGGAAGATCCAAATTCCTTAAACTTTTGAAGCTCTCTGCATATGGTATTTGGGTCAATATGAATTAAAGTACTTGTTTCATAGTTTCATACTTAATTTCAAAAAGGAGTTATCCTTTCTTACATGTATTTTAGAATATGTTTAATTGTATTTTTCCTTTTAAGATATAAAAGGAAAGGAGAGTCCTGTCTTGGCATAGATGCAAAGAAACAATGTATAATTTGGGACAGTCCTGCGTCCCAAAAGAAGCAATTGCAGAGGCGACCTGAGCGCTACTTTTCAAAGAACAATGTGAAGACATTAAACACAGATGGGATTCCTGTTTGCAATAAAAGTTCTCCATCTGACTCAGCTGCTTTTATACCAGTTTTCCAAATGGAAAGCAGTGATCCTTCTGACACAACAGAGGTAAACCCTCTTGGGATTTATGATCCATCAACTACAGTGTGGCTACAAGGAAAAGGATACAAAGGTGCAGAACATGAGCCTGTAAATACACAGCAGGCATTTCAGGAATCTGGGATAAACGTTAACCCCATTCTAATGACAAAAGTGGAAGAATATAACAAGAAAGTCAGAGAAAACCCAAGAGATATTAATGCTTGGATGGAATTTGTTTCTTTTCAGGTATGTTTTTTGACAGACATGATTGCTCATTATTAAGTAATAAATACACAAACGTATTTCAGTTTCCTTTGTTTAGGACTATATAGCTTTTACTGGAAAAGAATGAGCTGTTAATTGATTTTCACAGATGTCAGCATTCTTCTCATGATGATTGTTCCTAATATTGTTATGATCTTTGCTTTGCTTAAAGGATGAATTAATGAGAGGACCTAGCCCCTACGCAAGCATGGGAGAGCAGGAAGTAAGAAGAAAATCACTGAAGTTAATCTTAGAAAAGAAACTAGCTATTTTAGAGAGGGCAATTGAAAGCAATCCAAGTAATGTTGACCTGAAACTCGCCAGGTTGAAGGTTTGCACAGAATTCTGGGAACCACCAGCTTTGATCAAAGAATGGCAGAAGCTAATTTTCATACATCCCAATAACCCAGAGCTGTGGAAGAAATATCTTCTGTTCTGTCAAAGTCAGTTCAGTACCTTTTCTGTTTCAAAAATCAATGGGCTCTATGGAAAATGTTTAACTACACTGGCAGCTGTACAGGATGGCAGCATGGTATCGCATCCTCCACTGCCAGGCACAGAAGAAGCTATGCTAGGTAAGAAAAATTCCTTCTCTCTTTTGTGGCATGGTCAGAAAGGTCTTTGTACGAGTCAACTACATTCTCTGTAAGAACAGACTTTCCTATCTATTATAGGAAAATTTTATTCTCTTCAGAATGCTGGCATCTTGTTTTCTTAGCTGAGAATTGAAGCAGACATTTCCAACCAAATATGGATGCAGCAGATGCTTCCCTTCCCCAGATGAGTTTGTGATGCACCATCCAAGTGTAATGTCCTGAGTGGTTTACAGTACAAATGGCAAGGCTTAAGAAGTGCAGCCAGCAGCCAAGAGAGGTGCTTTTATCTTTGGAAAGTCTTTTTTTTTTTTTTTTTAAAAAAAAAGGTTTGATCGTGAAAGAAATTATCTTGTTGAAAAGTTTTATTTTTAATTACATTTATCCAGAAAAGAAAAGGCTAATGTGAAATTTTCATGAGAGTCACGATTAATAGATTCAGAATTCTAAACCGTAATACTATACAATCATGCCATTTGCATTTATTTTATGCATTTATCTGCAAGTTAAAATGTATTATATAATTATGCCTGGAAGGAAAGTTAGTCAGATGGTTAGGATGCTGGACAGGATCCAAGCAAGAAACAGGTTTGTGCTCAGTTCTGGCACAGGCTTTAAATTTATTTGGAGCCAAATAAAAGCCATATCCCGTTTCAATTATGCTTCTCTACCTCAAAGGGTCATTGTGGTCATTAATCTATGGATACGTCGAGGAGGAAAATATTAGTGTCTCTATGAATCTGGATTGTTTTTCTTTTAAAATACATTTTAAAGCTAGAAGAGACTGTTAGGCTGTAGTTCGTGCTTCTTCATCTGTGGCATAGTCCAAGAAATTTCTATTTTTGTCCAAATCTTGAAAGTGCTGTTGGAGCAATAATGCTATCTGTTAAGCAACATCCAGTCTCAATTATTATACCAGTGCTGTGTTACAAAATAATTTACATTGTTCTGATCTCTTACGGTGGTCTTCTGATTCATTTTGGATCAAGCACTGGAAAGTGTTCCATAAAGGAAAGGTCCCCTGCTGGCAGGTAGCTGTTGTACTGCCTGGTATCTTCTCATCTTCTAATTACTGTTTTTGACTTCTAATACCTCAGCCACTTTGTACATCAACCACAATGAATGTTTTTCAGGACAAATGTTTTATTCAGCCTCTATATTTTTTTTCAAAAAGGAAGGTTTCTTTTCTTTTTTTTTTTTTTTTTTTTTTCCTGCACAGAACATACTTGCTTTTATTAAAATAAAAAATGTTTTTCAGTAGGGTCCCTTTACCTAGTTTAATACGTTACGTTGATAGCCATTTTTCAGAAAACATGCTTGTTGGCAAGTCTGCCTATATAGATAGGCTGAAAAAACACTCAACTTTTCTTGTGTTTCTGTTCACTCTTAATTTCTTCTTGTCCTGTATTAGCACTATAATGAATTGTTTACAAGCACTGTCAAGAACTTTTTTCTGTTTGTTTGTTTGTTTGTTTTTTTCCCTATCATATCTTCCCCCACACCCGCCCCACCCCACCCATATACACACTTTGAAATTCAAATAATAGGAGTGGAGAAACTTCCAAGGGGGTCTTCTTGGTTGGAAATTGTTTTTTTATTATTATTATTATTTTAGTTCCTCAACTATTTGTAATTCTTGAGGTAAGCTTGAACTAAGAAAACTACAATTCTTTTTTGTTAACACAAATATACTAAGAGTTTCACAAATTAGGGGTAGCACTGTAGATGTTTGTAGGCTTCTATCTTCAACCTTTGATAAAGAGCTAAGTTGAAGTAGTGGTGGACTGTGCCATCTAGTGTTCAACTATGTGCATGATACTATCTGCTTCAAAACAGTATCAATGTATTTTTTAAACATTAAGAAAGGTAAAAATGTATTTAAAATTGTAGATCAGTCTTCAAATATTTTTATCTTGTAATATTTTAAATTTACTAGGATCTGTTAATGTAAAGCAATAAGCATCCCCAAATTCTGCTGTGGAAAGGCAGTCCTGTTTTTCAAATTATGCATACCAGTTGGGGAGAAATGTCCGTACTTTCTAGGTTCAGATCTAGAAGTGTCCTAGCATCAGGGACCAAATAAAATATGTATGCGTGTTGTTTTCAGCTTTTATCACAAAGAAAACACTGATCTTTGCGTTTCTTCAGATAGTTTTCTTTTTTTGTCATGCAGAAAGTCTCATGCTATTAGTTATTTTTGGCTCCAGTTTGACAGCAAGTCCTGATGAGATATTCTCTTAATTCAGAACATTTTAATCAATGTTCATTAGTTGGAAGCTGATGAACTGGGAAGCAACAATTTTTTTCAGTGGCAATTGGATACCAAAATTGATGGAATAAGTGCCTAAACTGATTAAAATACTTTGGAAGATTCTATTAGACACTTAGCACACTTCTTGTTGTTTAATGAGATTTCTGAAGGTAGTTAAGTCTTTTTTGTCAGAAAGAATGACCTTGCGGGAAGATTAATGAAACGCTTAGTTTGTATATCTTAGCTGAATTCAAATTTTTGTGTGCACATATCTGATGTAAATCTGAATATGAGGAGTGTTTGCCACAAAGAGAGAAAATCATCATAATCGATTTATATAAACCTGTGAAGTTGCATGTGTGTATCTAGACACATATATACTTTGTTTAAAAACCTTCAAAACCAAAACAAAGCAGCGTTTGAGTAACTACTTTCAAAACTAACAATGAATTTGTTGCAAAAATTAAGGTTATAATTTAAAGCACTTTGTCAAACAGCCGCCATTCTGTTAAGACTTGAATGTAATTTGGAGTAATGGAATGTCTCTGAAATGTCCTTGCATTGTCTAGTAGTAGAGAGTTTGTTTTTTTTAATACGTTACTTCTCTAGTTCTTTTGTTTTGTCCTAAAATTGTCATTGCAAACATATGAATAGAAAATCTGAGGTTATTCTTTCCTATATAAGCTGGGATTTGAGGCTTACTGTGTAGTAGGGGTATGACAATGATTACAGAAATAATTTGTTGAAGAGCAAGGGACAGGATGGTTCTCTAATCTCAGGCAGTAATGCTTTGGCCAAAAGACCAGACTTTCATAAAAGAAAATAAAATGGCATCTGTTTGGCACATTTAAAGTAGGAGGACTTGACGTTAACTACAGACTACAATAATTTTGACATGCTCTTATGTCAGTTACTCCTATATTTTGGATTTTGAAACTGTTCCAGAACAATTATGCTCCACAGAAGTTCATGCATGTCTTTTGTATATTTGTGGGCTTTAGTAAAATACTTAACAACAAAATTTCTTTGAAATAATAAAACTTTTTCCTTTCCTTTACAGCTATATTTATTCAGCAATGCCACTTTCTGAGACAGGCTGGCCATTCTGAGAAAGCGGTGTCTTTGTTTCAGGCTCTGATTGACTTCACCTTCTTTAAACCTGACAGTGTAAAAGATCTGCCAACAAAGGGACAGGTAGCAATCTCCATTTAAATGGGTTTATGTCCTTGTGCATTATGGAGAATGCTGCAGCAGAAAAATATTGATGAATTTTAAGGACATAAGGAAAATATTTTGAATTGCAACTGACTTTGTGGCTTTTCAAGGTGGTGAAAAACAGTTGTGGGTCCTCTGGAACTACATGCCAAATTGCTGCTTCTTCTGTATATAATGGAAGTGCAATGACCAGTCATTTCTTGTCTTCTTTCTTACTAAAATGGCAGAGAAAATTCAGCTGGCTGACCAAAATCTTGCTAGTTAGTGCTTTCCTGCTTCTTTTCCCCTAAGTTAAAAGTTTTCCCCGATGTTACTTTTATTATCCCCACCTTCTCCAGCATTCACTACTAAGACACTATTTTTTGCCCTCTAGATGCTGTTGCCCACCAGTGGAGCAATCTTGTAGTTTAAATAATACCAGTGTCCTCTTAAAATGCTAAAACTTTAGACTTTAATTATATTTATGATGCAGGATGGAAGACTTAGCATAGCTGCACAAACAAACAAAAATAGCTGTGTTACAGTCTTTTCAAATGATTGGGAGTGTAAGATTGCCTGTAGTGTTTAAATCTGTAGTGTAGATTGCCTGTAGCGTGTAAAGAAGGCAGAATGGAAAGGAACTTAAATTAAAATGACAAAGTCCAGGTTGGAAAGTGCAGTTCTTGAAAATAATAAAATGCCAGATTTACAGCTGATGGAACATCTTTAATTCTGCACTCTTAGAGAATCGTGACTCAGTCTTGAATTAGTTGTTTCCATACTGTTTTCACAGTTTACTTTCTCATTTTTTGCAAAGAATAAATCCATAAGGAGTAGAATTAGATTTTGCAGTTGCTGTAAACCCTGCCTTTTCTCATAGATTTTTCTTAGAGTAAATTTTGTTGTTAATATTTGTATTTGAGTCACATCTCAATGTACAAGCCAAGCTTTGGTACACAGCAGAAGCATAAAGTAGGAGAGAGGTGGTTATTAGAGCAAAGTATATATAAAGCAGGGGAGGAATTGATCAATCTAGAGATGATAGATTGTATACAGGCAGTGACAAAGGTCTAGAACCCTGAACTTCTGATTCACTGGAAGGTGCCCTGAACTTGTTGATCACCTGAAACCTGAGAAATAAAAGGCCTTACTGATCTTTTCTTCTTGTCCTCAGTCCACTGTTAACTCCAAGTGTAGCATTTTGACTTGATCATAGAAATATGATTGTCTGAGTCATCATTCCATTAATCAAATTATTCATGGTCCCAAAAAAGATGGGGAGGAAGGGAGATTTGGTTCTGAAAGCCACATGTTGGGGACATGAGATCCTTACCCTTGAAGAAGCTGTATAAGATATTTGGCAGAAGAGTCTTCCACATTCTGTAAAAGCTTAATACAATTTTAATTTTTGTTTGTTTTAAAAACAAGCTTTATGTTAATGAGAAGCTGATGACAGTTGTGCTATGGCACAGGCGTAACCAAAGTACTCAGGTGTTGCTGCAGCTTCTTAAGTAGCATCTAACAAAATCTTTAGATACAGAAGCTGCTCCCCAGTAAGTGATTGTAGGGGTCTGGAAAACCAATATTGATCCAGTCACTGTGCAACAGTAAAAATTATTCTAAAAATGTTTTGTTTTTGTTTCCCCTTCTGAAAAACAACAGGTGGAGTTCTTTGAGCCCTTTTGGGATAGTGGAGAACCACGAATTGGAGAAAAAGGAGCAAGAGGCTGGAGGGCATGGATGCACCAACAAGAAAAGGGTGGCTGGATTGCTGTTGACAAGCCTGGTATGCCCATGTCAATACATACAGTTCTACGTCCATGTATTTTAACCAGTTTGTTTCAAATGATAGAAGCTGTTTCTTCTCATGTTTTTGCATACAAGTTTTCCAAAATATTTACCAAGAGCAAGGAAACTATATCACACTTGACAGGGAAAAATGTGTTTGAGTGTTCCATGTACCATGTTGTTTATGGAATATTGTCGTCTTTCCTAGGGATCAGAATTGAGGGAGAGGATGGCACATCCTCCACTCTGCTCTGGAAAGGCTACAGGTGCGAGTACTTAGTTGAAACTCGTGCCCGTTTATTACCGTGGAAGGAAGCTACCTTCCTTAAGACCCTTTCTGCATGTTGATACAGCAGGTGGGATTGTAGTATTTAAATGATAGTTGCCTAAAAGTTTCTAAACTTAATTCTGTTTCTAGGAACATATATCTGAAAGAGTTCAGTTTCTTATAGCAAATAAAACAGTAGCGGTAAGAGGAAAACTTCCCCTTTCTCTCACTCTTGACACCGAATGAAGGAATTGCTTCTTCATCTGGCTGGAGTGCTTCTTGGATAGAGGACACGCAAAACTGAAGGCAGTTGTCTCAGCAAGTAATGCAGAAAACACCTCCTTGCTGTTTAGTGCCACCCTGTCCTCTCTTCTACAATGCTTCCCCCTAATGTCAAGAACTATTTCTCAAACATGCAACTGGAAGGGAAGCAGGGGGTTGAAACGAAGTCTGACCAAAGATGAGCTGGCCCTGTTTTGCTGCTCCTGCTGAAGCAGCAACTCTAATGAAGCGAGTTTGGCTCTGCTTTTAATAAAGGTAGTAAGAAATGACCCTCTGCTTCCCACGTCCCTGGGTTAAGATGGAATTTACCTGCCCCTAAACTGAGGTCGGCACTTCCACTACGGATGACTGTGGCCATTTTGCTCACAAACTGAAAAGACTCATTATAGAGAAGATTTGTCTGTCTAGGGCCAGTCCAGCATGTATGATATTAAAAGATGTTTAGATATAGAGCTTAGTGATATGGTTTAGTGGAGGACTTGTTAGTGTTAGGTCATAGGTTGGACTAGGTGATCTTGGAGGTCTCTTCCAACCTAAATGATTCTGTGATATCAGCACTTTTCCCCCTTGGTATCTAGCTCAGAAGTTGGAAAAAAAAAACAAAAAACTGACAGTCTCACAGACCTAATTAAAGATTACAGCTGAATCATTGGTTGGATTGTGGAAATGCTGTAATTTTTCATAGAGGAGTTGGCTAAAGGAGTGGCTATAAATCACTAGGGAAAAAAAAAAAAGGCACAGTGAATAAAAACATTGCTGCCAGCAGTTTATTTTACCTGAAATTTATGTATTGTGAATTGGGAATGTTTCATATAGTTAATGGCAAATGTAAGGAACAAGAATTTGGAGATGGTGTAAAAATTGCATGATGTATTACCAAAAAAATAATGCAGGTAACCATAAATTTTGAGGATTTGTTTTTTTCTGAGACACAAGGAAGTCTACAATCTTTCCCTTAACATAGAAGAATGTTATGTAATCTTTCCCCATAAGTTAGAAGGGCTTGTCAGTTGCATCAAGGAATTAATATATAGCTGTCACAGGAAAAATACGCTAATAACATCTAAGTCTCAGAAAGGATTATCAGAAAAGTAGGATGAGATTAAACACTTCTTCTTGTGTGTGTTTAACTACATTAGTTGTTTCTGTTGCATGTTGCAACAAATACTAGGTGTTCTAAAGCAGCGTTGTGAAACTTAGTTTGTAATATTTAAACATAATGATAATACTTTTTGAGAAAAACATTGTAAGTAAAATGTTTTATGCACGTGACTGTTCATAGAGCACATTTGAGGTACTGTGCCCAGATATGAAGTGAAGAAACTGAACTGCATAAAAAGGTAACTGCTGGCTCTTGGCTGTGGCTTGTAAACTGCTGTTGTTAAGTGCCCCACAGCCTGCTGAGGATTTATTTTTATCTCTGTGATAAAGTTTGGGTTCTGACACTGATTCACTGGTTCAAACAGTTTGGAAACCTGCACTTAGAGAGATGGTGTCAAAACCCAGAACTATGATGTGGAAATTTTCAGCTCTGTCTTGTAAACAGATGCAATGGTAATAAAAACAAACATTTTAAAAGTAGTTAAATTATATGTCAAGTGTGGTCTTTGGTGTGGTAGATTAATTTTTCTTTAATAATAGTATATGTGATTGTTTTGATCTGTTTTTAGATGATGATGATGATGAAGAGATAGATGAAGATGAAGAAATAAAGGATAAAACTCTCCCCAAGTGGCACATTTGGCTGGATATTGAATACTCTCGTGAAGCAAGACATTGGTTACCTTGGAGGCCAGACAAAACCAAAAAGCAAACTGAAGAAGACTGTGAAGATCCAGAAAGACAGGTCACTCTAATATAATAAAACAAGGGGAGATGATAAAATTAGCTTTATGTTTGGATTCATTGCCAACAGAGATTTTCAGAGGAGTAATTCTTTTTTTCATTTGTTTGGAATTCAAAATTCACCTGAGGTTTTGTGCTGAGACTGCTGAAATCCATAGGAACTTCATGGTAAACTTTGGGAAGGGCTGTAGGTGAATTGCCTATCCTTGCTGTTCTGTGATTTCTCTCGTCTGTATATGGAAATATCACAGACTGTGTTTAAGATGATATCTGTATTAAATAAAGGTTTTGTTGCCTGAATTTAGCTTCAAGTCAGGTATTTGGACTTTCTTTTTCTTGTGAGATAGGTTAAGTCAGACATTGATTGGGCCTTTTAACACATTTTTATTTGAAAAATCAATATTTTTTTTTTAGACTTTCATTGTGTAAGTTTTCTGTACAGGTCTCTTATAATCTAGAGCAAAGAAACCTCTTGAGAGCAAATTTAGCACCTGACTGGAAAAATGCACTGCATGTTTAACTTGTCTGGTTTTAGTTTGAATCAAATTCCCTTACCATTTAATAGTAATTATAAATCTTTATTGACTTCAAAAGTTTCTTTAGTTACATAGGTTTGTTGATTTTACTTGATTGCAGAAATTGAGTTTTGATTTTTTTTGTTTGTTTGTTTTTTTGGTTTTTTTTTGTTTTAAAGGTGTTATTTGATGATCTCGGACCATCTATGATCCAGCTTTCTAATCCAGACCTTCAACATCAACTACTGTACTCATTTTTGCAATTCCTGGGAGTGCCACGTATAAGTAAACTCTTTCCTCCCAACCTCTATATTGCCATGGATGAAAATAACATCTTTGACAATGTGCTTTCCGATGAAAAGCCACTGACTTCTATTGATGTGCCACTGTCTGGATTCAACTCTATTGGTCATATGGACACGATGCTAAGAGGCAGACAGCATATAGGCCACTATAAAGATGGAGAGGAGTTCATACAGAATGTTTTTCATGCTCTATACCTGTTGTTTTCAGGAAAGGAAAAATCTAACCTGACCATTTGTTGGTTACAGTATGAAATATCTAAGGTAATGAGAAATCTGCATATAGCTGCTTTTGAGATGTGTGACTTTCTTGTGTGTTTATGTATAATTAGAATAACTTCTCAGGAAAATTATGTCTTCAGGACTGAGTATTCAAAGCAGTGTCAGTTAAGATTGCCCTGGGGGCAAAAGAAAAAAGGGTAAAAAAAACAAATCCTGTTCTTCAGTATATTTCATACAGAAGCACATTTTCATATAGAAAAGTATTTCTTGCAGTGTTAGATAAATGTTAACATATTGTCTACTGCTATATGATACTTCATATGCTAGACAGGAATGGATGCAAGGCGTTTTTTTTTACAAGGCAAAGTGAATGAGCCAAGAACTTTCATCAAAGTACTCTAAGAAGCACGTAATCCCCCAGACCGTATGAGCACATTATCGAGAAACCCATAGCTTCCTTTACAAGTTACTTTTGCAGTGTTATTGAAGAAATAACACCTTATCACTTGAATATGGATTTAAGTGGAACTGTTCTAATAGATGTTCATAAGACTGAAGTTTGTCTTAGCACTTCAGAAAGTTCAGTGTTGTGTTTCCTTAAGGAAAAGTTCCCTGCCTCTTACCCAAACACCACCTACCCGGAAGGTCTCCCATGAAATCTCCAGATTTTTCTCCCCATCAGATTTCCGCTGTGAAAGCTACTTGGAGGTTTATTTGTGCTGGTCATAAGCTGCATCTAGCCAGATAGGAATTTTTATTTAGTTCTTCTCAACCATTACGGGTTAGCAACTCCTTTTTTGGATCAGTTGGCCTTTTAAACAAGTGGAATTTGATACTATGTAATGGCAGTGCCAGACATGAGGATGATAAGCCTGTGCAGTTTGGAGGAAGCTGACAACAGGCAGCTCTGACAACTTACAATACTCAGTAGCAACAGCTCTGGCTAGTGGTGAAATATGGAACAATATGAAAACAAAGGCAGTAATGAAATCAAAATGCTGTGAGGTTTGGCTTTTTTTTCTGTTTTTTTTCACTTTCTTTTCTTTTTTTCTCACCTCTCTCAAAATGTGTTCTGTTTATTCTTCCTTGCAGGTCGTTCAGTGTCTTCAAACAAAAAACAAGAAGAAGCTGAAAGCACAAGGGAGGAAAAGTAAAAAACTGGCCAAGAATCTCCTTAAAGCACCTGACAACCGAAATGACCTTTCTCTCTGGAAACTGTATGCCTACTTAGAATGGCTGCTTGGTAACATCGATGATGCTAGGAAGGTATTTGACACAGCTCTGAGCACAGCAGAGACGGGAGGATTGAAGAGTCCCAAGCTGTGCAGCCTCAGTCTGCTTTATGCTCAGCTGGAAGTGGAACTACTGGAAAGCCTGGAAGGAGCTGTCACGTCACGTGCTGTTCATATATTGACTAAATTGACTGAAAGCGGACCGTATGTACCCTATAAAGGACAAGTGTTATCGGTTAATGTCTTGAAAGCTCGTAAGACATATGAGCATGCACTGCAAGATTATTTAAGTAAAACACCGGTTTCTGATCGGGATCAGGTCAGTGATTCTAACCAGCTGGTTAACTTGGTTGGTTGTTACGCAGTGTTCCAGTACTTGACTGTTGGGATCGATGCTGCGGTATTAATATATGCACAGGCTTCGGAAAAGCTTCAAGTTCCTGCTCCAGAGAAATGTGAAAATACCGGAGCGAATTCTGGCGTTCAAAATCTTTCTGGTGCTCTTGAAGCCGTCACACTGCTGCACACAAATTTACTCAGGTTCCACATGAAAATTAGCGTTTATTCTTTGAATCCTTTGCGAGAGGCCCTAACGGAGGCACTGAGGCGATATCCTAGCAACCAGTCCCTCTGGAGGTCATACATCCAGGTCCAAAGGAAGTCTCACAGTGCTAGCAAAGCACGAAGGTTTTTTGATGGTGTCACAAGGTCTACTAGCTCTTTAGAGCCGTGGCTGTTTGCAATCCAAGCAGAGCAGATGAGAAAAAAACTTACTGAGCACGTCCAGAGGTAATATCTTGAAGCTCCTTATGATGACCCCTTTTTTTTTTCTGTCTGATCACTTAGGAGAGAAAATGCTGTTGTTCTTATTTTAAAGATGAAGATGCTATGACTAGGGAGGGTTATTTGCTCGAGACCAGACAGTGAGATGGTGACAGAATCCTGAACAAAATTAAAGGCCTAGGATATAGTCTCACGTCCTTTCTGCTGGCTCAGATTGCGTGTTGCTTGTGTTTGATTGCTCATCAGGATGGAACATACTTCTTTACATGATTTTTCAATGACTTAAGAGCCTGCTTAGATGGCCAGAGTAGACATGATGAGCCTAGAAACTGCTGCATTTTAATATGTACAGCAAAAAGGAGTGTAAAACAGAGCTATATCAGTTTCTGGCTGAGCTCACTGCCCTACTTTACTCCTGTGCTGCAGAATGCAGTGGTGGCAGATCTGTTTCCATAGTGAGTACTCGAGGGTTTGGTTTTCATATGGGGCTGTTGCTAGGTACAAGAGGCTGGAAATTTCCTGAATTTCTGGTGTGGTCCAGGCTGAGGTATTAAGCTCCCAGGAAAGGAAAAAGGGGTAAGAGATGTGAGGAACAGAGGTGTGTGTTTATTAAACCTCAGTCTCTTGTCAACCCATTTCTAGGAGCTACCTATGCTGTGCTACTTACATATCTACAATATTGGCAGCCTGGTTCTTTGTGTCTGCACATAGCAACAGATTTCTAGGAAAATATTATCTGGAGCCTTTACATAGCTGTAAGCGTACAATATCAGCACTTGATGAAATTATCAGTATACTTTAAAATGACAGTGTGCCCACTGCTTTGATTGCCACAGTCTGGCAACAGGCATGCACTCATGGCAGTGACATTCCTGAGCTGTCAGGGTTTGTGATCCTAAATTGTAATAAAAATTCTACTGCCATCAAATGTAAAGGAGGATTGTGATTTGATTTATTGTTAATTACAGACTGACAATATGATGGGTTTTCATTCTTGTTACTGGAAGCCCATGTTAAAATTCCAGAGTGGTGATTTTCTCTGTGACATTTAGCTCCTTTCCAGATTGTTTTCTGCTAGCATGGCTGTTCCTGTAAATTACATTTGTATAGGGACAAGCTGGATGTTGCAAGAGTGCAGCCGAATTACTGCAAAGGAGATAAATGGCCTCTGAGTCATGAATTAAAAATAATGTTTTATAATGTGACAAACTAAGCAAGGTCTGTAGTGTGTCTGTTTCCCATTCTGCTTCTTATTTCTGCATGTTTAAATGCATGGAATTCATTAAAGAAATGAACATCAAAGGTAAAACAGTAGCATACATAAATCAAGGTGAGATGCAATGCTCCAAATGTCCGACTCCATGGAGAGTACATTATGTCGTATTCTGCCATGGCTAAGGTTACGATGAGAGGAAACATGACCCTTGAAGAAAGACGCAAATTAGGAGCACTAAGCTTGAGTGGAGCAAGCTGGCAGGATGGCAAAATACAGAGACAGAGGTGATGCTGCCATGAGTGCCCCAGGCTTTCTTCCAACACAAGCATCAAAAATAAGCCGGTATTTACCCGCTGTAGATGGCAAGTAATACTTCAGTGAAGAATATGCACCTCATTTTGTGTTGTGCCTGGAACTTGTGGGATTTGAAACTCTGGGTCAAATATAAAGTGGTTTTCTGTTCCAGTCACAGTTGACATCCAGAGCTGTAACTGAGGGCTTGGTACCAGACCTACGGATGGTCTTACAAAGGTGCCAGGGGTAAATTTAAGCAGACTTGCCTGGGTACCAAAAGAAGGCTTCCTGATCTAGACTTGCATTTGGTTTGAGCTGCTTTGCCAAGGTTTGAATGAATGATACAGCGTCTGGAATGAATGCTAGGATAAGTGTTCTAAGATCATATGATACCAGATAATTATTCTCAGAAAAATCATCTCCTACAGTTGAACAGGGTTAATTTTTCGACATACTGTAATTTCCACAAAATACCTCATTTATCTACTTTTAATGGAATCTCCTATTTAGAAAACTGTTGATTAGATTACGAAGTGCTAAAAATCAGTTTTATAACATTCAGAGTTTGCAGCATGAAATGCAAAATTGCCTATATACAGTGCTATGTGAGCAGAAGACAGTATGTTCATCTTTACATCTGAATGTGGTCCTTTTTCTTGTGTTTAAGTGATTGTATTTTTCTTTTTCCCCCTCTTTGTTTCAGGGCAGATGTTGGTGAAATATATTGCACTATTCCTGAAACTGGTTTAACAAATAGGATTATTGCTCTATTTGAACATGCAATTCAGAGTGAAAATGGTACCCATTGTCCGCTGCTGTGGAGGATGTATTTGAACTTTCTGGTAAGAAGAGTCTATCAGTTTTACTACATCTACTATACCTGGAACTTCTTATGGGCACAGCTAAATGCTGTATTAATAGGAAACACGAAACGGTGCCATAGCTATATGATTTTCAAGGTGATGTAGTTGCGAATTGTAATGCTGCTTATTTTTTGGAATATTAGGGAAAATGTAATTCATGCAGATCAGAAGGAGTGATAGCTTCTGACAGTGTGGTTTTAATACAGGTGCGCATGGGTTATTGTGGCTGCCATCTTACATAGATAAAACTTAGGTCGTGAGATATCAACAGATGGATTCCCCCGGTCTGTCTCACTATATAAAGGCAAGTGGGCAGGGGAGCAAAATTTAAGAAAAAAGGAAGCAAATCTAAGGAAGGAACGTAGGATTTTATGGGTTTATTTATGGGTAAATAAGCAGTGATGACTTGTATTCGTGTTTTAGACCTACTTTAGTGTTCCATATGGAACTTGCAAGGACTTTGATATTTCAATCAAAGCTAGATCCTGATTTTGTATAACTTCATGGGATCACAGAATGGCTGAGGCTGGAAGGCACCTCTGGAGGCCATCTGGTCCAGCCCCCCTGCTCCAGCGGGACTTGCCAGAGCAAGCTGCCCAGGACTGTGTCCAGATGGCTTCTGAAGATCTCCTGGGAGGGAGACTGCAGCCTTTTGGGGCAACCTGTGCCAATGCTCAGTTACCTGCATAGTGAAGTGCTTCCTGACATTCAGATGAAATGTCCTGTGTTCAGATTGTGCCCCTCGCCTCTTGTGTTGGCATAGGGGACCACTGAAAAGAGACTGACTCAGTCCTCTTTGCATCCTCTTTTCAGTTATTTGTATACCTGGGTAAGCTCTCTCTGAGCCTGCTCTGCTCCCAGCTGAACAGTCCCAGCTCTCTCAGCCTCTCCTCATCTCTTAACCACCTTTGTGCTCCTTTGTTGGATTTCTGTCACTGTGTCCATGCCTCTCCTGGGCGGGGGAGCCCAGACTTGGACGCAGTACTCCAGACATGGCATCACCAGCGCTGTGCCAGTTTTCAGCACAGCTCTAATAGGGGGGTTTCCAGTAAGTGAGGTGCATCGCTGTTCAGCAAAGGGAAATCAGGACACCCAAACACCACAAGTTTCTACAACCAATGTCACAATAATATGAAAAAGAATTTCTGAATTTTAAGAATTGAATAGGGAACCTGCTCATTTTTAGCGACAGTCAGAACAAGAGAAAATGTGAATCTGTGGTTGAAGATCTCTTCTCCACACATCTCAACACATTTTTTAATATATTTTTGGTATCCTGGAATTACTGCTTTTTTGGAGTGACTGTGAAATCCTGTTTGTAAAGTGTATTTTAAAGCAACCCGATTCAAAAGATTTCTTCACTGGAAATGGTAGTTACTTTTATCCATAACTGGGACAACTGAAGCTAAGCAGACTGTTCAGCACTCTGACCTCTGCTACCCCTCTTTTTTTTTTTTTTTTAACTTTGATAGCTGAGTGCTCTGTACTTGTATCAAATAGCTGAATGAGTACTTTGAGGGAGGATCACAGAATTGTGGGGGTTGGAAGGGACAGATGCTAATTTAACATATCCATTTTTGTATATAATGGGATCCAACCTTAACAAGCTTATCCTGAGTGAGAAAGCATATGTGCACAGTCTCTTCAGTGCACAAAAATATTCTATCACCTTCATGGTACCAGAGATGCTCTTGTGTGGTGTAAGTTTTGGGTAGTGATTCACACTCTTGCCCACTGCGGTATTACTGTCAAATAAAGGCAAAAGCACTGGCTTCAACTGAAATATTCAGTAGAAGCTCCTGCTGCTGCTTTTTATTCTACTACTTGTCTTGGGAGTAAATCGCTGAAACGCCCTAAGGACATCTCTTTGATTACACCGGTGGTCATTGGTGTAGCCTATCAAACTGTAAAGCCATCACAGGATGCAGTAGGAAGGACTCCTCAGCACAGGAACACAGCTTTTCATTGGGAATTTCTTTGTCTCAGATACAATTGTTTTATTGTATCAGCTGTTACTGTACTGAAATATGAATGTTTTTTTCTCACACAGGTTTCAGTAGGAAAAAAAGAAAAAAGTAAAGGATTGTTTTATAAAGCCATTCAGAACTGTCCTTGGACAAAGGTAAGCATTGAAAAAAATAAGCCTGTCATTAGTACTCTAATTTTTGAAGTTCTGTATTAAAAAAAAAAAAGTTTTTATTTAATTATTTATAATAATTATTTAAATAAAATAAAATTTTTGTTTTTTAAAAAACATTTTTATTTTTTTATAAAAAAAAAAAAAAAAAAAAAAAAAACGAGAGATCTGAAATGGAGACAAGCATTGTTGTCAGTGGAGCTCTTTCTGTGACGTGTCTTGCTGTGATAGAAAAAAGGCAGATAAAAAGTTCTCATTTTACCATTGCCTTTCCAGGTACTGTATATGGATGCAATAGAGTATTTCCCTGATCAGCTGCAAGAGACACTTGATCTAATGACTGAAAAAGAATTAAGAGTGCGGGTACCTATGGAAGAGCTGGATCTACTGTTAGAAGTTTAAAAGAAGATTGTGTAAGAGTGAAGAAAGTTTGCAAGCTAGCTGGAAAACTAACACTTAGAACTGTCTCTCTACAAGCTGGAGCTCTGTTGGGACTTGGGTACTGTGTACTTTTTTTTTAAGCTTTTGTACAAATTGCTATCAGAATGGAGTTCTACTAGCTGTGAGTATTCTGGGATCAAGTACTGCATTTTGCCCACAGAAATGCATCCATTTCTCTGAGGTATTGCTGGCTCCCACAGAAGGATACCCTCTCACAAATATCCTCCTGTTGAATGTTGCCTACATTTCTTACTCTATTGTTTGAAATTACATTCCCTGGAGTTCAATAGAGATTCAGTACATGCCAATTATGGTTTGGTGAACAGCACAGGAAATAAACATCTGCCAAGTGGATGCTCCACTCTCCTCCAGCTGGCAGCCTTCAGTAATTTCCTTCAGCTTGGTATGCGTGTGTATATATAACCACCGAGTCAAACAACAGTTACATCTCTTCATAAACAGTGAAGGCCAAATCTTTGCTTGTGCAGGCACCTATTTTGGACTTGTATTTGTATGTTTTGACAGATGACCATTTTAATATGAATATTTATGAAAAATATACCTTTAATTTTTAAAATTCAAATGGAATTTGAATTATCTTCTTTCTTAACTTAATAAGATTGTTAATGTATCAACAATGAAATTTTATCCATAGTTCATCTCTAAGCAGCCCATTTTAAAAAAAGTTTTTGTAATTGATAACTCTCTTTTGACCCACATATAGGCAATCATCATGAGAGAAGTAGAGGTCTGTTCTGGATTTAATCCTCACCAAAGAAGGCAGAATAGTCAAAGCATGACTCTCCCATTAGTAGCTTCAATTCCAAGAATCTTTAGGCCAGCTTCTAGAGAAATAACATGAAATATGGTAACAATTTAGCAATATAATGCTTGTATATTTATTTTGTAAGGCAGAAGATACTGAAATATGTAAAAGACTGCATTTAGTGTTCTTACTCGAGACACCCAAGAACTCAAAAACTAGATCCTCGTCTGAAATAGAGCTACTGAGTACCTGATACTGTTTCAGAGGTTTTTATTTTGGTTTGGTTTGGTTTTTAGAAGAAAACAAACAACTGTCACAGCACTAAAACAGTTGTGGGTCATCCAGCTGGTGAGATGTGATTACATGGAAAACTGTGGCTGGAGAAAGTCACACAACCTCTGGCTCATTTTTGCCTAACAGCAGCATAGCACAAGATACACATTAGTTCAGGCTGTGCTTCATTTATTCATCTTTGTTAAAGTATTTTAAATGTTACAGGGAATATGCAAAATGTTTAAATGGTAATAGAGCATATTCTAAGAGCCTTATAATATCCTGGTGATCATAGGTGATGCTGTTTTTTCTATAAAATAACTTTTTTTTTTTTTCCAAATATTTTATCTTTAAAATCCATGCTTCTTTCCAATATGGGAGACCTTCTGAATTGGAGGTAGGAGTTATTTGTGTATTGAATGGTGACATCAAAAAGTGATTTTTTTTGTTTTCGCTCTCCTGTCAAAGCAAAACGTCATTTCCTCTAAAGACCTGGAAGGGACGTGGAGGTGGGGATGAGGGACAGCATGTTTGTGCTCCTGTGTGTGTGTCTCTTCTTCAATCACCTTTGTATTCCATGTGATCCCTCCGCTGGGGCCTTTCCTCTCTTTCTCTTTTGCACAGCTTTTCCCAGTGCATTATTCCTGCTGCTTCCTTCACTTGCGGTGGTCACGGGCTGCTCACCTAGTGGTGCTCCTGGAGTAAGTCTTGCCTTTTAATTCATAAATCTTTCACGAGATTTTTTTTCTCTATGGTGAATATGCTGACTCCATTGCTTTTGTCTTCTTTTTTTTTTTTTTGATTTTAGAAATGTTGGAGAAGGTGGCAGAAGTTAAATTCAGCTGTAAAAGCTAAACTTTTGACAAATGTTTCTTCTTCAGTTAACTTTGTGGTAGTCAGTATACCAGAACACAGTTCTTGATCTTGTTTAATACCCTACAGCTTTCCTTGTCAGTTCCACCAACCTCTCCGTGGTTGTTGCTTCTAGCCTGCCTTTACCAACTGTGTTCCAGATCAAAAAGAAAGCCTTGTTTACTGCATGTTCTAAAGCTTTTGAGCCCATCAAGCAGAGATGAGGCCTACTGTCATGATTAGAAAGTGCTTGCCTAAAAAAGTGCTGGCTTTTTGTGACTTTTCCAGGGAGACAGATCTCATAAGATTTACAGGAATGGGTAATAAACGTTGCTGTTTTTTTTTCCTTTCTCCAGATGAAAACAGCTCTATTTCAGGGTTCCTGTCATCCAGATAAACATTCCCTTCATATGTAGGATTTGTTTTTAACAATGAACCACAATTTTAACATGGAAAAACAACATCTCTTGGCCTTGTTGCTGCCATTGTTGTTAACAGCACTGGCAGTTATCAAAGGGATTGCTTTATGTGTAACTTCCAAGTTTCTGTTACTGTCCAGATTTTCTTCCCACAGAAAGTTTCCACAGCAAAGACTGTGCACTACTTAATTTTGTATACCAAACATACAGGTTTTATATAAAAAACAACTTTTAAAAAAGCATGTAGTGTTTGGAAATTAATGAGTTGTGACATTAACAAAGGGGAGTTCTAAGTACTTTACCCAAATATATTTAGGTCTTTACACTAAGATCACCGAGTAACTTATCGTTTCTTGGAAGCACAAATGCTAGAGACAGGGTACTTTTCAGTAACAGATACACTTTAGGGGTTTATTTTTTTCATTAATTTTTATGTATATGTTACTTAGGAAAGTAATTACTTGGAGGTGATGTTTGTACTAGTCAGTTAGGCAAGACCTGCCCCCCACCACCCCAGGGGAAAAAAAAAAAAAGTATTTTATTGTACAGTACAAGCAGTACTTGTACAAGATGGCCATGCCTCCCAAGGACTGAATGGTGGGGAACCTACTGCTGTGCTCTTCACTACACAGGGGTGTGCCAGCACTTCTTAGTGGACACAACAACAGTGTAAGTAACTCTTAATTACCACCAAAGCAGTTCAGTTCAAATAAATGTTTTATTGGGAAACAAAGTGTTACACTGACTGAAAACCACAATCCACCAGAACTTAACCTCTTCAGGAATGAGAATTAGCTAGAATATGTGGTTTTACACACAACAGTCCTCTCAACGAGGAAAGAGTTCCCAGAAGTTCCTGAGCAGGCAGAGATGACTTAGAGATACAGTCCCTCGGGGGTTCCCTCCTGCTTCTTATAGAGGACGTTCTCTTTCGATTTTTTGAAGTCTTCATTTGTTACTTTCATACGCCGTTCCCTCAATGCCATCAACCCAGCTTCTGTACAAATTGCCTACAACAGAGAAAGTACAAATAAGTTTCTGGTTCTGCAGCTGCTTCAGACAACACCTCAGAAGATAGCTAGAGCTATAGGAAAATTCTGCTCAGGCTGCAGCAGTGGAAGATTGTTAGCAAAATTTAAATTCTCAAGTTTTTGATACTGTTTAGTAGTGCTGAAGCATGTAACACAACCTGGATAAAGCCAGATGTCTTTCCATAAAGTAGTGTTTCCATGACAAAAGAGATGTAGCTTCACAATAATTCCATTTCCCTCCTCCCCACAGAATAAAGGGATCCAGCTCTTAGTAGCAGACTGTTACACTTTTGCAGTGGGGAGGAAGGTGTGTTAACTCTAGCAAGAACTCTATTTACTTCAGAAATAATAGTCCGCTTGTCTGAAGGTTCCTAATCTAGAACTGTATTTTTATCTGTGTGCAGTATTGTCTCTAAAAATGCTTCTTATCCTGGACTTTTGCATGATTAACAATATATTGGATGCTTCCGCCTGATTCCATACTGCTTTTCTAATTTACAAAGTTTTGGATACAGTTAAACTTGGGATTTAGGTTTTGAACTATGAACAGTGGTGGTGTATGCACCTTAATATCTGCACCGCTGAGATCATCTTTTGCCATAATCAGCTCATCCAAAGTCACATCGTCTGCCAGCGTCATCCTGCTTGTGTGAATCTGAAAGATTCGTTTCTTGGTCTTCTCATCAGGTAGAGGGAACTCTATTTTCCTGTCAATACGTCCTGCACAAAAGAAAAGTTCATGCTTAGTTTTTTTGTTGATGTTTTTTGTTGTGTTCATCTACTGGAAAAAGAGCAAGAAGAACATTTAAAATTTATCCTGATGGTACCTATCTTCATGCCAGAATCAATCATTTTAGAGTAGAAAGTGAGATCAGACCGTTCTGTTTGTAATGAACATAGAGGTGGAGCTGCTTATTAAAAGCCTGTGTAACTGCAAGTAAAAGGTATGTTATCTGAGAGGCATGAAAAACCATAGCTTCATTGAGTCATGTAAATAGAAGAATAATTCATTATACCACAGAGAAATGTTAATCCAAAACCTATATTCTTGTAACACATTTCATTTTACTCTGAGATTACATTTAGCTCCGAAGCACGGGGTTTCATTTTCTGCCACATACACACAAAAAGAAGTAAGTTACTGTGGCAACATGAACCCTTCCTATATAATTAACTTCTAAAAAAAAAAAAAGTTAGAAGTGTCACATAGTACTGTAAAACCTATATGAAGAAGGGATCAAGAAGGCTTTGCATAAGTTCTGCTGGCAGTTCCTACCAGCTATTTGCTGAAGTCCCTACTGCCAGAAAGCTGTTCCAGCTCCGATGGTTCCAATGTAATAAGCATTCCTTTTAAAGATATTTTCCATCTCCAGAACATGCTTGTTCTTCTCTAGTTTTACAGTCTTTACTAAAAGGGGTTGATGGTACCACATACATTATTCCAGACTAACACACAATGGCAGCAGAGTTTATCTAGCTGCCAGAAGTGCCACGGTTGCACAAGCACTGGTAATTTAAATGCAGGATAAGCATTGGAGGTTTCTTTTAATTTAATCTCAGACCACCCTAACTTGGCTTTTAACATCAGTAGAGTATTTTCTGCTCAGTTCTCAATCAACAACTGTTTTTGATTTTGAGGGGTAAGCCTAAGATGGGGACAAGACCAGCTTATGGAAAAATCACACCTCAGCAACTTGATACTGGGGAGGTTTTTTCTAAACTTCTTGGTTCCATACAGTCTATTGCCTGCTCAGCTGCATTCTCTGTCAGATTAATCTAGAATTATCTCTGCTCTCTGTTTTACCTGTGTTACCTAAGAAGAAAATTATCTTTACAACTCCTTCAATACTTTACTTGAGGACCCTACCCTACCAGGAAGCTTAGCTTATTCCTTTGATCTCTCTCTGTTGCTTTCGAACTTCTCATATAAAAGACACCACATGTATTTATGCAGGTTTTGGTACATTTTTACTGGCCATTTAAAAATAGTATTTGTGTCTGTTGAAGCTCTTGGCTCAACACATAGCACACATACAAAAATAAGGTATTTCTCCCTCACTCATCCCCCAAATGACAGGTAGTAAAGTAGACTGGTTTCAGTGCATCAAAATCCACCCACTGTTCAGCTTAAGGTCTCACCTACTGAGTTGGTACACAATTGGTACTGAAGGTAGGGTACACCCTACCTTCCCCAGATGCTGAAGGTGTTAACAAAATGCTGCTGCTCCACTACGTACCCACCTTAACCATCCCTTAACAAAATACCTGTGCCATCTTCATACAAAGGAAGAATATTTGTATCATTTATACAGTATAAGAGGAGTCAACACATTTCTTCTCTTGCCCAGGTTTTTCTTCCATTTAGAAACTTGGGAATGGCTTCTGATTTTTAACAGCTACACCAGCACAGGTGAGATGGTGAATACAGACCAACCACTGACATGCATTCTTTTGACCAGCCCATTTGTTTAATAAGCCGTGTGACAAGTCCTTTCACAGGGGAAAGTGCCTTAAGCATACACACTGGGAAGTCTCTTACCTGGCCTAATTAGAGCTGGATCCAGCGTTTCTATTCTGTTTGTGGCCATAATAACTTTAACGTCCCCACGGGAGTCAAACCCATCCAGCTGGTTCAGCAGCTCCAGCATTGTCCGCTGGATTTCTCGCTCACCGCCTGAATTTGAGTCATACCTTTAAGAAAACAGTATAGTCAGAAAAAGCACTATGCAAATTTAAGAACATACTTCACATTAACAAATACACAAAACGGCTTTTTTAAAATGCCTGTGTTACAACATAGTTTTTATAATTCGTCTATAGAAAGCAAAAAGCAGGTTTCCAGAATCTGTGACATCTAGGTAAGTACAGAGGCACAGAACTGTTCTTGTAGCTGTGGAAAATAACAGCAATTACGTGAAGGAAGTCCGTTCAAGTGTCTGTAATATATTTGGAAATCTCTTTTCTCCTTAACAGATGAACAAAAATATGTAAGAAAACCTAGTTCTTAAAAGGACACATCCAACTTGGAAGAAAAAGCCTGACAGTTGTTTTTTTTTCCCCTGTTATGCACACAGGTACAACTGTATGCCTTTCAGCCTTACTAGTGTGGCTCCTGGTTTTACTCTGCCTCTTCTAAAACACAGGTACCAGGGGATGCAGTTTGTGCTTTAGTCACTGTGCTTTGTGAATACCAGACTAGGTACTTTTCCTCCAAAGAGTCTCACACCCATGTTTAGGAACAGTCTGAAGCAATGTAGCATTTCTGAAGAATTCTGAGTGTTACACACACAATTCTGAGTGTTACATCAGTCCCATCTGTTCCACATATGCTGAAATACATGGGGCAGAAGCTCCTTTACACTGGAGATTCAGGCTGGCAGCTGTGTAGTAATATATGAGCATCATTTTGTTTATTTAAAGGAGAACATATGACTGCTTTAAAGACTATATGAATTGGACAGTTCCAAGCAGCCTAAGGAGTCTTCAAATACAGCTTGGCTACAGGCTGAACAACAGCTTAGCTTGACGTAAGCAATGCTGATCAAATTCCACATCCATGGCATAACACACTGTGACTTCCCACATCATTCTAAAAACTTCGTTGTAACTGTTCAGCTAGCTATTTAGAAAGGCAGACAACACATGGATGTGCTCAGCGTTAAATACACTGCTTTACTCTTGAATCAAGAAAGCCAGTCCCTGTGTTTGCACTTGCACTGAAAGCATGCCATACACACTGGCACACAAGACACTGTGTCATGGAACCAGGTAGCAAGAGGAAAGAGGTTAAACCTCTGGTCATACCTATTAACATGAAAATGTTGTGGTGTATATGTTAGTCTGAATATTTGACTTCTTACTTGTAAAAAATGCTTAAATCAAAAAAATTAAGGAAATGGTAGCAGAGCTAAGAAACAGGGTATCAATATGGTTGCAAAAGATGACTTTCCAGTAAGCCTTTTATCATCCTCGGCAATACTAGCCACTGCTCCAAGCCTGCTTGAATTTAAGAAGCGATTGGACTGTGCACTTAGTCACGTGGTCTAAAATTTTGGGTAGACCAGTGTGGTGCTGGGAGTTGGACTTGATCCTTATGGGTCCCTTCCAACTCAGGATAGTCTATGGTAACACCTCTGCGTGAAGTACAGAACAGGAAGCTACAACACCGTACCTCTTTGTACCAATGGCATCGATTTCATCAATGAAGACAATGGATGGAGCATGCTCCTCAGCCACGCGGAACAGTTCGCGCACGAGCTTTGGACCATCACCCAAGTATTTCTGTATAAGTTCTGAACCAACAACTCGCAGGAAGGTCGCCGAAGTTTGGTTTGCTACTGCTTTGGCCAGTAAAGTTTTACCTAATTGCAAAGAAATACTGTAATTAGTCTGCAGGCAAAAAATAACATTGTATCAAATTTGTGACAGAGTTGGCAGTGGTTTAACACTACCCAAGTATAATTTATTTTTCTTATGCTAGCTCAGTACAGTGCTCTAAGATACCTGTGCCAGGCGGGCCGTACAGAATGACTCCTTTGGGCGGCTTTATCCCCATCTCTTCGTAATACTCAGGATGAGTGAGGGGAAGCTCCACAGACTCCTGCATCATGACAAAAACAAACGTGTTTTTATAAAGAGTAAGCACTCTCCAGAGAAGATCTGCGGGGTTCTTCAGGACTGCATTAATAAAAGGCAAAAAGAAAGCAAGTAATTGCAAGGCAGACCTTGAAAAACGTGCATCTCGGTTGCCTGCAATTCTAAGGCAGGCAACTATTCCACCTAAACGGGTCTTCCTATTGCTTCTCTTCCACTCTGTTGAAACAGAGCCCCCCCCCTCCTTCAGCCTAAACACAACATGCTGAATTCAGAACTCAGGAGTTCCTGGCTCCCAAAGACTCATGGAGTACTTCAGGGGGGAGGCTTTCTTTAAAGGAAAGCTCATAAAGGAAGCTCATACTTGCCAGTATGAGCTACCAGATGCTACGGATGAATGTTTTAAGCACATTTATGATTTTGGTGTGTATCCAAAGCAAAAAAGTTGAGTTGGTTGTTTGACTGAGGGCGTTGGTTGATGAGAAACTCAACATGAGCCAGCAATGTGCACCTGCAGCCCAGAAAGCCAACTGTGTTCTGCAACGGCAGAACCAATTGGTTCTGCCGTTGCTCCTTCAGGCTCCTGGCCTAACAGCTATGTTTATAGTTTACTTAACAGCATAAATCAGCACAACAAAATACCTTGATTTCCTGAATCTGGTTGTCAAGGCCACCAATGTCAGCGTACGTTTCTTGAGGAGCTTTCTCAACTTTCATCACTGTAACTAGAGGATCCGTGTCATCCATCAGGACTCCTATCACAGCATGAACCTAATGCAAGCATTAGCAGTTGTTAAAGAAAACAAGTAGCACTGATACAAGATCAAACTGAAACCCAACACTCTTACAGTTAGGTGTGTGAAATAAACAGCACTAGCCTCAGAACCTGTGATCCTCAGAACAGAGATCAGTTAAAACAGCAGAAGAGCGTGTGCTTCTTTTCTCATCTCGCATAACTCACCTTATGATTTAGCAGAACAGAGCAGCCAGGCTCCAGCAAATCCTTGTCCACAAAAGACAGAATACTGACGTAGTGTTCTGATCCCACTGAGGTGGACACAATAGCATGGTTATCATCAATGATCTCCTCCAAGGTACCCACAGACATCGGTGTTCCCCTCAGATCATCCACCTTTGATCTCTCCTCCTGTTGTCAAGAAACAAGAACACAGGCAAAAGCATTAAAATTCTGGCCCAGCCCATTAATAGTGAGTATTACCTTCAGCTAGAGTACAACACAGTTAAAAGCTGACAGCACATTTGGGAGATTCATTATATTTCAGCTTCATTTTACAAGCCAAAGAAGAGATTTTTTGCTGTTGTTTCACTGACCCAAGAAGTGTAAAAGCACAGGCCACTAACATAATTCCCTATTATTTTAGTTCTATGGACACTATTATATGGATATGCCTAGCTAAAATATTCCTTCTTTCTCATTTGGGAGCTGCACTTTCACAGACCATTCAGAAGCAAAAAAAAACAAAAACCAAACCACAAAATGCTACCTCATCTGTAATAACCTATGCTTGGACTAAAAGCATTAAACCACTAGAAAAATACCCTACTTTCCAAACAGTAATTGAGATATAAGGAAGAATTTTAATGCCTATAGTGTTTAGATTGACTTACACATTCACAACACTTTCTTTCCATTGCTTCTGTATGAAGCAGATTACATTAGAGCACTCATCAGCAGTTCACTCAGAGCTCACCTCTTGTTTCTCTTCCAAAGGTTTCATTTGTTCTTGATTTCTGATAAATTCTTCCTCCATTAACAGGTAATCTTTAATCCTCTCTAATTTCAACAGTTTGAGTCTGCACTGTGTGTGAGGAGTCACTGCAATCACAAGTAGAATCACAGTATTTTATGTCAAGATTGACATGGTATTAACCATTAATTCATTATCAGAATTTCTGCTTTGTTTTCTGACAACACTTTCTATAGAAGCAGCAATCAATAAGTAACATCACTAAGTCAATCTTGCCCCACTAAGTTTTGGTCAAAAAAAATCTTGTAAATGCTATTTCCCCTACTTTTCTCCTAATTTCAATGTCTTTCTCTTAAATGGGAATCCATGGAATGCATCTTGCGTAACAACAATCTTATTTTGTATTTTTAAGTTTCTATGAAACAGAACTATATTCGGCCTTGTGATTTAATCATTTGTGTCTCGGGCTGTACATACGGCCCCATCTCGGGGACAGGACTGCCGGGACAGGCAGAACGCTCACCTAGAGGAAGTTTGCTGGCAGCATCTGGTCCCTTTGTCTTCTTCTTCTTTTTCCCCACTCTGGTTGGAACTGGAGGTTCATATTTCTTCTTCTTGTCCTTAACCATAAAGGGAATTTAATGGAAAAAAAAAAATAAATCAGAATAAAAGCAACGAAAAAACGCACGCAGAGGTTAGATACACAGACTGAGAGCTCAACTTCAACTGAACGACTATGTAACAAAACTGTTTCCTTTACGATATAGAGAGACAAGCCCAAAAGAAGTATTAACCTTATTTTCAAGAAGATTTTAAAATTTTGTCTCCTGCTTATTTTAGATTTCTGCTGTTTTCAGGAAATACAGAAGAACGAAGGCTGAAACCTGAACTCAATCACAAACATCTCATACACAAGAGGATGAGGAAAATACTGAAGCTGAACACTTCTGTTGTGTTTTAAACTATACGTAACATGCCTTCATTTTGCCAGCTTATATACAGTTCACCATACACACTATTATACTTGTATTTTCTAAGGAAACTGACCTCTAAGGTTCCACAACATTACGTAAAGACCTCATGCAAATACCTGTACAGTGCCATTTTCAAATCAAACCCAGTTACTTAACTGCCAACTTAAAGGCTTTCCTAACCCTGGCAGACTTACAGGGTTTTTATTTTTATTTTTTTTTAAGTAAATTTCTACTGCCAAATAATTCCAGTTTTCCTTTACACCAAAGTCCCCTTTTCTATTTTTGAATAGCAACCTATTTTCTCCTGTGCGCATCCAGAAAAGACAAAACATTTCATCCAAACAAAAACATGCTTTGGACAAAATCCAGGGCGTCCAGCCTCTGCAGTAGCACGGCTGTAAGAAAAGCTGTTTGTTTGGGTTTAGTTACCTTGTCATCCTTCTTGCCACCACCAGGACCGTGTCCACCACTTTGACTCTGACCCTAAATAAAATAAAATCGAATAATAAAATCATGAGGGGCAAATAAACATGGAAACACGGCAATCCTGAGGCCTGAGCGGAGCTCCGTGCAAGCAGAAGGCTCACTCAGACCCCCCCACCTAAACAAACCTCCCGCCGCCCGTCAGAGCCAGGGGCTCCATGCAGAGAGACGGGCAGCCCTGACCCACGAGCACCGCACCGGGGCCGGCCCCTCCGCGCTGCCCCCCTCATAGCGCCGTGACTCGGCAAAACGCGCTGAGAACTCCGGAGGGCTCGGGGGGCTCCCGATTCCCGCCGTGGCGCTGAGGGGCGCTGAGGGCCCGGCTCCCCCTCACCTCCCGCCCGCCCCCCTCAGCCCGAGCCCCAGCCCCGCCGCAGCCCCGTCCCCGTCCCCGCTCACCATCTTCCCTCCGCGCCGCACCGGAAGCGCCGCGTCCTACGGCAGCCGGCAGGGGACAAGGCGGCGGCGGCGCTACGGTGCGCGGCGAGGGACAAACCCCGCAGGCGAAGCGGGCGGGGTGGGGCTGCCATTTGCCTGCCCTCCGCTGGCGAGTGGCGCCCGCCTGCAGGGCGCTGGGCTCCTCCCGGCCGCCTGTTTAGGCTCTGGCGCTGAGTTACGCTTTCTGGTTTTTTTAACAAGAAACATCCTGTAACAGCCAACGTGACGGTTGGAGCAGTCTGGGGGCGGGGGCGGCAGCTTTTGATTAAAACGAGTGATGCGGTGTGCTCTGCCCCTCGGTGCCAGGAATCAGAGGAACTTTCAACTCTCCCTTCCCTCATGAGATATTGTTCAGAAATTCCTACGCTTTAATTCACATCAGAACAAGAAGCTCACGATACCCATTACATCTCATCATCAACCAGCTGCCACGATATTAATATCCATAAAAATGACACAAAATCTTATTATATTAAATCTTCTGAATATGTTGGAAGAGTGTGTGCCAGTCTTGTTAGTTGTTACCTGCCCTAACCACAACAAGAGGGGTCTTTCTTGGAAACACTCTGGTAGTGTTGTGCCACAAGTGGAAACCTTACTGTTTGCAGCTCCCCCCTGCCATCACACACCTGAGTGGGAAGCCATCCTGCTCGGGTCAGTGTCACGAGAGGTGCTTTAAAATGCACGTCAGTCATGTCTATCATGTCTTAGCCTTTGCAGACATACTGCAAAGTCTGACCTTAATGCGTGGTCCAGTACTGTGGAAACAGATCTGTGAACAGTACAGAGAGTAGCATGAAATATGGAAAGAGTCATAGAATCACAGAATATCATGGTTGGAAGGGACCCGCAAGGATCATCAAGTCCAACTGCTGGGTCCCCAACATTTTTCCCCATAAATAACAGAAAGAACAAAAAAAAAAAAAAAAAAGGGGGGGGGGGGGGACGTGGGGGAACAAAACCAGAGGTAATGTTTTGCAATATCGATGGAAGGATCTTCTACTGAACCCGTGTCTGGACTAGCACACAGTACTGCCTGCAGCAAACATTTCCAGAGTGCTACTGGTACTGGTTGTTCACCTGTAGTGTGAGCTACCATGCGTTTTGATTGTTCCAACAATATAAACAGAAATTAAGTTTGTGTATAAAAACCCAGCAGCTCTTCTTCCAAAAGTTTGTTTTCCTGTAACATTTTTTCCATCTGTGTTTTCAAAATAAATGAAGGCATCCAACCTTGTTTTACAGTTATTTGCAGAGAGAGCAACCAGAAAACCTTCTCAGTAATGAAAGAATGGAAATACAAATCAAAGAAATTGAGTTGTTTTTTTAAATGTACGTCTAGGAATGAAATGTAAATTTCAGGAGTTTTAACTGCCAATAACGAGACATTGTGGTGAATTTTCTGGTAGGACTCCTTGCTGTTAGCAGACCTGTGTGGGAGTGCAGCAGCAGAGGAGAAAGAATGGTAAATATTCTTTGAATTTTGAATTTGTTTTCAAAGTTACAGGTTTTTTTTTTTTGTTTTTTTTTTTTTTTGTTTTGTTTTTTTTTTTTTCTTAAACCTGATGTTTCCTTTCATCTCTCCCATCAGCTACTCAGTATAAAAGAAAAAGGTTTTTTTCTTGTAAGAATTGCTTTTCCTACAAGCAGCCATGAAAGAACACTAGTAAAGTTTTCTGGAAATCCCCCAAGTAAATGCACTACCTGTCTGCATCATTTTTGGGAAACAGCTGTAGAAACTTTCAATGTTTCCACTGAAAGTGTTTCCACACCCCCAGCTCCCCACACTTTTCTTTCAGGTAGCTGTAGGGAGCAATAAGGTGTCCCCTGAGCCTCCTCCAGACCAAACATCCCCAGTTCCCCTAGCCGCTCCTCACAGGAGTTGTGTTCCAGGCTCTTCAGCAGCTTCCTAGCCCTTCTCTGGACATGCCCCAGGGCCTGGATGTCCTTCTTGTACTGAGGGGCCCAAAACTGAACTCAAAAAATTACTATGCACCGCCCGGGAATCGAACCCGGGTCACAAGAATGGGAATCTTGCATGATACCACTACACTAGCGGTGCGGCTTTCATTCAGATTTGTTGTCATTTCTTCTTATAAAACCCAGATTTTAGTGGCTTGTGGCCTAGCAGTCATTTGAAATGGGAGAATTATTTCGTAAGTTCACCAGAATGGTAGGAGTGTGGGGTGAACCGAAAAGCTCACCTTTGCATTTCTGAACTTGCAAGACACATCTATGATAGCAATCTATTTTTGTAGCTTGTATAAATATTAGGAAATTACATATGAGAGCTACATTAAAAGGATGTTGTCAAGATTGTCACCCAACTCATTAACTTAAACAGATACTATGAAACAATTGTGGCAGAAAACAAGAATCACAGAAGGGAAATACTGTGTTTTTTAAACCAATTTCCTGATTTGGGGTGAGCTCTTGGGGTTGTCAGTGCTGATTCACTGTGAGTGCTACAGAAATACACTTACGTAACCTGGCTGCATGTTAGCTATCAACATCCAGATTTTTGGTTTAGATGCAGAGCATGGATAATGTCAAATTAGGAAATGTGAAGAATAAATATGCTTAATGATCAAAGTGCCTCTGATTTTTGCATTGCCCTCACTAAAAAGAAAGAAAGAGTGATCAAGCAGGGGTAACAAAAAAGAACAGCATATTCCCTGATAGCTGCTGGCTTTCCCCTAGGAGCCTGGGGACATTTCTTGCACCTACAGCTGGTTTTCTGGTCCTGACGTGATGCTGCTTACAGCAGGGTCTCTTATAATAATTACCAGACTGACCTTTCCTCCCCCCTTACTTAAGCAGACAAGGCAGGCACACATACCCAGCAACTCTCTGGGAAGGCTTCCTAACCCATGAAAATTATTTCCACTATAACCATCAAACTTCACTTGTTAGTCTTTGCATTTGTTATTCAAAAAATTTCTTTGTGCTACCAAAATAGCCTGATAGCATACTTTAATCTGTCTCATTCTTTTAGATTAAGAGGTTACCAGCTAATCAAAAATTCCTCTTCATTAGGAAGTTTTAAACCTTTTTTTTTTTTTTTTTCAAACACTTATTAGTCAAAGAAAATCTATTTCGTGTTGTTATGAAGTCTAAAGACCTAGTTAAATTTTAAATTTCCAGCATACTTATGCTTTTGAAATATGAGAGGTTTCAGATTATTTTCTGTTTCTAACAAAACCAATGATAGAGAATAAATTTAAAAAAAAATAAATGGAAATTTGGAAAAATTCTGAAGCATTTATTTCATTTTAACTTTTAAAAAAAACTTTTTAAAGTATAAATTAAGTAAAATTTAGAAATACAGAGACAATAACAAAACCCTTCTTATTTTAAAAAGCCAAGTGAAATGGGTTGACGATGTTGAAACTTTTCTCCAAAACTTTTCCCCAAAACTTTTATTGAGTAATTAATTGTCATAAACCCTTTCTGCTGTCTTACTTTTGGAAAAAAAATACACTTTCCAAATAAAAATATCTAACCAGATATTCCTAGCTAGACTCAGGAATAATTTACTACTTTATTGGTTTTCCAGATCAACAATACCTTTAAATAAAGCTGAGCAATGCTGGGTTTTGATCCAGTAGCCCCCCCAAAAATAAATTTTAATA
Source organism: Nettapus auritus (assembly GCA_011076525.1). NCBI lineage: Eukaryota > Metazoa > Chordata > Aves > Anseriformes > Anatidae > Nettapus > Nettapus auritus. Next base: position 17,236,998 of record CM021769.1, read on the forward strand.
CATTAAAGATATATTTGAAGGGCAGCATCTACGTGAAGCCAAGCTGAATCAAGTAGAGGAAAGAATTTATGATCTGCAGAGGACACAGTTCATTCCAACGCATCGCAGTTGGGAGGTGTTCCACTTACATGTGTACATTTGGGAGAGGCAGATCAGGAAATGAGGAAAAATTATCAACAGCTGAATAGCAGGATTTCAAATATAAATATGTGTTTCTTTTATAGCTTAATAGGAGATATCTGAGCAGTGCAGCAAATGTTCACCCTCAGGACCCTGATTAATTACACCACACTTACTAACAGTGTAAACAGGATGTCGTAATTTTTATTGCCCCTTTTTGTTCTAGGAGTTGAGGTGTGATGGCATGTTGTAAAATATCTGTCCCACCCCATTTCCCTGCTGGCTGTGTTGATTAGTGACACAACCGTTGCGTTTAAACTTATTTTTCTGCAGTATCTATTCATGCAGATAGCTCACTTGAGTTTCCAGCCATGGACTCATCTGCACCACTTTACCTTCAGGTACTAATTCCTATGCACAACAGCTCCCGCTGATCTGTGTTGTGGTGTTTCCAAGTGCCACCGAAAGCCAAACTTATTGGGGCAGGAATTATTTGGAGCTGGAGAAACAGAAATCAAACCATCTGAAGTCTATGTGTACTTTTGAAATTTTTGATAATAAAAACTTTAGGAATTTTTCAGTGCTTCAGGAAAGTTACTTGTTTGAATAATTGCTTATACATGGTTTTGGAATATAGCAGAACAAGTCATTATGTTGAAAATGTTTGTAATATACTTTGTTTTCATATGGTCTCATTTGGAAGTCTCAGAGAAACACACCATTGTCCTCAGCTAATCTCAGAGTCTAGTAGGCAGGCAGGTAGGTGGAGGAGACTGCCTCAGGCTTATCATCCAGCAGCTGAGGGAACTCACTTCTCCCTTAGTGTAAGCAGCATCAGATTCACCTCATTGGCTCTGGTGGCAAATACATTCCCCAGAGTGACAGCTGAGTCCAGCCCAGTGGGCTCCAGTGAGTGACAGCTGTGGAAAAGCAAAGTGGCATCCTAAACCCAGCTGAAAGGGAGTGGAAGAAGGAAATGTCTTTTCTCCCTGTTTTTGAAACAGTGGTTGGCAAAATACTAGGCACTGCATTTCTGTAAGAAAAGATTCTTTAGTAATTCAGCAGCAAGCAAAGAATGAAGTTGCTATGGGGATATTTTGTTGTGTGGCAGGCAAATGTAATAATTAGTTGATTTGTTCTTAAGGGCTAACGTACTAGCCAGTCTGTAATTTGTAGGGCTTCTGGTAGCTTCGTGAAAGTGAATACAGCAGACTGCCTGATGAGGAAATTACTAAATCTGGGGGAACGACAAAAAGGGAAGGGATGAAATACGGAGATAAGTCATCTGAACGGGATACAGGGATCTTCACCTGGCCTCCCAATAGTTCCTGATTTTAGAAAGACACAATCATCCAACACTCTTCAGATTCAATCTATTGATATGCTAGTAGTCTAGAATGGTTTTAACAAACTGAATACTTTATCATTAATTCCATCAACATTCACATAAATTTAGTTTGTTCAGAGCCACTCTGCAGGATTCAGTCAACTCATGAAGAAACACTGAAATCATTTTCAAGGAAAGAGGAAAACACGAAACAGGCTTTTCCTCTCATTTCTCAGACAGACAGTAATATTTCTAGTGACACATAGAAATACTTTCTAAAAATTGTATTGACTACTTAGGGTGTCAGTATGACATTCTTAGACAGCATTAGATATTTGCCAAGGCTGTGTGCTCCATCCCGTTAGTAACTGCTGGTGATTTGTGTGTTCTTCCCCATGAAAGGGCCGAGTTGTTATAATTACTTTTATTTAAAGCTGTGAGTGCTCATGCTTTGCAAAACCCAACAGAAGCTCTGTGCCTCCTTTGCAGAGCTTCTCTCCTCACAGCCCATGCAACGCAGGAGAGAGGCTGGAGGGCAAAGCACATCAGCACGGGGGTGCCAGTGAAGGATTCATTAAAGTCAGTAGTTTGGAGGAGAGGCTTGAAGCTGGAAAGCAGTTAGGGACAGTCCTGGAGACCATTGAAGTGGCCGGAAAGAAAGGCTGAATCTAACAATGAAAGCCTAAGTGGACTGAATGCACCAGGCCATTAAAGGGAAGCAGAAAGAGGAGAGAGCAGAGAGCTATTGTCAGTGTATGAGAACGGGAAGTCACCGAGACACAAGAAAAACAAGCGGAAAAGTCCTAATGTCCCTAATAACCCAGGAGTCACTAGCTTCACCACCTTGCCACTGTAATTAAGATAAAGATATGTTGGTTTTAATTGCTTCTCACTGAAGTACTGGTTCTGCATTAATCTGTTGGTTCTAATGTAATCACTCCTCTCTGCATTTCCTGCAGCCCTGTAATCTAATGCTGCACAAGCATCTCACCATGTTCACATCCTCTATTGAATAATTGTGGCTTCAGTTCTGTGATGCATAGTCTGCTCAATCAGCCTGTAATTGCAGCACTATCTGGAGGTATCGTTGATATACCTATGTAATTATGTTTACTGTTAATAATGCAAATTGAATCTGTTGAGTTATTCAAATCAGTCATCCTCACTTGCAAGAAAAAGTTTCTACAGATGATTTCTTCAGCTGCTGAGACTGCTTTTTCTAGTTCTCCTGTGCTCACTCACACAAAGGATACTCTTACTGAAAGACAGCTGAAAATAAGAGCCAAAGCCCTGCTATGAAAGTGTCAGCACTTATTATATAGGCTGTGCAGAACTCTTGTCTATCCAAAAAAATAATAATAATAAATAAATAAATAAATTTTAGGCCCTAAAGGCCCTAAATACAGTGGGGTGAGTGTGGTTCTGGCAAGTAGAGTGAGAAAAGAGAAGTGCATGAATTCCTGCTTGGATATTGCTTTATATGGGCCTTTCTGAAAAAAATGGGCAGGGTGATGAATCCAGGACTCTTTGGAGGTTCCAGTCTCCTCTGGAAAAGCTTAAGAGAAACAGAAGTAGGTATGGTGGTGCTGTGGCTCTGAAACTGTGTTTTATCTTCTGTGGAAGCCTGTTGAAAAGCATTTGTTCCTCTGATACAAATTCTCCCCTATACCAATCTCATATATAGTCAGCCTAGGCAAAGATTTTCAGATCTGGGTTTACAGGTGGTGTAACTGTCCATATTCTCTGCTGTAAAAAATAGCTCTCCTCTTCAGTTTCCTTCTTTCTATTCACTGCAGTTTCCTTCATACTGTAATGTTACATCTATCAGGATAATATATTCCATAATTTCATGTGAAGTGTTTAGAGACATGTACGGCTGATTTTTAGGATTATACCATTTTCCATTAACATCAAACTGCTCTGGGGTCATACTCTAACATTTTGGATGTCACCTCTTCTTTCATAATCTTTTGTTTTAGAAGGTATGCAATTTACTTTTATCTGCACTTGAAACATACAATCATCTGTGTTAATAATTTCTTGAATGGTAACATGAAGAGGTTGTAATCCTTTGGAAACTGGCTGATGTGAAGAGTTCTTTGTGTCAGAAGTATTGCACTGCATCAGTGCAAGGACCGCAACTGTGCTGTGAGCATTTGGTAGGACTTGTCACGGTCTCTGCTAACACAAGAGCAGGGCTTAAGCCAAAGATCTGTAAAATTATACAAGTTAGAGGTAGAAGAGACTTCATTTTTTGCAGAATAAGTTTCTCATTCTGCACAAGTTGGTGTAACTATGAGAGGTCTCACATGACCTATCTCTGGAGCTTATGTACCTACAGTACTACACCATAGCTACAGGCTACATTTCTCCAGTCAGAGCTTGTTGCAGTAGGCTGTTGTTCTTATTCTGACATTGGGAAATGTATATTATAACTGATTTCAAGCCAGCATCCATTTGTGAAGTGTTTCATCCACTACTGACACAGGCTATATGTGGATCAACAGCAAGGTACAAAGTCTTCTGTTCCATTATCCTCCTGCCTTCATCACACTTTGAACACCTAGATATAACTCTCTGCAGTGGCAGTATGTTGCTGCCAAGGTCTTGCATGCAAATTTTGACCCAGCCTCCATGCATTTATACATGACATGAGATGGGATCATGGCGTGATCATGGCTGCAAGCACCTCATGGAAGTGGAAGCTGAGGAAGTGTTGCAGTTAATCAGTTAATCAGATATGAAAGAGGGATATGAAACAGCAATGTCAACATATTCTGCTGTCAGCTCTCAAAAGCATGTCAGCTTATGGCAAACCAAACCTTCCCAGCCTGAGCATGAAAAAAGCGGATGTCCACTCAGAGGAACAACGGTCCTTTTGTGAAACTAAAAGAATTCCAGCTAAAATGGTGTGCTAAACATGTGTTGCACCACTGGCAATATTATGAAGAACTGTAGCTATCATTGGATCTAAGAGTATAATTTAATTTGAGAAATTAATATCTTCCCATCACCAATTGTATCAATATCTATATTATCTATTTATTCAATAGATATAACCAATATTTATCTATATCTATTTATTATCAATATCTGTTTTTGTGAGTGCATCTGCTACATCTACCTGTGCTTCCCTGAGATCAGTTTTAGAGGTAGCATGTTTACCATATATTGCCAACCTAGTGATGAAGAATTCAGAGTAGAAAAACAATTGCAAGTTCAAAAATTGTAGAGTTAAGTTGTTTCTCATGATTTCCTGGAGATCTGGCTCCAAACTCAACTCAGGGCTAAAAGTAAAATAAGTATCATATTTCTCTACTTCTCTCCCAAACCCAGTCTGTCATGAAAGTCTTACCTGACCCAGAGTATATTTTCTATTTATGCTGTAGAAAACAAACAAACACACCAATATCTGGAAGTATCAAGGACAGGACCTGCCTTTAAGATTAATTTTATACCTTCACCAGGTAGAGCTGAAAGACAACAACATTGTTTAACATACTTTTAGAGTGCTAAAGACAATTACGATGACAGAGACAAACTGCTTTATTTGTACAAAGATTAACAACTCAGTTCACCTAAGTGTGCTAACTGTGTGCATATATGTGCAAAGGATAAGGTAACTGTGCAACTGTGAGTCCAGGGATGGGATTTGAGAATGGCTTACGGCAGGAAAAGCTACCAATGAAAAGTCTATGGATTGCAAGGGAAGTAGTGGAAAACAGCCACCTGGGCTTTTCAGACTAGATTAGTAGTATATTTGGTGGGAAATACAAATTATAAACAATCATGCATTGTGAGAAAGAGTGCCATGGCAACATGACAATATTCCTCCACAGACACACAAGTGAGGTCTTACATTTAGAAATAAAATTCATTAAACAGTTGAACATTTTTAGATGCTTTTTCTCATTTCAGTGATTCTCAAATAGAGAGCAGAGGTCTATGTGTGCTTTTGTCATCATGAAGAGATGCACTTTGCTCTAGGTTTTCATGGTTTTCCCCAGTATTACTCATTTATTGTTTGCTGTTGCTCTTATTGATGGTGCATATCTATGCAGTGGTCATACAATCTAAGTCAACTGTCTCCCTAAACAGAAAGGTCATAGCTGCAGAGAAAAATAAGTGAGACACTTAAAAAATATAGGCCAATGCTAGCTACATGATAAAGTGAGAGAGCTAAACAATGACAGAATGGGATGTGTTAATGCAAATTGCCAAGGGGGAAATATTTATCATTGCAAAACCAATAATAAATAGAAAAGAAAAAATAGCTAAGCACTATCCAAACACATGTCAGGGCATATATATGGCAGGGCTTGGGAAGAACAGTATAATAGTTTGTAAGCTCTTGAAGAATGCAGCCACTGGGAAAGGACAGTTAGTATGTAATTAGGAATACCAGAATGACAGAAAGAAGCAGAACACAATTTTGCTGCCCAGAAGAAAACTAGGTAGAGCTCTGAATGTTTCCGTACACAAGGCAGAGACTTTCTGCTTCCCAGCAGTGTGTAGCACCTTGCTTCCTTCTTTCTTCTTCCTTCATGTCAAGAAGAATTACTCTGTGGTTGTTTTAGCTCAGGATGCTCCTTCTGTAAATGAAGAACCAGTCACAAAGTATGAGTAAGGTTTGGAAGTGGATGTCTTGATCACATTTAATTGAGACTGTATGCAGCACCGTTGCAGTGAAATAAATTCAGTTCACCTTCCAATAGGTGAGAACACTGCAAGGTTTAGGTTTCATAGTCTCAGAGTTCCCCTTTCCCCTTTTCTGCATTTAGACGGTTAGAGGAAACTGTTGATACTATATTAAAGTTATTCTGGACAACTGTGTTGCCAATGGCTCTGTAAACTTTCTGAAAACAATTATGAATGGCTCTGGGCACAGCTATTTACATAATGGCTGTGGAGTTTTCTCAGGAAGCACCTTCTGAGCATGCAGATCCCTCCTCCTGTTGCCTGTAAGATCACCCTGCTCTGACTGACTTCAGACATAAGGATCAGAGAATCATCTAGGTTGGAGAAGATCTTCAAGATCTCCAAGTCCAACCATCAACCTGACCTGAGTCCCTTTACGAAACCATGTCCTTTAGTGTCATGTCCACATGTCTCTTGAATACTTCCAGGGATGGGGACTCCATTGCTTCCCTGGGCAGCCCTTTCCAGTGCTTGACCATCCTCTCCATGAAGAAATTCTTCCTGATATCCAAACTAAACCTCCCCTGGCACAACCTGAGGCCAGTTCCTTGTGTCCTATTATCACCTGAGAGAAGAGACCAACACCCACCTCTCTACAACCTCTCCTAGTTGTAGAGAGCGATAAAGTCTGCCCTCAGCTTCATCTTCTCCAGACTAAATAGACATGCTTTCAGGTTCATATTTGATGCAGAATACATGCATGAAGACCTGCCAGACATGGAGTTGTCAAGGCCTGGTGTTATTTTGTTTACACAGAACTTCCGAGTCCCCCTCAAGACACTGTTCCTCCACCCTCCTGTCCTGCAGCCAGCTGGCAAGGCCTGGCAATGAGACCTATGTCTGCAGGGCCATGGCCAGGCCCAAGAGTCCCTGCTCATCTGGTCAGCATTGTCCCTGGCCATGCAGCAGCTCTGCTGGGGGCAGAGTCTTGCTGGCTTCTTGCGACAGGGTTAGAGAAAACACTCCGGATTAACCTACTAATTTTTCTGTCTGTTCCTTAGCAGCTCTGCCAACCTGTTTCATACTTTGTTCCATTCAGCTTAAGCTTTGAAGCTTCAGGACTTCAGAGCATTTTCCATCATAAGTCCAGGCTTTTCACTGGTCATACCAGAACTGGTTACTACTTTGTAAATTAGAAGCACTGTCAAGTTTGTGTTATAGCAGTTAAATGGGAAGTATCTGGGTTTCCTCACAAGCTAGACAAGAGCTCTCTCCCATTGGTTTTGTTTTCCACTGTTACTCCACCTCCACTCTGCTCTGAAAGTAGGACTTGGCACGGAGATGGAATGGTTTTCTTCTTTACAATATAGGTGACAAATTGCATTCATCTATCTCTTCATTACATCTGTTTTTTTTTTTTTTTTTTTTTTTTCTTTTCCCCTGATATAAGTTTTGTTCCTCTGGATCAACTCCTGAGCCTTTAGAAGCAATCATCCTAGCAAAGGCATAATTTCTGGTCGGGGGCTCAGATAAACGCAAACCTTATTATCTACATGCAAACTGATTTCACACCAGAGGTGGCTAAGAATGTCTGAAACCTAGGCACCAACAGTGTGTTTCCAGAAAGCCAGATATCCTCAATAATCAGCTCTGATCTTCTCTGAGAGTGAAAACTTCTACAGTTTTTAATCTGGTCTGTTCTTTAATGGTGCCACACTTCCTGGCTAACAGATAGGACACAGCATGTCTCAAACACAGCAGAACACCTGTGAAGCTTTTTCCAAGATCCTGACTTTCTCCATGTGTTTCCCAAGGGAGCCCATGCAGCCAGTTCAGGGTCATGATTTCTGACAGATGACAAGAGAAACAATACACAGCCATGTGATTCCTGAAGATTTTGGTGGGTGTCTGAATCCCTGCTGAGCATCTACCCATTTGTGGATCTAAATTCATGGCCTTCACCCCTACGGTAACTGAAAATTGCCCTGTACCAATAGGAACCATACCCAGGTAGAGAACTGGACATGTTATTGTAAATAATTATGATAATTAGCTAAAACTCTTAACATAGAATATCTGTTTTTTAGCCAGAATATTCTGTAGGCAGTATAGCTGCTGTCTTTTTCACTTATACTAGACACTAAACTATTAATATACTGCCTTTAAAATACAATGAAATCCTAAAAGAAGTTAATATGACTCATTGCCTTGTGAGGAGACTGTCTCTCTTTTTATTGACTAACTGCAAACTGTGTCTCCCCAGGGTAATTGGAGTGGCTGATCTGCCTTTCAATTCATGACTGGTTATTGGTTATATCACAGCAGGATAAATGGTATCAGAATAAATGGTAGGCAGATGACAAATTTGTACAGTGAATGGCAGCACTGGCAATTATGGCTTGTGTGGACTTCATTGAAAGTCTGAAAGTAGTTCAACATCAACTGAAAGACAAACTAGAAGCAGGAATCTCTAATGCAGGTGGATTTACTACTCCAACCAGATGTATTTTCCAGCGATCTTACTGCCAGTTAAAAAGTGATTGGCTATGTAATTACGGATATGATTACGAATATTAGATCAACAGGCTGACAATAATCATGGTAGCCAGATTTTAGTCTCTGGCACAAATGAGATTAACAATTGAGAAGTCCACTCATGGAGACTAACCAGATTTCCTGTGCGACATAAGCATTCTTTATTAAGCTTGTCAAACGAAAAGGCCACAAGGCATCCTGAAATAGCAGTTTCAAGAAAACTATCAATTCATCTGTTTTTCTTTCTCTGAATAAGTCAATGTGTGATGTTCTTCTGGAAGTTTGTTCTGTAGACTCGGGTAATGCGGAATGACAGCCAGGTTCAGAGAGCAATCCAGACATGGCAGGTAGAGAGGCAGAGCTGGATGGCTGCTGGGTGAGGCACCTACACTGACTCTGGAGCAGGGCAACTCGCTCAAGTACTGGACAAGTAGCGGGGGCTCGTGTGAGCACAGTTCTGGGCAGCAGCCAGATCTGAAACATAGCATTTAGAAGTCACCGACATCCCAGGCCAAGCAGGCAAAGATTCTGGACAAAAGCAGTGCAGCTGTGTACTGGGTCTGGCTGGGCTGTTAACTTTCCCTGCAGCAGCCCATACAGTGCTATGCTCTGCACTTGTAGCTAGAACAGCAGTGGTATCACACCAGTGCTGTGTCTGCTGCTGAGAAGTGCTTAGACTCTCTCTAACCCTCCTAGGGGGTGGGCAAAAAAGTGAGAAAGAAACATCACCAGGGCAGTTGACCTAAACCAACCAAAGGGATATTCCATACCATGTGATGTCACACTCAGCAATAAAAGGTGGAAAAAGGAAGAAGAGGGGAGGGGTGGACTCTCATTGTGAAAACGTCTATCCTCCTCCCGAACACTGGCTATGTGCGTTGAGGCCCTGCTTCAAGGACGTGGTCAAGCATTGCTCATTTGTGGGAAGTAATTTCTTTCCTCTGCACTTCCACATAGCCTTTACTCTTTTTGTTGTTTGTTTGTTGTTGTTGTTGTTGTTTTTTCTTCCCTTTCCCCCTCTCTTTTCCCCTTTCCCTTTAGTTTAATTAATAATAATATCTCCTTAATAATTAATATTTTTTCCTTTAATTAAATTATCCTTATCTCAACCCATGAGTTGTTCTTTCCTTTACTTCTTCCCCTCCTCATCTGAGGAGGGGGAGTGAGTTAGCAGTTGTGGTGTTCAGCTGCCTAGCACAGTAAAACCACCACAAGCTGCTGGGAAAGGCAGCCAGCACCCTTCGCTTGAGGCTCTGTGTGTGTTCATCACACTGGGTACCTTCCATTCCTGCTGGTGCAGAGTCCAAACACTCTCCCCCTTAGGGATGCTAAAGCCCTTTTAAGAGGTTCTTCTCAAAGCTTTCTGCTATCTTCTCCTGATGATTTTTCTGTGGATGCCATTGATAATCCAACCCCTTGCTAACAACTGCGGGCTGCAGTGCCTGTGTGCAACATTCACAGAAATGTCAACCCCAAATCTTCAGCCATGCTGTAAGCACCAAAATAAGAATAATGAGTTTTTGTATAAACTGTAAAAAACGTATTTTAATGGTCCCTCTGCCCTCAGCCTTATTGCCTTACAGAGTGCACCTGAACCTTGTGTTCAGGCTTTCCTTTGTGACCATGAGAGAATACTGTCTTTTATAAAAGGAAGCTGAGGTGCTCCTGGATCACAGTAGTGCAGGGACTGAGACTTCCAAGGAAAGTTTTCAATGTCCTCAATACACCAATAAAACCAACGGTGCTGACAGCAACAATGAATACTGCTAATCACTCCAGGAGCAAAGTGGGGACCTTGCAAAGCAATGATAAAACAGTAAGAACATTTTGGCTGGACGGATGGTGGCAATAGCTGAAGCGATGAAAGGAGAGGAGGGGGAGCAGAGCTTCACAGTGGCCTGCTGCCTGGCTGCTGGCTGACATATGAATGGATTTCAGCTGATTCCTGTCACTTATAGCCAGAGAAAGGATTTCCAGAAGGGGACAGCGAGAGTCTGGAGGTGTATAAGAGTGCATAGAAGATGGGACTATCATTTCTTTTCCATCATTAGCTTGTGTTAAGAACATTGGTAAGTCACAGTTTACATACACTCCAAACCAAAAAGAGGAGTGTTGGGTCTGACGTGTCCTCAGTTAAAACTGAGACCAGCAGGAATATGTCATCTCTGGCTGTGCTGCCAGACTCCTTGGAGGAGGATAAAATTTCAGGGCGAACCCTTAACCTTAACTCAAATGATAGTGTCTTGGGTTTGTAAACTGTTCTATTCCTTCCATGGTAAAAGAGATGTAAGGGAGGAAAACAAACTCCAGAGTTTCATTTCTATGGTAAGATATCCTGATAATGCCATGCGTCTTTTGGACCCAGCCTAGCCAGGCTTCCCAGAGACTTGGGCCTGCTGGAGAGCTCTCTGCTGGCCAGAAGGACAGCATTACACAGCAACCTGACAGGCCAAGTGGTCAGGACCACCAGGAAGGCTTCTTCTTTCCTTCTCCTTTCCATTCCTCATGCATCATGGCTGGAGATACCCGCTGACAACCTGGTGACTGAAAAATTCTATACATGCTAAGAATAGTCTGGATTTCATCCTTACCTGTCCACCTTGGAGGAGGGATAAACTTCCAAACGTGCAGAAGAGCTCAGTTTTCTTGACCGTGTCTATCTTTAAACTCTCCCCTCAGTGCACGTGGTGGCCAGGCATCCCACCTGCAAAGTACCCTAAGGCATCAGCCTCAGAGGAGCTGGCCATGGACTGACAACTCGCTGTTTTTGGCCACCTCTGCGTTATCCCTGGTACAGTGGAGAAGCTCTCAAGTCCTTTGTCTGCACAGGTTAATTGGAAAGAAACTACCACTGCCTGAGCATGAATGCAATGCTCAGGACCAGAACTGGTTTTAGCCATTAGGTTAATTAAGCTTGCTGAAAGTAAATCTACACCAGGGCTGACTGTAAGAGCCCTGCCTGCAGTAAGCTGTGGCCAGGGCTGAGAGCTCCGATGAGAGTCCAGAAGCAGCACTAACACAAATATTTCAAGTTTCCTCAATTTAAAAAGTGGAAGCCTGTTAATGGCTGTAAATTCTTTTTGTTAGGCTTAGGCGCATGGGACCAGAAGCATTTCATGCTGCTTGAGAATTATGTTATCGAACAGCTATTGTCACAACTAGCCATAACAGATAAAATCCTCTTTAAACATGTTTCAGTTCATTGTCTGAACTCTGCCTTTAGCTCAGTTATTCATTTCCTATCTAATTACCAAGTCATATTTCCTCTTTGCTACAAATCTACTATTTTACCCCTCATACAGAGATTTTTTACTTCCCTGCTGCTATATACCTAATGTGTAAATTGCTTCAGGAGTTCAGCTGGGGCAGTTTGTTAAGGACAGGTCATTAATTTACTTGCCTGGATTCCCTGCCCAGTTCTTTGCAGCTGGGAGTGCAGGTGCAGGCAAACAGTGGTGACCCCATCTTGCAAGGTGCTAGGTATTACTTTCCAGCACACAGCCCTGCTTTCACTGCAACCAGCCTGGTGCTGCTTGGCAAACACTAGCACAGCGAGTACCTTCATTAGCATTCTCCCCAGAGAATGAAAACACCACGTTAGCTTTGAGACTGGATTCATTTAGCAGCAACACAAGTGTTTCTCCTAACTGCAAGATGACAACGTTCGGGAAGTATAGGGGGATTTGCAAGACTGAGGTTGATGTGTGAGCCAGCAGATAGCATTTGACACTTGCCTTTCCACTGCTCACTGCCCTCTAAGTTACACTGTTGGGCTCCACTTCTTTGCTACTTTTCCTGATTACAGGGACACAGGGTGTCTCTTTGTGGTTTCTCTTCCCTCACAGTTGGTGTGGGGAATCCTTAAGCAGAAAAATCACTAGAGGCTGAAAGGCTGCACAGAAATACTGTTGCATGAAGTCCCCTGGACTTCTGCTATTGACTGCTGCTGGAAGCATGATCAGGGCTTAGACTTGATCTGATCTGGTACAGTTTCATTAAGGCTTTTTCCTTGAGTGCTTTTTAATTACCTTCTAGCATGTTCCAATATAGAGGACTGTGTGTATACAGAAAAATGTTTAAATTAGCAGGTAGTACAGCCACAAGATGTTCACATCTATTCCTTTGTGCTCCTCAAGAGATGAAAGCTCATTTCTAGCCACAAGAAGCATAGCACTATGTAATGAAGAAGCCTTTTTTGTTTGATTGGCAGCTTTGTTTTAACAGGCTAAATCAGACAGCAGAGATCTCTGTCTGAGCATTACCTGTTTAGTGAAACTCAGAACAATCAAATTCTGCCTCGAGAGGCCTTTGGTTTGCAGGAGACAAGAGTGTTTGTGGAAATGTGCATGATGGCTTGGCTTCCTACAGAAAGTCTGTACTAATGCAGGAGGAAAGAGGGAAAACACCACCAGCCCATGCCATGCAGATTCATGAGGGGGAGGAGAAGGGGCTGCAGCAATGCAGTCCTTCCCTGCTAGCACTGCTGAGTGAGGCACATGCTCCTCAAAGTTGCGAGAGCCTGCACCAAGCAGAGCCACCCATGCTCCCAGCTCCTGGCTCCTGGTGGGCAGCTGCAGCACCCCTCAGCCCTGGCCAGGCATAGCTGGGGCCCAACTGCCTCTGTCCTCATGAAATGTTAGCTCTGGAGCCAAGCAAAACTTCCCCTTCTGTATGAAAATCAGAGAGCTCCCACACAATCATTCCAACAATTCTGAAAAGCTGGAAGGGGTTGTTCAGGTTGTGGAACCCAGTCCCTATGATTCCAGGCAGCCACACAAGGGGCATTTAACCCCCTCTGCATCCTCCATGCCAGAGCTTCGTGATGGGAATATTTCCCCATGGCCTGCGATAGGTGTAACCTCTGTTGTACACAACACCACAAATACACAAGACTAACACGACAAGCAAAAAGGCACAGGAGATGCAAAGAGTTACCACAGTCACCAGAACAGCAGTGGGGCTTTGGTGGGGAAACATGCCCCTCTGATCTAGAAGCTGGCAGCAGCTCAGCTACCCTGCAGCTTGTGTTTCGATCTGCAGAGCCTTCCTTTTCCCCCTTGGGGACAAGGAATTTCAGTGGTTGTTTTCTCTCTGCAAACTGCCTGGGTGGTTTTGTTACTGCAGCGTGCCTGGTGCCCTCTTTTTGCCTCTGGTTGTGCCTAACAGCTTCTTACTCAAGCACTTTGGATTGCAAATTCCAGATAGTTTACTTACATTTAATTTTGGTTTCTCACATGAAGCCACAGCCAGAAACCACATCCCCAGATGACAGAACAGGGTTGTGCTGCTAATTAATGCCCTGCCAATTTATCATACCAAGCCTAAGCTCCCAGCACAAGTGGCCACATGTTGCACTCTGCTCTAAATTTGCCTAGGAGAACAAATGGAAACTACACTGGTTCTTTTTTAGAAAAGGGAAAATTAAAATTAAAGCAAATGTCAAAGATACTCCGAGGTCCTTTGTTGCACTTAACAGTCCATTATTCCTATTGATTCATCTCGAGTGCATGCAGCATGTCTAAGCCACGGCACAGAGTGAGTCTGAAGTCTGTTGGGAGGGAACCGACCTGTGGCAAGGCCAAGTGATGGGCAGATGAGCATCAGTCCCGGGTCCTCCAGCATGGCAAGCAGACCCCAGGGGCACCCATCGCACAGGCAGCTGATGGTGGTTTTTGGCAGGGGCCCAGCTAGAAAGCACTTGCAGGGAGGGCAGAGAGCCTGTGACAAGCAGTGTCTGTATGGCTGAGAACCCAAAGGAAACCATAAGGCAGTGATGCAGCATGACAAGGGCAGCACCAAAGCTCCCAGCCTTCCAGTTGCCTTTCTGCTTTGCACGCTGCCCCGCAGAGATCAGCCTGAGCTCACCAGGTAGCACTGTTTCCTAAGCTGGGGACAGGCAGGCGGCATCCCCCTACAGCAGCTGGATTCCTTATGGTTAGGAAGAAAAGCACAGCTGTGCTAATGCCAGGACTTGTGTGTTTTGCTGTCCCCTGACTTCGCAGCAGGTGCTGCTGCTGTCCTAGCACCGAGGTACAAACTCAAGACAGAAGCTGGAGGAATAACTCCTTCCCCTAGCAAAAACCTCCCGGCCTCCAGTATGGAGAGAGACATGAGGGAAGGAACACACCGCAGCACAGCTGCTTCCAGGATTTTGTAGCACAAGATGTCCGTATGTGGGAGATGTGAGAGCACTTTGGGGTTAACCGCAGTGAAACACCTTATGTCTTTTTCACACCTCCACAGATTGCTCCAAGAAGTCAGCACAAGTACAACCCAGCAGGCGTGTGTGCTGCCACCACTTGTGATGCCAGCTGGGAAGAGCAGTTGGATGTGAAGCATCTCGGAAGGACTGTGCTGACTCACCAACTGGGACAGCCGTGCTGCGAACATCTTGCACCCGAGGCCCCCAGCCGCTCTGCAACATCTGTTAATTCTCACAACACGCTGTGGTGTCGATTTTAATTGCTCTAATTTTGCAGAGATAAAGAGCTCGAAGAATAGGTGACTGAAGCTGGAAAGATAGCTGTGTCTTCTACAATATTACCAAGCTTGCAGGTCTCCTTCTTAAAAGTTGGAGGAAGTTTTACAGGCTGGTACAGAGCTCTGGAGCTGGGTGGGGACAAGATTGCCAAAAGGGGATCAGGAGGGCACAGCTGCTCCCCCA
Organism: Nettapus auritus; assembly: GCA_011076525.1. Taxonomy (NCBI): domain Eukaryota; kingdom Metazoa; phylum Chordata; class Aves; order Anseriformes; family Anatidae; genus Nettapus; species Nettapus auritus. Next base: position 17,252,282 of record CM021769.1, read on the forward strand.
GGCTGTAGCTACATGGCAATCTGTAGCTAATGGTGCCATCCATTGGCACAGTGTGGAGAAGGGAGGCTTTTAGAGAGAGGGTTTCCCTGCTCAAAGGCATTAGCACTTACTTAGATAACTAAAAAGAGCATTCATGTCAATCTGATGCCATTATGTTTAATGGAGCTGAATGCGTGACTTCTGAAATAAAATAGTCAGCAGTGGGAGGAGAGAGACGCACATTGTGCATCACAGCAGCCTCACGGGATGGAGAGGAAAGCTGCAGACGATGCCAAGCTAATTGGAGAGCTGTGGTTATTCTGTGCATTGCAAAAATGAGCATGGGATGGATATTTACATGAATTCCCTGAGGAGGGTGAGCAGGGCAGAGTGGCTGGCGTCCTGCTAGCACTTCTCTAGCTGCCTCTTCTCTCCTCTAGAGTTTCGCTTTGCTTCCAATGTCATGCCATTTCACATGGCATAATATCAGAGCCTTTGTTATGAGGGTTTGGTAGAGTTAACCTTCCTGGCAAAACAGCTTCTCTCCCCAAAGTTCAGAATTTTAAAATTGAATAGGTTAATAAAGCATTTTTTGCATTCTGTGGTTGGAGCACTAAGTATTTTTCCTTTTCCATCCCCATATGCTGTCTGCACTGGGATAATGCACAGTGGAAAATGAAAGAGAGAAAAATGGTCCTCCTTGCCCTTACACATGGTCAGGGTCTCCCTCTGACATAGCTGCTCCCTGGGTTTGTACCATGGCTCACTGCAATCACTCTTTTCTTGGTGCATTTTTTCACCACACTGTTCAAGTAACTTTTGGAACAACAGATGGTAATGTGGCTGTCAGTCAGCTTTTCCCCCTCTCTTCTGTTATGATTATGTGTCTCTGCTCAGTTCCTTACTACTCAAGGAATCTCCAGTTGTACGTGCCTCTTTAATTAATCCAGTTACTTTCTGAATTATAAATCCCACTTTCAATTTCTCCATTTATCAGGCTTGCAAACCGTTTGATTCATTTCACAGCCCACAGTTCCCATAACACCTGGTTGTTACAGATCGGCTCTGCATCGCTGCGTGCATCTATCACTCGGGGCTCGTTCATTTTGATACCCATCAGGAAGAGAAAACATTTTGTATTTCAATGACATCATTTTGGTCCCAGCTCAACAGAGCATTTAAGCCCATGCTAATGGCCTAGGGGGTCACCGGGACCCAGCGTGTGTTTCAGCAAGCCAATGGTGCACTGCTGTGTCAGGGCAGGACCCAGAGCTCAGCTGGGTGAAGGCAGCATCGCTGCACCTTTCCACAGGAGAGCCACGCCACACCGCCAGCAAGGCTGCTTATCGTGCAAGCATTACACAGCTGCTCACCACAGGAGGTGGGGATGCTGCAAGAGTCAGCAGCAACTTCATCTGGTTCATGTTCCTGAAGGGCAGAGAGAGCACCTGCAGAAGTCCTGCTGCAGATAAGTGATGACCTGGAGCTGAAGGCACACACCAGCTGCCACTGCCGCCTCCCACTGCGGCCCCCTGGGGCCGTGTGGCTGCTCCCCTCCATGGGAGCTGCGGGAGCCCTGCGGTGCCGCAGCAGCTCACGCCTACCTTACGGCAGACAATCTTAACACATTTTTTTCAGAGAAACATTTGCTTCACTGGCTTTCTGTTTTGAAGGAGGAAGGGAGAGCCACACAGAACCGCTTTTGGCACTGCCCAAGAAAGGAGTACTGGGTGCTGGGGATCAGCTGGGGACTGGCAAGGTGTGCAGAACCTCCTCCATGCCAAAAGGTAGCAAATGCCATCCAAACCCTACATCTGGCTGCAGCAAGCTGTAGGACATTCAGTTATGCCAGCCAAATTAACTCACCATTTTTTAACAGTTATAATCCTCAGTACTTATTGAATACCTTTCAGTCAGTAGACTTCAGGAGACTAAAATGCTATCATCAAATTAAAATCCCCAAATTCCTTTTGTACACTGCAAATGAGTTGCTGAAAAGCAAGGTGCCATGCGAGTTTAAACATGGAAGGTGAGGCAGAGAGCCAAGCGGCGGCACACTGGCACCCCGGCACTCTCTGGTGATCTGCGACTTCTGCACGGCTGAGCTGGGAAGGAACAAGTGTGGTGCTCGTGTCCTGGGAGCAAGCTGGGAACTACCAGGTCTCACACCTGATTCCCTTCAGATCAGGGAGGAGAGACAACAAAAGTGGTATTCAGAGAGCATGAGAAGAATGGTTTTTGCTTTGTTTGTGTCCCTCCCTCCATCCCTTCCTTCCTTCCTTCCTTCCTTCCTTCCTTCCTTCCTTCCTTCCT
>CM021769.1:17254583-17293080 GCA_011076525.1 Nettapus auritus
CCTTCCTTCCTTCCTTCCTTCCTTCCTTCCTTCCTTCCTTCCTTCCTTCCCCTCAAAATCCTCTCTCAAACTTGTCAGCAGTTACTATAGTAGCAAAGCATTACAGATTCAGCTTATATTTGGTTAGATGTCCCTAGTTCTGGAGACCATGGACGAATATTCTATCAAGAAAAGGAAACTATTTTTTTCCATTCACAAAGTTACTAGTATGGCCATAAAAGCAGACCAAACACTGTTCCATGATTTCATTCCTATGAATCTCAGCTTGACCTCTCCCATAAAATTCTCTCAGCTCCAAAGATCATGGTGTGCTTTGCAAGCCTGCTTCCCATACAAGTGTGCTTGTGCCTTGAAGATTACCGCCAGATGCACAAGATGCTCATTTAACGTACTGTGTCCTGAACCAGATCCTGCAAGTACACCAAGTGCTCCCACAGCTTGCTGAGATTCTCGATTCATAAAACTCTCAAAGGAATCATGCCAGAGGCAAATTTATGGAAAAAATGTCTTGTCATTTGGACTCTACCGTGAGCCTTTCACAGGTCTTGGCTTCATTAGTCCGACATAATTCCCCTCATTTGATGAATCAGAGCACTTTATAAAGAGAGGAGCCCTGCCTGACACAGTGCCATGAAAGCAGTGAGGTTCATTTGGGAGCAACTGTTTGGGAGCAAAGTGCTCTGACTTCTGTTTGGTTATAATCACCATGTCAGCGTGCAGCTCCTGAAGATCAGAACAACCCTTTCTGGAGGGTTTCTGGTTTTGTCCAGGGCCTTTCAAAACTAACATTAAAATAACAGCTATAATGAGAAGAGTTTGTGCCTCCAATGCTTCAACACATTCATTCCAAAGTGAAATGCACTCTGCTATTGAACCCTGTTGGGCTGTATTACCAGAATTTCTCCTGAAAAAAAAAAACACCTCTATTTTCTACTCTCTTCAGCATTTTTATTTGTTTTAAGAGACTCAAAGTCTTCAAATTGTCAGGCAAAAGTGCAGGAACACATGGGAAGGGAGTAGAAGTGACTTTACTGTCTCAACAGTTATACTCATTTAGGAAGATAATTTCCCTGTCCCAGAATTTGTAATTACTTTCAGGTCCATAAAGATGAATCAAAAGCAATTAATGCTTAGTGCATAAATGCTGTTTATTACCAGTGCTTTTATTCAGTAGGTCTTGGTGAATCCTACAAAATAAGTTATTGCAAAGCATTCTACAGATGGAGAAATCAAATTATAGAAAGCTTAAGTTACTTTCTCAAACCACTGCTCTGAGGTAACATCACCTAGATAAAGTCCAGGCTTCATAATCCTGTATCTGATACACCGTAGTGCATGACGCACTAATCACATGTAGAAAAGCAGCAGAGCTGTGCTCCAAGCCACAGATTTCACATCTCCATTTGGAGCCCACTGTCCCAAGCCTTACATGTCTCGGTAAGTCCAGGGCTGAAGTATGGTTGTGAGGTATATGGAGCTGGTGTTAATGTTCACAGGTAATGATGGTGGATTTGATCACAAGAATACTGCCTCTAGCCTCTTCCAGTTGCTCCGTAAAGGATATTTAACAGCTGAGCTGTTCAACTAGGAGAGCTATTATGAACTCAGATAACCACAAAAAATGTAACATACTGTTTCACCCTCACTGAGGACAGAACTCAATTAACTTATAAAAGAGAATCATGGAAAAGCCACATAGTCAAAACGTACACTGATTTATTCATTGTATGGTGGGAAGATAAATACTCATCTACTTCTATATCTCGAGCACAAGCCTCATTAGAAGTCTATTCACAGCTCATAGCAAGCTATAGACTCAAGAGTCAGTGTACTTCAAGGGAGGTGTAAAAGCCATTGTCAGTCAGCAAAGCTATAATTAATCGCGATCATATTCTCTGATGACTAAGTGGGGATTACATTATATTATTCTTGCTTTTCAAACAAACCATGGTAGCCTTAAATTGCTGAAGGGAAATATTAGCTGTGATCTTTAGTTGCTGAAATACTCTGATATATTCTGGTATTCAGTGTTATCATTTCTGTACTTGTTTGAAATTGTTTACTGCATATGGCTCGCTCTTGAACAGATGGCAGGGAGTTTTGTTTCTGAATATTGCTCTGATGGTGAGGGGTCAAGGATCCCACAATTACAGTGAACCTTTGCAAAGTGCAACTGCAAGTGGAAAGCAAGTAGGTTTACTTACTTCTTCTGCACAGGCAACGAACCAGCCAAGCAACTAATTTCTGTAAAGTGGGAATGTGTGCTGATGGTGGGACAGCCACCCATGACTGCTGGCCACACACGTCGTTTTTTCCCCAGTGGTAAATGTGGAAGATGGAGGTACCGAGAGAGTTGACAAGGTGGAGATACAGAGAGAGCTGACCAGATAAATATGTTTTGGCTACATAAGTAACATGTCAATTCCAAGGATATTGGCTTGATTAGAGACATCTTGTTGGGCAACACTTGTTTTTACAATTGAAGATTAGTTCTGTCAGTCCCAATAAAATCTTGACTCAGTCATGGATATGCCCAAATATAGATGCCGAGAAGAGGATTCTGAGGCTCATAAAATGGGACCCAACGGGTGACTCATTTGTCTATTTGTTAGGAAAAAATTGAACCTTTCTGTTTAAAGAACATCCAGTATTATTGGTATTGTAGGAAATAACTGCCCAGACAGGCCCAGTGGTTTGGATCAATGCAACAGCCATTATATCACCGGGTATGTTCCGTAATTATTCTATATTTAAACAGTGGCTAGAGCCTCATCTCCCCACACCAGCACTCTGATTAAAGCTAGCAGCACAGAATGAGCTCTCTCAAAACCTCCCTCCTCCTACCGTACCTGCTGCCAGCAAGCCTCATTGTTCCACTTCTCAGAAGCCCAAGTGTGCTTGCTTTTTGCATCAACCAAGTTTTTCGCACAAGATGAACACACCTGCAGCACCTTGGCCTCTCACCTGGCCCACATGAGGAAGCTGCTGCCCTTGAGCCCTTCACCAGCATGATGTGATCTGACCTGTGCAGTCTGGCGCCTGCTCCTGCTGCCTCCCTTCCTGCACACCTCTGTTATACAAGATCTCCCCCGGTGTCCTAGATCGCCTTCATTCTCCACCTCACTTAACCCAGCAGTTCGTGTACTTTTGGGCCCATCAGCTTTGGTTTGGCTTTTATTGTACATTTTAGGAGAGGTCTTCCACAGCTAAGAGCCAAGAAAGGACTCCAGCAAGCAGAGGTGCGCATGTGGCAGGGAATGGACCTGGCCGGAGCACCTCTCTGAAGGGAATGGGGCACTGCTGTGACCAGTACAGGGCACTCTGATGTATTTGTCTAAGGACAAGTCTTCCCCTTTTCCAAATATTCATAGAGCAGCCTGCACAAAACAAGACGTTTTGGAGGCAAGGGGAAGACTTGCTTCTTGCCAGCCTCAAATAGCTTTCACCTGCGTTGCCTCATTAGCTGCCTACAGTCCAGTCTGTGTTGTTTCAGGACCTGATGCATCCCATATCCGACAGTCATTCCTGCTTCTGTGTCATGCTTCAATTGCTCCAGTTTGCAGGAAGTATTTGGATGTTAAATTTGATTTAAGCCATTATGTTTCATTTTTATTGAGAATCTTTGACTCACCATTTATTTAGCTGCTTCAGTTGCTTGCATGGCAGGTTGCCCACTGCCAAGTCATCTGAGCACCTCACCATCACCTGAAAAATCGGCAGACAGACGAGCCCCAGATCCTGAGAGATTGGGCCACGTTTTACAAGGAGTGATTCATATTTCAGCTAGCAACTTCCAGCTGTTGATATCGGGAGTTTTAGTCCCCTGTATTGACAGCACAAGCGTCTCAGCCAGTCTTAGCCATCTCGTGTGACAGGAAGAGATAATGTCTAAACTAGCTGATCCCTGATGTGAGAGGGTCTGCCTGTGTTTACTGGTAATATCACGAAGGCTATGTACCTTCCCTAGTGCCAGTGACAGCCCTTGACATCAGTGAGCAGAGGCAGGGGTGTCTGTGCATGTCATTTTCTTCATCCACACTATGAAGATCACGAATCAGGACAGAGCGTGAGGCATCTTGTAATGAAGCAACATGTCTGGAAGCCATAAGGAGAAGCAGGTGTGGTGCGTTCCCTACAGCCTCAGGGACCCTAAATCAGTGAGTATGTTGTGGGAGGCTCTGGGGTTCCTCCAGCAAGCTTCTTAGCATTAAAATGTCAAAACAGCATGCGTTTGGGGAAAAGTAGTGCCATCCTTTTTGTGCTGTGCTTTGAGCAGTCTCCATAAAGATTTCCTACAACCTGTAGGAGTGTACGTAACACAAGCTGTAAAGCATATGGAAACATCAACACCAAAACTGCCAAGCACTCCCGAGGCATTGGCTGGTGTTTCTGAGGGAGTAAGCCCTGGTAATTCCTGCCCTCCTCACCAGCTGCTGTGGTGGCTGCACTGAAATGTCAGCCCTGTGTGATCCGAACCTGGGGCTGCTCCTGGGCAGCTCCTGACGCAACCAAATCTAACTTTTAAGACAAGGCTGACAAAAAAACACTAGGGCTGTGGGTGCCGAGGGGGATTTGTGAGCTATTTGCATCTGTGCCTGCCCAAATACATCCAGCAATCCAGGCGTGAAGCTGTCTGCTGCTCACAGGGCAACACCATGTCAGCCTCAGGGATCGGTGATGCACAGGACAAAAGCCAATAGGATGTCTGAGTAGCAGGATCTGGCTCCTAAGAGTCACATACATTTTATAGCACAAGTGGTTACTGAGGTATACAACTGCTGAGTTGTATAAATCCCCGCATAACTGATTTACAGGGCTGAGCCCCCAGTTGCTTGCTTAGCACTGAAAGACTTGCTTGTCACTAATCCTGAGCATGCACAAACTGGCTTCTTTCCTGCACATTTTTTAAAATTTCATCATTGTATTTAAAATACATAGGAAGAAGATGCTTTAAAACTGTTTACATTATGATTTGAAGCATAATCTACGTTAAATTTATGTAGGATGATGAAACAGAGCAGAAACTGATTTTGGATTAATTCATTTCCTAACACCTCTGTTAGGGAGGGAGGGGAGTTGAAACCAGTGTTTTCCTTCTCTACAGCTTTCTATAGTGTTTTATTCAAAATCCAATTCAACTGCAGCTATATCCCCCATAGAAGCCTGGCTACTGCTAGCAAAAAGTGAAAATCCATTCTCTGCCCCCCTCCCAGGAAGGGCTGGTATAATTGGGCTGCAGAGGAAAGGTGTGCTCCTTCTTAAATCTGGTTCTTTCTCCAGTTAACCCTAGGGAAGCAATAAATGTATATTAAAAAAATAAAAATAAAAATAAAAATCTAACTCTAGGATAATAAAGCTACAGCAAGGAAAAATAATTTTATTGGATAAGTATCCAACAAACAACTAAAGCAGTTTTCTGTCTCTGGACCTGCCCACTTGTCTTCCTTAAACTAACAGCTTCTCGATTCAGATCAAAATACTTCCTGGTGTAAAAACCACTTGTCCTGTTTATTCACACCTCGCAGGGTGAATAGTTCACTTTGTAGATGCAGAAGGAAATCATTGTAAGCATCATCTGCAGCTGGACAAAGGTAGCCCCAGGGCTCTCTGAAAGTCTTTCCCATCTCCATCTTTCAGTCACAATGTGCCCGAGACAGCAGGGCGGTTTCTGGCACTGCAGCAGAGCAGGCAGGGCAGTGGTCCAGGAGCCAGGAGTGCCAGGTGCTGCCCGCTGGGACTCACCTGCTGCAGGGCCCTGGTTAATTACTTCTTGCCACAGCTCCTCCATGGGTTGTCTGCCACAGGGACAGGGTGTCCGTGCAGCAGGGCTGTCTCTGCTTGCCTCTGCTGTGCACTGGGCTCAGCAGAATGAGGAAGGACCCTTCGTGGGGGCATGGAGCAGAGCAACCAGCTTTCCTTGCCAGCCAGAGCTGGAGGGGGCTCTGGAGGTGTTTGCTCACAGATTTAGTCCAGGGACAACACTAGATGTCCCCTCGGGGCAATGCAATTGAATGCAATTTCCTTGTAATTAAATTTAAAAATGCCTAACTGAATACCTACCTGTGGAGAAGGAGATGTAGCTTCTAGCTAAGGGAGAAGATGTAGAGATCGTACATCTTCTCCTTTTAAAGCTCTGATGACATCTTTCCACAATATTTTCATAGGCAATCCAGGGCAATATGGCATAAATGAAACTGGTTAAAGGTGAATCAGAGCTGACTGAAAACTGTGTCAGAAACTAATTATAGCTCATTGTCAAAAAATGACCACAGGCCAAAAAAAAAATAAAAATAAAAAAAAAACTTGGTATTATTCTGTATTTTCACCAGAGAACAGGTCAGAAATAGTCCATTTCCTGGGATGAATCCCACAGATGTCATGGGATGTTTCTGAATAGTGCATGGCAGAAGGCAGGAGCTGAGAGTAGAGGCACAAAGAGAGGTGCAACTGTTAAGCCCTCTGGAAAGGACACTGTGAGGCTTTCCATCTTACTGAGAGCAAAGGGAGCTGCTGCTCAAACAGGACAGACCTACATTGCAGAAGTAATTGCAAGACCATTAGTTTATCCTTTGGTTTGAATATAAGAAAATGTGTTCATCAGATGTCAGGAGTGGTTATGTTAATTACATGAATGATTAGGTCAGATCAATGATTGCAAAGGCATTGAAAGCAGCTCACTGATCTAGCTGCATTACTGATTAAATTGAATGAATTTTCAACCTAATTTTCCTCCATCCAGCTTCAAAAACATATCTGATATTTTATGTAACTAAATTCCTTAAGCTTGGGGGTTGGAACCTATCCAAAGATCTTAAAATTAGGTGAGATCATCTAGCATGGACCATTTTGGAGTGCCAAGTTTATGATGTACAGCGAGCTGTGCATGTGACATTATAGAGCGTGCAGAACACTTCACAGTGGTACACGGCTGGCCCCACACCACAGAGTTTCTGTTCATGGTGGTGTACAGCAAATACAGTTTGGGAACCCCTGGTGTAAAATTAAGGAGTACAAGTCCAGAGTAACAGTCTGTAACACTAATGATGCTCATTAACACTTCTCACTCTATCATTTTGCCTACAGTAAACTACAACATATGGCAAACATGGGACTAAATTTTAATGAAGAAGTGCCAAAACCTCCCCCTTCCCTCATGTTAAAAACAGAAAGCCGAAGCGATAAGCACTGACTGTATCACTGCTGGGGATTGGAGGGAATATATAACACTACGTCTTTTCCCCATGAGCTTGAATTCTCCCTGTTCTGCTTCCATTAGTCATCTGTTGATTTCATCACCCGCGAGCCAAATTTTGGATTGAGTGTGCAGTTCGGGCAGTAATATAAGAAGTGTTTATAGCACAGAACCAATAATGCAGTATTGATCTACAAGTATTTTTGTTGAGAACTTTTCAGAACAAGATCCAAAGCTGAGAAAACTTGCCTGAAACCAAGTGCTGATGTTAGACTGACACACCAGCACAGCAAGAACCCATGCTGGAGGCAGACACAATTTCCAAAGCGATCCTGTGGTGCCTTGGAGTGTCTCATCCTACAGTGTCAGCCTTTCAGACTTCAAGTCACCCATACAATGTATTCCAGGAGAACTGACACATTTCTGTACCTGTTAATATTGCTCAGAAGCTACTTAGTTTTTATATTTTATTTTATTTACTATTTCAGAATAATATTGGGAAACCTTGGCTTTTGATCTTTGTCAGGTTACGCTTAAGTTCCTCCAGGAACAATAGACTCTCTCCTCTGAACGGGCCACCTTCACCGTTGCTGTATGCATGTAGCTATGTCCTCCTGTTACTCAATATATGGCTTTGCCATACAGCTTTGTAATGCAAAGAACAGTTTTTAAGCTGAGTATTTTTTCACATTCAAGTCTTGCTAGCCTCAGATTGCTATGACCTGGCTCACCAGTGTGCTGAAGGCCCTGTTCACAGCGGTGGAGGAGGATTCTTCTTTACCCTCGCAAACACTGGGGTGGTGATTGCCACCAAGAAGCCAAACCATAAAACAAGGCATGCAGAATGTGTATACACATCAAAATCAAGTCCTAGCTTTCCCCAGCCACTTGTGAAATTCCATAGACGAGTATATTGCTGACCAGCATATTGCCCTTATACTTGGATCTCATGGTTTAATGCCCTCTGTGCTGCTCATATTAGGCCTGCTAACACCCCTCAGTGAGCCAAGGTGGGGCAGAATGGGAAAAAAAAGACTGCTTCAAAGCAATAAAACTATAATTTGTATGAAGGATGTAAATCTATTATACTACAAGAAAACAGAAAGCAATAACTGAAATCCACTGTACAGTCAGAGACTTTGAAATGATTAATAATTTAGTCAGAGCTAACTAATCTTAGGTAGTTTTTCATATGAAGAATGCTTTATCAGAAGACAAAAATATCTTTGTTCTTTTTACTACTGCTATTGTCATTTTATTGCATTGTCATATGTCATCTTACTTTGTAAGAAAAATGAGCACTTTTCCACCAACTTTGCAAACTGTGTAGCTGAAAGAGATGTGTTTAAATAGGTGCAATAGAGAGCAATTTATTAGAAGTGGAAAACGTATTTTCCCTGTAAATTTGGAAGGATGGGGAAGAGGCAAGACAGTCAGCCTTTTCCAGGTCATCTAGAATATTGTATGATGAGAGTGAAGATGGTAAGGTGGTGAAGACAGGTCAGTGCTGAAGGTCTTGGAGAGTTTTGATTAGGAAACTTTCTTGAGAAACATCCCAGTTTTAATACTATTGGCCTAATTCTTTACTGCTTTTCTCTTGTGCTCTTTTTGTAGATGTTTAAAATGTTACATTCAACTTATGGAAGTCTAATGCATGATCTCTTTTACACAGAACAAAGTGAGAAAATAATGTCCATCTGGACAGGAACAGTCAATATTAGACATGCTAGATTTTTAAGCAATATAAACTGTACTATTTCTGGACGTAAGCTACGAGTTAAGTGAAACACATTAGAGAGAACTTTCCCAGATAGGCAAATCATTTCATAATTCTCCATTAGCAGAATTCAGGCAGTCTTCCTCAGGCATCTTGCACAGGCTGCTTGCAGACACAGATTTGAACACACCATTCATGTGATCCAGTATTGTATTCTTCTCTTCCCATAAAGATAAATAAAGTCCTAGTTGTTTATTCTGAGATTTGGGGGGTGGGTAGCTGTATGGAATGAGACAAGGAGTTAGAGGATTTATGTTTTTGAACTTCTTGCCCCAGGATGCTCTCTACTACTTCTTAACATCAGATGCATTAATTTTAAAACACAAATAGTTTAAAGATATTAACTGCACTTCAGGAAAAAAAATATAACCGCATCCAAAGTTTTGCCAGCCTTAAAGGCATTGGAATTTGGAATTTAAGTACATCAAAAGAAAAGGATACATTGTGATAGTGCTTTTCCTATGCAGTCTTGAAAATACTGATTTTGGAAGGCATTGTTTCAGAAGAGAGAGTGACTTGAATACAGATTTTTGGAGCCAGACCCATGTATGTCAGAGCTGGATGGCATCACCATGCCCAGGATGTCTTTATACAGCGTAATTGAGTAACAACAGAAGCAATCCATGACAGGCACCAGCACTGACTGTAGAAGCCTGCCAGAAAAATTTGATATTAACCTTTGTACCTAGGGCATGCCACAATGTTTATACTCAATTGTTATTCAAACTCACTGGACTGAGGGGAATTGGGGTTAATACTGTGATGGCAATAACAGAATTGGTAGTGGATTCCAGAATCAACGAAGTGCATTCCTTTATGCTTGGTCCCATCATGCCCAGGAATGAATGAAAGAAAAGAAAAAAGACAGACAAAATGTAAATCTGTTTTTCATGCCTTTCGATAACCGAATGAGGAACTTCAGAGAGAGTTACAGGTTCTGAAGAATCAGAGGCCTGAGGTATCCCATCTGTTGGAGCATAGCCTGATTACCAGATGACAGGCTACTCTAGGGTAGGTCTTTTCCTTCCTCTCTTTTATTACAGATGTATTACATATCAATATTTGTATAGAATATTTAAACAGTTACAGTGCAATAGCTTGGATACTGCTTGGGAGAAGGAAGAGAGCAGCTTGAACACTCAGGTACAGGTGCAAGTTGAAACTAGATATCTTGCAAACTAAGCATATACTGCAACCACAGGAGCTATAAGATCAGTATCCAGACTAGTAATAAGAAGTTTTTTTCTTACTCTGTTGTTAAATTTGGCCAACATCTGAATTTTATTACTGAGACAATTAAATTTTTTTTTTTTATTTTTTTTTTTTTTTCTTTTCTTTTCAGTGTGCTGTTCTGTTAAACTTTCATCATCTGAGGAGATAATTAAGGAAAAAAATCTAAGTGCCAAGCAATAAATCATTATGATGATAATACCAGGAGTTGGCTTGGAGCAGAAGCAGGCCCAAGAAGCTCATCCCACCCACGTGGAGCTGTGTGGGGAGCACAGAAAGATGGTGGCAGAAGTGCCCCAATGGGCAACGAAGCTGGCAGGGCTGGAGGCTGCATATGAGAAATGTAGCACATTTCAGTGTAGCACACCTACACAACTGTGAACATAGAATCATGGAATCATTAGAGTTGGAAAAGACCTTTGAGATCATCTGTTCCAAACAAGACACCTAGGCTGCCATAGCCCTGTGGGGAGTAACAGAGAAAGGACTGGGAGAAATGACACAAGGAGAACAGAGCTGGAGTAAAGTGCTTTTGCAGATCTTGTCTGCAGCTGGTACGGCCAGGAAGCATTTGCTTACTTCTGCATAATCCCAAACTCAAAAATGTCTCACTGAGCCCAAACACTGCAGAGGTGTTTTCACATCCATTACGAAACGCTGGGACAAACACAGAGCACTTGAAGGAGAGGAGAGGGCATGTCTAGCCCTTGGAACAAAATGGCATTTAAGCTTACATCTGCTGCTCTTTCACCACAAATAGCAGAAGAAGGTGTATTCAAGTGACATCAGAGAATAAATGTGATAGCACAGTAAAACAGATTTTCATATCTGCAGTTCTAGGTACTGTGTGCTAACTATAGGCAATGCGGCACTCACCACTATATTTCAGTTGCCTCTCTATGAATGCATATTTGCAAAGTCCTGTTAGTTAATAGGGCATTCACAGACAAGAGGATGAGTGAAGTAACAGTTTCCTTCTGAAGTGTTTACGTGAGGAACAGAGAACACAAATGAGTAATTTAGTGAGAAGTGGAATTACCTCTTTCCCCTTATGGGCCCCGTTTTGTAATTGTCAGAGCCAGCCGGCTCTCTGAAGGCTCAAAGTACCATTGTGTCTTTTTCTCTGGACCCAGATAATTTTTGCCAAGAAAATATTCAGCCGAGCCACTTGAGATTGATGAGATTTCTGAGTCTTGTCCTGAAGAGATGCAGCTGCTGTACTTGGTGAACAGAAATTGGAGGATCTTACTCTGATAAGCAAAGGTAGTCCAGGCTGCTGGGAAAAAAAATAATTTCCATAGCTCATTGGCTTCCAAATGCTTCACTAATAAATATAGATCTGAATTTTACTTGTTTCATACTCAGAACAGATGGCCTGGCAAGGCCTATGGATGTTTAACTGGGCTCTGTCTTTACCACAACATTTGCAATAGGGTAACAATTAGTGCAGAGCCATGTGAACATTTTGAGTTCCAATTCTTGCAGCAGTGACCTTTATTTTCAGTGTCCTAGAAGGATTTTCCTTTTCCCTCTTCAACAGCCAACACCCAGGGCCTTGTCCAGTGCCCCTGCCCATAGCCCAAGTTCAGTATATCTGCTAGAAATGAAGAAGTGTGATAAAATTTCTACTTCTCTCTGATCAGTTGGCTTGAACGGTTCCTTACCAGATCTGAACACAGCACACTGCAAAGAAACACCAGTAAGTATGATGTAAATGCAAAACACTTAATATACTTTATCCCAGTATGGATGTAACTCATTACTGCATGTAGTCAAATTTAATCCTCCTCCAAAAGAGTGAGGTAAAGAGAACTGGAAACCAATGTTCTCAGAGGAGATTCATCAAGATAATCACTAGTGACAACAAAGGAAAGTGTCTTAAATACACCAGGGAACCACCTGCACTGTGGTGCTTTATTACAGCAAGTGCTAGTAAGGTGTCTAAACCAACTTGTCAAGAACCAGAATATCTGAATTACCTCGTGGCTTTCTGACATATCCTCAGAGTATTAGGCTTATTATAGGTCAAAGCTATTTTAACAAAATGCGTGCCTAAAGTAGTGCTGCTTTGGGGATAATTGTACAAGTACAATAGGTATGTCTGACTAGCTACTTAATACAGGTATTCATGTAACATTGGAAAATGCGTCGGGCTTGTTGCTGTAAATGGAATTGCTTGACTGTGCGCTACATTACCAAAGCTGGAGCAAAATTAACTCCTATTTCTTAAACAAACACTACGTTGCTCTTGGAGTTGAGTGATCAGATTTTTGTCCACTGCCAGGGAGTTTTCGGGTGACCATGACATGCTGTGTGGTGATAACCACAAAGTGCTAGTTGGACATGGGTTTGTTAACAGGATGACAGTTAAATGAGGCTGTCCCTCCTCTTCCTACTACAGATACTTCTGCTACATCTATCTCCAGCAGATGAAATGATAATTTTTAATATTTTTAAAAAAATACTTGTCTGCTACCACGAGGCAGTTCTGAAAACTGGGAGGAGAACAGCATAGAAGTAACAATGGTGAAAGCATGAAAAAGGATTAGGCAAACCAAACATATTAAAATTTGTTTAGAACTCATACAAGGTGCATGCACACAAACGAGATTAAAAAAATTGTTTTTCATAGGATGTTTAACTGAATATGTCTCTGGGACATACCTCAGTCATTCCTCTTGCACAGTCTGGGCTATGGAGTTTTACTGGGGATTTCAGTTCAATCTCACTTTCCAGACCATTGCAGATAGGATATGAAAAAAGCATTGCCTTACATAGTGCTACCATTTAATCTATGAAGTATTATCTTTCTTTTAGCACTTGGCTACCATCCCAGGAAAAGCACATCGATATGGGAAACATTTGCAAAATAAAGGAGAAACCTTGGAGGAGTTGATTCAAATAAGCTAAACCGAATTCTTTTCTGCAAGAATCTTAGGAAGTCTGCCTGCATAAATTCAGACAACTTTAACGCTTAGGATTTGGCTGGATATTTTTACTTTAGGTACTATAGTAGCATGTGCAAATAAATCCAGTGGAAGTTTTTAAATTTGCTATCTGGACAACAATGGCAATGAAAACACAACCCTTCAGCACATTAGCAGATTGTATGTACATACAGCAATCACAAAGGCACAGTCCCTATGTGCTCTGGTTCTCAGCTCACAATAAAACACAGACTGCCAGATCTTTACTCAGTTGTTTCTCCTGTTGCTGTCATGCCTGATACTTCTTATCTGAGCATACTCTGGATCTCCTCCGTATTGTTGATTTTACAGTTAATGCCATTTGTGGGGTAATTAAAAATATCCAGGGTCTTGAACTATGTGCTCACAGATTTGCACATATTTGCACTCCAAGACTGTATAGACATCCTCATCTGTAAAATCGGCAATTCCAAAGAAAAATTCTAAACTTTTGTCTAAGATAAAGACGAAGTAAGATTACTTGATTCACTATCATCTTTTCCTGCATTATTACCAGAGAAGACAGAATGAAGTATTCAGTATTTTTGCATATTAAGATTGGAAAGCAGAAAAATGTTTTCTTGTTCTTTCTGAGGTCATCTGTCCCATCACAAATTCCATTTAAACAGGCTATGAGAACCCTGGTGTAACAATCAGAAAGAAATGGAACCTACAATCATCCCCATTTCAATCAAACATTTTAATTCAAAAGTAGACGACTGCAGTATAGGAAGATATGGAAATTCATTCTGCTCCTGCATATCAGATAACTAGCTCATAAGGGTGCTACATCTGCTACATGCAGGGGGAAAGGACAGGCCATAAATGCAGAGGGAACTGCCAGCGTACTAAGTAGCAAATTTCCATGAGTGTCCACAGATTTCTATCAGTCTGCAAATGTGGACTTCCTCTGAGCACAGCTTCTGACATTCAGATCCAAAATAATGGTCAAGAGACCATTTACATTTATTTTCATCAGCAACAAGTGGCTTTAAATTACCACAGTGGCATTGGCATGTGATAAAAGCCTCAGAGTCAATCAGGAAGAAGCAGGAAATAATCAGTAATTTCTGGGAGTCTTAAAAATGGAAAAAAAAAAAAAAAAAAAAAGGACAAATTTAGCAGGAAGGTCCATGGAACTTGACATGGTGAAGGATAATCATCCCCCCCCTTGGCTACCCCTCACAGCAGGAACAAGACTTTCAGAAAGGCTTAGAATAAACACAGCAGAAAAAGTATAAACATAGAAAACAAGCAGCCAAAATTTACCTCAACACTTCAACACTTCAGTAGAAGCACACTAATAAACAGTAAGAGAAACCAGTCACCCAATAAATGTCAGAAGCAACATTTTTAATTGGAAAAAAAAATGACAGAACTTGTGGTTATTTTATCTGAAGACTGAGATTCTAAGAACTCAAAAGACCAAAAAAGCACAAACGATTACTCATTAACAAAAGGCAAGTTAGAATGCCATGGTGGTTTAACATGGCTGGGCAGCTAAGCACCATCATGGTGCTATCTCACTCTTCCTCCTCAACAGAACAGGGGAAAAAAATGATGAAACAAAAGCTTGTAGGTTGCGATAAGAACAGGGAGATCACTCACCAGTTACAGTCATGGGCAAAACAGTCTCAGCATAAGGGAGACTAATGTAATTTACTGATAAAAGACTAGAGCAGTGAGAGCTCAAAGCCAACAAAAAAAGTCCTTTCCCCTATCCACCCTCCAGTACCTCCTCCCTCTGTGCAGCACAGGGGAATGGGGTCTGCAGTCAGCCTGTAACACTTCATCATCTGCTGCTCCTTCCTCCTCACTCTCTTGCTCCAGTGTGGGGTCCCTTCCATAGGATGCCATCCTTCCTGCACTGATCCTGTGTGGGCTTCCCACAGGCAGCAGCTTTTCAAGAACTGCTCGTACATGGCTCTGTACCACAGTCCATCCGTCAGGAGCAAACTGCTCCAGCACAGGTCCCCCATGGGCGGCAGCTCCCTGCAGACCCCCTGTGGGCTCCTCTCCACAGGCTGCAGCGTGGAGATCTGCTCCATGTGGGACCCGTGCTGAGTAGCTGAGGCCACCCTGCAGCCCCCTGCTACTAAAACTTTGCTATGTAAGCCTAATACAAATGCAAATAAAAACAATTTCATAGCCTCTTATATTATCTTATCTTGTTAGTGCACTGGCCTTTTCCAAAGATATAATCTTCAGAACAGGATTTCAATTCCCACTGTAAATTTCACTGTACGTGATGAATATTCAGTGGCTGGAAGACAAGATCCCAACCTTGGGATGTGAACACACCAAAAGAGAAAAGGGGCAGAGCACTGATCTTCAATATTCTAGTTTTTAAAACACGAACTGTTTGTGGGCATAAAAATAAATGGACTGCATGCTATCAGATCCTCTAACATCTTTCCATCTGTGGGAACCAAATGTGGTGACCAGTCTTTCTAGTAGTAGCTGGTTGATAACTGAACATCTCAATGAGAAAACGTTATCAAATTAATAGGTCATTCAAGAAACATTTCAAAAGACTTGAATCTGATAAAATGTGAGTTTTGAATGGTATCACAGCTGCCTAACTTAATGGAACGTTAGCCTCGTCCTTTATGTTAAGCTTATACACCAATTCCCAACCTCTGTAAAAGAAAATATCTGTTAAAGTAGAATATGATGAAATGCAATGCTTAAAATGAAGTCAAAAGATTCATACAGCTACATATATTAGCACTTTACTATTTATTTCCTTACATGTCTTGTAATGTAAATGTACTTCTACATTGTACCACTACTGTTATTCTAGTATTTAAGTGCTGCATTAATCTTAAATGAGGGCCCTCCAGATGTCCTCAGTGAAAGCTGACATATAATAGGAGACAACTGGCCTAATGTTTCTGCCAACCAGTGCCAAAGGCCAAATCTGTCTCTGGTGTAAATCTAAGTAAATTAAACACTGTCAATTTACCCCACCTGGAAATCTGTTTGTGTAACTGCTTCTCCCTTAAACAGTCCACCCAACATTTCAGCATTTACCACAGCTGAAAAGGGACTTGGTGTTTTGCATCTATTTGTAACAAGCCTGCTGCTTTTGAGGGCATTCTTCAGTGGAGGAAAATTTATAAATGTATGATGTGGCTGTAGTATATAAACATACATTTTTCTTTTCAATAAATATTCTGATATGGAATCTATATTGCCCGTACCACAGTCATATTTCTAAATTACATTTGCTTTCTCATGTACTTCCTGAGCAGTTTAATAACATGGGAAACAGTATTTATGAGAACTGCAGAGGTTTATTGGTCTGGTTACAAGTCTTTAGTGACACCTGCTTAAAGAGAAAAGTATAAAATCTTCATAGACACTGTGTCTTGTGTTGCAGAAAAATAATTTTTTTTTTCTTAACATTATCAGCACAGAAGAATGAGGATTCAGAAACATTTTTTATCATATCTCACAATTATTATTTTTGTAACCATCCATTTTCTAAATTCTGTATTCTTTACATGGATATTGCTCATCATCATCTAAACGTAACCTTATAAGTGCATTTTTTTCCTTTTGCCTTCTTTTTATTTATTTTCATTTTAATCTAATTCAATCATTTCAAGTCTTTCAGTGAAGAAAACCAAATGGGTCCTAATAGTTACCTCTTCTGTTCTTTTTGCTCTGCAGGTAGTCCTGCTGCTGTACACCCAGGACTCCAGTGAGACACGTGAGCCTTGCACAGGAGAGAAGAGCTGCCCTCCTCACCCCCCAGCGTCTCTCATTTTGAAGGGTTGCTTTTTCTTAGCTGTGTGTTTCCTTGTGATCCTTGGTTTTCCTCTACTGTCCAGTCATGATATAAGTGAGACTCACATTTATTTCAAGAGTCAGATCTGCAGATAGTTCTGACTTTGTTTTTATATGTGTGTGCCTTAGTGGTTAGCATGTAGGGATCTCTGATTTGCCTATTTTTAATTGCTTTTACCCGGGCTTTATCTTTTTACATTTGTAATAATCTTTTGTTCAAGCTATTACAATAATAGCTAGGATGAGGACATATATCTAATCTATATAGTGCAATAACAGATTCTTAATACAATTTCATATGCTACTTGTTTTTTGACTGATGTTGCACCTTGAGCAGATTTCATCATTCAACTGCCTTTGGAGATACAGACAATCGCTTTTATACTTGCCTCTATAAATTCAGAATCCATTTCATGCAGTTTAATATTCTCCCTTTAAAACAGAATATACTCAGATGGTTTGTGCTATTACATCTGCTATTAACACAGTATTTCTGGAGTGCCTCAAAGTTGTCTCTGTCTCTACATATGTGAAGTGTTGTTCTTTGTTCAGATTTTCCACTAACTGTTCTCCTTGAAATGTTCTGATACTGATTCCTGGAATACTCAGATTCTGATTAATTATTAGAGTATTTGTGCTGGCAGCTGGACTGTGTCAGATGAAGATTCCCTTCCCTCCATCACAATACGTGTTTAGTTTAGAGGTTTACCACATTTACCAGCTCCTGCTCACACTACAGAGATGAGGTGAAATAGTCCCATACTCCTGATGTCTCCCTTTTCATTGATTTATCTGGCAGTTTGTCCTGAAACAACATTTGAACCTCTTATCTTTTTCCAACCACATTTAATGCAGGGGTAGAAATCTGAAATATTTTAAGTTTCTACATTTTTTTTGAAGATAAGTGACCAGGAGAGAAGTGCGCCTGTTCCCTGGCCTGTAGCAGCCTGCCCAGCATAGGTCCTGCTGGCCAGGGGAGGGGGCAATGCAGAAGGCAGGGATATTAAAAATGTGGAAAATAATTAGGGTATCACAGTGCTTGCAGTGGATAGAGGAAGAAGCTGAAACTGAATATTGGGGTAGGGTGTCATTGGGAATAGAAAGAGTGAGGCGGGATTGCTTTGCTGGTTGTTTACGGAATATGTGGATCTTAAAGTCATTGCAAGGAATGAGTATAGGGGACATTAGATACAAATTTGTATGAAAACCTCTAGTTCCACTGCTCATGGAAAAACTTGCTTATTCAGATTATGGGCAGCAAAACCTCTGGCAGTGGCTGGGCAGGCAGCCTGAGGTGCAGCTTTTGCATAACAAGTGGCTTCTTGTCGAAAGAGGTGCACATTTGGGGTGATAAGGCCGCATCGCTCCCTTTCTGCAGAACTGTGGTATAAGGGGATGGTCAAAGAAGACTGGTGTTGACAATAGAGCCGCTGTTTTTAAGTGGCTTATAGAACTTCACAGAATCACAGAATCATCTAGGTTGGAAGAGACCTCCAAGATCATCTAGTCCAACCTCTGACCTAACACTAACAAGTCCTCCACTAAACCGTATCCCCAAGCTCTACATCTAAACGTCTTTTAAAGACCTCCAGGGATGGTGACTCAATCACTTCCCTGGGCAGCCTATTCCAATGCCTAACAACCCTTTCAGAAAATATCTCTAATATGGAGGTTCAGGCACCGAAATCATCTAGGTATATTGGAAATTTTATTATCTAGGAGGAGCCTGGTCTTTTTATGTTCTTCTCACCATGACAATGAGATTACAAGAATGCTGCATGCAGGAGGCAATTTTGCTTACATACTTAAGGCAAATTCTTGACAAAACAACCCTAAAAAATTCCCACTTTACTATGCAGCTGAAGGGGGACTGGTGCTTCCCTTTTAAAAGTCCCAATCTGCATCCAACATCACAGTGATGGTAGCAAGAAAAAGAGAATAATGCTGAGTGAGCTCCCATAACTTTGCTGTCTGTGGTCCTGTTTTACACCATCTTTGTTGGCTGCTATTATTGTTAATTTATATTTTCTTCTAGAGGTCCTGCTTAGGTCTGTGCTGTTCTGTGCTGGAAACTGCTTATTGCAGCTCTTACTGCTGCCAAACAGCCCATTCAAAGTGCATTCAAAGTTTATCAAGTGAGCAATGTCCTCAATGTATTGACCTAATTCCTATGAAATTGATTTGATATATTTGATATGTAACCCTCCATGGGTCTGAGAGGGAGGAGCACAACTTCCCTTCAGCAAGTCTTACCTAAGGCCAGCTTCCCTGCAGGAAGATTTCCTTATGATTAGTATCTGATGGGAAGGCAAAGTACATGTTGCTTTTTTTTTTTTTTTTCTGTCAGCAAAGCATTTGGTAGTGAACCAGGAGCTGAGATGGTTTAGACAAGTGAACAATGTACTCCTCACATGCCACATTCATTCTAAGTCCGTAAGTTTTGTCTGGGGAATGATATAAGGGTGTTTCCATGATTTCTGGTTGCATAGCACTAATCCTGAAATGCTCACAGAGACCAATGTTTCAAAAAGATAATCAACAGCTTGACACACTGAGGGAAAATGGTTCTTGAAAAACCTCTTTGTCATAAAAAGGCATTCTGTGTCAGTACTTTTAACCAGCAGGATTAAATATCTAACATAATCTCACTTAGAATTGGATTTGATATACAAATTAAAATTAAAATTAAACTCATATTTATAGAAAAATGGTCCATGCTCATGTATGACTTTGTTTTTATGGATTGCAACTTTTAGAACAGAAATGCATGGGGTATGGGGGAATAACAACCCAAATCCTCCAAGGTATTGACAAAGTACATTTTTATTTTTCAGAGTGAATTCTTCCAGGTAATCTTTCAAGTAGTTTAATCTGTTTCACTAGCTCTTGGAACGCAATTATTTCATAAGAAGTAACTGTAAAAGAAAAGGGTGGAGTTTTGTTCTGGAGGCTTAGTAAATCAAGATTTGCATTTATTTCACTTTATTATTATTATTTTCCCTAATAATCAGCTGCACAAATTCACTTAGAGATCTGAAAGCTAAATGTTTTCTGGCTCATGATCCAGGATAAAAATATTGCAGATGCAGGTTACTGTCACACTTGATGAAACTAACACAAGATGAGTGCAGAATTGACTGGGAAGCAGTATTCAAGCCACAGTATGTATAGAGTGATGGTTAAGTATCAAAGTGCAAGAAGGTATCTACTGGGTTCTGCAAGAACTATGTGGGATCAGTAATTTTGTTAATTACTGGGGTGCTGGAGTAGATGTTGAAGGACTAGCATTCCAAATGAAATGGATATGGGAAAGGGATCTGAAAAAAAAAAAAAAAAATAGGAGCAATTCAACAACAATGCATGTAAATGGTGCATAGAAATAATCACCAGCATAGACTGGAAGCGCTAAGGTTTAAGTAACAGTTTTGCAGAAAATAATTTGGCATTAATAGCATGTGACAAGCTGAACATGAATCAACAGTGCTTTAAAGTAGCAAGCACCTGCCTAGAACCTAAATGCACAGGAGATTCTTATATAAGATGAGGAAAATAATCATGCTGCTCTGCGTGCTATATTAGCACATTTTCTGTGTCATTGTGTCTGATTTTGGGCACCATGCTAGAAAAAAAGTGGATCAACCAGACAGTCTGGAGCAAGTAGATTAATGATTAAGAACACATTTTTATCATTAATTGTAGTGGACAACATATGGCTCTGAATTCATATTGATTAAAGAGGTGGGTTTTGGTTTGGTTTGGTTTTGGTTTCCAAAATCATTTTTTGACCGTGTGTCCACTTTCAAATGCAATGTTAAAGAGAGGGAAAACCTGTGGAAAACCTGTGTATTTGGATAGGAGAAGGCTTTGTTGAACTGAGGTAGAGATGAATGGAAAGAAAAAAATGAAGGGTAGAATACCTGGCAGATATGGGCTGAGGGAAGAAAGGTGAAGGAAAGAACAAACTCACATGGGCAGCCAGGACAGAGCTAAACCTGCCCTTGCAGAACTGCAGACAGTTCCAGGGAAAAATGTGAAATTTGTTAGTTTTCCAGGCAGAGAACTGAGTAACTATCAAACAGTTCGTAGAGATAATAATCAAGATACTTTCAGCTGAGATTCAGTAGGTTGGATTGATGGTTGGAGTTGTTGATCTTGAAAGTCTTTTCCAACCTGGATGATTCTATGATTCCTTGTAATTAGACTATTATTTTCAGACCAAATAATGGTTGCTGGGTAAAAAGCTGGTGTACAACACAGCAAGGCATGAGCAGAGTTAACATTTGCACAGCTGGTAGTAAAAGCAAAGCAAAAGGCTAGTCAACATTGCTCTGGATTATTAGTAAAGTGAAAATACTTATTGTGAAAAATGCTAAAGAGCCTAGGAGCAAAGTCTCCATTGATTTCAGTGGATCCGAATCAGTTTCTGAGCTGAGAATGCAACCAAATCCAATGTGCAGAGCGAGCCGAGATATTCTGTGCTGCCTGCCAGGGGGGTAATACCCTGCCTAAAAGTTTAGGGCTGTCAGATACTGACTGACCTTTTCAGTCCTTGCCATCTCTAATAAAACCGCCAACAATAATGATACCTAGGGATCAAAATACCCATCTGCTTTGTATTAGGCTGAGAAAAACAGCTGCCTAGATGCTATTTACAAAGAAACGTGTTTAACCTAGAGCTAAGCATTTTCCCAAATGCAATAGTTACAGAGGAAGGGTTGTCACTTCCTTTTTGAGGGGAAGGTGGTCAGTTTTTCATGGAGAAGGGCACTTTAAGGACACACTGATTGCTACATGCAGAATCAGGGTCACCCAGCTGCCTTACAGGTGAGATGGGCAGTGAGATGGGCTGGAGCAATCTAAACCTGCTTTGAACAGGGGTTTGGGCTGGATAGCACCCAGAGGCCCCTTCCAGCCTAAATTATTCAATGAATTTCTGAACTGGTGCTTCTGGAGAGCATTATCTCTGTTTACTCTGGCCCCATGCATAGGATGCAGACGATACGACACCCGGGGGCCAGCAGCCAGCAATCGGCTCTGCTGCAGCAATTTTTCTCTGTAATGGCCCCAGTGTCTCCTGCCCGCCATGTGGGTCTGAGCACTGGGACCCCAGCCTTTTTAATTCTAACAGGCGTAGCACAGTGCCCACTCTTCAGATCACCGTCTCATTTCCAGCATTTAGAACAGATGGAACAATGCAACTTTGAAGTTGATTTGAACTGTGACTATTCACTAGTAAGACCAAACCTCTTTGGTGAGCTGGAGAAATTAAACTCTGACACAAACATCAAATTAACAAAACGGAGAGGATTGTAGGATGTCCAAGTGCGTACATTTTAAGGTTATTTAAGGTTATTTTCATTTTTCTTCATAGGCATCCTTTCCTTCTAAAGGTAACGAAAAGCAAGGTTAAGTTGTCTCAGATAAGACCACAAACAGAAAGGACTGGCAGCATTCAATTGCTTTGAAAGGCAGAACAGCTCTGAAAGGTATTTCCCAAGATAAAGTTTGAAATTTAGGGCACCTTGCCTATCTCTAGTAGCTTCTGCACGGACACCTAATAGGAAATCCATTTGGAATCCAGAAACTGGCATACTTGCTTGGAAAGCAAGCCCACTGATTCTTCTTTTAATCAATATTTCCCTTCATAAAATGCTAGGGAGACAGAGGGAAAGGGTATTTCATTTTAAACAAATCTCACTTGCCTCAAAATCTTAGTGAATGTATATTCTTCTATGTTATTGTAAATAATTTCAAATCATGAAAACTGTAGGAAAATATTAGTGCAGAACTATGAAAAACAAAATATAAATTAGTGTTTCTATTCTGTAATATTGTTCTTGTATTTCTTTAAGCTTTCAAATGTCTGCAGTGACTGGGTTTTTCTCTGTTTTCACATGAAACATGTTCTATAAACATGGGTCATTTCAAAAAGCTTCTGACTACCTGGTCCTGAAGAGTCATTCCTTGTGATCACAGTGTGCGTCTCTTGAATCTGATAAAGCATAGTGCTGTGTTGTTCCACCTTGACGGGCAATGGCTTTAGTTTTCCTAGTAAAATATGATCTTTTAGGTAGTAAGCACAGAGTATTATGTAGGCATTGTTGCCAAGAGATGCTTAGAAAATAGGGAAGAGGGAAGGAGTTTTATTCTTTTTCCTGGATTAAGCAAAACACTGCCATGAAGGCTCTCAAATAGATTGCTCTGGTATATTTTGCAGTAGTTTCTGCCCAGTGGAAAGACAACACTTGGTGATTCTCCACAGCTTGTACATAGAATTTTACAAAATAATTTTACTACTTCTTGAAGGAGTCCAAGGAACTACAGCACTAGCCAATTTTTAGTAAACTAAGTCAAAATAAGAAAAGATATAAACTGAGCTGCTGTTCCACAAGTGGAGGCATTGGCAGGTCACAGCAAACAGCTCCCCTTCCGCAGCCGTAGGAAAGAAGTCATCCAAACAACTTAACACCCTCCACCTCTAGAGGAAATTTATTCAAATGCAATGTTAATCAGAAAGCTTCTCCCCCAGCCTGACCTCTTTCTCTTGATTAATTCAGTCTGAGAAATGGAGGCAGTTTGGTTTTCATGCCCAGCCCAACCTCCTATTTCCTATTCAATTTCTAAATGTGTCAAATATAATTAAAACTGGCAGAGGCCAAGATTAAATCAAGCAAACTGTAAACATTGCTTGTGCTGTTGGGTAGATGCAAAGCATTCACCATAAAAGGCTTTTAAATAAATGAATTCAGCTATTACTGCGTGGCAACACCGAAACCTTGCTCTGAGTGTCTGAACTTTTCAGGGACACTGTCAGGGCAGCTTAGATTCAAGACCTAAAACATGGCTGGGGTTCTGAAATTGCCTTAGGGAATTGGGTACCTAACTTCTGCTGAAAGTCAAAGTGTGGCAGGAGGTGAATCGACTTTCAGCAGGAACTAGATGCCTTTGAAAAACCTATTCGTATCCGTGTAAACACAGGACTGTGCTCTTTGCAGAGATAAATGAGCGTAACTCAACGACTACCTACCCACACAGCAAAGCAATCAATGAACAAATTTTACAAAACTTAAGACTGTCCAAAAAAAACCCTGAGCTACCTTTACTTAAGCTATTTGATCATATTTTCTTTAGCATTAAATATTTCCTTTTATTGTGCAATAATGATAGTTCACAATACTAATATTATTACAGTGTGGCATAACTATAAACCCAACTTTCAAAAAAAGTTAATTTATTAAGGAGTATCAGTTTTAATCTTCTAGCCTGCAACTTGCTATTTAATCCAGTGGCTTTAGAGGTACTCCTAACCTTTTAATTGCAGATTCAGAGCCTCAGTACATCCAAGATTTCACAGAAACATCTTTGCATTAAAAAAATAAAGTCCACATCTCATTAGCCGTAATGCAAATTCATATCAGGCAACGAGGAAACTCAGTAATTTTGAAAGGTTTCTGTCTTCCTGAATGAGATTTTAGTTCTAAGCAATACAGAATTAAGATTTAAATTAGACAACTTTGAAAATAGATCCATGGCTACTTGACATTATTTCCTTTAATTCCTCATCACTGCTTTCATTTGCAAGAAATTAGATGTTTCCTGTATATTTGTTGTATTTTATTTTTTACACAGGATGGGCATTTGGCACTCTTGTAACAAATTTTGCTTTTTTTTTTTGGCACATGTATGCTTACATCTCCACATATTCAGTGTCTTTAAAATCCTGATGTTTCATTATGAACTGAGCTTTGGAGGATTTCTGTCCAACACCTTTAGAGAAACAACTGTAGTATACCATTGGACCGGAGTCAGAATTTTCCCTTTCCAACCTTGAAGTCTTCTTTTTAAATCCCTAATATTCTCCTAGAATTCCTCTGGCCACCCAAGGAAAGCATTCTGCATGGCTTCTTACAAAGTCAGAGGTGTTTTGGGGACAGCATGACTTCATGATAGAAGGTGGCACAGTCACAGAAGGTTCCAGCCCTTCATCTCTGGAACAGCAATTCACATCTGAACAGAGGTGATTAGCCAAAATTAGTGCACTTATTCCCTCTTTATCTTCAGTGGACATGAAACCAGACCACAGAGCAACTGTAGACTGTCTTGCAATTGGCAGGCTCTGGTCACGAGAAAGCCAGAGCTTGAGGGAGCAGAAGGTTGGGGCTGATGAGGAAAGGCAGAGCTCATGCACACCAAAAATCTCACTCAGCCTTGACCAAGCCACTTGGTTGAGACTGCATTTTATTGCCTTGCTTTCATAACCATGGATGTTTTCAGATCTATTGAATCTGATAAAGTTTCCTCTGTGGTGATGGGCAACCAGGGGTCAGTATTACAAAGAATGGAAAGGAGCAGTATAACTGGTCTTGGGAGCAATGGAAACCACCTCCTAATGATCTGCTACTGGGATGTGTCATATTCTGAAAGCTAAATACCTCTGCAGAATTAATGGTGCAGATTGTAATGTTGTACCTACTTCCATCATTGTATATGTATTCCTCTCTCCTTCTTTTTCACCTATTTGCTATGAATGTTGCCTCAAATATTATTCTGGTTTTCTCACCGTGTACTGCTTAGACTTCCAGAACCAAATTTGAGAGTTAGTCAGGTATGGAAGGATGTAGGCTAAAACCCTAGATGGAAGCCAGATCTTTCATTAATGATGACACAGAACGATAGAAGAAATGGACTCAAGAAGCTCACGTTTTGGTTATTTGTCTAAGAGGCTAATGGGGTATTGCCTTGATTGTCAGGGAGAGGGATTAACTTCTACCTACAGTGCTCAGCAAAATCTGACATTTGCAACTAAGATCTTATAACTAGCACAAATGCAGAAGTAAGCTGTACTTTTCAAGACTGTTCTGACCAGGATGAGCTCTCTGCATAAGCGATGGGCTGAGTCCTAAATTATTTCTGATAGTTGGCAGCATGAGGAATACTCCTGTAACAATGAAATCTTAGGGTGCAGGCAGTGAACAGAGGCATTGCTGAATGAAATCAGGAAGAAGACTTCAGAGCAGAACTTTTTTCTTTTTATATGCAAGTCTTTTTATTCAGTAAGGTTGAGACAGAAAATTTTGGGAGAAAAAAAAATGTAACAACATAATAGATGTTGGGGAGTGTAATACATCTAAAACATCTCAGTGGCCTTTTTTGAAAATATGTAACACCTCCCCTCCCCCCAGTGACAAAGCAGACTGCTCTTCTCACCAAAGTTAAGGTTTGTGAGCTGATTTGGATTTCACACAAATGCTAATGTGGGGGTACCATTAGGGATATTTCGCTGCTGCACAGGTGAGTTGATACCAGACTTTTGACTACTGACTGCAGCTTGAAGCTCTCCTTGCAACTAAGGACAGTAGGATTTGACCTTTAATCAGGATATTTTAACTGTAACATGTCAGGAAGAGCTTGCAATTCCTTTCGCTCGTTAAGTGCAGTTTTTTAATCTAATCTCTGGTTTTGCTTTATCTTAGGAAAGGATTCCAAGAGGTATGTTTTTCTTTTCAAATTCAAATATTGCTTAAAACGAGTGTTAAAAAGTTATCCTGTAGTATTAGGAACCTAAATAAAAGAGTTTCTGGGCAGAATGAAGAAAAAGAATATGATATTACTTTGTAATACAAGTTAAACTGAAGAAGCTATCTGCATCGCTCCGTATGAGAGAAATTAAGAGCTACATAGGGGTGTTGCCTAAAACTGCAGTATTCTGAAAGGTTTTCTTGCTAACAGAAGTGCAATAACATTCAGTCCTGATGCATGTACTATTCTCTTTAGGGAGAATTGGCTCAGGTCCTTTGTGACCCATTCTGCTTATTTACACTCTCATATAGTGTTCAGCTTTAATGCACTGCACGGTAAAAGAAGAAACTGGAATTCAGCCCAGACTTCCTTAAATTCTTGCTAGAGTTTATGTTAATTTCATCCCTTTTTTTTCTCCAGTTATCTAATAGAAAGCGTGATTTCACTGTCATTAAAGATCACCTAGTCTCCTGTTTTCATTTTCTTGGTGCTGTTACTATGCTTCTCATTGAAGTCTCCTTTCTAGTCATAATGAACACTCAGAGCATTTCATTGAGAAAAATGAGGAGTTAAACATTTTTTATTTCCCTAATCAAGACCCTGTCATTTTCATTAATGAATGCCAGAAAACAGGTGAAGAATTACATGAGAGGTAAAAAGGACATTGCTAAAGTGATTCTGTGATCACAGTCGCTTATAATAATGTGCTGAATGTTGGCATGACAATCTAATTGCATAACAAAGCCTGCTCTGTAAACCCAGTTACTAGTTGCATTACATAATGTTGATGTTGAAATGTTTCAGTCACAGTTGAGCACAACACGGACAGAAATTTCTAAAAGTCTATGGTCATTATTGTGGAATAATTCATACAACTTGTCAGGATAGCCACTTTTTCAATTCGGTATTTTTGAAACAGAAAACCACAGTGATTCAATTCTAAAAGGAAAAGTATCCTAGAAAAAAATCATGTTTTGCAAATAGAAGAAAACAAAAGTAAGGTAATTTTTTATTCTATCTCTTTTGACAGTATCATTTTAAAGGGAAGACTAAATTAAATTCTAAAGGTCAAATTCTCCTCTCATTCACATCACAATAGCTCCAGAGTTCTTCTACAGACTGTCAGAGAATTGCTCCAGATCTATACATTTTTAGTGCAGCAGAACCTGGATTTTCAAGCCTAGATGTTTCACAACAGGCATACATGGTAAGGAGTGATATTTAAATGAAAATAGCTTGTTTTTTCTGTTCCATTAAATTAAATCTGTAGAAGGACAGAGAAAGGCTTATAATGATTGCTCTTTTGGTCTCAGATAAGCTACCTTCAGAAACCAGTTATGAAAAGTGTAAGACAGAAAGCTCAAAACAATAACTGAATTAAGTATGTGTTTAGAAGACACTCTTGATTTCTTACAATACCACAGATTTTTTATCCTGAAATCAGTATTTCACATAAATGGAGAAGCACAGGACATGGAAAATTGACCTGAAAGCTAAACTGATTTTCTCCTGCAGCAGTCAGTTTGAGAAATGGGAAGAAGGGGAAGAAGGGGAAGAAGGAAAGCCAAAACTGGTGCAATTCAAAGAGCCAAGATATTAAGTGGCAGCCCAAAAAATGTGTGAGGGGTCTTCCAAGAGAAGGTATGCTCTTCACATGCAGCCCACCCTCTGGCGACACTCTCCCTCGCTACCTCCATTCGATGCATGTTTTTTCTATGTGTGCTGAAATGCTTCACACTGTGTCACTGGTATTTCTGTTACAGTTTTACCTGTCCACACTTGTCTCTGCCAGTCTGTTATTCATAATTGCTAGGGCTCCAACCCCACCAGAGAATCCATTTTGCTTTGAATTAGTGCTCATTTGCCTTGGGTAGCCATTGGCAGTTTCCGACAGCTGCTTCTGCATGATGGCCAGTGAAACTTTATTGGAGGCCAGGAAGTCTTTCATGGAGATCATCTCTCCTGACAGCCGGCGCCCATCTGTGTCACTCTCGTTGACAATGTCAGTCTCGATGGAGATGTTTCTCCGGCTGCGCATGTTCCCCGGCATTACCACGTTCCTCCTTGACCGAAATAGTTTTCTTTGGCATCTATGGCAGCACCTGCAGTCCAGCTTCTTTAGTATCCAGTTTATGGATTGTTTGATGACAATAGAGATCACGTTAAATAAGGAATAGATGCAGCAAACCCCCATGAGTATGAAGACAAAATTGCCAAAGCGGTACAGGCCCTGGCTCTCATACTGTGTGTTTTGGCTGCTGACCAGATCACCAAAACCGATGGTGCTGAAGGCCACGAAGCAGAAGTAAAGCGAGTCAAAGTAACTCCACCCTTCAATTGGTGTGTACATTGCAGAGGCACAGCAGGAGATGATGAGTGATGCTACACACAAAATCAGCATGACGTAGTACACCGAGGGCTTCCAGCCCGCCAGGCTGTCCGCCTCCGAGGTCCCCGAGCCCCGCCGGCCATCGTGAGGGAGGACGCCCTTCCTCCTCAGCTGTCTCTCATGGCAGGACTTCATGACATAGGCTATGACGGTGATCAGGCGCTCCAGGAACAGGTTAAAGAACAAGATGGTCCCTGCACATCCTATAAGGCCATAAAATATCAGAAAAATTTTGCCTCCGACAGTGGCTGGGGTGGTCATGCCAAACCCTGGAAGACAAAACAGAAGGGTTCTAAGAAAATAAACCTTTAGTTATCACATCAGAAGTTTTGTCACAGGCTACAAAGAAGAACTGGCAGCAAATCCCTGTGGCACAGATCAGCTCAGGAGGAGATAGAGGACTTTCTTCCAAACTGTTACCTGCTTGAGGCTCACCTTTTCCCTTTAGCAAGGGAAAGGAAGTTCATGCAAACATTTCCTCCAGAACCACAATGAAACAAAAAACCACAAGAAAACACAAAGGAAACAAAACAGAGGTTAGTGAAGGTCTGGATTTTCATCTGGTTGGTAGGCTTGCTCTGTTCCCCATTGCACCTCAGTTCATTTCTAGGCTCAGGGTTATCACACTCGCTCCTTCTCTCTGATGCTGTTCTGCAGAGGGGATCCCATCCAAGGATGGCTGTCACCTCACAGGCACAGGGATCTGTCCCCACCAGAGCTGTACAACCCAAAACAAAGCCTTTCTGTGCCTCACTGAGCTAGCTGTGGGTGTGGATGGGACATGGGCATCCAGCACCGCGTCTGACCCTGGTGTTGATCGCCCATTATCAGCCTCTTTTAAGTTAGTATTGATGAAGTTTTCTTATTTGTCCATGTCCTGCTCCACAGCTCAAATCTGTATTTGGGTCTTAACAAATATCTCCTCTGGTCTCATTCCCTGTCCAGGGATTTCTCAGGTCAGAGGAGCTTCAGGTTTCCCTTATCTCCCTCCCTTCCTACTGCTTGCAAATAGCAATTTTGATTTGGTTAAAACTATTGGTAAGACCTAATTGTTTTACCAGGAGGTTACTAAAGACTAAAAAGTGAACAAGCATGCCCAGAACAACATTGAGCAAATTAGAGTAATATGCATGATAAACAAGTTTGCTGCTGTTTTATTGGGGTCTGGAGAAGATTAATAAGGGATGAAATAATTCATCAATTAAGCCAATCAGACAGAGAACAGCAAAACCATGTTGGACAAGAAACAGAGTTATTTTTTTTCCCTCTCTTTGCAATTGTGAGATGCTAATTATAAAATAAAGAAATTAGGTTCTGAGAAATCAATGAAATTGTATTTGAAGTGTGACACATTTGTGCTTGGAAGATGGACAAGTGCAGTGTGAAGAGACCGTGTTTCCCAAAGCTCCGAACTGCACTCCTCCCACCACTGGAGACCTGCTACCAGCACAGTTCCCTCTCGGATGCTGCTTCTGCTCCTGCACGTTTAAGCAACAACAGTCCCTGTCCTCACCCCTCCGCACGACTCCTGTCCTGCTGAGCAGTGTCCCTCTGAGCCACGTTCTCTAAACCCCATCCTCCAGGGGACCTGGAGGAGGCTCCAGCCTCCTTGTCAAATTTCTCTGCTGGAGAGAGCTGGGCTGCTGCTCTCTGTTGTGGGAAACAGGGCAATAGAGAAATCAGACTGACAAAATGTTCTTCACGACAGCTTTTTGCTGTTGCTCCTCCTGGCACACAAATCTTTCCATCCACCTGCTTTCCCCTCCTTCTCCTTGAACTGATCCGCCTCTAATCCTAGCTCTGATGCTGACTTATTTTCTGCACAGCCCGTTATATGCAAGTCATGACCTCCACCCTGTGGACAGACAGGCAAAGACCGACAGACAAGTGGAACCTCTGCAGCTGGTGGGATCTGCCCAAAGCGGCAGCGGGGATGTAGGGGAGTGCTGCCACATCCAGGCTGGGCAGAGATGGGAAGCTGGGGAGCCTCTGGCACAAGGTGGCCAGCAGCGGGGACCAGCATGTGTGCCAGATGTCGTACAGTAAAAGCCCTGGCTAGAGAGATGCATTTCTGGCATTATGGTGCTCACGCCTGCAGCGTGGCATTATGCCTTCAGCTGCTTCGTCCCCACCTCTCAGCAGGAGCTCAGGTTCAGTTGTCTCTGAGCTCAGATCTGCCCGGGCAAAGACCCGCCAGCAAACGCTTCACAAAGGCACCCGAAAAGGCATGGCAAGAAAGGTACAGCGAGCTATAAATATGCCAAAATGCAGAACATTGATCCAGAGAGGCAGCGAGTCTGAGCGTGGTTCTGTCCGGTGCCAGTTCCTCCTCTTCAGCTGCTTTGACCTTCTGGAGAAAATGTATTTTTTAAGTTCATTTCTCTGTTTACAAATCTCAATATGGAGCAATCAATGCTAACATTTCCAAAGAAGCACTAAAATGGAAAACCTAAAAGCAGTATTACAATAAAGATATTAATTTTAGAAGCACTTTCCTTTTAAGACCATTTGTCAAAAGTGACCTATAAGCTTTTCGTCACAGAAATAATGTTAATTCTTGAAATGTCTTGTATTTACAAGTACTGGACGACACTAAGTCTGTTCAACTTTGACCATTGCAGCTAAGATTAATCTGGTATATTGTATTATAGACTAGGACTTGCCTGACAATAAGTAGTTTTTTTTCCAAACAGACTCTTGGGGTATGTGAAATTATTCATAAATCCAAGTAAATTTGGAGAATTGTTTCAACAAAGAAATGCAAGAGTGCGAAATGATAAAAGGCTAACCCAGTTGAATTGAAATGGACTGTTTTCTTCTGGTATTTTGTGGTAAAACTTACCATTTCAAAAGATTGGTCACCTTTTGGTCAAAATTTCTCACTTTGAAGTAAAACAAATTGAAAAAAATGCAAAACATTTCAAAGTTTTAAAAGCTTAGTAATCTTAAAATGTAATGCAGCATTTCATCAACTGTCAATTTAAACCTATCAAAACTTTCATTATTTGTTTCATTATCTTTTCCAATACAACTTCAGGTCAATTTTTTTCCCAATTTTTCCACTGGCCATCAAGCCAGAAATCTCACTAATCTCTACTAAATAAATGAATGTTTTCAAAAACCCTTTTCATACAACAGCTCTGCAAACACTACCTGGAAATAAATTGCTTTCCTTGCTTTTCTTTCCTCTCTTTTTTATTTCCAAATTTGTATAAGGAAAAATAAAGCTCATTCAGGGACAAAAAGGATATAAGAAAGCATATGAATAGACCGATCTTTCCTTGGCATATCCTCCCAAGATTCAGCAATTTAAAGGCTTTCAGGACATCACATTTAATAATTTCTCCATCAATCTTGTCAAATTCTTTTTCAAATCATATACACTTTGGGTCTCCTGAGGCAGTAAGTTCCACAATTTAATTATGGTTTGTGGAAGAGAAATCTTTGTCTAACCTCCTACCTGACAATTCATTTCAGGCTTCCTACTTTTTGCATTGTTAGCTGTAGTGATAATCATTCTCCGCTCATTTTCTCCCTTCACTGCCCAAGTTTATAGACTTCTGTTGTTTCTTTCTTTCCCACTTCTCCAGTCTGAGGACTTCTAGAGTATTTAGTCCTTAATTTCTGTCTGCTATGACATCTTACCAGTCCCATTGCCTCGCTTGTTTCTTTCTACCTTAGTACAGTCCTTCAGAGATGAAGGAGCAGGACGAGGGCTATACACAGTACTTGCAATGTAAACATGCTATGAATTTATGCAGGGCATACTGATGTGTCCTGCTTTGCTCTCTGTCTCATAGTAATTCTTGGTTGTCCGTTTAATTGCTATTGACCACTGAACTGATATTTTTAGAGGCCTATCCACAGTAGATGAGACCCCTTGCTCAACAAGTGGTGGGCGTTTGGCTGTTATTAGGCATTTTTTCCCATGTGCATTATTTTGTATTTGTCACCACTGAATTTCATCTGTCATTTTATTACTTAGTTATTCAGTAATATGATACCACCTGCAGTTCTTTACAGTGAAGTTTATAGCTGCCTATCCTGAATACTTCTCTATCTTATGTAAATGTTATCTATTTATCTTGTCTTACATTGTTTATGAATGTTGAAATGTACATGTAGCAGCACAGAGCCTCAAAGATCCTGCTCTTAATGTGCTTCCATTTCAAAAACTGAATATCGATACCTAGACTTTTTTTCTTCTTTTTATTTATTTATTTTTTTAATGGTTATTTATCAGTGATAAGAATTGACTTTTTATCCCAGTAGAATTTTATTTCTTTAGAGAGTTTGCTGAGGGCATTTGTGAGACTGCTTTTTGAACGTCCAGGTAACCTGTAATTTTTGTGAGACATGATTTCCTTCTTGAAAAGCTCCATCATCTCTGTGAACATCCCTGATAACGCTGTTCTTCTTTACAGTTTCCTAAAGTGCCCCTATGGAAGACAGACTTACTGACCTATGGCTCCCAGGAGCATCTTTGCAGCCTTTTCTAAAAAACGTTGTCATGTTTCCTATTTTTTATTTTCCTTGCACCAAAACTGATTTTAAGTTATAAATCACATTTAGTTAAGCAGCAATTTCATGTCTGAGTTCTTTTATAAGTCCTGCAAGAAAAACTTCTCTCCTAACAGTTTGTAAAGAGATTACTCCGATATGAGACATAGAGGAGAAACCAATGGCAAATATATAGATGGGAAATGCCTTAGGGAGCAATTAGAACAAAAGTCTGAACCATAGAGCTGAACGGGGAAAGAGCAAGAAGCTAAACTGCAGACTGAGAAGCAAATACAGAATGAAATTATGAAATTAGATAAAAGAGGAAATAAAAGCAGTGGCTGACACTTAGAGATTATTTGAAAACACAAGAGTACTTGTGATGAAGAAATAAAAACAGGAACTGCAGGAAAAAAACTGCTAGTGATAAACTTTTTTATAGTATGAGGGATGCTGATGAAATTTAATGAACTCTAACTTAAAAGTTGAGTGACATTTCTTGAAAAAGAGTTATTTCATGTGGAAATTAAGATTATAGTCAATCAAGAGAAAATCACATCATTTTGAGTTGGAAAAATAAATGTTTTTACACTACTGAAGAGTGTTTCAATGGATTTGTTGGATGTGTCTGTGGATATGGCACTGTTATTAACATTGACAGATACGCATGACAAATCCTAGGTATGGCAGCATGGCAATGAAGAAGTACAAATTTCAAATTTCTATTCTGAAATCAGCACAATACTGATTTGCCTGTGTCCCATGATCTATTGATTACTATAGCCTGATATTATATTTCATGTTATTCAGCTAGACTGAGCAACTACATTCCTTGTAGTTTCATTTTTCCTTCAATTATTGTCTTTTTTTTAAAATAGTGCTTAAAAAAGAATTCAGTTTTGTTTGCTGAATATACATGCTAATTCTGAATTTCTCTGTAGCAGAGCTACGTTTGCAGAAGTTGGAAGGAATTCAAACTCCAAGCAAAGTCAATACATTTTTTCTAAAGCACCGCACACCTCCTACACAAAACAATTTTGCAGATTTCGTATTGGCAGCAAAAATTCTGTCTTGAAGATTGTTATTTCAAAGTGCTCTAAAATCCACCTGTAAGTTCAGAGTGTAGTGTGTACCTTTTCCAAAAGGATATAGGGATACTTAAGAAAAAGAATGATAGAAGAACTGTAAACATATTGACAGTGTAATATAATCATATTCTATGGTTTCCTGAAGCAAATAATAAGTATAACCAAAGAAAAGCAAGCAGCTGTAATTCTTATCAATAGTCAATTTGACTTGTGTTCAACAGGAAGCTCTCCTAAAGATGAATAATCTGACAGAAGGTGAATATTGACCAATATTAAGCAAATGTTGTTCTCAATCCAGCAGTAAATGGTTTATATTGAAATACAAGAGGAAACAGGCATTATCTTTCTATAATTAATCAACCCTACAAAATATCCAGTTTCTCTACTTTCTCTCTGCAATATCCCGGTTTATCAGCCTATGAAAATCTAGAAAAGCTAAATTATAACAAACACCAGCCTCCAGAAGCTGGGCGCCAGGACAAGGCTATGCAGTGGTCCCACCCAGCCATTCTCACCCTGTCCCATATCCCATCCCATTCCCCTGACGGGGCACAGCCCAGGGGACTTGTGCCACCCTTGCCCTGGTGAGCCTCAGAAGGCTGTAGCAAATGGCCTTGGTGAATCCCGAAGTCTACCCCAGGCCAGCGTGGATTCATCTCATCTTTTCTGTTGCAAACTACTCCAGAGCTACCAACTGCTGCAAGCATTTTTCCTGGGTCATTACCGCACTTGCTTCCTCTGCAGGGTGGTGCACAGTTTGGCATGTGTTAATTCTGGATTTTCTGACATTCACAGGTTGTATCAGTTAAACTTTCTGTTTTAATTCCCTACTACTCATGGTGCCATGAAAGGCTATGAGAAACTGTTCATCAGTCCTAATCCTTCATGAATGAAGCCTGGAGCACCAAATATAATTTGTGTGTAGGAAGGCTAGTACAGACATATAGATTTTACACTTCATTTTGGATCATGAGATTGGGTCTTTCTATTGTCTTGCAAAATACCTCTTTTTTTTTCTGAGAGGTTTCATTTCCTTTTTGAATATGTACTCTCAGAAATACAGCTCGCTGCTCCTGCCTTCCCCACAAAGAGGAAGTGGGTAGAAAGAGGGGGTAACACTATAGCAACAATAATGAGTCATTGTGATGCTAGAAATATAAATATCTTCATGAAATGGCTTTCCAGTTAAACCTACAATCAAAGCTCTTTGTGTTGTGGCTATATTCCTATTGCATTTTCTGTTTATTTGATTAACTCTCTTCCTTGTTTTACTTTATCAGCTCTACATTGGTCATGACTCACTGGGGAAATGCTAAATTTCACCAGTGGAACAATCACAAGGAAATGATTGAAGATCAGGAAAGGTGTAAACCAAATTAAATATGACAAAGATACTCAACTACAATGAGTATCAACTACAATTAAGAAACCTGTATTTAGATAAGAGAAATACAGGAAATCCTGGATAACTGTGAAGATGCTGACCCTCTTTCTTCCAGTACACATTCTGTGCTGAGCTATTTCTGTAAGGATATGGTGTGCTCCTAAAAGAGAGGCAGGAAAAACAACTCTAAGGGAAGCTGTACTTGAAAGACTTTACTGAGAAAATGTCCTGTACTGTTCCTACAGTGTCAAGACACTAATAATGTGGCAAAATTCACTTCTGCCATAACAGTTTATTCTTATGCTCTCTGAGCAGGATAAGTAGTCCTAGCAAAACTCTGGTTCTTCTGGAGTAATCCTGTCACCAGTAGAAACTCTTCTACGAACAGCTAAAGCACTCTCAAACCATCTCACATCACTCCCCTTATGACAGCAAGCTTATAACAGAGTCCTTCATTGTAAAAGAAGGAGGACAAAAAGTCCTTCCCAAAAAGAGAAGAAAAAGACACATTTCTGTGGTGACACACCTACAGTCACACGTGTTGTCAGAAACACTCGTTTCAACTTCTTGACCTTCTCTCTAAATACAGGGAAAATAATGAGCTATCTGAGTCCTGAAACCTTCTGCTACTGCAATAATTATTTAATGAAATTATATTTTCTCAGGGACAGCCTGGTGTGCCGTGACATGTATTTCATTGGCAATGGTATTGTTTTGTGCAGGTAGCTACATGGTGAAGGGCTCAGCCTGCTGGGAACGCAGGACACGTATGGCTATAGCAGCACCGCTCTATCTGTTCTTCTGTTTTGTGATGTGCCTGGTGCCTTGAGTGCTGCACCTCCTGCCTGGGCATCCTGCACACTCTGGGGAGCTGTAAAGCTGGAAATGCCTCCAGGGCTGTTAGGGCTGAGTCATATCCGCAGATAGACCACTATGCTGAGTGACTGCCTGCTTGGTGACCTGGTACCCTGCCCTGAGTGGCGTGGCTGCTGCTTCATTCTGTGCCAGGCTACATCTGCAGTGTCATGCATCCAGCTCAGGCAGACTTATAGAGATTGTGACCTTCTGCAGAGCTCCTAGCAGGGGTAAGTCAATTCCTAAAGGGCAATACTGAAGCTGAAATTAATGATATAAGATGTTTTGATGGAGCTAGAAATATAGTTACCCAAGTACAAGCAACACTTTCTCATATATCTTGAGATTTCTTCCCTCTTGAGCTTATCTGGAGAGTCATCAAACCTGGCAGAGAGCACTACTGCCACTGTTTCAAAGACTACTGAATTAGTTTCAAAGAAGTGAGGCCAAACCATATGGTAGAAAAGTTTTTCCTTCAGCTCATGGTAGCAAGAGTTCAACCAGTAAAACCAGTAAATGAGTCTGACTCATTCCAGTAAGTGAACTGTCCTATCTTATTCAAACATTATTCTTACCTGTCCACAATCATGGAAAATTATTATGGGAAAGAATTAGAATATTAAAGCTTGGTTTTAATGGTCTTTCTTGTGGTTCTACTAGGTTGGTTCATACATGTTCCTGAGCCACTCATGGCATGCAGGAGCTTCTGGTGTGGCTCTCACACTTAGAGCTCAGGAGACTGCTGACCTTGAGGTTTTGGGTAACCAGAGTCCTTGGATCTGTGAAGCCAACAATGCCAGGTTATCTTGAGACCCACCTGCATGCCCTGCCTGACTCCATCCAACAAAAGGAGGTGGGATCTCAAGATGTCCCTACCACCTCCCAAACACAGACTAGGCCCAGAGCTCTCTGTCTTCTACCCCCTTCTCTCTGAAGTCAGTAGGAATCTGCTGCTCCTCTGCTCTATGAGATTTTGGTAGGATTAAAAGACAACTTCTAATGTCTTCACTCTCTACTTGTCTTTGAGAGGTAGAGAAAGTGGTTTCTC
Source organism: Nettapus auritus (assembly GCA_011076525.1). Lineage (NCBI taxonomy): Eukaryota > Metazoa > Chordata > Aves > Anseriformes > Anatidae > Nettapus > Nettapus auritus. The sequence goes on from CM021769.1 coordinate 17,292,324, forward strand.
TTCAGAGTGACTGCCTTTCCCAAGATACGCACTCCATGCACATGCGTATGCACACGCACACTTAGTTACACATATGCACGTGTATGTGTATTGGAATTAGACTATATTTAAGGTCTCTTCCAGCCCAAACCATTCTATGACTCTATGTTTCAAAACCTTCCTAAGTGACAGCATGTGGTCAGCTCTGCCTGTTACACCCAGGCACAATAGCAGAATGAGACCCAGGACACAAGCTTGTCCCAAGGGACCTTGCCATGCAGCTGATGCACCAGGCCTGTGTGGCCCGAGCAAAACATCCACAGCAATGCATATTCTAAAGAGGCCCAGAAAAATTTAGATAGAGATAAAGCAGGGGCTTTCAGACTTTGTGACGACAGAAGCAGGGGCTTCCAGGGGCTCCCTGGAGTCTTAGGTGAATGGCCCAAACCATGCTTTCTTCTGCTTTGTAATTCCTCAATCTTTACTGATCCACACACCAACCTTCCAGTACAGCTATTCAAACTACACCTTCCTTGGGCAGTCTTCTGTGCATATAGGGTGAACAGACGGACCTGGATGTGAAGAATGAAAAGGGCATCCCAGATTTTTTCAATGAGCAGGTCAGGGGGCACATGTGTCTTGGTCTCTTCCCTGGACCAAACACATACCAAAACTGGAAGATGATTACTCAAATTCTAGATTACTATGAAATGGGAACAATTATAACGTACAAGTCCAAAAAAAAAAAAAAAAAAAAAAAAAAAAAAAAAAAAAAAAA